>JASPKZ010009800.1:2385000-3585000 GCA_030220185.1 Diploptera punctata | reverse complement strand
CTGCGCAGCTCAGACGCCGTTTGAAGTTTTTTGCTCTTGTATGGGAAGTCGTAGAAGAAGATGTAAAAAATATGTATCAACATTTCTTTCAAATTACTGGTGAAATTTAAATTTGAATGTAAGTGCCAAGTGTTTAAAAATAACCACGATGTAGTTTCGAATGTGTTGAATATAAGCTCTGATGGTGAAAATGCCTGATAATCAGTAAATGTTTTGTTACTATCATGGCCTGTGAACTCCACCGAGTCATTCATTCTATGTAACAACTAGCGACATATTTTGCCTCTTCATGAAATTACATGAAGTTGATTAGATTTCAGTTAAGTGGGGATTTTTAATCACTTGTGCTATAAGGTGATTTCAATTAATTAAAAAAAGAAATTCTTTATTTAACTTATTTATTAGAACTTAGTTAATTTAATAATTAATTTTTTTACATCTAAACTTATGCTTCGATTTTATATAGCAACACGTAACACATGAATACTTTCAATTAATATACCAGAAGTTGTGCATAGTTGGCAGATTGTACGCCGTACGTGAGTATATTCAAGCGGCATAAACTGAAGACAGGCTTATATAACACAATTTCTCAATTCGATTTTAGGTTTGTGCCTTAAAATCGATACGTATTTTTGAAAAGGATGAAGGTGTCTGTGGTGTCAGGTATTTCGAAGAAACCAGTGTGGAAAACGGAGATTAAATAAATTGCTAAAAATGTCGCGAGTGGTACACGAAATTTGTGTAGGTGCAAGGGGGAGGAAGCAGCTTGTTGTGGAAATGCATTTGAACATATTGCAGTACTGTTTTAAACTTCATTATAGTATTCAAACATGTTTCAAATATCTTGCAAGTGATTCAAATTGCCCCACGTCTGATCCAAATTGTCCCACTTATTTGAACATGTCTGATTAATGCAGTGTTTTCTTTTATTTTTAATTAACAAGAAATGATTAGTGTAATAAAATTTACTTTGCCTGAGTTTGTTTAACAAATATGTAATGCAAACTTATGTTTTTTTGTTATATATGATAGCATGCATTCGTGAGATATAAATGGACTTCAAATTTGAAATTAACCAAATAGCCCCACCTTACCATACATTAATTAGGTTATGTATTAATCTAACTGCAAGCCTCTCGTAGCGCGAGTACTGCACGGTACTGTTCTTTCCTCCTTATTACTCGACCGCGTTAACTTTTCATCCGGTGAGGAGAAGCAATGACGCTAGTAATGAAGATGGAGAAAGTTCCACCGTTGGTACAAGCGAATGACTGTGCAAGTGGTATAACAATGGTCAACATGTTTTTTGTCTCATGAGTACCAATAGCTGTACTTAATGCATTTTTTTTATCGTGTTTTCAAATATGTATGTGGAATTTCTCCATCACCCACAGTTTGTTTCATTTCAATTTCAATTAATGGATTTAAATAATTATTTTTTTAATAAACGTTTTTTCGTCCATTGGCGCAGTGAGCCATGAGCACAGGGAACACTTTCATCAGGAGATTTCAGCTATGGAAAAGAGATGTCAAGTCAAATGGACTCCTAATATGCTGGCCGATTATTGTTGGACCATCAAGAGGAATGCTCCACAGGACAAATATAGCGGAAAATCATAATTTCTTACTTTCTAAGTGAGTCCGAATGTTCGAATATTGTGTAGTTACGAATGTAGAAAATACTAAAGTGTTTGAAATTATAAATTCCTGTCTCTCGGAAACCCTTGCATGATGGAGGAAATCCGATATCTTATTTGAATTCAGGAGAAAAAATGCTATCAGAATCACATATTTTTCTTTCTGAGACAAAACAAGTTTATTTTTTGTTGCTCAATGTAATCAGTAGAAAAATATTGTGGTAGACTTACATGAAATAAGAGATGAAGTTAATGAAATATCGTCGGGGTTTGTATGCCTATCGGACTTCTGGATAATATGTCTTAACGAGAAATTAAATCAGCACTGATTTCCAACTACTGTCTGTCAGACGTAATTGTTTATATACTGTGGATATAGGATCTAACTTTCGCTCTTGAAATTGTCACTAACAACTGACTATACACGACTAACGGAAAATAAACATTGTTACTGCAATGTTAGACAATGTTCTATTATCCTCCAACCTCTACTCACCCTTACCACATTCTTTTAGTTCGCAGTTTTTCCGCATTGAAAGTTAACTTGTCGGGTATTTCTTTATACCCTATATGTATCGGACTTCCCATCTATCCAACATACCCATACGGTACTGTTTCCTTTGCTAGTAATAGGCTACTTGTCTTTTCTTTCAATCCATCTTTCGTGCACAATCTAAATTAATTCACATTTTCCAAAATGCCAATACTCTCGTTGGTAAATATTTCCTTTGTCGCAATATCAAAATCAATTTATCCAAATCTCATGTCATTACAATTAACAAGTCTGTGTACCGCTCTCCTGTCCCACTCACCTTGGGTACACACTAGAGAGAACTGAGTATACTCCTAGTTCATCTAAAATAACTGCATTTGTTTTAAAATAACCCCAGTTATGGCCTAATATTCTGATATTTCTCATCTCTGGCACAGTTATTATTAAATTGCCTTTGGTCTTGATCGTCCATTTCTCACCACCACATAATAAGATCGGAAGACCTAACATACTCTTATTCAGCGTTTAGTTAAAATTTCTTTTGAATTAAATACAAGGTGCGGTAGAAACAATGACTCATTTTAAATTGCCCGCCATTATTGGGCACGGCTTCCTAGAGAGATGCTATTGGTACCAATGTGTAGTACAGTTCAACGAATTGCCAGTCAGTATGAAGCGTTGGTCAAACGAACACCGTGCGTTTTTCAAATGTGGTGACAGTGTCGTATGGACACGCATTTGTTCCGGCAACATTTTAACATTGGTCGGAATGATCAAGTTCTGTGTCGGAAGTAGATTACGAGAAGGGTCCACCAGTTCAGAGAAACAGCATCAGCAACAAACAATAAGCCGTCTGGTAGGCCACGTACGGTTCGCACCCCAGACAACATTGCAAGAGTAAGAGCTGTTTTGACAATGTCAACTGGCTACCCCGTTCGCCCGATTTATCGGCTTGTGACTTTTTTTCTGTGAGGATTCCTAAAATCCAAAGTGTATGCTAACAAGCCAAAAACTCTTGAAGACTTGAAAAACAACATTCACGCCGGAATCGAGGTCATAACATGTGACACTCTTCGTAAAGTTATGGAGAATGTGCGTGTTCGTGCAGAAGATTGTATCGCCAACAATGGTGGACACTTAAAGGACATAATTTACAAAAAGTGACATGTGTAATTAATGGTAGGATGTGTTCTTTAGAACAATGTACACTAGCAATGTGTAGTTGTATTTATTCATGCTAAAGTAACATGTTTAAAATGGGTCATTCTTTTACCGCACTTTGTACACTGTTTATTAAACCTGTTACCTTAAGTTATTTAACTTGTGAATTATATGCAATTAATTTCTATTGAAATTATGTTTCCGATTCACTTTTCAATGATTTTATTAAACAATAGTAATAAGCATGTGTTTGGGTAATTAGTAACATACAAGTCTCTGTAGATACAAGGATACTTGGTGGTAATAGCTTAATTGAATTTCCAATAACTTCCTTTAGGCCTATAATTGATTACTGTACATTCTATCTACTTTCAGGATACATCCATAAACAACACATTTGCTGATGTATTTCATATAATCATATCAAAAATTGAAAATCGAGAAAATTCATCCCCGTATGAATGTGGATTTGTTCCGAAAATATATTTAAAAGAGTGAATTCAATTAGTTATATGGATACGTATTTAAGAATACAAAGGAAATCATAGTTATAGTTTGATTACACTGGTTAATATGATTTTTGTCTCATGAGTACCAATAGTTGTACTTAATGCAGCTTTTTTTTCGTGTTTTCAGATATGTATTCAGAATTTCTCAATCATCCATAGTTTTTATGTCAATTTCAATTAATGGATTTAAATAATTATTTTTCATAACGTTTTTTCGTCCATTTGTTCACTGTAAAATAAAACCAAATGAGCTAACTCAGGAGATTTCAGCTATGGAAAAGAGTTATCAAGGCAAATGGAATCCTAATATGCTGGTCGATTATTGTTGGACCATCAAGAGGGATGCTCCATAGGCGAAATATAGCAGAAATCGTCATTTATTACTTTCTAGGTGAGTCCGAATGTTTGAAAATTGTGTAGATACGAATGTAGAAAATATTGAAGTGTTTTAATTTATAGAAACCTGTCTCTCGGAAACCTTGCGTGATGGAGAAAAATCGATATCATATTTGAATTCAGGAAAAAATAAATACTATCACAACCACATATTTTTCTTTCTCAGACAAAAAAAATTGTTGCACAGTGTTATTAGTACATAGCTATTCTGTTTTACTCCCGAAATGAGACTTTTGTCCATATTATAAATTCATGAGCAGCAAGTTCTTATGATTATTGAAGCAGATACAATACATTCTTAAGTTGGTTATGGATAAAGCCAACAATATATTTATGTTAGATTAAAATGAAGAATAATTTTGCTTATTCAGTCCTCTTTTCAATTATTTGTCAAGTGGTTTTGCATTATGTTATTTATATAATGGTTTGAGATTCAAAGAAATTATGCGATGTATTTACGAATTAAGACACAAATGTAATATTTACAAAATGATGACAACTCTCAGTCTATGATCCAGAAATTTAGACGTTATCATAAAGACAACTCCAAAAAATGTAAGTTTTAAATGAGATTGCTAATATCATTGGCAGGTTATACTGACTACAGTCACAAGTCGGAATCATGACTGAATAACGGTTCAATAATTACATTAGTCTTATTTTAAATTCTATAATTATTATTATTTTAATTAAATTTTACTATATAGATTATTTTAAAGATATGGATTATGGAATATAACTATACCAATCTATCAAAATAATATCTTACATTTGGGAAAATGATATACATGAAAACAATTATAAATTTCAAAGTATGTGGGGACTATTACAAGAACACTACAAACAAAAACAACAAAAGAAACAATGCTAAAGTTTTATAAGGTAATGGCAGTTCCCATTGTGACATATGGATCAGAGAATTGGGCCATGGATATATCAGACAGAACATTTCTAGAAACATTAGAGTTGAAGTTCCTCAGATACTTTGCTGGATATACTCTTAGTAAATCATTAGGCAAGAACTCAAAATATTCAATCTAAATGAAAAAATAGCTCTTAATCACTCAAATTGACCTCCTAGTTTTAGAGTCAGCCGTTGCTATTATTCAATCATAATAAGTATTTGCAGTTCTTAGAATCTTATATTCTAGTGAAGTAATTTAATAAATGACAAGACATAGAAATCACACTTTCCATTTAGTTGATAAAGGATCCTGACCTTTAACAGGGGCTATTGAAGTTTTAATTATAATAACAGGGCTAATTAAATGATTACATCTCTATTACCAAGAACTAAAACTATACACAAGAATGGCATGAGCATATTTTAGGAATGAACTCATCTAGGCTAACAAAACAAGCACTGTTGTACCAACCTCAAGGCTATAGAGATGTGGGACGCCCTAGAAGACGGTGGGAAGATGAATTCTGAGAGCGGAACAGGCCGAGGGCCTACCATGAACATGATGATGATGATGAACAAA
Organism: Diploptera punctata; assembly: GCA_030220185.1. Lineage (NCBI taxonomy): Eukaryota > Metazoa > Arthropoda > Insecta > Blattodea > Blaberidae > Diploptera > Diploptera punctata. Next base: position 3,579,317 of record JASPKZ010009800.1, on the reverse strand, counting down.
GTAATACAAACATAATAAATGCTTATTTGATTTGACAGAGTTAAGTGATTTATCTTCCACTCAAGCAATACAATTACATATATAAAATGAATTTTTACACTATAATATTAAAACTAGAAATAATATTACATACTATTAACATAATATGATAGTGGATATATATATATATGCAATTAGAGATAATTATTTTTAATTAGCCCATTAACATCCTGGTGCGGGTAAGGGACTCCTTTTGCAGGAACTGCCTCTGACTAGCTATTTCCGTGGCACTAAAATTTCTTCAAGATGTGTCTGAATTTTTATATATTCCTTACATTTTTCCCTATCTGTTGCTATTCTAGACCACACGCTCCATAGTTGACGCTTGAAAACGTTACACCATCGCACTTTTTGCTTCCCCACACTCATGCTTCCTGACATAGGTTACCGCACGGTCACTGCATATGTCCACTCTTTGGGGTCGATTATGAGTATGTATGCTCCTCAACTCCACGTCGAGTACATTTCGCTGCGTCTCTCAGATTCATTGACCTTCATATGTCTTCGTTTCTTTTCCGGTCCCTGCGCGTGTTGTTGAGTAGCATCCGCTCCATCTTCCTCTGGCATCATTATGTATAAAATTATAATTTAATTAAAATTTGTGTTTTATTAAGTAACCTGTGGCGAAGACATAATAAAATTATAGTTAATTTATAGTCAAATATGATATAAATTTTCGAATGTTAAATCTACTCTTCGTATTTCCCTGTAATAGGAATGAGTACGAGTATTAAAAACTTATTAGATAAGAAAAACACTCATTTATGCTGTAATTTTAGGTCAATTTATTTTAATTTAGTTAAGTATACCGTACATATATTTTATACCTACCGATTTGTTCTTGAATTTGTATTTTAATAACATTTCTATCTTTATAGCTTAATAATTTCAGAACTTATAAGAATGTATACGCAACATAGTTTTCTAAGTACGGATAATAGAACCTGAATCATTTGGTGTGTATAAACATTTTTTACGTGATTTTTGTTGGAGTGACAAATGTTCAAATTGTATTGCACGTATATTAAGAATCATTTCTTGTGTAATTTCAGCAGACTTCTGCCAGATCACGAATCCGTTTGGTATTAGACTGTTTCATTTGAATATCATTTGACATAACTGAGGTATAAAAGGAAGCAAACATGATTTGCCTAATTTTCATGTTCCACGTAGGTCTAACTAGCTCACTTTCACTATCGCATTCGTAGATTCATGGCCGCGAGGACATAAGCTCTCCATACATCCCTGTTCTCCAATCATCCTCTGTATAATTAACTTTCCTCAAATCATCGTTAATGTTATTCTCCCACCTCATTCTTAGCCTACCAACTGGATGTTTTTCTCCTGGTTTTCCTACTAAAGTTTCCATGTCCCTCTTTCATTCTCCATTCGTTCCACATGTCCTGCCCATCGCAGTCTACGAGAATTAACTGTTCTTATTATATCTGGTTTCATATATAGCTCACTGTTATATTGTCTTCTCATCTGTCTATCTGTTTCAAGTAGGACAAGGGCATAAAAAATGTATACTTATCCTATAGATGATAATATATCTGAATGTGTTGTCGTTATTATATTGTCTTCTCCATTCGTCTATCTGTTTCAAGTAGGAAAAGGGCATAAAATATATACTTCTCCTATAGATGACAATATATCTGAATGTGTTGCCGGTGTTACGCTGTGCGCTCTAGAGAACAATAACACGTCAAAACACATGGTGGGAGATAAGATATCTGGAATTTGTAGCGGCACTAACGGAACCCATACCGAAGTTTATTACAAAGAAAGAGTTGGTGAATGTATCCGAAAAAAAATGCGTCATCTACAATGTATATGAGTTTAGGAATGATACATGTTGCATTTGTTGTGCATAGAATCGGAATTATTCAAAATTGCCAACAACGCTTTAATTGATCTTCCTTCCCCATCAAACATTAGAAGATGGTGAAACTTTGGATCTTTATTACACCTTACACCATAACGGAGCGTAAGCTCATATATACCCTCATTAAAAAAAACATATAAATATAGATACAAACATAATGCTTATACAGGATATTACTGGACCCCACCTCCGACAACTATTTAGGAAGGATATGTCATACTGAAATAATACTTTTTTTTGTGTTAACGTATATTCCCAAACAAAGTTTTTTTTCTCCGCGTTAATGTATGGTTTATGAAACTCGAGTTCCCACCAGTTCCCATCAGCTAATTTCCCGAATTAATTTGTTCGTTTTACTACTTCAGATTCCTGCCATTTTGGGCATCGTTAAAAGTTCGTTATTGTGAAGTTATCACGGTTGTAATATCGCACGTATCAAATTGCTTGCGTACACATTTTAAACTGTTAGTATATTTGCCATTCAATAGCATATATTTTCTGCACAATATTGTTTTATTTTATGTTCGAAATTTTGAACGAGAGCTTTTACCATTGCGCAGAACTCACAAACGACATGTTTGGGAGTATAAAGGCTATACCTTTAAACATTATTCTTTCTGTGAGATCTATCGTTCCTAAATGTTTGTCGGTGAGGTCTTGTAATATCATATATGTTATTATATTACACATTGTTAATGAAACCCAAATCACCAAACCAAATTGTTAAAATAGTGAACGCGTTTCGATGGCGAGGCTACCATTATCAATACTAGTTATTAATTCAACCAGTCAAATAGCCCCGGAACATCATCCGACCATCATAATCACCCATATCATATTTTCATTGTTTAGTATGAATGTGTGAGTCAAATGCCTTAAATGTTCTTGTTATCGCGGAGGCGGCTCGAGTGGTCGAAATTATGTATGTGATCCAGATTTAAAAATCCTCTCATATCCGGTCGTATCCCTCTAAGATTAAGGTGCCATGGGATACGTAAAAATACTTACAAATGTAGAGGTTAAACTGACAAGATAGATATATATTTCATTGATTAACAAATATAATTATAATGCTATATAATAAATTGATTTGATCACACTTCCAGTATTTGGGCTGCGATATAACTTAAGAAGAAGAAGAAGAAGTAGAAGAAGAAGATACAAATTAAAAAAATACAAACATTTCAACGTATTTGTGGAAGAATCAGACGAACACTGAGGAACAAAGTAAGAAAGGATACGAAGCTAAGATTTTACTCAACGATAGCATTACCAGTGGCGATGTATGGGTCCTGAAGGGGAAAAAAAAAACGTAAATTCAGGCAGCGGAAATGAGATTCCTACGGGCTAAGAAATGTTGTACAAGAGAAGAACATGTTGGAAATGAGAATATTAGAGAGGAACTAAAAGTACAACCACTTCTTCAACAAATAGAAGAACACAGGAACAATTGGATAGAGCATCTGCAAATAATCACAGAGGATAGGATACCAAAAGATGGCACTGATGTATAATCCTGTAGGACGAAGTCGGTGGGAAGACCAAGAAAGCGCTGGGCTGAACATATGTGAGACCGGAACAGGCAAAGACATGATCCGTGAAGGATGATGATGATGATGATTTCATATTTATTTGATGAAAATCCATTATGTTTTTTAACAAAATAAAACTATAAAAATTTATATTATTTTTACAATATTTATTTTATTCAACATTCGTAACAGCAGTTTTAATACACTGTTTCCTCTTCAGACGAATGTCACAAATGCAAATGCATTTCCTACTTATATGTACATATATTGTGGAAAGCAACGGGAAGCTACCACACCTATAATTCCCTAGTAAAACTGCAAAGAATAGCATGAAAATGCTATGATTGCAGTGAAAGACCTACTCTCGGGCAGAATAACTATGGATGGATGGATGTGCATATATTTATATTTACAGTAAAAGCTCCTTAGTCGCGGTTCCCTTATTCGCGGGTAAAACAATTGCGGCACAGTTCCTGTATTCGCGGATCCAGTCGGTATATTAGGAGGATTAGTATCCTTTATTAACGCATCGGCAAATTTTTACTGCAGACATGTGCCAAGGCGGCTTTTACAAAGAGTGATTCAAATCTAATGAACAAATTAACATCAAAGTAAAACAACTATTATTGTCACTTAGCCTGAGGTTCATTGTTAAAAGCCACGCCGCTTTATTTCAGGTACCGCAATGTCCATTGATAAATACCGTCCTCGCCACGATGGGTGTTTTATTTTTTCAACTTGTCATTCATTGCAATAATTTTGATTGAATAACACGCGTCTCTTCTGCTTGTTCCCAACTTATAATGTCGAGTAAATGGAAATTTTTTCAAAATCTCTCATTAATTGATTTTACTTTGACTATTTAACTCATGCCCCAAATGGGAGCCAATGACCAATCACATTTCAATGATGTTTGGATTAAAACCTATCACAGTCGTGTTTCACCTCGAATTTATCGAATAAGTTTATCATATTAAAGAAAGCTCCTCCTTTCTAACATCTTGAGTAGGTCATTGCATTATTTTGCAGTGACCGACTCTCTACGAAATACGGCTACCAGATTGCATATATATATATAGTGCACGAAGTCAGCTGATAGTGCTTGCGGGAGATAATATGAAAATATTTGTAGCAATTGATTATACCACTTTCTTAAACGAATTATTTCCCAGGAAATAACATTGCAGAAAAACATAATTGACATATTTACATCATAGGACATCAGAAATTAATTAACACCTATAATGTTGGTTATAAATGTCTTCACTAGGGTGCATTCTTACTATATTGCGATCCTTTGGCAATAAATAATATGATCTGGTTGCAGTGATAAACAAATGAAGCGTGACAATCGTTTCTGATTTGTTTACATACATCGCCGTTTACATTAAATATATACATATTTTAAAATAACTATATTTAAATAATTATTTGTCAGTAAAACAGCTTAATTTTATTCGTTAAATAGTCCTAACAAATGTCACTCTTGATTTTCAAATTCTCTAGATAAATTCACTCGTGGCATTACTTATGATAATTTTTATTTTACTTCGGAACCGTAGAACCTATCCTCTATATACGCATACAAATTACCATTCCATATTCGCGGTTTCTGTATTTGCGGCTTATGTGCGGAACATATCCCCCGCGAACAAGGAGCTTTTACTCTATTTGTTTTGTTACATTCGCCCGAAGAAGAACAGCTGTTACGAAATTCGAATTAAATAAAATATTTATGAAAATAATATAAAACTTTCATAGTTTTATTTGATAAATAAATGTAATGTTATAGTTTGATAGATAGATCATCGGTTTATTAATATCATTGACATTGTCCGATTCCTAATAGCCAATTTTGTCGGTCCATCCAATCTCCTGGTTGTAGATGTTTCTCCTTCATGTATAAATATATTCCCTGACTCCAGGAGGTTTTAGGTCTTCCTCTGCCTCGTCTTCCCTCAGGTTTCCATTCCAAAACAGATTTTGGTAGCAATCCCCTTCCATTCGCTGGTCATGTGCGTACCATCTTAATTGCTTAGTTTTAATATAATCTAAAATAGTGTCTTCAATCTTCATTTTCTCCCTTATAACTGAGTTCCTAATTTTTTCTCTTCTTGAAATTATTGCTGCCCTTCGTATGAAATCGATTTACGTTGCCAAAATATATTATTTTTTGTTGTTGTTAATGGCCAAAGTTCTGCTCCATAAGTAATTATGTTTTTAACAATTGTATGATGTATATTCATTTTATTTTTATTGCTTATATTTTTATCTCACAATATTCCATTAAGACAAGCAATTGCAAATTTTCCTTTATTATTTATATTTCTTATTTCCTCTTCATAACTCTCATTTTCTATTTATTTTAATTCCTAAATATGTCATCTGACTACAAGATTGTATTGTTTCTCCAGTCTCCAAAATTAAATTAATTCTGGTTCACCAATTGATAAATATTTTGTCTTTTCACGTTCAAATGTAATCCTTATTTTTCATATTCATCTATTAATTTTCTAGTCATATATTCTAAATCATCATAATCTTGTGCAAATAATAATTGATCATCTGCAAAATGTAAGTTGTATAAAGTTTTGTTGTTTGAAATAGGAATTCCCATGCTTCAATATTTTCTCCTCCAATTCTTTAACATTTCATGTATATATATTTTAAACAGAGTCGGTGATAGACAACAACCTTGACGAAGACCTAATTTATCGTAAAACCGTGTGACAGTTTACTGCAAATTTTAATTTTAGATATGCAATTGTCATATAAATTTTGTATAGCTTTAATTATTATAGTATTACTTCCCATACGTCTTTAAGCAATCCATAGTTTCTCTATAGGGACATTGTCGTATGCTGTCTCTAGATCTACGAATAGTAGGTGCAAAGGTTGTCCATAATGCATTTTCCTTTCTATTACCTGAGTAATGCAAAATAATTTGTCGGTTGTGGAACGACCTGCTCTGAATCCTGACTGTTCCTCTAATACCATATCACTATAGTTTTTTTCCAAATAATATTTTAGTATACGTCCATAGAGTCTACTCATAGTACTTGTTACTATTATACCTCTATAATTTTCACATTGGTCTATTTTTCCTTTTTTATGGATTGTCGAAATGTATCCTAGTTTGCATTCTTCAGGAACGTTGTTACCATTCATAAATTTTGTAAATAATTTTCTCAGTCGTTCAAATAAATGGTCAGATCCATGTTTTAATAGTTTCGCTGATATTCCTCCTGGACTACTACCTCTTTTATTTTTTAATGATTGAATATTCATTTTAATATCCTCTATGTTTATAGTTTGATTACTTCTTTAATAATAGTTTTTAGGAATTCTGAGAAGTTAATCAAAACCGTACCGTACTAGTTCTTTCGATAACTTTGTTTCACAAACTTCAAAGAAATGTTGCATCATAACAAATTCACACTGTGTTTACTACGTTCGCAATTCGAGGGTTTGTTATCTGTCCATTCATCCAGGCTACCAAATTGCAGCCCGCCCGCAGTCGTCTCTTTCTAGCTCGGCTCGGGCCGTCCCGGTTCCCCGCGGATCGATGTCGCCCCGTTATGTTAGGTGGTGGGTTTCGCAAGGCAACAACAGTGACCCAACTAACTCTATCCGTGACGGCGGGAACACTAAAAGATTTCAAGTTCGTTTCCGGATTTTTGTACCAAGAAGTGAAAATTAATCAGTTCAACCATTAATGTGCTTTTTCCTCATCACTCCATATCAAATATATCTTGGGCGACTATTTTATCGTCGTCTAAGAACCTAACAAAATAAACCTTAATAATTTTAAATTACAAGATATACTAGAATGAGAAATAATTTATTAAAATGTTTCGAACTTGATTATAAAATAGCGATATAAATCGATTTTAGAAAGTTTAGTAATTTTTAAATTATCTAGTGATAGCACTTTTTATAATATATCCATATTTTATTTATATAAATCGATAGCTATTTCCGAAATATTGTTAGTTTTTAAAGTGATCATATTTTTAACTACTGAAATATGTTGAATGACTTGGAACGATATCTGATAACCGAGCGGGGTTTTTTAGCATACGCGAATAACGGTGTTTTCAAATTGCATAAAAATATAAAAAATAACATCGTGTTTGTGTTATGTGTTGGTCGTGTTTCGTGTGTTTGTGTTCGAGATCCTGGTGAGAGGTAAATGAGTGAAGACGAGAATTCCGACCAACCTCAACCGGAAGCACCTTCCGGCACCAGGCTGGCGTCTCGCAGCAGAAAGACGTATAGACACCCTTTATTTCCTGGGTGGAATTATGAGATGCTACCAGATCCTGGTGATGGGGTTAGTGATATACTTCTTATGGACGAATTGAGCAGTAGCGATACAACAGTGAGACAATCTGCTCCGGTAGTTAGAGTGAATTTTCCACCAGACAGTCGTTCCAGAAGACCCAGCAAAATCCAACAGCCTTTTCAAAGAAGGGGACGAAGTATGAGTGCTTGGAGCGATATCAGCAGATCCAGTTTTCGGCTGGAAGAGAGGTTAGTTCAGCCCCCGCCCCCTTCTAAATTTATGGATGCAATCATTACAAGAGTGCGGGAATCATACTAAGATTTGCCTAACCCTCCATTAGAGATTCAACAGATGTTACTGCTTGTAATCGACGAGATGCGATGGTTTGAAATAGGAGAATAGAATTCATTGTATCACTTACTAAAAGTAGTGTGATCAGTGCTTCCATTTGGAGCAAAATGTTAACATTCCTCTTAAAGTTCTTCCCATAAACATTTAGGAATCATTATGTTACAAACATAACATATTCTACAATGAAAATTTTAGATTAGCGCTTATTTTCTTTATAAAGCTGTCCACTAGGCATAGTATATATATAGACACCTTTCTAAATCTATGTAATCTGATCACTATTCTATGAGCTTTTAGTAGTAGTAGTAGTAGTAGTAGTAATAGGACTTTATTAGACTAATAAGTAATATATCCAGTGTTATTTACAAATATGGGTCGCACGGGCAGTAAGCCGTACGTGCTGTTGACAGTCCGTTAGAATAAAGTAATAATAGCTTTCAGTATAACATAATACATAGGCCTATCCAGTATGGATTTAGAAAAAGAATTGAATAATAACTGCAGATGTACGGTAATAGAATGTTTTGATTCTCTAAATATGTAATTTTGTTGCAAGTAATACATACGTTACTTTTAAGGATATTCTATTGTAACTCTCTTGAAAAACACGCACCATTTATTTGAGTTAGAACTCCATTATTTTTTTAAATATTATGATTGCAATTGTTTTTAGGGTTGTACATACAACGTAAATCTTGAAAATTGAAATAAATCTTTATGTATATTAATTCGAAATAATTATTTTTTTTTTGGAATCCGGATTTTGTCGTATAAAATATCTTAATGATATATATAGAAATTTATTTTTAAACATAAATATTTATAAAATATGGCAGTGCTTGGTAGATTCATCAGATTCTGTGAAGACACGGTTAACATGCATATGTGCAACAGCTGAGAGAGGACACGCCCCCTTCCGGTCCAATCTAACAATATCGACCCAAGTAGCAAGGGTACAGCTAATACTAAAAAATCATTTTCTAACCACCATGCCCTCTTTGTATCTCATTTCTTTTTTCACAATATGAATTCTCTATACAGTACCATAATATCGTATCTTACACAATATGTTAGTCGCAATGAAATCTTAATTTTTTTTTCTTCTAAGAATATGACTTCATACTTACAGACTAACTACGTAGTCATGGGTAAAATAAGTAGATTTGCATTTTATATGTTTTCATAACATATTCCGTCTATGTTTAAAATTCATATTTCTTCCTCGAACATCTTCTATTATCATATGGTACGTAGGCCTATTTGGTAATAATCGAAATTAATAATTAATTCATAGTGTTGTGCTCAAGAGCAGGACTTTCACTGCAAACTCAGCATTCTCCACTCTTTTCTCAACTAAGCTTTCCTTTTTGTATCTGCATACAAACAATTAAGTTTAATAGTGTCTATCATCTGACGTCTTTTTCTGCCTCTAACTTTCTTTCCGTTGACCATTCCTTCTGGGGCATCCTTCAGTAGGCAGTTTTGTCTTAGCCAGTGGCCAATCCAATTTCTTTTCCTCTTCTTTGAGTTCCAGCATTGTTCTTCTTTCACCCACTCTGTCTAGCACATATTTAGTTCTTACTTTATCTGTCCATTTTATACGTTCCATTCTTCTCCATATCTACATCTCAAAAGCTTCCAGTCGCTTTTTCTCATTCCGTCTTACTGTCCACGTCTCTGCACCATACAATGCCACACTCCACACAAAGCACTTCACTAGCCTCTTCCTTAATTCTTTTGCCAAATGTCCGCAGAAAATGCTTCTCTTCTTGTTGAAAGCTTCTTTTGCCATTGCTGTCCTCTGCTTTACTTCTTGACCGCAGTTCATGTTACTATTGATAGTACAACCCAAGTATTTGAAGCTCTCCACTTGCTCAATGGCCTCATCTTTAATCCTCATGTTTATCTTCCTTGATTTCTTTCCTATAATCATGGCCTTCGTCTTATTTATATTTATCTTCATCTCATAATCCTCGCACTTATCATTTAGCTCCATCAGCATGTTCCTCATGTCATTGCATCATCTGCTAACAAGGCCATATCATCAGCAAATCTTATGCACCTTTTTCTTCTTCCTCCCATGTTTACGTCTCCCGTATTGTTGAAGCAGTTCTTCATTAGGTCTTCCAGGTAGATGTTGAAAAGTGTAGGTGATAGAGGACATCCTTGCCTTACACCCCTTCCAATTTATCTTCCCTCTAACATTTCTTCTCATATCTTCACTTTTATTCTCTGTTTGATATAAAGACTACTTATGAGCCTCCTCTCCTTCCAGATCACGCCAAATTTTCTTCAAGATCTTCAGGAGTTTATTCCAATTTACTCTGTCAAAGGCCTTTTCCAGGTCAACAAATACTGCATAAACGTCTTTATCTTTTTCTATATATCTTTCTCCTAATAATAATGCATAATATTCTTAGGTGCTGAAAACTCATGTGAACTAACTAACTCACTGGTTCTATCGAACCTGTAGGTTCGTGGCCGCGCGGACATAAGCTCTCCATATATTCCTATCCAGAGCTATTTTTTGCAATCATCCCCTGTATAATCTATTTCCCTCAAATCATGGATAATGTTGTTCTCCCACCTCATTATTGGTCTACCAAGTGTGCGTTTTCCCTCTGTTTTTCCCACCAAAAGCTTCCATGCACCTCTTTCATCCCCTAATCGTGCCACATGCCCTGCCCATCGCAACCTAAGTTACTTAACTGTTCTTATTATATATGGATTCCTATACATATCATGTAGCTCACTATTATTTAGTTCTCTCCATTCACCATTTAAACGCATGTGAATGTAGTTTTAAATATTCGTATAATGTCTATATGCAGCAATAGGTGTTAGAGTATTTCTAACACCATGTTGCAGCTGATTTTACTCAATGGAATTTATTGTTTTTAAATAATATTTTAGGAATAGTCCGGATACAGCACGTGAAGAAAATTTTTAAACATTCGGGAATAACCCGAGATTCCTATTCATAATATTTCTTTTATTGATTACAAACTCTGGACATAGTTTATAAAAACAATAATATTGGAACGCTTTACATGAAGGTATGATATCTAAATTAAACTACATTTGTTTGAACAATACATGTAATGTTATCAAACACCGTAATTGGAAGAGAAGTATAGTTTATTATTCAATGGAATTTCCAATTCATACTCGAAATGCATGTTGATTATTATTGCACGAATATTATAAAATGTGTATGGTATTAAGAGGAGTATTAACATCATCTTCTAAGGAATAATATGTTTCTGATTATAAAGTGGCCATGAAGCTAGATAAAAGAATAAGAAGTAAAGCTTATGGTATGTTCACACAAATGTATTTAAAATCTAGAACGTACACATTAAATCTTTCAAATATTTGTGGAAAAGATCATATTTCACATTTTAGAATTAGAAACATATGCATTGTTAATTTTGTGATGAAATAATAAAAACAGGTAAACATTTCAATTATTATATGAATTTAATTAAATTCATAATTAAAAATATATGTGTGTAATAAAACTTGTGGTGGAAGAGACGATTTCACAATTTGGTGTACGCCTATAACCATTAAAACCCAATCAAAAATATAGGAAGAAAATCCGATCCGATTGAGGGTCTTTCCACTTTTCAGCGGTTGCCTTTTACCAGCCGGCTGCTGGCCCTTCACATCCACATGTGTCAATCACAGAGGTAGATGATCAACAGCCAGTGTAGGAGTGACATGTGGTTAGCATGTCGAATCCCCCAGCCGTTATAGCTGGTTCCTCAACCTGGAGTCGCTACTTATTGTAGCTACCCAATTGCCTCACGATGCTGGGTGGGCACCGGTCCCATACTGGCCGAAATACCATGAGAAAATATCTTCCCCCATGGAGACTCGAACCAGCGCAAGTCCCGTAGCTCTGCGCCAAGGATTCCTACCTTAACCGCTCGGCTACGGCGCGGGACTTAGGAAGAAAATACGGAACCCGATTGTTGCGTCAGACTACGCATAGATAAGTAATGTTACTAAAAAAATAATTCTAGCTGGAATTTAATTTTTGCCCTGTTCCAATATAATATTTTTTAAAAATATTTCAATTAAATATTATTTATAAATATACGATAACTAATCAATTATAATCAGATACATTAACTAGCAGTAATTAATTACTATACAACCAGAAAAATGAGTTACAAGACATTTGTAATATGAAAATTGATAAATGGGTATAATACATTTCTATTTAAGAATTTGTGAATAAATGTCCTGATTTAGAAATATCAATACACGCACAGGCGCAAATAGTTTTTGCAGCTCGTAAATACCACGCAGATGTAAGTCCTTTTAATTATTTTTTTTGACAAAATCATTTTTCGTAACAATCAATTCTGATTTATTTTCGAGAATATTTGAATTGAATGAATTTATAAACTATATTCAATATGCGTATAAGATTGCTCTTAAAAATCAACCAAATTGTATAATATAATGGGAAAGGATTAATTTGAAGTGATTCTGTTAAACTGTATGCACATCTCACCGGTTCATTATTGACTTGCCAAATTAATATCCCAGGTTTGTCGCCTTTCCATTCCCAAGAGAGAGATGTCCCATTCATCTTAACACAAGTTTTAATTACTGACGAGTCGGTACTGTTTAACGAGCCAGAGGATAATATTCTCGATGAGATTTAATCATATCTAATATCGTTGTATATTTATTATTCTCGAAAGATCAAATGAGCTTCAAAATATATTTGTATCAAAATAGCATAAGAACAATATAATATTTTGTATAAATTATTATTACTTTTATTATTATCATCAATGATATACGTACTGTTAGCCTTATTCATATTCCCTATGCCTTCTCTATAAAATATTACACACTACATTACCTTATTATTTATCACACCACTTTACTAGACTCTCTGATACACGTAAATTAGATACTCGATCCCTTGAGCACAGTGCCCTTTATATCCCTCCTCATCACACTACCAACCGTATTATTCGAAATCTTTTACAGTTTCTCTTGCTAGAACATGGAATTCCGTTCCATACTATGTTAGAGACTGCCAAACTTTACCATATTTCATAAACAAATTGAAAATAAAATTATTAACAGAAACAACTCACTAATATTACTTTTTTAATTAGATACAAATAAAACTTACAGTTTTATTTGCTTTCATATTTATTAAGATATAATTTAGTTACAGCTGTTTCGGTACACTGTACCTTCATCAGACATGTTACAAATTAATAAATTGTTTTTTCATTATTTAATAAAAAAAATAGCTTTAAGATTTGTCAATATATGTACCTAATGACTTTTATAATAAGCGATAGGTTAATTCATTATAGTTTATCACTTTCTTTATATTTTTTCTTTTATTTTTATGTATAGTAGTTTCGAGCTGTTATTCCTTTCTGTATACATTCTATCATTAGTTTAATTTTAATTGTATTTAATTTTATTGAATTATTAGGCAATATTTTCATTTTTATTCAATTTGACAGATAATTTATTGTTTAGTACGTACTATTATTGTAATTTTTTCTATTTATATGTAACATATGTTTGTCCTGGTGAGTGGAAGAGAATGCCACATGGCCTTAACTCCACTAGGCTAAATAAATCTATTCTATTCTATACGAAAATAGATGTGTTGTGTTATCTAGCTGAATAAGTTAAATGCATGTGCAATATAACAATGGATTGAGCATTCATCCTACTGTATCGGAAATAAAAAATTAAAAATCTAAATAATAATAATAATAATAATAATAATAATAATAATAATAATAATAATAATAATAATAATAATACTACTATTTAAAAACAGAATAGGTCAGGTCATAAAGCATTCCCTCTTCACTCAATCAGAGAAAAAAAGTAATAGATACGGAGAAATAAATAATATAATAGTATAGAATAAATAATTATAAGTACTTATTTATATGAATTATAGTGAATCAAATTAATATTACTATCATTCATTTAGTCCACCGCTGTCGTCTCGCGGTAGCGTGCTGCCTTGTCACGCAGCAGGCCCGGTTTCGATCCACGGTCGTTGCAGTTTTTCTGGGTGAGGTTTTTATCGGGGTTTTTCCTCACCTGTAAGACAAATATCAGGAAACGTTTAAGGCCCAAACGGTCCCCGAAATCATATGGCCATCATCATCATCCTCCTCCTCCTCCTTCACCGGTGTGGAAAGCAACGGGAGGCTACCGCACCAACAATTCCCTAGTAAAGCTGCAAGCATAGCATGAACATGTTATGATTGCAGTGAAGGACCTGCCTTCGGGCAGAATTACTATGGATGGATAATTAATTTTTTGAGATTTTTCCTCATCATTGAGGGTTTTCTCCAACCAATCTTAGTAATTAACACATGAATAAAAAAATACATAAATGACTACGGACTTAGGGACCATCGGTTTGCAACAAACATTGACAGATTTACATTAATTAAAGTTCTCCATCGTTCTCTGTCCTCTGTGTCTTCATCTGTCACATCAAATTTCCTCATTGAGTTGTAGACCAATAATGAGGTGGGAGAATAACATTAACTATGATTTGAAGGAAGTAGATTATAAGGGGGATGATTGGAAAACATTGGCTCAGGATAGGGGATACATGGAGAGATTATGTCCGCGCGGCCATGAACCTACGGGTTCGATAATGCCAGTGAGTTAGTTAGTTTAATCTTCTAGGTTGTTCTTGGACTTCCTTTTCTGCTCCTTCTTTCAATTTTCCATTCATAGACAGCCTTTGGTAGTCTTCCATCCTGCATTCTTCTTACGTGTCCATATAATTTTAGCCTTCTGTGGTCAATCTCATCCATTATACTTCTTTCTGCTTCATCCATTTTATAATTTCTGTATTTCTATTTTTTTCCAGTCGAGATTTTTTGGCAGCTCTTCTCCAAAAATCCATTTAAACTGCAGCTATTCTATTGACATGTTGTGTCATTGTACAAACTTCCGATCCATATAACATTATACTTTCCAGTATGGACTTATAAATTATTTAAATAAAATATATAAAACCAGTGACTCGAGAGACCACTTACAAATAAAATATATTTATATTTCTTTTAATACTGGCAAATGTCTTATGGTAGGAAGTTCCGCTTCTAGCAATAGATATGATGTAATAATTAGAATAGTAGAATATTATCTGATGTAGGATATAAAGTAGCAGACTGTGATGCGATTTTGTTTGGAGAATAGGAGATCAAACTGAGGGGACGAGTAGGTAGGAGTATGTATGGACAAAATAAGGAAATTGATTTTTCTGTGATCATGAAGTTGGAGTCAGCATAGTTGTCGCATGAAGAAATGTTGTCATTTTTACGATTATTGATTGTACGTCTTAACATAGTAGTCCAACTTTAAATTTTGTCAATAATATGTCATAATGACACATTAACTCATGAGAGTTTGCATTAGAATTATTTTGAGGCAAATCGAAGAACATTTTTGGATCTATGAAACTTTATTATTAATATATGCTTTATTTGGATGATCCAGAGAACAGTTAAGTCTCGTAAGACTGCGATGGGCAGGACATGTGGCACGAATGGGGAATGAAAGACGTGCATGGAAGCTTCTTGTAGAAAAACCAGAGGGAAAACGCCCAGTTGGTAGACCAAGAATTGGGTGTGAGAGAATAACGTTAACTATGATTTGAGGGAAGTAGATTATACAGGGGATGATTGGAAAGCATTGGCTCAGGATAGGGATATATGGAGAGCTTATGTCCGCGCGGCCATGAACCTACGGGTTCGATAGTACCAGTGAGTTAGTTAGTTAGTTATTTGGATGATCCAACTTGGATTGAAGTCAAGCTAAACATTTGAACTTTTAATAAAATATAAGTATATAGCTTTGTTATGTAATGACTTGCAAATACTCTTGGATTTCCTAGGATTATCGCTTGGGTCTTCTCTGTATTAAGCCTAAGTTCGATGTCTTTACACCAAATTATATAGGGTTTCCAGTATAAAACCGGACACTCTGCGGCTGGCAGAGTGAAATACGGACGAGGAGAGAGCGCAGCCTGACGGGTGAAACCCCGTGAGGCGTGTCCGGTTTTATATTGGAAGCCCTGTATTTGTGACAGTGTTAAGTTTCTATCAATGTTTTCATTTACGAGTATTTCGTCATGTTTGATATTTGTAAACTTGGACATCATTCAATGAAAATGATAGGAACTTGATAATTTTTATTAACATGTCATTATTATACAGCGAATATATTCAGTTTCAGTGAAATTTCCAAAAAGACAATTCATTTTTCTTACATATTGATTATGCTAAAGTCAAACATAATTGGCTACTTATCCGACATATGTGTTTTGCGTGTAGTCTAAACGAAATACTGTAGGCAGGCGTTAACAGGACGCTGATCTAGATCCAGAATCTATCATACAGTTATATTTATGGTTTTCTATGTCATAGGTACTTCACTGTAAGTTAGAATTTCCATGCCATATCTTCAGTTTTACTATTCATAAATATAAATATTTTGCTTTCTGTAAAGCATACAATAAAATATGTTATGTGCCGCTTAATAAATTACTACAAGAATAAGTAAAACTCAAATGTAAATAAATATAGATAAATATAGAAGTGATTATAATGTGGAATCACTGAAATAAGTTTATTTTCGTAATAATTCTCCATACTGACACAGATATCAATATCGAATTATATAAATATTGTGAATCATGCTAGCTTCTAGTTTCAGGGTTCGCGGATTGAATCCCTGACTGGGACGAATAATTTTAAGGGTGTAACTGTATTGAATATGAGTTATTGCGGCAAAACGTGAGGTTATAGGGCCCTTTACGTAGATTTATGGTATGTAAATAACCTTCTTCTTCTTCTTCTTCTTCCTTCCAAGTATTAGGCCAAGGCCTGTTACGATCCTATAGAAAATTTTCCCTCCAGCGTTTCATAGGACGGCCCAGTGATCTTCGTCCTCTTGGTATATAATTATAAACAGCTTTGGGGATCCGATTTGAACTCATTCTTTCAAGATGGTGTTTCCAATTTAGTTGGTACTGTTTAATATATTCCAAAATTGGTGTAGTCTTCAATTCTTTTAAGATATCGGTGTTCCTTTTCCGATCCCATCTGGTGTAACCCGCTGTTCTGCGCATGAATCTCATTTCACAAGCCGTTATTCTGCTTTCATGTTGTTTTTTTAGTGTCCATGCTTCACTACCATAGGTCAACACTGGTCTAGCCAAAGTGTTATATAAACGTAATCTGGTGTTTTTTTGTACAAGGGATGGTTTCATAACTTGATTAATAATTCCTAAACTTTTATTATAACTAGTAACTTTTTCAGGGATATCCTTTTCATCCCAGATAGAGAGATAATATCCAAGATATTTAAATTGATTAGATCTCTCTAAAATTTTATTCTGGAGACAGATTTTACTTTGTATGGGGTCCTTCCCATGAAATGCCATAATTTTAGTTTTGTTACTTGATATTTCCATATTAAATTTGGCACCTATTTTTTGTAAATTATAAATTGATCGTTGCAAATCATTTTCGGAAAGTGCCAGGAGAGCTGAAGTCTGAAAAGTGTGATAGACCTATCTGAGCAAACTTAGTCTCCACTTTACGCCCAGATTTGAATATGCCGCTAATGACTTGAGAAGTTAAAAGCGTCATTAAACTAAATATTAGTTAACCAATATAATTTATAGGAATCAAAGAGCTGGTTAAAATATCAACAGTTTAAAATTTTAATTAAAATTACGGCGGAAAGTAACACTACGATGTAATTTACAATTTATATATCGAGTTTACATAATGTTGATATATCGAAATAAAATTAATAGAATGACATTTAAATGAAACGTGAGTATTAGATCGAAAATAGTGATGAGAAATTATCTTATTCAGTAGGTTATATCCAGACTAATACATTTCATATAACAAAGACATTTAAGAATCGAAACTGTGAGAGATATGTTTGTAAAGGAATCACTTGGGAAAAAAATCAGAGAAATTCACATTTATTCAAGATCTTATAAATTATTAGCTAATACACGACGTGCGCTTGTACGCCTAAATAAATTAAATGTTGTTTTATATTTAGTTGAATAAGTAAAAATAAATGATAATAATAATAATAATAAAAATAATAATAGCTTTATTTTACCTGGCAGAGTTAAGGCATTAAGACCTTGTCTGCCACTCAACCAGGTTTTAACAATTACAAAAAACAGTCTTACATCTAAATTACAATAAACATAACCGATTAAATGTATTACTGTATATACAATACAATTATTATTTATAATGTATTTTGATTTACTCTAGATTTAACGAATTAAATATATGTCCAAGATATAAAAAACGAGAAAAATTAATGATATAGTATAGGTTTAAATAAATAAAGAAAAATTAATTATTATAAATTTATATCATAATTATTTTTAGACACCCTGTGCTGATTACCAAACGTTGCCTGGGAATCTATTTATCTCAATCTTCTTGGCCTAAATAATCTGAAAGACAGAAATGCTTATTATTCGTAAAATAATACTCGCCGTGCGCTGCTGTACGCCTGTCCGGAAATCTAGTCATCCCGAACTTCATGGCATCAATGACCTGATTGATAACATTTTGTATTATGGGTTATCCATAAAAGATAGACACATGCTATCGCGGACTTTTTTTACATTTTTTCGATATTCAATTCTGTGTACATTTATTTGGTGTATATGTTTTGGTTTAGGCAGCGATAAACTATTTAGGTGTCTAAAACGTCCGAAAAAACACGTTTTTCACTAGAAAGGGTAATTTTTAAGGGTGAAGGGATTTAGTACTGCAATTCTCTTATAGCCTAAAACTATCCCGAGAAACGCCTGAACATTTTGCAAAAACGTCCCATCACAATCGGATGAATGGTATTCTAATGCATAAAGGACAGACAGACATGTATACATTCGTTTATATATATATATATATATATATATATATATATATATATATGTGTATATATATATATATATATATATATATATATATATAAATTGTCGGTGTCAAATTTATTATGATAAAATGATAAGGGGATTTGAAATGAAGGTAATACCATTAAACTGGATGAAATGAAATATATGAGCTAAATTGGAGGCTATGAAAAAATAATGTTCATTTAATAAAATGGGATATTAGAGAGGAATTAGGAATATGTAATCAAATGTTAAAATAAATTAATTGAAAACAAAATGGATAATTGATATTGACAAAAGAAAATGACATGTATTAATATTTATGTTAAAACTTATAAACCATTAAGTAAAAGAGTTGTCGGCTTTCTCAGAAAACACTGGCACGAACAGGATATGCAGATTGCATGACAGTGAAGGCTAGAGAATGAAGGATTATGATGATGTATTAAACACACAGCTTTCGTGTAATGTGGAATTAAAAGTGAAACATAGCTTGATTACATATTATGAATAAACTGAGTTAGGTATTGTAAATATAAATACATTTTAAAAGAAACATGTTGAATGTAATAACTCGGCAAATATGTTCCACTGTCGGTGTCTATGGAATCATTAAATTAAATAGAGTACTTTAGATTATTTTATATCTATAGATGTTATAGGATCTGACCTACAAATTTTAGGAACATATTCTCCCGACACACGTTGTTTATTAATTCTGCACATTGGGATGTATGTTCCTCAAAAAAAAAATCGTCTCTCTATGACCTAACATTTCTCATATTATCGGTGGATTCACGTATCACCCATATATATATATATATATATATATCCATAGTAATTCTGCCCGAATGCAGGTCCTTCACTGCAATCATAGCATTTTCATGCTATGCTTGCAGCTTTACTAGGGAATTGTGTAGGTGTGGTAGCTTCCCGTTGCTTTCCACTCCTGTGAAGGATTATGATGATGATAATGGTAATGATAAGGACGATGATGATGGCCATATTATTTCGGGGACCGTTTGGGCCTTAAAGTTTTCCTGACATTTGTCTTACAGGTGAAAAAAACCCCGATCGAAAACCTCACCCAGAAAAACTGTCCCGACCGGGGATCGAACCCGGGCCCGCTGCGTGACAAGGCAGCACGCTACCTCGAGACCACAGCGGTGGAATATATATATATATATATATATATATATATATATATATATATATATATATATAATGTTACTTATAAATGAAACGAAATTACAGCTTTTGACAATCTGTATTAATAAATTGTCTAATAATAATATAAAAACATTATTATTACATACACATTTAATAATTAAGCTAATTAGTAGAAATATTTATTAATAAGAATTACATTTTGTTTACATCTTTATTTATTCACATATTATTGTTTTCTGATTTCCGCATCTTGTCCAGAAAATTGCCCACATTTATCCAACTTTCTGGGTTTCCTGTTAACGTTTAGCATGCCAAACTGTCACGATTTGAATTTAGAAAAATTTCCGAGAACAACTGACGCCTTCGATATTCCACTGGTTACACAATTTCCTAGTATTGTGCTTCGTCTTAAGAGGTTCCACACATCGGATATTATCGCATATCACAAATCGTCAGTAACTTTTAGAAATTTCCATGCCTCAACCCAAACTAAGCAATGATTCTCTTTCAAACCTAGACTGTAAATATATGGTTCTTCTCTCCAAATCTGTATTAGGACCCTCTCTCTCCCTCCTTTTATATATATATCATCATCATAGTACATTCACGAATTTAGGTCATTTGTTGACCTGTTTCGGTCTCAAGAAAAACACCATCCAGAAGTCTTTTGAGTGGACGTCCTGGTCTTCTTCTTCCTGCAGGTTGATATCTTAACATTTGTTTGGGTATCCTGTGATCTTCCATTCGATGAACATGTTGCATCCATCTTGACTTATTAATAGAAATTTGTTTTCTAAAGGTTCCATGTGTAATTCTTCTAAGGTGTCATTTTTTGTGATCTAGTAGTGTGTATCCTGCAGTCCTCCGAAGGCCTCTCATTTCAGCAGATCTAAGTCTCTGTATATCCTTCTGTTTCAATGTCCATAATTCGCTACCATACAAAAGAGTTGGAATAGCCTGTTTTTAGACACTGTTAGTCATTCGTATATATATGCTTCGAAAGTCTTTTTAAGCAACACGATCTTGAATTACATAATGAAGTTTTGGAAGTGGGTAACATATTACTAATTTCCTGTACAAAGTCCGCCGACCATTCATGTCTAGATATATAGTGCGATCGGTATAGCATTGGACAGCAGACTGGTTTTCATCTGTCAAAACTAAATACCGAAACAGACATGATATTTTAGCTTTCCAATATTAAACCCAATATTTTCTAGAACAGGAAACAATTCTCAGCTAAAGGACTATGCAAACATAACATCGCACAACACAAACCCTGCGTCTGCACCGTGCTGCACTGATCACACTGAATTAGGATGAGTAAAAGGGTTCCTTTGGATGGATAACTAAAAGCCTTCTCTCGTGTGTCCCATATGTATGGTACGATATGTAAGCATATGTTTTCATGTTTCCCTGCATATAAGAGTTCACCCCTAGGTACAATAAGAAATAGCGACATTAAACAAGTTCAATGTACAACCACAAATTACTATATTGGACATTTTTAATTTAACATTTCTGATAAAACTTCGAATAATATGAAGAACATAACACAGCAACTTGAATATCAACGTCGCTTACATTAATCAATGTCCCCGAAAACTATCAGCTGATATTTTTTATTTTAAGAATTTAATTAGGCGATTTAAAATAGAGTTCAATTTTGGAAAAATTTAAAAATACAACTCAAGTAAAAAATGGGAAACTTCCAGAGGTGTATAAGATATTCCCTATGTTCTTGTTTATATATATATATATTATATATATATATTATATATATACAGGATTCCCACAAATGCTCTTGTAACTTCCGTTTAAATAAACTTACAAACATGAAACTAGTACTAATGGAAAGAGAAACTCAAAACGTTTTGGTTATAGTATCAGGGTTGGCAATATTGGCGTATACGTACGTACAACATTGCGTATTGTTGAAAGTGAGAAAATGGCTGGTTTAGAGGATAGATGAGCGTTCTGTGTTCTCGATTATCATGTTCATCAATCTGTAATTGTTATTCGACGACATATTCGAACAAGATTTGGTGAAGATCCACTCAGTCGCCCTTCAATTCGTAAGTGGTACTCTTATTTTACGACGACATGAATGAACAGCGCGTACCAAGAAGAATGTATAATTATAAACCAAAAGGGAGAAGATTGTTGGGAAGACTATTAAAGTGATAGAAGGACCAATTCGACCTATAATGAGATCGGAACAGGCCATTGGGCTTGTATACAAGATCTTTGACATGTTGTTGTTGATGATGAGGATGCATCTAAAGGAGAAAATCTTCTGGAAGCCCGGCTGTAAGTGAGAAAATGGTAGACCGGATTCGTGACTCCTTTACACGTAGTCTCAAAAAATTATTTAAAACCATTGCAAATAGTAGGGAGATGCAGATCCCCTAAATCCACCGTATGGAAAGTTCTGCGAAAACGTTTTGAAAAATTTATCCATACTGATTGCAGATTGCTGCAGTGCTTAAGAAAGATAAATTGGTGCGTGACGTACTTTTCCGCGAGAATATGCATACTATCATGGGAAATTGATGGGTTTGTTCGAATCCATAGTGTTAAGTAACGCGTGCCACATTCCATCTTTCAGATAAAGTGAAACAAATAGAAGGTTAGAATTGGGGGGTAATGACAATTGAGAACTTCTTCCGAGGCCTTCGCGTTCGCCAGACCTAACACCCCTTGACTTATTTTTGTGGGGTGATGTCAAAGATCTTGGGTACAACCCATTCTTCCACAGGACTGCCCTTGATCTAAGAGGGCGTGTATCACAGCAGCCCCATCGAAACAGTTGACCATGATATGCTACAACGTTCCTGGACGGAAATGGACTGCAGGCTCGATGTGTGTCATGTTACCAACGGAGTTCACATTGAACATCTGTAAGGTACTGTAACGTACTGCAACCACAACGATTTGAGTTTCTCTTTCCATTAGTACTAGTTTCATGATTGTAAGTTTATTTAAACGGACGTTACACGTGTTCGAAACCCGAATGAGTATTTGAGGGAACCCTATATATATATGTGTGTGTGTGTGTGTGTGTGTTTATAGGAACTCGTAAGGATTTATAAAACAAGATAAGCATATACTATCAAACATTTTATCATAATTGCCATTTCATATTCTCATTAAAATTAATCAATACCTTCAAAAATATGCATGAATATCTCTCTCTCTCTCTCTCTCTCTCTCTCTCTTCTTCAGTTCCTGGTTTAGGCATTAGTTGCCTATTCCGTCTTCACTAATAGATCCAAGACCATCTATTCCGAAGATGTCCGACATCTCTTCTTCCTCTCGGAAAATAATGTAAGATTTTATTTGGTAATCTACTTTCTTTCATACTTTCTACATGTTCCTTCCATTGAATATTGTTATTAAATATGTTTTATTTATGGAGTAGATCCGCAGTTCTTGACGGATATCTACATTTCTTATCTGGTCCATTCTAATGCATCCTTTTACTCCTCTTAAAAATTTCATCTCGGCTGCTTGGATTTTACTTTCTTGTTTGGTAGCGATAATCCGAGATTCACTCCCATACAAATGAACAGAGACTGCCATTGTTTTATAAAATTTTAATTTTGTTTGTTTTATTATTCAATGTTCTACTTATTGTACCACAAATAACTTGAAACTGATGACATTTACAACATTAGAAGCATACGGTATTAGATGTAAAATATTTCACAAATGAGAATTCGTTAAAAATAAATTTTACACTTTTATCCATCTTGTTATCTGACTCGCAAATTTGCAGGCGGATGTTGAGATTCAGAATGAATTAACTGTATAAACAACAGCCCGAGTGAATTTCGTGATTTATCTTGATCGGGATCAATACTTATTTATTACTGATGACGTCGGCAATTCCACAAAGTTTGAAGTTGTGCTTAAGTTTCTACAGTTACAATTCTCAGCAGTTTCTAAGCAACTGTTCACAATTTATAAAAAACATATTTTATTTTATGTCATAGTTCGAATAAAAAGTAGTAAATTACCACCTAATTGTAGATATGCGTTTAGTATCAAAATGACGAGTAAATTAACCAAAGAAAATAAGCCAAATTTAAATAATGTTTCATGCCTTTCACTGTCCGGATTAAATATTGAAATACTGCCAAATCATCAACGTCATATTCACTTCGAGGTTTAGGCGATTCGCCTGTTCCGAATTTACAATGATTACTTCCACCTCTTCCTAGGTCTTCCTACATCCCTTAATCCTTTTGGTTTATAATGATATGCTATCTTGGACAATCTTGTTTTTTTCCATTCTCTGAACATGCTGTTCCTAGCCGACGCGGTGTTGTTGAATTCTATCATTTATTGAATATGCCCAGATCCATCCATAGTAATTCTGCCCGAGGGCACGTCTTTCACTGCAATCATAGCAATTTGATGCTATGCTTTGCAGCTTTACTAGGAAATTATAGGTGTGGTAGCTTCCCGATGCTTTCCACACTGGTAATGGATGGTGATGATAATGGAAACAATGGTGATGGCTGCATGATTTTCGGGGACCGTTTGGTGCTAAGCTTCCTGAAATTTGTCTTACAGGTGAGGAAAAACTCCGATAAATAAACCTCACCCAGGAGCCTGTCCCGACCGGGAAGGAACCCGGGCATCTGCTTGACAAGGCAGCAGGCTACCTCGAGACTACAGCGGTGGATAATGTTATATATTACTATAGAATGCAACATGATTTGTTTTTGTAAGAAAATGTTTGAGTATAAAATATAATGTTTCTTAAAACGTAATGTTATTAGCGCATTCATTTGATGAAGCGTAGTTGTTAAATTTTATTTACATTTTTAAGAAAATTCATTTTTGTGCCTTTCACTGCCAGCTATACATATCCATCCATAGTAATTTTGCCCGAGGGCAGGTCTTTCACTGCAATCATAGCATTTTCATGCTATGCTTGCAGCTTTACTAGGGAATTGTAGGTGTGGCAGCTTCCCGTTGCTTTTCACACCAGTGAAGGGTGGTGATGATGATGATGATGATGATCGTCATATGATTTCGGGTACCGTTTGGGCCTTAAAGTTTTCCTGACATTTGTCTTACAGGCGAGGAAAAACCCCGTTAAAAACCTCACCCAGAAAAACTGCCCCGACCGGATATCGAACCCGGGCCTGCTGCGTGACAAGGCAGTACACTACCTCGAGACCACAGCGGTGAACAGGTATACATATGGAAAACTTAAAAAAAAAAAACAATACTTTATATTATAAAATACATATAATTTTTAAAAAAATGACAGAAAAGAAATACAAATATATAGAAATTATATGTAGGTTCAATCAATGATTAATTTTATTTACTGTTTCATCTAAAATTGGTCTACCAGAAAATTGACATTCGTTTTCGAATATCTAATATTACGATTATGTCCACACATCTCTTTCCCTATAAATGACAACACGTGCGAGCTAAATCTCAATTAATGTTATATTTTACCTTTAAGGGCTCCATCTTTCATTAATATTGTTTTAATTTTCGTTTGTAATAAATGTTTTACCAAACAAGCCTAGAGAACAAGCATTACTCGTGGTTGTACACATTAACCTTCTCACTAATATTATTATTTATAGATGCTTTTATATCCAAGAATAATATTGTTCTAGAATCTTAGATAGGTCGAGGAAATCTATCGTTGTATGTAATCATATTTTTCAGTAGAATTTCACTAATTTAGTTTTAATTATATTATGTAATGAAAGCGAAATGGTCCTGGTAAATAAATTTGTAACCAGTATTTGGCCTAACGACGATCAGGTTAATTGTCATGTGTTTTATACTGGTGGACTCCAGATTATGAATCGCTAACGCTGCCATGTGAACCAACTTGCGAAATACTATTTATATTCGTCACAAACAAAATAAGTAATTGAAATATAATTTATATTGATGTACAAAACATGAAAAGTGAAATCTGAAGTAAGTGGTAAATTTTAATACAAGGTAGCATGAATTAAGAATTTAACCTGTGGACATATGAGTAATTGATAGCTAAGTTAAGTATAAAGTAACAGGCGTCATAAAATTTTACTAAGAACTTGCTTAAATGGAGTAATTAAAACATTCATAGATATCTATCATGTGCGTGCAATGGTATGTCAGCTAATCATGCACACTTCAGTTTTTATGTTGGTGTAATTGTTCCATGCCATCTGATGTCGAGCTACAATTGCTGAAATGAACATTTTAAAGACGAGATTCATAAGATATATAATAGACCTACTTGCAGAATATTATTAACACGCATGCACATTTTTAATTAAAAAATAAAAATGTGATTATATCAAATATAGTCAACTGTATTCTACTGACTTTATCAGAGAATTAGTAAATTTACTGTTTAATACTAGAATCAATTTATAAACAAATATGAAAAAAATATACATATAGTCTTTACGATATAATATTTGTAACTGTTTCTATAATTTGTATAACTGTAGGCTTTCACGGCCGGCGTCTTGACCCCTATTAGGTTCGTCTTCCGGGCATATAGGCCGTGGTCCAGTCGTTCTTCTACTCGACGTTTCGTCTACTGCTGCGGTAGACATCTTCT
This sequence comes from Diploptera punctata, assembly GCA_030220185.1. NCBI lineage: Eukaryota > Metazoa > Arthropoda > Insecta > Blattodea > Blaberidae > Diploptera > Diploptera punctata. The sequence goes on along the minus strand of JASPKZ010009800.1, from coordinate 3,552,491 downwards.
ATAATTGTTTTGTGTATATATATTATGCAGCATATCTCATATTTCACATTTCTGGTCAATGAGTACATCGATTCAATGTTAAAATTTTGACATCCGATGTAATACTATGTTATCAATTTACAAACACAATATACATTCTTATGATAACAAAGTTATCATATGTTAAAATTGAGGATATTAATGACAAAATAAATACATTTAATCTAATGTGTGGCACTATTAAAAGAACCCTTAAAACACAAGAAAAGAAAGAAAAATTAAATTGTATAAAGTAATGGCTGTTCCTGTATTGATGTATGGATCAGAATGTTGGACGATCACTAAAAGACAAGAACAAAGATTGGAAGCAGCTTAGATGCGATTTTTAATAAATATAGCAGGATATACTCTGCTGGATTAGAAACGAAATGAAGATATAAGAAAGGAACTAAATATTTTCAAACTTACAGACCGAACAATTACATATAGAAAGACTGGAAAGAACATATTGATAGAATGCCAGAAGGAAGATTTTCAAAATTATTGCTAAATTATAAACCGCACGAAAGGAGAAATGTTGGTCGCCCACACAGAAGATGGTCTGAACAATTCTAACAATTCTAGTTTTCACTAAACCGGAACAAGCCAACAGGCTTAATCCCTGGATGATGATGATGATGATGATGATGATGACAAGGGAAAGTTAAAACGAAAATATGTTCACAATGTGGCGTTTAAAAAAACAAAACCACGGTCTGCCTACCATTTGTAGGTAAGTTTTACGTTACGAAACTCAAAACCATAACCACGCTGACTGCTACCATTTGTGGCGTTTAAAGAACAAAACCACGGTCTGCTTACCATTTGTAGGTAAGTTAACCACACTACGCTACTGCTACCATTTGTGGGTTTAGAAAGCAAACCACGCTCGGCGTAACACTTGTCCGGGATCGGGCTTTGTAATTTGCTGCATTTATTAACGTGGTCCTGATATTCGAAGAAGTTATCAGTAAGAAAGCAGCTTGCCTCGGGCCCATGAAAGGCAGCTATTAATTCATCTTTCTTTTCCTGATGAACATATATACATATATAGATACAGATTATTAAAAGCATACAGTGAGTGATTTTTTTTGTATAGGAGAGTGAACAACTACTTATACTAGAATAATAACAGAGGGGCGTTGTTTAAAAAGATAACCTTTTAATATAAACAAGTTGGTTTTAAATAAAACAATAAATTAATAACAAAAGATGATTCTTGATCAAACGACCAAGCATAGCTGTAGAAATAACTGAATAAATAACATACCATACATAATACCACACTCACACACGTGTCCAAGCTTTAGGAATCACTTCTTCCGTACATTGCTGGACTAACTCAAAACAGACCTCTTCTCGGCCTCAATCAACTTGTCTATATAGACCACCATATTAACCTTCCAGTCGCATGGTGAGCTGGAACTGGATTCCACCTTTGAATCCGTCTTTAAATAACCCAACGTCGGTTGCTAGGCTGATCGAATGATAATGTTCGGTAAGAGTACGATGTATATAAAGGTTCGCAAGTAGAGGGGATATGCGCCGTAGAGATGCGCGGCGGAAAGGATGAAAAGGGGAGGGGTAGGCACAAGGAACACAGGACATTGGCATATTTCATAAATGTTCTGTAGTAGGGAGGAGAACAAAGATACCATACTGAACCGCAGAAAGGCACTTTCGGTTCAACAAATTAGCCAAAAGGTGGTTAAATTAACATTTTTTTTTTGTATATCCAGTCAAACCCTTGCACTTTTATTTATTTCAAGCCATTTATGAGATAAAACTGGATTCTTCCCTGAACTTAAACACGTTTTGTTCATTAAAAATAAAATTGTTTGATAAATATTGTGTACACAAACAATGAAACTTGACTTGTAGATCAAACTTTAGAAATGTTGACTTAAAAAATGAAGTTTTTTTTATAAAAACAGCCCTTGTTTAAAAATTTAATTTTTCAGGAAAAGTTAAAAACTTTCTACAAACTGCATACTTCGCAGTATAAACAAGGTATTTATAACAATAATTATACAGGTTTTGTGACAGACATATATATATATATCTCCCGGTCCTATAAAATGTTTGCGTTTATTATATGACATCATATCATTTTCGACAGATAGTGACAGGGACGTTTTTATAAAAAGAACTCATATTTAAAACTATTTCATTCCTATTAAATATATCAAATTGCATACTTATAGGAACGTATGCGTGATAAGAATACGTTTCGCGTCAGAGAAACTATTTTAACCCTTAAATTGGCGAAACAACACAATCCCTGACAAACTGGACTGGACTGGATAAGGCGAAGTCTAGCTTCACCCAGTGTGCTGCGTACGTTAGAACCCACTAGGGCTCTTTGGCAGCTAAGTTAATAGTGGCTATCATTACGGGGTTGTAGTTCACTTAACCCGAGCCTATTTGGCGACGCTAGCGTTTGTGTGCAAATGGTGATGAAATTTGGACAGAGATAGGGATGTGATGACCTGAAGCAGGACATCAGAAACCACATTGCTTTCAAGCCGAGAGTCGGAAATCCAGCACTGTGGAATGAGCCACGCTACTCCAGGTGAGAGCACATCGCCAAATCTCTGGCTGGATTTAATGAGGAGTAAATCGGATGAATATGTTTCTATGTACAGCACGCCACTGGGGCAAGCGTCCAATACTGCGTACCATAAAATTTGTATGCAAAGATGTAAATTTGTGCATCTTGCTTACATTTTCAGTTATCATGGCATCAATATGGGGAAGTTGCGCTACGTTGTGTAGGTCTGTCATCCTTGTGAAACGCGGTGCTTGAAAAATTATTTTCAAACACTTATTCTGTATAATTTGTATTCTTCGTTTATGCTGTTTTGGTGAGGATGCTCCAGGCCTCACATCCGTACAGTAGCATGCTGCGGATCACGCTTTTATACAGTAAAAGCTTGATCTTACGTGACAATGTATTCGACCTGAAAAATGGGTATAAAATTGCAATTGCTGCATTTGCTTTATGTTGTAGATGTCGAATATGAATTTTGAACGTAAGCTTGGGGTCCAGATGGACCCCAAGATACTTCACTGAAGGTATCCCTGACAATAATTTCTGCTGCCCAGTTATTTAAATGTTTCGGACCACAGTGAAAATAAAACCATGTAGAACTAAGTTATTATTGTGCATTAGTATGTAATTTGACACAAATATAAGTAATTTATACTCGTTTGTTTTTCTATTGTCTTATTTTTATTATATTGTCTTGTAAACAATATTAAACAAATGAAATCAGTGTATCCTATAGGATACATTGCGAAGTTAAGGGTTAAGATTATGAAATATGTTTTCAATTTAGTCCACCGCTGTGGTCTCGGGGTAGCGTGCTGCCTTGTCACGCAGGGGGCCCGGGTTCGATCCCCAGTCGGGACAGTTTTTCTGGGTGAGGTTTTTATCGGGGTTTTTCCTCACCTGTAAGACAAATGTTAGGAAAACTTTAAGGCCCAAACGGTCCCCGAAATCATATGGCCATCGCAATCACCGTCATCATTCATATTCAACTTAGGTTAAGCTTAGGATTAGGGACTCTCCTGGCGCACCATTATCATCATCACCCATCACATCATCGGGGCAACGTAACCCCGCCTTCCAGGCGCCCCAACCTCAGAAATGGGTTACAAGTACGTCATGCCAGGAGAGAAACCAGGAATGTCGGAAGATAAACCTGGGACATTTGAAAAAAAAAATTCATCCAACCGAATTATAAAATAATTAATTAAGAATTAAGAATTAGCCCATAATCATCACATTTCGGGCTAGGGTCTCCTTTCAACTGCAGGGTGTCAATCTCTTGAGACTAACACTTCCACTATTTTATGGATTGCTTCCACTTATGTCAGTCTTGCGCTATTCTAGTCCACAATGTTTCTAGATGACACTTAAACAATTCACTCTAGCGCTTTTTTGTCTTCCAACTTTCCTTTTCCCTAGTCTGGGTTTCCACATAGTCACTGCATAAGCCCACTTTTTAGGTTTCATTCGGAGCACATGACCGCCCCATTTCCATTTCAACCCCATTGTTAATGTTGCTACGTCTTTCAGTCTCGTTATCTTGCGGATGTCCTCGTTCCTGAAGCGGTCTGTTCTCGTGATGTTTATTAACTTCCGCTCCATTTTTCTCTGGTAAATTTCTAACATGGCTGTTCCTCCTTTTTTTTTAATGACCATGTGTACGAGCCGTATGTTAACATAGATAGTATACACATGTCCATGACTGTCTTTTTTTATATTTAGGTTGATGACTTTTTCTAGTAGTATAAACTTTAGATCCTAGAATTTATTCCATGCTTGTGTGATTCTTCTTTCGAAAATAATTCATAGACATCACCAAATACTCAATAAGTACTTTGAGTCACTGCATTTCTTTACTTCATTACTATTATGAATAGCAATAAATTATCTCTTTTTTAATAATAAATGACTCCTTCGTACTGTTGTATTATTATGTGATGGCTGACATTTTTTTGTCTTAGTATTCTATTTATCAATGCCCTTCAATAACTGAAAGTACATTTAAAGGGAGATGTCAAACTAAGAAAAGGAAGAATGAAATCGACACGGTAATAATTATTTCTCAAGTAAAATTTTATTTGCATTTCTGGAAGTCGGAAAATTGTTAGGAAGTTACGAAATTAAATAAGACGATTTTAATTTCCTCGCTACTTTGAAGTAATGTAAATTTCTGGTAAAAGGAAATGCAATCAGGTTTGTAATAAACGTAGAGCTCTGAACAAACTCGTAAATCTCTGTCGAAGCATTCAATCCGATCGCACCGCGCACGGATAAACAGCGGTCATAAACCGCAGGCACCTCCAGCACATTACGCTTATCTCGCCTGTTTAATTAGTTGCAATCATATAAAACGATTAAATCATTAATGTTTACTTCAAAACTTCTCTTAATTGTATTATCATAATAAAATGTGATTATTATTAATAGATCGCTTGTGTGGTTTAACGATTATATCCGTTTCTATGAGCATCGGTACAAGATCAGCAGCGAGCTTTATTCACCCTATTGTTAACAACAGGTAATAATAATAAATAATAATAATAATAATAATAATAATAATAATAATAATAATAATTAATAATAATATAATAACCCTGCGAGGTGCCAGTAACACTTTCAGGGGTTAATCTACACTACTAAATGTTCTCATGAGCCAACAGGCTTAATCCCTGGATGATGATGGTGATAATGATAATAATAATAACGATAATAATAATAAAAATAATAAAAAAAATAATAATAATATTGCTTTATTTTAGCTGGCAGAGTTAAGGCCATAAGGTCTTCTCTTCCACTCAACCAGCGAATAGTAAAATTATACAAAAATTACGTACTTATTACAATTTTAAGATATTAAAATACAGACTAAACAAAATACAATAATGATGTGATCTAATACTAGCTAATACTTACAAAAACATGGAATATAATACTTTTTTTTCAAATTCCCCAGGTTTGTCTTTCGACATTCCTGGTCTCTCTCCTGGCATGGCGTACTTGTAACCCACTTCTGAGATTGGGGCGCCTGGAAGGCGAGGTTACGTTGCCCCGATGATATGATGGGTGATGTTGATGATCATGGTTCGCCAGGAGAGTCCCTAATCCTAAGCTTAACCTAATATGAATATGAATGATGATGATTGCGATGGCCATATGATTTCGGGGACCGTTTGGGCCTTAATGTTTTCCTGACATTTTTCTTACAGGTGAGGAAAAACCTCGATAAAAACCTCACCCAGAAAAACTGTCCCGACCGGGGATCGAACCCGGGCCCGCTGCGTGACAAGGCAGCACGCTACCCCGAGACCACAGCAGTGGACATATAATAAAATTAAGATAATATAAAATAAAATAAGTAGCTTCCTAGATGATTATTTATAGAATACTGTATATAGTTGTTATGCAGTTAATGTTTTCATTGTGTCAAACTTAAGATATCAGTTAATTTGTATTTAAATAATAATAGCGATTGACAGTCCCTGACATGACTGGGAAGTGAGTTCCATGCTCTATTCATAGATATTGTGTAAGATTCAAGATTATTTATTTGAATTAAGAAAAAAAGTTAAATATGATTAAGACATTTTAAATTAAGATTGAGTGATTGCGTCAACGTAGCAATTCTATTCCCTATATAGAGTGGAAATGGAATAAGTGCGCACATTTTAAGAACTTACGTTATGGACGGAATAAAACAGTTCAAATAAAATTATGTCAGGCTCATACGTTTCTTAAAAATATAACTCTAAACTCTAAACACTGCGTAAATAGATAAGTATCTGTCGAGTATTCCTTATGTTTACTTAAATAATAATGGGAATGTCTTCGTTCATTTGAAATTTTGTAATAACATTTGTATTTTTCGTGAAATTTAAATAACAGTTTTGACTTTTTAAATATCTATAGCCAAATGTGGAAGCACCGCCAACTGTAAGTAAGAATGACACTCGTTTGTTACTTAGAAGCAAGCATTCAAACTATGTTTATTTTCGTTCGATAAAAGTAGCGTAATTTCAGATTTCTCTTTTATTTTATATAAATAAAGATTTACAAATGAGGATTATTTTGACACGAATCTAATTTATGGAGAAACACTTTGGTATTCGTGAAGCTCGACGACTGTATGAAGTAATTATTCCGTATAAAACTGTTCCAAATTCTCAGCATTTGATGCAGTTGTATTTGTGAAACAGGAAATGTGGAATTCTTGGTAGTACTACGGAGGGTTGTTTCTGATCTCTGATAACAAATTATTTTAAGTAAAGCCGTATCTCCACCATTGAGCATGCTCTAATTGATGGCTCTTCACCCGAGCTATGGTTCGGCATCGGAGTTTCCGCTGCAGAAGACTCTTACGGAGCACAGCCATGTCTAGAAGTTCCCACTCCTCTTTATATGCGTTCCAGAGACCGTCTATTGTTCGAGGACGCCTGTTTCCCAGTGCCATTTTGAAGAGTCCAAAGACACATAGTCCATCGGTGATGCATCAGGAGACTTCACTGGGATGTTGCTGAATGGAATAGCACGTATTCCAGTTTCCTGCTCCATTTCTCCAGGAATGTCAGGGTTGAATTCGAAGTGTCACCGGAGGCCTTGTCTTGGTGCACCCAGACTTGGTTTTTGTCTGTACCATAGAGAGCTGGGATTTCAGTCGGGTAAATTGCGGTGAGAACGTCTTCCTGGTAGTACTGGGAGTTGATTTTGGCCTTTTTAGCTACTCTACGAATGGTCAGTTTTTCATTGTAGCAAAATCCCGCGATGACCATAAATCCCTTGGGGAAACTTTCTCTGCATTCGGCATACCACTTTTGAATTTTTTTTTCACCCCTTTCTCTATAGTAAATGTGCCCGGGGTTTATTGCAGTTCTAGATAATAATATACATAAATGCTTCATCAACTAGATAAACATAAATGCTTCATCAAGTGTGACCAAGAATTTCCATTTTTCTCCTGCCATGTGCTTTTCATAGTTTCCTGCTGTTGGTGCGTCATTCGGCAATGTGACGTGGCAACAATTTATGAACTCTGCTTTTGTAGCGCTTCTCCATGTTTAAATCTTTGTTTATTATGGTGTTTACAGTTTTAAGGGATATTCCCAATCTGTTCGCAATCACCCTTTGTGTGGCAGGGTTACCATCAGAGATTAGGACCTTGACCTTTCTGATTACATCTGGGGTGCGGGTAGTAGCAGGTCGTGGATTTGCCCGTTTTTTTCCCTTTTGGAATTAATCCCAAGCGACCCTTTCCCTTTTTATTAAGCACTGAGCTAATTCCACACTTTGACACCATAAAATGACGTTTTTGCAAGCTTCAATAATCGCGGAATAACTATAATTAGCGTCGGAAAGGGGGTAATGTACCCTTCCCAAAACGGGTCTATCTTCTTATGCATTATGAGAGCAACACGCGTGCGAGTGTAACAGAAGCAATACACTGACTGGTTTGATCACCTCGCACGCTCCTGTCCTGATGACTCTCACTCCGACGTAACAGTCTACTTGGCAAGTCGTTATCAGAGATCGGGAACAACCGTCCGTAGTCCCGATCAAAGTGATAATAAGGATGAAGATATATTGAATTTGGTGAAACAAAATCCAGGAGATAGCAGTCATAATATGGACCGTGAAGTTGGTATATCATATTGGACTGTTTTAAAAACTTTTAATGAAGAATTCTGTAACCATATCAATGCATACAGTTTGTTTTAGTTTTTTCATATTCCCGTGTATGATATTTTTAAGTGACCGCATAATCAGTGTTCGTTGGACCGAGATTACCTGAGCAATAACCTCTTGACGGATGAAGCCTGCAACACGGAATTACGAACTTTAGTATTATTAACTTTATTAGACTAAAAGTAAGATACATAGAATGTTATTTACAAATATGTATCGCACGGGCAGTAAGCCGTACGTGCTGTTGACAGTCCGTTACAATAAGTTGATGTTTAAAAAACAAAACAAAAAAAACACAATAATATTACAATTAGATATCAATACAATTACATTATACATTAACTTACTTATGTAGAATTATTAAGAATCAGGCATTGCAATTTGCTAACATATTTATTTATTCCTGAATAAGTGTTCTTCTTATTTTCCGCGTTTTGTCCAGAAATATACCCAGGTTTATCCAATTTTCTGGGTTGACTAGTAACTCGTAGCATGCAAATCTTCCACGGTTTGAATTTAGAAATATTTCGGGTAATAACTGATGCCTCCAATATTCTAAATCGTTACATTTTCCTAGTATATGTATCTCGTCTTCAAAGCTCCCGCACATTGGACATATTCGCATATCGTGATCGTCGCTAATTTTTAAAAATTTCCATGCCCCTAACCTGAACTAATCAAGCCCTGATCTCTCTTTAAATCGTAGATTGAGTATATAAGATTCTTTTCCCCAAACACGAACTTTAGTAATACCCATACGTATGTTTTTGTTAATCCTCATACGACACAACACACATTTTCAGCAGAAAATCTCAATCAATGCCTGTCCTGGTATAATAGGGGATTCTATTGTTGGACTATTCATCCTCCCACCTCGATTATAACCCAATAGATACAGGCGTTGTTTGATATCCATCCATAGTACTTCTGCCCGAAGGCAGGTCCTTCATAGCAGTCATAGCATTTTCATGCTATGCTTGCAGCTTTACTAGGGAATTGTAGGTATTGTAGCTTCCCGTTGCTTTCCACACCGGTGAAATGATGATGATAAGGATAATGATGGTGATGATTGCCATATGATTTCAGGGACCGTTTGGGCCTAAAGTCTTCCCGACATTTGTCTTACAGGTGAGGAAAAACCCCGATAAAAACCTTACCCAGAAAAACTGCCCCGACCGGGGACCGAACCCGGGCCCGCTGTGTCACAAGGCAGCACGCTACCTCGAGACCACAGCGGTGGACGTCTTTGATATAACATCCGATATTCTTGATGGCATCTATTATCACATAAGAACACATACTAGGTTTCTTCACGATGAGGCACCAGCACACATTATGCATGCATTTAAGCCGAATTTTCGAAACGATGGATTAGCCGTTTTGGTCCCATATAATGTTCTGCTAGATCGCCAACTTAAATCCAGTAGATTTTTGTCTCATATTAAAAGTATAACAGTAGTACGACCTTATTAGACTGAAAGTAAGATGCATACAACGTTATTTTAAAATATGGATCGCATGTGAAGCAAGCCGTACGCGCTGTCGACAGTCCGTATCCGTAAATTGTCTAGTATTAATGTAAAAAAAAAAAAACTAAACGGTACATAATAATACATTAATTAAGCTAGAAATGGTTATTAAGTATTAATATAACATTTCTCTTACATATTTATTTATTCACGAATGAGTCTTTTTCTTACTTTCCGCGCCTTGTCCAGAAATTTACAGTTTATTGAAGGATATTTACTATTAAAAATATACATGAGCGAAATAGTAACTAGAGAAGAGCTTTACCAGCGTTTTCTGCAAGAACATAAATAAATCAGAAACATTGGCGACGTATTTGGTAAAGATAAAAAAATGGATGAGGTGGGTTAGAGGCTGTATTAGGACACAAGTTTACCATTTTCATCTTATTGTTAATACACATGTTTCATAGCATTTCATCACAAAATAAGTTAATACACTTTCAGTCAATTAAAATACTATCTACTTCGTCGATTCTTCGTTACAAATTTTCTTTCAATTTTTTAGATTATATGTTTAGATTTATTTAAACTAGGCCTATCGTATTTTCGAAAGTAAAGTGATAATTTTTTTACATCTCGAGTCAGTGTTGTTAGCTTATTATTAAATCTACACTAGTGAAATGGCAGTCTTTATGTAAAACCCAAGACATCTCTCTGTCAGCGAAATCGAGGGAATCGTGTTGTGTGATGTTGCACGAAGTTTGATCTCTATAATTATAGTGACCGTTAGTTGAATCATAAAATGAACGAGGAGTTGTTTGCTTTATTGCAATTTAATATCTCCTTAAAGTCTCTATATTTTTTTTTTTTGCATTTTACGCTGTGTATATATATCACGAGAAGTTTGGTGTACACACATTTAACGTCTCGAAACCGCAAAGAAAAAAAGAAAAATGCCATTTTTATTGATGAAATTCTTAAATTAATGTAATTGTTAGCTATCATATTGGAATTGATGTTGGTTCCAGAAACCTTCGTCGTGCCTGTGTACATAAAATAGTATTCACATTCATTTTCGTGATAGAAAAATTACTTTTAATTAATTTGTTTTTTAGATTTAAAGATTTTTTCTGTTATAAAGTTAATCGAACAATAGAGAATGATATACTCGTGTATTTGGAAGTTTTACTGATACGTCTATACACTACATAGGCGGAAACTTCTGCATATGGCATATATTCATGTGACATTGGTATTTCACCTTTAAGTTATCTTTCCTTTATAATTTAAAACATAAAGTAATGAAATATTTACCTAAAAGGTCCGTCTCCTCAACTTTATCAGTTATTTAACTGTAGTGCTTTCGGGACTAGTCCCATCATCAGCAGGATTCAACACTGGTGTTTCACTGAAGATCTGATAGAGGGAGTTACACGTTCTGGGTGTGTTTTCATTTATCAGATGGTCGTTATTATTAACTGCCTTCAAAATTTCCATATCCTTGAGTACGTTTATCTTCGATGGATTATTTTCCGTGTGCATTACTGTTATGGTGTTTTCAATATCTAACATACGATGTCCTTCGTGGATAACGTGCTTTGTATAGCTTGATTTTCCTTCTGCGTGAATAAAGTCTCGAAAATGTTCTTTAAATCTGATGTTAGAAAATAATCCAGCGAAGATAAACGTATTCGAGAAGATGGAAATTATGAAGGCAGTAAACAACATAGACCATCTGATAAATGAAAACGCATCCAGTACGTGTAACCCCCAAACCAGATCTTCAGTGAAACACCAGTTTTGAATCCTGCTGATGATGGGACTAGTCCCGAAAGCACTACAGTTTAATAACTAGTAAAGTTGAGGAGACGGACCGTTTAGGTAAATATTTTATTACTTTATGAGTTAAATTAGAATATTACCTCAACGGAACTTCATCATGAATCTTATTATTGTTTCCTTTATAAATTGAAAAGTAGAATTTAATTGTATTTAATCGGATCAAACTCGCGAATCTCGGATTCAAAAGTTGACGCGAAACTCCATTTCAACACACCCAGCAAACAAGATAAGTAGCTCTGCTGCATATGAATCTGTATCGCAAAACGTTGGATTGTTTTAAGAAACTGGTTCATATTTCTGAAAACCAGAATTTAAAAAATAAATGATGACAAAGATACAAGGAAATTAGAAGAAAAAACTTAATAGTGCATAAATGGGGTAACATATGTTAAATAATGGATGAAGACAGAAGGAATGAGCAAAACTTGTTATTACATTATCGTTAGATATTACATGTCAATATGGCCCCGAGCAATCAATGCTTATAGAAGGGTAATTTCTCTCGAGACTGTGTTAAGAAAGTTTATAGCCTGAGTGGTGAGGTCAGATATCTAGTATTAAATTACTCCATGCCACTGATTTAAAGGCTAACTATGAGAGAATATTCTCGTTATCTTTCTTAACAGGAAAAGACAAATTTGAGAAAGCTTATTGTCGTTACTCTATTTTTTCAATAGTTTTATTTCGTAGGGCAAATCATGTAACCTTTAAATAGCATATTTATGAATAATATAACTTGCACATTTCACAATAGTTTGGAAATTAATATAAACATTGTGTTTAGTGTACACTATTAAAAATTCAACCTATGGTTCATAAGAAAGCGATGAGATTAGCAACGGTGACTTCAAATTGTGGCATACTGAAAGAATTCGGTACATTTTCGGACACAATAAGGGGCAAAATTATGGCTATTAAGTATTGGTCGGACATAATAAACGGGAATCAGGACTCGCTTAGAGCAGAGTGTTACAATGAACAGAAAAGGCAGTGTGTTTCGGGAGATTGGGTAATCGGTATAGAAAGGGGATTGAAGGGCATAGGGATGGGTTGGGTATGGGAGAGGAGTACACGGAATAATAGAAATGTTTGGAGGACAGTTAAGAAGAGACTAATCGATATAGACAGGCAGTATATAGAAGCAGAGTGTAGCCAGAAATGTCGCTCACCCTGCAGACGGAACTGAAACTTTCGTGGGGAAGGGAGAAATACATTGACTTTTTGGATGGGGATGATAGAAGTGCTATTGCATGGTTTCATTTGGGGGGATGGATGGCCCATAATTTAACAAATGATGAAGGCATTAAACTATGCCCACTATGCGATGACCATGAAAACTGGCAGCATATTATAGCATTCTGTAGAGAGACAGAACAACTTAGATTACAGATGCTGCCGGAGAGATTTCTCAGGTCGGATCGAGGGAGAGTGGCGTGTTGGGATCTTTTAGGACGGATCGAGAGTGAATCAAAAACATGCTAATTTTTGGGTACAGTAAGAAAATTGAGATATAACAAAACTGTAGATTAAGGATATATGTATTAACAATAAGAAGAATCTCAATATGGTCTTTGTTTTCGATCTTTAATTATGTTATATAATAAGTAGGTCCGATAAGTTGAATAGTCTGATAGTGTATTTGATGCCTGCAGGGACGGTGGCGGGGGGTATGAGCGTGCGGTGTATATATGTGTGTGGGTGTATGTGTGTGTGTTTTTTTTCTAATTTGTTTTCTAGCATTTTTTTAATATTAATGTACGGAATATGGATGAATGTAGATATGTATATTATTGTGATTTATTGTGGACATAGATTTTACTTATATGTAGCCTGTTATTGTTTTTTGATACAGGTGTATTTGTAGGTATTTGTTTATATTATTAGTTTTATTTTTTATTCATGGAAAAATAATGCACGTACGGCCAAGCAGGCCCGTGCGCAATGTAAATGCTTATGTATTTTCTTTATTCTGAAAAAAGGCAATAAATTCCATTATCTATATCTATATCTATATATGATAAAATAACAGAAAAGAAAACTGGGTTCGACATCAAATCGGGACAATTTTTCCTGGATGAGTTTTTGCGGATATTTCCTCTCCTATTAGATACATATTAGAATAATTTAAGATCCAAATGATCCTTGAACACTGTCTGGTTATCACAATCACATTTATTGCATTCGCTTTGTTTAAAATCACATTACAAGTAACGTATAGATTAGAAATGCAAAGGCAAATATTTATTCCTGGCGACATGACCTTAATGTTAAACATATTTAATAATATGAAATTAAAAAAAAAAAGAAAAAACTTTTCCCACACAAGGAAATTCTTATCAAGTTTATATCGTATCAACGCAATAAACTGTTAAAATTATCAAAAGGCAACTTGGTTAATTTTAGAAGCTACTAGCTAATATCCGCCGTCCGCTGTTACGCCTAAATAAATGAAAATTAATGTGCTTTTATATTTAGTTGAATAAGTAAAAGGAAACATAATTATAAATTTATATTTTTAGATACCTCGTGCTGATTACCCGGCGTTGCCCGGAAATCTATCGTACTTACCCCGATCTTCTTGCCATAAATGAGCTGAAATATGAAAATTAATGTGTTTTATGTTTAGTTAAAAAATGGAAAGGGAAATTTTATATCGTAATTATTTTTAGATACCCGGCGTTGTCCGAGAATCTACTCATTCTGATCTTCTTGGCATAAATGAGCTGAAAGACAAAAATTAATGTATTTCTTATCATTATTGAATAAGTAAAATGGAAAATAATTATAAATGTATATCGTAATTATTTTAAGATTCCCCGTGCTGATTACCCTGTGTTGCCCGGGAATCTACTTATCTGGATCTTCTTAGCATAAATGAGCTAAAACACAAAATTCGTTATTGTGAGTTATCCGTAAAAGAATACCCTCCATGTGCTGCTATGCTTGCACAGACATATATGTCTCGATCTTCTTGGCATCAATGAGACAAAAATGATTATTGTGAGTTATCCGTAAGAGATAAACATATGCTGTCGGGGACGTTTTTGTAGAACTTTTGAGATATTAAATTCTGTGTACATTCATTGTGTGTGTTTGTTATGGTTTAAGCAGCGTAAGCCATTTAAGCGTCCAAAGAGCTTTCCTGAACATTTTGCAAAAAGCCCCATCACAATCGGAACAACGGTATGGCCGCGCATAAAGTACGAACAAACAAACAAACATTTTTATATATTAGATTTATGGACCAACATTCACAAAACGATTTCTTTATGTTCTGTTTACTGTATAAGAGTCAAAGTAGTACATTGAGAACTGTAACATCAGCAGTTTAATATGAAGAACCAATAAATGTAAATTAATACGTCAGTGGCTACAGAGAGGATGATGAATAAAGAACTCTTTTTGAAGCTGACTTCGAACATTATAGTTGTATATTTTATTTGAAGCACCATCCAATAAACATATCAATTTTCCTTGAAATACATACTTCAATATGAGTATATCATTATAAGGGTGCAGCATTTACAGCTTTTTGTATTACTGAGGAGGCAAGTAATGAGACCAAATTATTTTGAAACTTCAGTTCTGCCAATGGCGGCTCCGCGGTGCAAGCAGTTAGACGCTCGCTTCTCACCGGTAGGGTCCTGAGATCGTCTTGGTCACTTCATGTGGGTTTCCTGGTGGACGAAACGGAGCTTGGGCAGGACTTTGTTGAGGTTTTCTCCCGTTTTCCCCTGTCACAATTTCATTCCACAATTTTTCCACATTCATTTCGTTTCATTTCGTTCATCTGCCCCCGTGATGGTGCATCAGGCTTGGTCGGCCGGCACACTTGTCATTCACAGACATCTATATAGGGGGTTTCATCTTATCTCATTCCTCGACCGACCCTGAATTGGACATGAATTGAGGATATTTTAGCTCTGCCAATAGTTTATCCAAATCTTTATTACAGTATCGTACTTCTTGCAATGCGGATTTTTACAGATTAGAATTGTGTATGTCCAAAATTTCAATGTGTCTGAAATATATATTTTACTCTATAGCTTTAGTGTAAGACGTATTTGGTTTACAGCCCCTTAACACATTTACATTTGAGACACAATGCATATATGTAAATTTTTAGCATACAAAAAATTGAATTTTACATCGATATATAACCATTTTATTAAACACATGTATACATTTTTAACATGCAAAACAAATCAATTTTACTTCGATACATAACCTTTATGAGATGTTTTTGTGTAATAATTATGTAATTTATCCCGTGGTAAGTCAGTCGTCCTCAACTAAATTATTAAGTTATTCTATATTAGAATAACTTCAACACGTTTAATAATTTAGTTGAGGACGACTGATTTACTAGGTAAAAATTATATAATTAACACCTTATTACATAACATCAACGGTGGTTTAATATGAATTTCAAAAGTGTTGATAGCCATTTTATTAAACACAAGAATCCCGATAAATATAGTGATGTTACGATAAATTGCAAAATAATATATTTACCCCAGGTGTTCTATTTTATGCATTATGTTGTGGTTAAGAAACAATTGCTGATATTTAAATTGAATTGAATATAAAGCTATCAATTCAAATTATGTACAGTAATGGGTTTCATCGGGTAAGAGAGAGGGATATATAATTGGTATAAAATATTTAAACAAAGCGCGAACTGATTTCTTATAAAAAAGCTTTTACCGCTTTTATACACAAAAAAAAAGTAATTCACTGTTCTTCTCTACTTTGTTATTATTAATTTTTTGTGACGTTTTCCACTGAATGTTTTGAAACATTCAGATTACCTATACTTAGGAATCTTTTGTTTACCTTATCAGTATAAAATAAAGAAATAAAGAATGGCATGTATCAAGAAATGCCTATTTTTATAAAGAATGCATTCATATGGTAAAAACACACACAACTTAAAAACTGAAGAATATGAGGATATAGTGTATAATAATCTATTTTATTTATAATATTTTATCATTAATTTTTCATGTTCCATTTTTAAGTATTGTCCCCCTAAATGAAATTAATATATTGTGGCATTCTCTAGATTAAGATTACTATTCAGTCTGGTCTCTTAAATCCCAATAAGTTAATCATTTATAATATATATCCATCCATGGTCATTCTGCCCGAGGGCAGGTCTTTTCATGCTATTCTTTGCAGCTTTACTAGGGAATTACAAGTGTGGTAGCTTTCCGTTGGTTTCCACACCGGTGGAGGATGATGATAATGATAAGGATGATGATGGCCGGATGATTTTCGGGGACCGTTGGGTCCTAAGCTTCTGACATTTGTGTTAAAGGTGAGGAAAAAAACTCGAAAAAAACCTCACCCAGGAGCCTGTCCCGACCGGGAATCGAACCCGGGCCCGCTGCGTAACAAGGCAGAACACTACCTCGAGACCACAGCGGTCGACACACATACACACACATGTATATATATATATATATATATATATATATATATATATATACACACAGTATAATATAATTTATAATCATGTATGGATTAATAATTAATACATTTATTGAAATTTATATAAATATGTGAATGTTAATACTACCTAATTATTTTTATAACATCATTTAAGTTTTTATTTGTAGGGGGTAAAATTTAAATTGGAAAATATCATTATTGGAATACTTTAAACGATTTGCCTACTAGTTTCTCTCTTGATCTTGGTCGGCGTGCTCTATCATTCAATGTGTTGAACGGACATTTCAAATTCATTGAGAGGAGCTTTCTATTCGAACTTTGCCAAATACCATGGCACGATAGCATTTAAATCTCATATCTGGATTGGACGTTTAAACGCTCACTTCACAAGCGCTGACTAAGGTTTTCGATGGGATTAGGAGAAATCCTATTCTATTGTTGTAAACAATATTACTCTGGTGTTATTATTTATTTATCTATTTATTACCTCTTCAAGATTTAGAGCCCTATTATACAAATGTATGTTGGGGCTGTAGTTATATATGAAAGAAAATTGAAGATACACTCAAAAATATAAATGTAACCAAAATAACAAACTTATGGTGTTATTATTTAATTTTATCTTCTTGTCTTGTAAGCTCATGTTTCCCTTAACAGAGATTTAGGCGCTCTCCCCCTACAGAGAAGAATTTGAACCATATTAATTTAGTTAGACGTGTTTTCTTATAGATGTCATTTGAGTGGTCCGTGATCAGCGTTCCGCCTCATCTAGAAAACCAAGGTAGTACTAGGACGGGAAAATTCGGTAAATTTTGCTTAGATGTCTTTTCATTCAGGCTTAAGGATCTTTTACGAGCCTGAATATCTTCATACTCGGGACCCACGGCTTAAAGTCCCTCCCGGAGGACTTTCTCCTTGGACTTTTCCATCCTAAAACAATCAATTGACCCCGGCCGGGTTCGAACCCGCGACCCTCGGGACCAGAGGCAAGGAGCATAACCACTAGTCCACCGCGGCCGATATGAATGCAATTATCAAGGCAGTAATTTTCTTTACGGCTAATAAAACAAAGAATCTCAATCAGATTATTCACCCTGACAAGGATTCAAACCCGAATAGAAAGATAGAGATAGAGAGAGAGAGAGAGAGAGAGAGAGAGAGAGAGAGAGAGAGACAGAAGAATAGAGATTAGGTGAAGGGTAGTTTGCTTTATCGTGTTCCATCACTTGAACAGTGGAGTCTAGAGACTGTTATACAAATGATTGGAGATGATGATGATTTATTTATCATACTGCTGAGTGGAAGTGTGACATCCGTAATATATTACTCTCCCGAGGGAATGCTGAAGTATCAGCAGACACTTAACGACGCGTCGTACGGTCACCTTCCTTCTCACACTCTGTTGATTTGTTGTTCGTCTCAGATAATATTTTTCCACTCGGTTAAGGTTGTAGTAAAGCTTACGCAGGCAATATGAGGTGCAACTTTTTTCCCTTGATCAGCAACAGGACAATTAAAATACAATTTATATGACTTCTTAATTAAATCAGTGATAGGTTTTCTTTGGGTTTTTGGGGTGAATTTTCCACACACATAACAAAACTTGTCGGGGTGGTTTAGACAGCAACGATATTTATTAGTTGCCATTTTTCATAGCGTAAATTTAAATAGAAGAAAGTTGCACTATCTTTCACAAGCAACACTCGCTGAGGATTTCTTTCACACCACTGGATTACCACACCAACCATTTATTGATGATTTGTGTATCTTCTAGCTCTCCTGTAAAAAAAAATTAACATCAAAATAGAAGAACAGAAAACAAAGCGAAATACGCAAAACGAAAAATAAAAAACCTTTAAAAACTAAAAAAAAATGTTACGTGCTAGAACATTTTCAAAGGTACATACTGATTCTACACACCAAAATACGTACTAGTTGATACATCACATCCAGATGCAATATGGCTATTGACTAGTGTCATTAATATTTTAACACAGGTAGACACTTAAATATATATACTTCTTTTGTAGTTTTTTTACTTTGATTTACAAAATAACACTGTTCATTATAGTTAATATTTTCGTTCTAATATAGCATCTCCCCTTCTAGATTTTTATATTTTATCTTCATCTTTGTGCCTTTGTGAAACATTGTGCATTTGGGAGAAAATTTCAACCAAAGTCGATTAAATCTCACTCCTAAGGAGGATGGTATTTCTTTTGAAGTAGAAGTTGAAATTCATCGGTCTCTCATGTCAGAGATGCCTCACTAAAGAAAGAAAAGGAAAACAAAAAAAAAACTCTTTTATCATGGTCATATGATAAATGTGTACTGATAAAATTTCAGATGCAGACATTACACCCCTCCGATTACAACTATTTTTACATAACCTCTCTCTCTACAGTTCGCAAATCAAAGGTGGACGTAAAAGAATCGATAGACGTTGCTGACAGACCTCTTATTTTAGGCTTGAAGTAGTGCCGTTCAATTACACGGTAATTACCTTTACTATGATTTCGAAGGATGTCGCACTCAAGATTTCAATCCGTGAACATCGCAATATGAAGGGGAGGATAGACCGACGTATTGGAGTTACAAGAAATCACTAAATCCCCTTTTAAACTCTGTTAGTGAAATAAATTGCAAATTTGGATAGAGCATAGTGAATGTATTATGTAAGATCAGTTTCAAATATGTACTAGGATTGGTTGCAAACATTATAAAATATAACTCCTAATATTTAAAATTACATATATTTTTCACTGGACATTCATTTCATATCCTATGAAAATAACATTACAAAGTAAAATGGCTAGAAAATGCCAGTGTTGGAAATGTGTGATTATTAAAATTTTAATCATTCTTTCAGAATATATTCTGTTAAATTCCTTGATAACCTATGTTAGCCTATCTTTAAAATTACTCTCGTTATTATTCCCATTATTATTCATTCAATTAATCATTAAATTTAAAATATAAATTTATTCGAGGTCATGTTCATAGATATGTGCAGTTACATTTTCTGAAGAGAGACATACTGTAAAACACAATTGCGCATGACCTAAAGTTAAGCATTTAACTTTTAACGCAGTATTCGGTTAGGCCTATAACATTTTGATTATGAGAGCAGTAAATGTAATTATATTATAACTGAACAATAAAATGTATAATGTTTAAAAGGAATATAATAGGATTGATAATATATTGAACTATAAATATTGTATAAGAACTTCAATTTGCAATAAAACGGTTGAATTGTGCAGTTGTCAGTTCATTGTCTCGTAACGTGAGTGAAGTCTCTTTTGATTTCCCTTGTGTATAACTTAATGCGCTTTGTTCACGTACATCATCTCATGATACACAACCTTGTAGCAATCTAATAATGTTTACTGTGTTTTAAATTTTACATTCAATTGTCATGCATTTTATCTAAAAGAGACGTATTTAAACATATGTTTAATCACAGAATTAATATTTCTCATTATGTATTCATAAATCCATAGGTATCATACGAAAGTCTAGTTTCAAAATTGCCTCAAGCCAATACATTTTAAATTTCAAATATGCAGGCGACCTCGAACATGGGGTGAATAATAGCTGGAGCGATTGTTTTTCTCTTATTTTTAGGGTAGATCAAGAGCGTCGAATCTTTAGGGAGTTCGTAAATAATTTACTTAATTATCCGTGATTCTTAAAATTTATTTATTAGAAATTATATATAATTGGACAACTTATGGACTTTTTTAGGACGGAGAAATGTAAGGAGCAAGTTTCCGGGACGGACTTTAAGTCGTGAGTCCGGAGTATGATCATTTTCAGGCTTGTGAGATCTTCAAGCCTGAATAAAGAGGCCTCTAAGCAACATTTACCGACATCAACATCCTATTCTCTGTCCAACGTAAGAAGCAAACTTTGACAGCTGTTTGTTACTTACTTACTTACTTACTTACTACTTACTTACTTACTTACTCACTGGCACTATCGAACCCGTAGGTCCATGGCCGTACGGACATAAGCTCTCCATACATCCCTATCCTGAGCTAATGCTTTCCAATCATTCCCTGTATAATCTACTTCCCTCAAATCATAGTTAATGATATTCTCCCACCTCATTCTTGGTCTGCCAACTGGGCGTTTTCCCTCTGGCTTTCCTACAAGAAGCTTCCATGCAAGTCTTTCATTCCCCATACGTGCAACATGTCCTGCCCATCGCAGTCTACGAGACTTAACTTTTCTTATTATATCTGGCTTCCTATAAAGACCATGTAGTTCATTGCTATGTAGTCTTCTCCATTCACCTGTCTGTTCATCTATCTTTGGTCCAAACATTTTCCTAAGTACCTTATTCTCAAATACTTGTAATCTCCTTTGCTCTCTTAAAGTAAGAGTCCATGTTTCGCACCCATATAATATAACTGGTAGAATAATAGTTTTATATATTTTCAGTTTAACGTTTTTTGAAAGGAGTTGGGACATCAAGAGTCTCTGCAATGCATAATTGCATGCATTTCCAGAATTGAGCCTATGTTTAATTTCCTTGTGCATCTCATTCCTATTTGTGATTATTGTTCCTAGGTATTTGAATTCAGCCACTTCCTCAAAATTTCCCTCATTTGTCATTACCTGTCCATTTCCATTATATAATGAATTTCTACGTGTGACCATATATTTAGTTTTGTTGATATTTACTTCCAGTCCTAATTTCTTAGTATTACTCAATAGTGTGTGCGTATTGTTCTTTACTATCTCCTCGCTATCGGCCAACAATACTACATCATCAGCATAAACTAAGAGCTTATTAATACCATTAAGTTGTAAGCCTTCCTCATTCTCTAAAGACTTAATGGCATGCTCTAGTACAAAATTAAATAGTAGGGGAGATAGTGCATCTCCTTGCTACAACCCATTCTGGATTTCAAAAGTGTCCGAAAACTGTTTGCCTACACGCACCCTACTCTTTGTGCCATTTAGACACATTCGTATAAGTCTAACTAACTTTTAGGAATTCCGAACTCCAGCAGGATACTATATAACTTCTCCCTCTTAATTGAATCATATGCTTTTTGAAGTCTACATACAGTTGATGTACAGTACCATTATATTCCCATTTCTTTTCTAAAATCTGTCTTATACTAAAAATCTGATCTGTTGTAGACCTGTTTCTTCTAAATGCACATTGATGATCTCCTAGAATGTCATCAATATAGGGAGTAAGTCTGCTTACTAATATATTTGTTAAAATTTTGTACGAAGTTGAAAGTAATGAGATGCCCCTGTAGTTGTTGCAATCAGTTTTATCTCCCTTCTTATAAATTGGTACGATAATTGACTCCTTCCATTCATCTGGAAGAGCTTCTTTTTCCCAAATCATACTAAGCAACCAGCGTACCTTGTCCATCAATTTTTCTCCCCCTGATTTTATCAGTTCTGCTGGGATCTAATCTGAACCTGATGCTTTATACATCTTCAATTTTTCAATTGCCATTTCAACCTCTAATGCACTTGGCTCTGCGACTAGCATTTCTGCGTCTGTAAATTATCCTCCTCAATGTCCTTTTCTGTGTGTACATTTAATAGCTGATTAAAGTAACTTTTCCATCTATTTAATATACTCCTGGAATCTGCAATCATATCCCCATTTTCATTCCGAATTATGTTTGTTCTAGCCTGAAACCCTTTCTTCTCTATACTAATTCCCTGATATAATTCTCTAATGATCCTATTCATTTCAATATCATTAATCTTCTCTCTCAAATATTCCCTCTTTTTACTCTTTAGTAACTTGGTGGTTTCCCGTCTAATAGTACCCAATTGCTCTAAATGTACCTCATTTGGCTCATGTAACCATTTGATTTTTGCTAGCTTTCTTTTCTTTACAATGTCGGCACATTCCTCATCAAACCAGTTCTTGTTTTGCCTCTTTTTTAAACAACCAGTGCTTTCTGTTGCTGACAATTTAATAGTATCTCTTATAGCCTCCCATTCTTTATTTATATCAGTTTCTTCTTCTTCGTTTGTCACATTGTCATCTGAAGATCCCAGTACTTAAAATCTATTAGCAATTTTGATTTGGTATTCTTGCCGCATTTCATCATTTTTCAAGTTGTTACAAACCGATAAATTAATGCACAATAATAGTTTAATTTTGAATGTTGGAGGTTGTATTAGCATTTATAATGGTACGTCAAAAACTAATTAAATTATAATTGTCAGTATTAAAAATTAATTCAAATCAAACATTTAAATTAAAAAAAACTGTACTTACAGTAATAAAATAAAAAACCTATGCACCTTGTAATGTGCTGTACATTTCTCAAAATTGTCCACCACTCTTAAAACAGGCTTAGGCCTTTTCCTCTTTTTGTTGGGCGTTTTGATATTACCAGTTTCTTTTTAATTCCCTGCGAACATGTACAACACTACTCTCCGACACACCAGTATATTGTATTTTTTTTAAAACCTAGTTGAGTGGCAGACAAGGCCTTAAGGCCTTAACTCTACCAGGTAAAATAAAGATATTTATTTTATTTATTTATTATATTCTGCAGTTAATTTAACACAACATAATTCGTTCACTACAGTGTCAGGATTATGATCCATAAACTTACAAAACATATTTAACACCGTTTTTCACCACTCTTTTTAACAATTTACCTTTGTGCTTCTAGTAATTTTGATCACACATTTTATCACCAAGTTAACATAAACTACCCGTCAGCCGCCATATTTGTAACTGACATTCAACATCTTCTCAAGAATCGTTCAGTTTTAAACAAATGCGAATTTTTAGTTAGTCTCCGACCTTCGAAGAAATATGTAGATGTATGCTGTATTCTGATTAACTATAGTTAAAATAAATAGCTTTAAATACGTAATTATATTAATCAAGTACATGATCTATTTTTTCGCTTCCGCTGAACTGTGCTTTAGTTATGAACGAATCGTAGTAATTGTAGCAGTCATGTGCTTCGTGGATTACCCGCCCATTTATTTTTCTGAAGCGTCTTTCTTACGCTGGACAGAAAATAGTAATACCTTAGTTGCCAGTTAGATGTCTCATTGGGTCGGTGTGTTGACCGCATGTCATACGTGACATCTCTGAACAAATAAGGTAACTAAAAATTAAATTGGTTAAGTAACTCCTAACAAAAGAGAGGCTATAGCTCAACAATGGGCTACGCCATTATTGATAGATGGACTACAAACAACTATTATCGCCTCACTATGATGGTTGTCCATTTATATAAAAGCGGATGCCGCGCGACAATGCTTCACAATAATTAACTTGCGAAATTATCATAGTGGCGGTAGTATGCCACTTTGTATTTAATTATATATTACAGCTGCGGGGAAACAGTGCGAGCCGCTGGACAACCAACATAGTAGGGCTATAATACAATGCATGGATATACAATGCGAGCTCAAATTTATAAAAATTTAATTTGCCGGTTCTAAATAATCATATTGATATTCTGATTCGCATTAATTTGATGGTTTCTTTAAGATAGTTAGCTAGTTGACTTTCTTAATAGTATACTCGCAGTACTTCACTTATTCTGTCTTACGCGCTTGTACAAAGCCTTTTAAAACATTTAGTTGACTTATTTTAAGTCCTACTTTATTTTACAAGATTCTAGCAATCAGCCTAACTCGATGCCCGGACTCTAATGAAGAATGCTTTCCTACCCCATAAAGATAGTTCAGCTGATGAGTATCTGATATTTAATATTAAATTTATCACTTCTCATTTAATGAGGAATTAAATTTGAAGAGAAAAATATATGCCCAAATCGGGATTTGAACCCAATGTGTCTAGTTATGTACACCAGTGCTTTAACGATTTAAGCTATTATGCATCACGATTTACACATAGATTTTTCTCTTAAATTTATGTTTAAATCGTGATGACTAATAGCTTAAATCGTTAAATCACTAGTGTAAGAGAAAAATCTATGTTTAAACCGTGATGCCTAATAGTTTAAATCGTTAAAGCACTAGTGTAAGAGAAAAATCTATGTTTAAACCGTGATGCCTAATAGTTTAAATCGTTAAATCACTAGTGTAAGAGAAAAATCTATGTTTAAACCGTGATGCCTAATAGCTTAAATCGTTAAATCACTAGTGTAAGAGAAAAATCTATGTTTAAACCGTGATGCCTAATAGTTTAAATCGTTAAAGCACTAGTGTAAGAGAAAAATCTATGTTTAAACCGTGATGCCTAATAGTTTAAATCGTTAAATCACTAGTGTAAGAGAAAAATCTATGTTTAAACCGTGATGCCTAATAGCTTAAATCGTTAAATCACTAGTGTAAGAGAAAAATCTATGTTTAAACCGTGATGCCTAATAGTTTAAATCGTTAAAGCACTGGTATACAGAACCAGAGATATTGGGTTCAAATTCCGATTTAGGCATATATTTTTCTCTTCAGATTTGATGAGTATCCGTGAAAAAGTTACTTATCCAAATCTATGTTCATCCCTTTCACTTCCATATTTGACTAGCGTGGGATGTACCCAGCAGTTAATATCCAATTATCTACAGTTATCACAATTTTGATTTTGACGCTTTATTCCTAAAGGATGTTCATTCCAATTCATGCGTTGGATAATGCTTCTTGGAATTTTGTGGATTGCTTTCTTACTGGCCATTAGGACTTTCCATTTCTTTATTTATACAATATTTTCTAAACATTTCCAGGAATATAACAATTTGTATAGATTTTATATAGTACATGGGCAGTTCATTGTGTATGCAAAATAAGTTACAACTGGCTGTATACAGTCGTTTATTTTGTGTTCATATTAACGATTCCGTATTCATTCATGCTCATAATAGAGTACTTGCCTTATTATATTAGCTTAATGTGTTTTTAATGTTTAATAATATCAACATTCAATATATCTTAATATACAAAAATTACATGTCACGTTGTTTGTCCGCGATGGAATCCTAAACTACTGAACCGATTTTAATAAAATGTTGCATAATGTGTGCTGTTTGATCCAACTTGAGACCTACGGTTGTTTATAACTAAATTTACAGTCGCATTATTTTTTTATCACAAATTATTTGTTTATTATTTAACAACGAGTTATAATTATCTGTGAGTTCCATACGATTCTAGCAGATGGCCGCGTAAGGTAATTGGTTTATTATTTAACCAGGTGGCTGTGCTTTTTGTTGCAACTGAGAATTTCAATTGAATTACAAATATTGATTATTTCATAATTTAAGTGTGTTTGTGTTTATTTTGTTTTCAATATATTGGAAATAATATTACTTTCGTGTGTAAGTATCACTTTCAAGTAATCTGGCTGAATGACAGCAACTTAATTTAAATTTAACTGGACCGAGAAGGGACATTGAACAATATGGCGAATCAGTTCTAGAGACCATGAATGATAAGATATAAAGTGAAATTCCGCAAATTGGTATAGGCCTATGTGACATAAATCTTACATTTAAGAAGAATGACAATTTAAAAACATATGAAGGTCCTAAGGAACGGAATAACAGAACTGTAAGTAAGTCTGTTAGTTATAATAATATGCCTAATATTACAGAAACAATCTCCATGCCTCAATTAAATGAAAAAGAAGATGACTATAATATATCACAATATTACTACTATACAGAGACTTCTTGACGATGATGATAATAGTCCAAACTGCCAACAAGTTCGTAGAAAAAACGAAAGTATAATGAAATCAGCAAGCCTCCTCAAAATATTCCATCAATAAATGTATATAATCCTTATGATACACTTATGGATGATACTGAGAATGCAGACAACATAAATTCATCTCAATCAACAAAACCACTTCCACATAAACCACCACTCATATTTATACCGGGTGTAGTTAACGTACCAGAACTAAAAAATTGTGTAAAACAAAAACTTTCTGATTTAGATTTCTCACTTAGTTTACTACAACATAATTTAACGTATATCTTAGCCACAGCAACGCGTGGCCGGGACTTCTATATATATATATATATATATATAAACAAAGTCGGATTAGTTACACTATTTATAACACAAGAACGGCTGGACCGATTTTTATTATCTTTGATTTGTTGGATTTGTTTCCGCCCCGAATAGCAGATAACTATTAAAACATTGGAAAAATTAACATAAAAATATTTAAAGGCGATACGACGTTCGCCGGGCTAGCCAGTATATATATCCACCGCTGTGGCCTCGAGGTAGCGTGCTGCCTTGTCACGCAGCGGGCCCAAGTTCGATTCCCGATCGAGGCAGTGTGTTCATGTTAACGATTCCGTATTCATTCATGCTTATAAAAAGTATTTGCCTTATTATATTAGCTTAATGTGTTTCTAATGTTTAATAATAAAAATATTCAACATTCTGGGTGAGGTTTTTATCGGGGGTTTTCCTCACCTGTAAGACAAATGTCAGGGAAACTTTAAGGCCCAAACGGTCTCCGAAATCATATGGTCATCATCATCATCATCCTTATCATCATCCTTCATCAGTGTGGAAAGCAACGGGAAGCTACCACATGGAAGCTACCACACCTGCAATTCCCTAGTAAAGCTGCAAGAATAGCATGAAAATGCTATGATTGCAGTGAAGGACCTGCCTTCGGGCAGAATTACTATGGATATATATGTTATATTGTACATTTTTGCGGATATAAGTA
The DNA here is from genome assembly GCA_030220185.1 of Diploptera punctata. Classification (NCBI taxonomy): domain Eukaryota; kingdom Metazoa; phylum Arthropoda; class Insecta; order Blattodea; family Blaberidae; genus Diploptera; species Diploptera punctata. The sequence continues at coordinate 3,524,815 of JASPKZ010009800.1, read as the reverse complement.
TGGTTAAGAAAGTTTTCTTGAGTTTTCTGCTTCATGGATTCAAGGTCGGCCTATGGCCTTGATTCCGATGTTTCGGCATGATAATGTCATATGGGATCATGCCGAAACGTAGGAATACCTGGCCAGAGGCCGACTTGAATCCATGATGCGGAAAACCCAAGAAAACTTTCTTAATCATATATAGTAGTAATAGGACTTTGTTAGACTAAAAGTAAGATACATACAATGTTATTTACAAATATTGATTGCACGGGCAGTAAGCCGTACGTGCTCTTGACAGTCCGTTACAATAAAGTAATAATTGGTAATAATATAAAGAAAAACAAAAAAGAAAACATATATATAATCATCCATCCATAGTAATTCTGCCCGAGGGCTGTTCTTCAGCCTTTTCATGTTATGCTTTGCAGCTTTACTGTATAATTACAGGTGTGGTAGCTTCCCGTTGCTTTCCACACCGGTGAAGGACGATGATGGCCGGAATATTTTCTGGAACCGTTGGGTCCTAAGCTTCCTGACATTTGTCTTACATGTGACGAAAACCCCGAAAAAACCTCACCCAGAAGCTTGTCCCTACCGGGAATCGAATCGGGCCCGCTGCGTGACAAGGCAGCACGCTACCTCGAGACCACAGGGGTGGGTATATATATATATATTGCATGGAAGCTTCTTGTAGGAAAGCCAGAGGCAAAACGCCCAGTTGGTAGACCAAGAATGGGGTGGGAGAATAACATTAACGATGATTTGAGGAAAGTAGATTATACAGGGAATGATTGGAAAATATTAGCTCGGGATAGGAATGTATGGAGAACTTATATCTGCACGGCCATGAACCTACGGCTTCGATAGTGCCAGTAAGTAAATAAGTATATATATATATATATATATATATATATATATATATATTTGTGATTTACATATGATAATATTCATATTCTCTACCTTTTTACGATTTATTTGATACCAAGTACGACTATACTTTTCTTTTAATTTTTTTCCAGTACTTAATGATTTTATTTGTATCGTTTAATTTTAGGTTTATTTTATTCGTTTCACCCTCTTTGGGGTACGTTGGATCTATCATTTCTTGTGTGTTGTTCCTTTCTTAGTCCCTAGTATTTTTCATTCTTTGTGATATTTTCCTGCGTTCGTCCCAGGTAATAGGTTTGGATTTTTTGTAGATTTATCGTGTAACCTTATGTTTTCATCTTCGAATAATTAATTTAGCTATCCGATCGATTAGTTGAATTTTGTAATCTATAATTCTAATATGTCTTTTTTCTTTTTCTTTAAACTAGTTGTGTTTTGCGGTTACGGAAAAAAAAACAGAGATTTGTTTTGTTAATATGTTATGTTCATTCTGAGATAGTATCTGAAAGCTTTTCACTTTTTGTAGAGAGATTCATTGTTGTATGTTTTTCTACAAGAAGCTTCCATGCACCTCTTTCATGCCCCATACGTGCCACATGTCCTATTCATTGCAGTTCACGGGACTTAACTGTTCTTATTATATCTGACTTCCTATACATACCATGTAGTTCAATATTATGTAGTTTTTTCCATTGACCTCTCTGTTCATCTCTTTTTGGCCCAAAAAAATTTCCTAACAACTTTATTCTCAAATACTAGTAATCTTCTTTCCTCCCTTAAACTAAGAGTCCATGTTTCTCATTCATGTAATATAGTATATAAAATTCCACAAACTTAAAGAAATTAAGAGACATGGAATTTTCCTTCGTTAAAGGGTGTTATTAATATTATTATTATTATTATTATTATTATTATTATTATTATTATTATTATTATTATTACTATTATTATTATTATTATTATTACTATTATTATTATTATTGTTATTATTATAAATATGAGAGACGATGCGTGATCTCTCAGATAAAAATAGAACCAGATTATTCACTATTTATTTTCCTTAATATACGTACATGTAAGGGATTTGACAGTCTTTAGGATATTTTCTTCTTCTTCTTCTTCTTCTTCGTCTTCTTTTCCTTTCCAGGATTAGGTCAATGCGACATGTTCCGGTCTCAAGTCCATCATAATCAAATAAAACAATACATTATTATTCATATCGTCAAAAGCAGTATGTGGCTCCAAACGCATTTTTTTCTTGTGCAAATAACAAGACGAACCCGCAGAATTAATTTCGCACTATGACATCCACATAACCAATGCATGGTATCGTGTACATTTTCTTAAAAGACGGAATATTCGCTCACCGATGTAATTACTCAGACTTTTTTGTTTACACTTTTATTTATACTGCATTAGGTTTTTTCTCATAAGGGAGAGAACTATATCCACTTTTCAGAATTTCTTTAACCGTGCAGCCACTTGTAGACTCTTCTTCCTCTAGAATCCCGCTGAAGCCGCTAATATTAGCAGAAGGTTTAGCCATGCTATGAGAGGATTACAAATTTCGAGGAGCCTAGCATCCGCATATTAAAATCAACCTAAATCGAGTTAACGATTGTTTGTATAGTTCTTGGATGAGAGAAAGAGAGAGAAATCTTACATCAACGTATAATGTATATTATTTTATATGTATCTTCTGTTTATGATATTTTCATTTAAAAAAATAAGAGTAGGTATATATTTGTAAAACAACTCCAAGCGTGACAGGCCTAGAAGTCTGGGGCTATAAAAAGAGGGCCAATATAAAAATAATAAATATTTTACGGTTTAAATTCTTTAACTCTATTTGTAAACATTCTATTATAAACCATATATATATATCCATACTATGTAATTCTGCCCCGAAGGCAGGTCCTTCACTGCAATCATAACATTTTCATGCTATGCTTGCAGCTTTACTAGGGAATTGTAGGTGTGGTAGCTTCCCGTTGCTTTCCACACCGGTGAAGGATGATGATGATGATGATAATGATGATGATGGCCATATCATTTCGGGGACCGTTTGGGCCTTAAAGGTCTCCTGACATTTGTCTTACAGGTGAGGAAAAACGCCGATAAAAACCTCACCCAGAAAAACTGCCCCGACCGGGGATCGAACCCGGGTCCGCTGCGTGACAAGGCAGCACACTACCTCGAGACCACAGCGGTGGATATATTGAAGTGTGGCACATGTGACAATGTCTATATAGGACAAACTGGCAGACCTTTTATTTATCATATAAAGGAACAATAAAGGAACATATGAGAGCATATAACAGAAATTTAGATAATTCAAAGTGTGCTAACCACCTACTCCAATATGATCATTGTTTTGATTCAAATTTGAAAATTTTACATGTTTGTGACAAAGGAAATAAGTTGGACCTTTTAGAAGTTGTAGAGATAAATACATTGAAAAGTGGTAATAAGCTGTTAAATTCCCAACAAGATTTGAATGAATCGCCTCTTTTAAATTTAAAATAGAGATTGTAAAGAACGTTGCATAGTTACAGTTGTTATGTACTATAATAACAAAATTCATGAATTTGTTATCGTGTCTGAAGAAGATACAAAATACCGAAACAGCTGTAACTAATTTATATTTTAATAAATATGAAAATCACATAAAACTTCAAGATTTATTTTTATTTAATTAAATTAATTACCTACATATATTTTAAATTTATAAGTGTAAAAAAGTTTTCCTCAGATTTACCGAGCCATGAAGTATTTGAAGGATATAATGGGAGTGGATTGTTTTTCATGGAACACATTAAATACAACTTTCTAGTTGAAATGAGAGAAATTATAGTTACATGCCCTCTGTAATCTAGAGATTTATATGTTTTTCCGTGCCAAGAACATTAGATCTGAATTGCTTTTATATAGACTAACTAATGCAGAGCGTGCGTCTTTAAAATTGCATAGAAAAAAATAAAGGAAATCACATTTTACACCTTTTCTCTGGTTTAATCGTTATCGTTATTCTGATATAATTTATTACAAAGCTACATCGATGTAATTTTATTTATCTATTTTTATTCAGTAAGATTTCTAAGTAATTATCTTATAGGGAGCAAATTATTAAATTAAAAATATATTAAAAAATTCTTCTTCTTCACTTCCTGGTGTAGGCACTAGTTGCCTGTTCAGTCTTCACTAATAGGTCTAAGATCATCTCTTCCGAGGACGTCCAACATTAAAAAAAACTATTTTAATTATTTGAGAAAGTTAATATCATACGAGAAAGGAACATATGTTGATGAAAATATATCAATTTAGCCAAAAATAATTACAAATATAATTTTGAAAACTAATAAATTCGGAGAAAAGTGCAAAATTCAAATTATTCAAAAAACTAGCCCTGCCTCCTTATATGAACCGCAAGTGAAAGATGTACAAGCCAAACACATATGTGATCATCAACAGAAATTAGATTTATGTGGACTATATAACTCATGCCCCAAATGGGAGACAATGACCAATCACGTTTCAATGAATTTTGATTTACAACCAATCACAGTTGTGTTTCACCTCGAATTCATCAAGTTAAGTTTATAATATTAAAGAAAGCTCCTCTTTTTTAACATTCAGAATAGGTCAGAGCATTATTTTTCGTGACTGACTCTCTAAGTAATACGTTGAATATAGCAATTTATATATTAAGATGTAAAAATCCTAGAATGCAAGTCGCTCACAAATTGTGTGTATATATATATGTAGTAGTAGTAGGACTTTATTAGACAAAAAGTAAGATATTTACAATATTATTTACAAATATGGGTCGCACGGGCAGTAAGCCGTACGTGCTGTTGACAGTCCGTTACAATAAAGTAATAATTGGTACTAGTGTAAAGAAAAAATAAACAACAAAAACAGCAATAACATTACAATTACATAAAGAAAACACAATAATAATATTACAATTAAATAATAACACAATAGCATTATACACTAAAAACATTAACATTACAGTTACGTAAAGAAAACACAATAATATTACAATTAAGTAATAACACAATAGCATTATACACTAAAAAAACATTAACATTACAATTACATAAAGAAAACACATTAATATTACAATTAAATAATAACACAATAACATTATACACTAATTAATTTATATATAATTGTTAATAATTAATGGTATTGCATTTTGATAACATATATTTATTCATGAATGAGTGTTGTCCTTATTTTTCGCGTTTTGTCCAGAAATTTGAGGTTTATTATCCAATTTTCTGGATTTACCAATAACTCGTAGCATGCCAATCTTTCCCGATTTGAATTTAGAAATCTTTTCGGTAATAACTGACGTCTCCAATATTCTAAATCATTACATTGTCCTAATATATGTATCTCATCTTCAAAGTTCCCGCACATTGGACATATTCGCATATCGTGATCGTCGCTAATTTTTAGAAATTTCCATGCCCCTAGCCTAAACCAAGCAAGCCCTGATCTCTCCTTAAATCCTAGGTTGAGTATATACGATTCTTTTCCCCAGACGTGTTTTAGGTCTCTTTGTAAACACAGTGAGCGTTTTCCTGTACATTCGGCGAAAGTATCTTGTTGGTTTATATCTAAGTACCTCCTCCTTATTTTTCTCAGTCGGTATATATATTTATATAGTGCACGAATGTAAGCTAGTACCGCTTGCGAGATACAATAGAAACAAATTTGTAGCAATTGGTTATACCACAATAAATAGAAACCACTGTTTAACTTTCTTAAAGTATTATTCCCAGGTGTTAATGTTCCAGAAAAATATAATTGACATATTTACATCATAGGACGTCACAAATTAATTAATAACCTATAATATTGGGTCGTCCACCGCTGTGGTATCGAGGTAGCGTGCTGCCTTGTCACGCAGCGGGCCCGGGTTCGATCCCCGGTCGGGGCAGTTTTTCTGGGTGAGGTTTTTATCGGTGTTTTTCCTCACCTGTAAGACAAATGTCAGGAAAACTTTAAGGCCCAAACGGTCCCCGAAATAATATGGCCATCATCATCATCATCATACTTATTAACATCATCATCATCCTTCACCGGTGTGGAAAGCGGGAAGCTACCACACCTACAATTCCCTAGTAAAGCTGCAAGCATAGAATGGAAATGCTATGATTGCAGTGAAGGACCTGCCTTCGGGCAGAATTACTATGGATGGAATATTGGGTCATTTTTTTCTCCACTAGGGTGCATTCTTAAAATATTTATTTGGCAATAAATAATATGATTGCAGTGGATGAACAAATGAAACATAACAAACGTTTTCATTTGTTTTCAAACATCGTCGTTTACATTAAATATATAAATACTTTAAAATAACTATATTTTAATAATGATTTGTGAGTAAACAGCTTAATTTTATTCGTTAAATATTCCTAACAAATACCATTCTCTAGATAAATTGGAAAGCACTCGTGGCATTATTATGATAACCGGAAGTTTTTCAAACCAGAGTATTGACGAAATTATTTCATAGGGATAAGATTTTTATACCAGAGCATATTTTGAATGAAATCATCAAAGGATTTAACACAAATAAATTTTGTGTCACTTTATTCAGATTATATATCGTTCATTTCGTTTTATTTGTGAGTCTACTAGAAGTTTTCTAAATATCTGGTAAAGTTGCAACCATGCACTCATAAAGAAAGGTTTTCAGTAATGATGCGGGTTCGGTTGGCAATGGTTTGGTTCTCTTAAGATACATTTTCGCTAACGAATCGAAACAAATATATAAGTTAAAGAATTTTGCTGATGTTATCCTCATTCTGACCTACATGCATCACTCTATCACAAGTGGTGCCAGTAAGTCTGACATTGATAAATTTGCGTTGGCCACATAGAGAAAAAAAATGACTTCAACGGGTATCGAACCAAGTTACTGCTCTAAACGAACGATGGTATAATATTTAATTAAAACAAGTAAATCCAACTGTACACTTTTACACACAGATAAATTTCCCTCTTGATATACTATGTCCCAGAAAAGAAAAAACAAAAAAAGGCGTTTAATATTTAATTTTAAGTACAGTTAAGTTTTCATTTACACCACAAAATTAATCATAATCGCGTATCGTAATGTAATCAGCGAATTTATAAAAAAATGTCCATATTTGATCTCATGCTGCATATTAAAGCTGATCATAAATATACAAGAATTAGTACTCGTACGTAAATTGATGAACACTTTTTTTCAGTCAAATAAATAAATAAATAAATATATATGTATATTGCTGAAATTACTTAATTGTCACAGGTCACACTTCTTCGTTCATATGATTTTCATTCTTCTCCTTGTTATAAGTTTACGTTTTCTGTTAAAATTAGCGTTGCCTTCCTTTTAGGACCTACTTCGCTATTATCTATTTATAGCTAATGTCATTTGCGTAACAATTCTAATCCTTGCGTGAAAGGGGCGTTAAGTTTGATTAATGGTCTCCGCCATCGGAATTTAAATTATTTTACCTGCCTTAAATTTACAGCAAGAGACCCACAGTTTTAGTTCTTTTCCAGGGAAACTCTTACTCATGATTTTTATGCCCTGAAAAAATACTTCGACCCGGCTGCATTTCAATCCATAAACCGTTTTATTAATGCGTTTATTATCTAGTATGCTCCATTACGGAATACAATACCACATGCTAAATATATATATATTTACATTTGTCCACCGCTGTGATCTCGAGGTAGCGTGCTGCCTTGTCACGTAGCGGGCCCAGATAAGATCCCGGTGGGGCAGTTTTTCTGGGTGAGGTTTTTATCGGGGTTTTTCCTCACCTGTAAGACAAATGTCAGGAAAACGTTAAGGCTCAAACGGTCCCCGAAATCATATGGCCATCATTATCATTATCATCATCATATCATCATCCTTCACCGTTGTGGAAAGCAACGGGAAGCTACCACACTTACAATTCCCTAGTAAAGCTGCAAGCATAGCATGAAAATGCTATGATTGCAGTGAAGGACTTACCTTCGGGCAGAATTACTATGGATGGATATTTACATTATACATTAATTTCTTTTTTATACTAAAATATAATATATACACATTTTTATAAACTCTACCTATTGGTTTGTATATTCTCTTTACAGAGTATCAAAGTCTGTTCTTAAGTCTGTTCTTTTAATGAAAGTAATAAAATGCCTGGTGTAACTGTGCATTACGTCAGCATTGCTGATCAGTCAGTGATCACCAGATTTAGTTACATAACTTTTAACAATTCACCTTTGTCGGTTTAACAGCACACAGCCCCATAGCAGATTATCAACTTTCTGTGAACATGATTTGCAGGGACATACCGTCTTTTATTCTATTTTAAACTTAAGAAAATATTATTTCAGTTTTCCGAGTCCTATAGTAATAGCTGAAAGTTTAGGCACACCTGTAATTGTTTTTAAAACCCATCCTTGATACTAGGAAAAACGATCTTGTTATGTTGCCCTTAGTTGAGCTGTTCCATTCATTGTGCCACATTTGGATGCCTTTTTTTTTTTTTTTTTTTCAATTCGCTCTTTATAGATAGATAAATGGAATTTATTGCCTTTTTTTCAGAAGAAAGAAAATACATATGCATTTACATTGCGCACGGGCCTGCTTGGCCGTATGTGCATTATTTTTCCATGAATAAAAAATAAAACTAATCATGATATAAACAAATACCTACAAATACATCTGTATAAAAAAACAATAACAGGCTACATATAACTAAAATATATGTTACACTACATCCCAATAATACATATCTACTCTCATCCATGAAAAGACCATGTGTATAAATAAATTTAAAAAAAAGTCCCATTCCGTAGATTAATATTAAAACAGAAAAGATGCTAGAAAACAAATTAAAAAAAAAACCACACACACATACACCCACACACCCCCACACTTATACACACCGCACGCTCATAAACCCCCCCCCCGACTCTTGCAGACATCAAATACACTATCAGACTATTCAACTTATCAGACCTACTTATTATATAATTAAAGATCAAAAACAAAGACCATATTGAGATTCTTCTTATTGATAATACATATATCCTTAATCTACAATTTTGTTATATCTCAATTTCCTTACTGAGAGTGAGATGGAGAGATCATAGTTACAGGCAGGTTGCTTAGCCCAGTGATCCGCAGCTCATTCCCATCTTTACCAGCATGCGCCTTCACCAGCCGAAATGGACGATGCAGTTGTATTTATCCTGTTTCCATAGTTGATTTCGGATTTCTTTGACCAAAATCTGATTATATTTTAGTTTTCCAATGAGTCTGTTGTTATTTTATAGTCTGGATTGATTGCTACAAATTGTTGGTTTTCTTGACAACATTCTATGTTAGTGAGTTTTTTCTCCCAGCGATTTAGCAATTGGAAGCTTTTTTGCCTAATTGTTTGAACATCTCTTCGCTAACCTGAATTGCAGTTGATGTTTTAACTGTTTATTGAGGATTCAATTCCTGAGCCAACCCCATTTCAATTCTTACTTCCATCTAAATGTATTTCGAAAATATATTGTCTGATTTCATTTTTTCTATTACTATTAAAGTTTCTGCAAGGTGAGTTCTTTCTTTTTTTTCTGCAATTTGTTAGTTAGCTTTTGTTGAATACTTATGCATTGTATAATCAAATTTTGATTATAAAGCTATGTAACTTTAACTTTAATTATATATCCTTTAAGAAAATAAATACACCTCTAGTAAGCAACACTACCAAATGGGGAATGGAAGTAAACGTCAATAAAACTAAATAGCCTACATTGTCATACATAGAAAAAACTTACATTATATAATGCAAATGGACAATCAAGAAAAATGATACTTTTGAAGAAATGGCTGAATTCAAATACCTAGGAACAATAATGACAAACATGAATGAGATGCAGAAAGAAATTAAACATAGGCTCAATTATGGAAATGAATGCCATTGTATATTACAGGGACTCTTAACGTCCCAACTTCTCTCAAAATGCATTAAACTGAAAATATATACAATTGTTATTCTCCCAGTTGAATTATATGGATGCGAAGCAAGGACTCGTACAGTAAGGAAGGTAAAAAAATATTGCGAGTATTTAAGAATAAAGTTCTTACGAAAATTGTATGACCCAGTGAGAAATGAATAGACGGGAGAATGATGAAGGCTACATAACAATGAACTATAATATTTTATAGGCAACAAAAGTAATAAGAACAGTTAAGTCTCGTAGACTGCGATGGGCAGGATATGTGCCACGAATGAAGATTGAAATAGGGGAATGGAAACGTCTTATAGTAAAACTAGAAGCAAAACTACCAGTTGATAGACGAAGAATGAGGTGGGAGAATAACATTAACCAAGGTTTGAGGGAAATATGTTATACAGGGGATGACTGCAATACATTTCTTCAAGATAGGGATGTATGGAAAATCCATGGTTTCGATAGTGCCAGTACTGAGATTATTTGTTAAGAAAACAAACAATAGAATTTAGATGAGTAATTTACTCGCCAAAATTGTATCCCATAATATATTTAAGCACATAAAAGCAGTATATTAAATGCTTTTAGAAAATGACAAACCTAAGTCATTACTTCCACTATTTTCCAAAATATATTTTCATTAAAAATAAAGTAAATTAAATAAAACAAACAACAATTCTTGTGGCAGAAATTACCATGAAAAAAAACCAAAAGGATGCATGAATTTCTAAAGTACAATACATGGAGAAAAACAACTTAAAGCTTGTAAATGAATCCATTAGAGATGCAACAACTCTTACAAAGTTTTGAGTGCCCATGTATCTTGTGATTGATGACTATAGGTATTAAACAGCAGAGGGAGAAAAAAGGAAAACTTGCAAGACAATGTTGTTGAGATGAGTCTCCTAGAATAATGTAGGAGTAAACAGTTTTCTTGCCACAAAACCTATGTAAAGCCCTCCTTTTGTGTGCTATATAACAAGCTACCTCCATTGTGCTCTTCGTCCTATTCTCAAGGGAAACGCCTACGCATAAAGACAACGTTGTGTTCCTCTGGGACTTGTATAAAAAGTTCACAATATCTTATAATGGGCTTTTAGGTAGAGATCAATATACCAAAATATCTAGATAGTTCCTGTTTGTGACATAATTTGGTCTAATAAACCTAAAACCTCCTGGAGTCAGGGAATATATTTATACATGAAGGAGAAACATCTACAACCAGGAGATTGGATGGACCAACAAAATTGGTCAGGAATCGGACTATGTCAAAGACATAAATCAACCAATGATCTATTATTATTATTATTATTATTATTATTATTATTATTATTATTATTATTATTATTATTATTATTATTATATTATTATTATTATTATTATCATTATTATTGTTGTTATTATTATTATTATTAATGTTATTAATATTATTATTAATATTAATATTATTATTATTAATAATATTATTATTATTATTATTACTTTTTTATGTTTTTAACCATTGCATTTTTTTCTGATGGGAGGAGCTGGCCTGCCGCATCAACCCCCAACTTGGAGGACCAGGGATTTGTTCAGGTGTCCATCCTTAGATCAGTTGTTTTCACTACAGCTAAGAGTTTGATCTGCCCTTTAGGAAGAATTTGACAGAAAATATAAAAAGAAATGATCCCCTCGGCCTCGAATACTCTAAAACAATCGGGGTCGGAAAACAACAAGTGTTCAGTCCAGAGACTCTGGATAGGAAAGATAAAAGAGAGATACATACATACATAAGGACTTTATTAAACTAAAAGTAAGATACATAGAATGTTATTTACAAATATGGATCGCACGGGCAGTAAGCCGTACGTGCTGTTGACAGTCCGTTACAATAAGTTGATTAAAAACAAAACAAACAAAAAACACAATAATATTACAATTAGATATCAATACAATTACATTATACATTAACTTACGTATGTATAATTATTAAGAATTAATGGCATTGCAATTTGCTAACATATTTATTTATTCCTGAATAAGTGTTGTTCTTATTTTCCGCGTTTTGTCCAGAAATCTACCCAGGTTTATCCAATTTTCTGGGTTGACCAGTAACTCGTAGCATGCCAATCTTCCACGGTTTGAATTTAGAAATCTTTCCGGTAATAACTGATGCCTCCAATATTCTAAATCGTTACATTTTCCTAGTATATGTATCTCGTCTTCAAAGCTCCCGCACATTGGACATATTTGCATATCTTGATCGTCGCTAGTTTTTTAAAATTTTCATGCCCCTAACCTGAACCAAGCAAGCCCTGATCTCTCTTAAATCCTAGATTGAGTATATAAGATTCTTTTCCCCAAACTTGTATTAGGTCTCTTTGTAAAAACAGTGAGCGTTATCTAAGTCCCTCCTTCTTATTTTTCTCCACACATTCTTGCGATTTTCAGTCCCTTTTCCCATACCCAACCCATCCCAATCTTTTGGAGTTCTCTCGTGACCTTGTCTGCCCAGAATTTCCCATTTGCGTTCCTATGGAAGTGGAAGTAATAGCATATCGGTCAATATCTCACCATGCTGACCAGAAGATTGGATGGGCCGACAAAATTGGCTATTCGGAATCGGATGATGTCGAAGACATTAATCAACCGATGATCTATCTATCTATTATTATATTATTATTTTATTATTATTATTATTATCATAATTATTAAGAGATACAAAAAAATATTCATTTAAATAATGATTATTGTATATTTTAAAAACGAGTACATGCATAATAGGTAATATTATTATTTCTCTTCGCAAAATCTAGTTTTATCATTTTTATGTAAGGTATTTGACAACATATACGATTTTACCTTTGAGGTATCAGACAGGTTCTAGTTCTGTTTTATAACTGAGAAAGTATCGTGTTTCTTTCCACAAACTTGTGAAATTGTCGCCAAATTTAATAAAATTCCACTTACTGCTACTCTTACACTTAAGAGTGAGTGCTGGAAAACACATTTATCACAACTGTGAACGTGTGTGTTCTTGCAAATCTAATTTCAGTGGATGTTATTTTCTTTTCTTTTCCCTCAAATTTGAAGTCCATGAGTTATACTAAAGCCACACAGCTGTAAACGCAAATGCATTTTTGAGTATTTTCAAGCCCATATTTCCTTTGTTATTTCACCATGAATCGACTGGCGTAGAAGAAAGGCTACGTTACTAAAAGTGTTATTCCTTTTATTCAATTCCTAACAAACTTGGAAGATCTTGACGAGAATATTTATGTAGTTCCTTTAAAGGAATTATATTACAGTGCTTTAAGTAAAATCGGCTGCATCCAAGGACTAACTAACTCAATGGCACTATCGAATCCGTAGGTTCATGGCCGCGCGGACACAAGTTCTCCATAAATCCCTATCCTGCGCTAATGTTTTCCAATCATTCCCTGTATAATCTACTTCCCTCAAATCATAGTTAATGTTATTCTCTCACCTCATCCTTGATCTGCCAACTGGACGTTTTCCTTCTGGTTTTACTACAAGAAGCCTTTGTCATGGGTTCTCTGAACTAGTCCCCACCCAGAGAACCGAATGAGGGACTATTTGACCTCCGAAAAATTTTACTCCAGTGGAACCCATGTCCATCGGTTGTATTTTTACGGTGAAAGATCATCACTCTTTCGACAAAGGTACTTTTTCCGTCTGGGTATCACCTTCGACCAGTTCGGCATGGGTAACCCTATCGGCAGCAATTCTACGGCCAGCATAGCTCTCGGGATCATTTAAGCACGGAAGCCACTCCACCACGACAAGGCAAAGATACTATGGAGGAGGACTGTTTCATCATATTCGTTAGAGATTTAATCCAAACTGTGTCAATTTTATTAACGTATTTTGTTTATAGAAATAAATCGTATAAGTTAAAATAGAACATTAACATTTTTGTATCCGAGCGATTTAGCTAAGACACAGACGGTAGCGTTGACAATCGCATTCGGGGCGATCTTAGAGTTCAAATATTAGGGACAATGAATGTTGACAATTTCATTTTACTTTAGCTTCTTTCAGACATGAAGGTAAATACAGTATTAGGTTGTAATTTCATTTAAGTATCATGTAATGTCAATGATCATACAAATTAAGTAACAGAACTTCTTTATAAAAAATATATATAAAAAAACGGATATGCAAAGCTTATTCAATCTACTTTTTCTACTTCTTATTTTTCACGCCTGTACGGATCCGAAGTGCCGTTGTTGCCATCTTTTCTTTGGTTTCCCAAGCTTCTTTTACCTCGAGGTGAATAGTTATATGCTGTTCTTGGTAGCCTAGTCGATCAAAACAAAAATCATAGTTAATAAATATGATTTTGGATGTTAAAAAGGCTATGGCAATATAAATGATATGAAATATTTTTATAAATATAAAGAAAAAATAATTTGCATATTGTGATGTTACAATACTTTTTATAAATCTAATGTTTACAAATAGGAAAAAGGGTATTATTATCATCATCATCCGGTATCATGGCAGCTGCCGCCGTCTTCCGAAAACCAAACGCCATTCCTCTGTCCATCCATTTATCTTTCTACAATCCTCTTATATCCATAGCCGCTTGTACCCCTTCTATCCAAGTTTTCTTCGGTCTTCCTCTCTTCCTCCTTTCCATTGGAATCCATTCCATAACAATTTTAGGAAATCTTTGCTCTGGCATTCTTTTGATATGTCTATACAACTGTAATCTGTTCTTTTCTATAATGTCTATGATGTACATCCATATTTTCCCTTATTTCTTTATTTCATATTCTATCCATTCTAGATTTTCCAGCTGATCATCTTAAAACATCATTTCTGTACTTAAACTTCATTTCATTTCCCTGATAGGAATTTGCCAAATCTCTGCACCATATGTTAAAATGCTCTGAATTATGGTTGGTATATTTGTAATTTTCTATTTTTTGTAATATTCTTGCTCCACCAAACAGAGTTAAAAGTATTTAATGCTTGTTTTGTTTATGGGATTCTATTTTTAATTTCCACTGTGTTATCGCCTGAGTGGTCTAATTTAGTTCCTAAATAAGTGCATTCAGTACTAGTTAGTTATTTTCCATTGTTGAAATTTATATTTTCTATTTCTTCTCCTATACTCAGATATTTAGTTTTCTCTATATTTATATAAAGTACCCATTTTTCATATTATTCTTTTAGTTTTTTTGCCATATATTCTGTGTCATCGTGGTCTTGTGCTATTAATACCTGGTAGTCTGCAAAATTGAGTGAATATACATTTGTATTTTGGATTGGTATGCCCATTTTTTGACATTTTTCCCTCCAGTCTCTTAGCACTCTTTCAAGATAAATTTTGAATAAAGTTGAAGAAAAACAGCAATCCTGCCTTAAACCTTTTGTAATAGTAAATCCTTCTGTTATATGATTCCCAACTTTTATTTTCAAAATTGGTCCTTTGTATAATGTTTTTATAGCTTCTATTAATCTTTTGGTAATGCTAGAATTGTCTAAAGTTTCCCATAAAATTTTTTTAGGAATATTATAATATGCCTTAGTTAAATTGACAAAACGCAAATGTTATCTCTGTTAGTAGCTCTTTTTCATTTGCGTTATGCAAAATATATTATCTGTGCATGATCTAAATTTATAAAACCATAATGTTCTTCCATTTCTTTATCTTCGTATTCTAATTCAACCGTTTTACTTAGTATACGTCCATAAATTTTACTTGACGTACTTGTTATAGATATGCCCCTATAATTTTCACACTTTCTCTTGTCTCCCTTCTTATGTATCAATGGATACTAATAAGATTATAACTTATGTTTTCTTAGAGTGAAATTTTATATTTGCATACATTAAAATATATCCGATTTTAAAAAACCAAAATTTTATTTATTGATTCACTTAAAATAGTTCTCACTGCTTGATACTTTTACGTCTCGATCAAACTTTACTTCATCATAAAACATAAATAAAAAACATATCTTGTAATACGCATGTCTCTTTATAGGGAAACGATTTCAATTATTTTATTCTTCGCTTTATTAACTGGTCAGAACTCCAGAAGATGACGAAGAAAAAAAAATTCAAAGGAAATTGCAAAAATAGAAAACAAAATTGAAATTTCAAAAGGTAGGGGAAACGGGGCAAGAAATCGTTCTTCGTGTATTCGTAATTACATCGAATGACTTGGGCTCTGTGTCAAGATCACCCCATACACTACATTTGGCCTTACTAAAATAAAAAAAAAAAAACATCGGACTCTTACATTTACTGCTCTCAACTCCTCGGGATGTCGAAAAAAAAGACTGGAAGTCATTAACTTTAGAGGCTCTGACAACTCCAGTCCATGGTGCCACCAGATTTTATATTCCTGACTTTTAAAATCCTGATCCCATCGGGACTCGAACCCCCGGTCTTCGGCTTTAGCGTATTGCCTTAACCAACTACGGTGTGGTGTGACCCAAAAATATATATTTATATGTAAGATTGTATTTTACTGGAAACGTCAGTTTAGATCTAATATAAGTGAATTTAGATCCCACACAATCTTCAGCAGGTTTTAAAATTAGTGGTATGGAAGGATTTTAATATTACCGAAATATCAATATTAAAATTTAATAAAAATAATGTTGTATTTTAAAATTCTTTTTATACCTAAATTTAACTTTATATTAAAAACTCTAAATATTTCATTGTTAGTTATTGACATTGTAGAGGACATAAGAGACTCAATGGACAAAAGCAAACTCACCGCAATAATCCTACTCGACTACAGCAAAGCCTTTGACACAGTAGATATAGACTTAATGCTAGCGAGACTAAAGACACTATATCTGTCGGAAAACTGCCTTGATTGGTTTGCGTCTTACCTCACTAATCGTCAGCAATCAGTTTCTGTTAATAATCGCATTTCTTCCTGGCGCTTGGTGAGGAAAGGGGTACCTCAAGGCGGCGTCCTCGCTCTTCTTCTCTTCTCGATTTATATTAATTATGTGACCAAGAAACTACAAAACTGCAAGCATCATCTTTACGCCGACGACCTACAGATTTACACACACTTTAGGCCTGACGAAATTAATGAATATATTGTGTAGCAGAAATAACTGCACCAATTAATTTTATTATTATATATTATTACTGATTATTGAATATGTAGTTACACTTTCCAGAAAAGTTTCGTGAGAAACTTTTACCAATCTGTTACGCTTGAAGATACATAAAGGCATTTCTGTCCATTGTATCTCAAGTTCTTTGAAGATGGACACATGTAAGTAAATCGGTTTATGACCCCGGGACAATGGTTCCCTAATAATACGGCCTCACAGCTGGAGATGTAATGTCCCCTGTCCGGCTCTGGAAGTCATCCTTCCAGACAGATAAATGACGGTCAACTTTAAGTGTGTCAAAAAATCACTAGACCGCCTGCTGAGATGGCGACAGTAGCCAAAAACTATGTCCATCTGTTTTCAGTAAATTAATAAACTTCTCACCAGCGTGTGAAAATCACACCCCGTAAATTCACGACCAATCATTATCCTGAGATTCTGGTTGAACTATAGTGGTAACCGTAATGCCCAATCAGAATCCATAAGTAAATAGTATTCTACTAGTAAGGCGTTTTTATGTATGTCCAGCCAATGAAAATATTGGTCTTGTAAAGTGTATTTGTAGGATGGAGTTGGATATATTCCGAATATCGGGAAAGTAGTCTGCTCCGGGATTTGTCCCCGGGTGGAACAATAAACTAACATAAGACTCCGCGCAGGATTAACTGTTCCGCGGCAGTGCGGACTCATATATTTCGCCGGTCGCAGGCAAGTTATAAAAGTGATTTATTTTAAAAGCATCAGTGGGCTGGTGTTACATCACCTCAGGTCGTGTGAAGACCAGTAATTATCAGTGTTCCAAAACGAGATACAATCGCCTCGATAATAATAAAATAGGTCCAGTATTGACCGCTACTCGCATTCCCGCGACCATTCCGAAGTGACAGATTCCGGAATATATTCAATTGAATCCCAAATGAAATGTAACTGTAACTGTCCTGTGCTACATGTGATTTAATAAATAGTATTAAACCGACACCATGTTTGTTTCGGTAAGCCTCCTGATAGTACCGTTATCCTTAGTTCGAATCTTGCCCTATCCCATGGCGAAAATCCGCAACCCTGAGATATATATAGAGTACCACGCCTTGCCCAGGCTATCAGCCTTTTTACCGTTATAATTGACAAAGTAAACACTGACCTCAGACATATATCTTTATGGTCCAGACAATATGGGCTGAAACTAAATGTAAACAAAACGCAAGCAATAATTATCCGACATCCAAGGCTATTACACCTCATAAACAATGGCAATATGCCGGCTGTCATATTAGATAATGAACAAATTCCTTATACCGACGTCGTTAAAAACTTGGGATTTTACTTAGATTCTAATTTAAACTGGCATGTGCAAGTAAAACAAACATCTAAAAGGATCTTCTCCATAATGCATTCCCTAAAGCGACTTAAACACTTTCTTCCTACAACTCTAAAAAGAATTTTAATCCAAACTTTAGTGATGCCGCATTTTGACTACTGTGACGTTCTACTAACTGACATAAGTGACGGATTGTCGGACAAACTGCAGCGTGTCCATAATATGTGTATCAGATTCATATTTAATGTTCGAAAATACGATCACATTTCTCCATTATTCCACGAATTGTCTAAAAGATAGAAGAAAATCGCACTGTCTAATTCTCCTATTTAAGATCCTACATACCTCGATTCCCAATTATTTATCATCCCGTTTCCAGTATCTATCCTCAAACCATAACTTAAACACAAGATCACAACATAGTCTCTTACTTAATATACCGCAACATAGGACATCACATCACTCCATGTCATATACCATCTCCACTTCTCGCAACTGGAATTCCCTACCACAAGAAATAAGGGGCTGCCGGACATTGGCATCTTTTAAAAGAAATCTAAATTTATATTTGCTCTAAACTCGACTTCATTATTATCCAGTGTAAGATATATATATATATATATATATATATATATATATATATATTAATTGGTGTTTCCCGTATAATGTATCATATTTATGTTATTATTATTATTATTATTATTATTCGTATCATTATTGTTATTACCCTATAAAATGTTGTTTGTACATGACATTTACATTGCTACATTTATTGTATCTTTAACTGTTTATAATTAGTATAGTGTATATCTATATTTGTCAAATATTTATTTGTATTTGTGCTGGTTGAGTGGAAGAGAGGGCCTTATGGCCTTAACTCTGCCAGAATAAATAAAGTATTATTATTATTATTATTATTATTATTATTATTGTTGTTAAAATAATAAAAGTCACTTAATAAATAATACAAATAATTTATTAGATAGATATGTTTTTTAATCGAGTCGTAGATGGCAGCCCCATCAGATATCTTATCCTGCGAGACGCCAGTAACGTCTCCAGGGGACATCAATATTTATACCTTCAAGGTTTCAAGTCTCATGGTCCCAGTAAAATATGGACAAACCAATTTTAACATGAGATCGGAACAGACCAGCAGGTCTAATCCTTGATGATGATGATGATGATGTTTTTAAATAATACTTACTCATTGGCACTATCCAACCCGTAGGTTCATGGCCGCGCGGACATAAGCTCTCCATTTATACCTATCCTGTGCTAATGCTTTCTAATCATTCCCTGTATAATCTACTTCCTCCAAAACATAGTTAATGTAATTCTCCTACCTCATTCTTGGTCTACCAACTGGGCGTTTTCCCTCTGGTTTTTCCTACAAGAAGCTTCCATGCACGTCTTTCATTCCCCATTCGTGCCACATACCCTGCCCATCGCAGTCTATGAGACTTAACTGTTTTTAATATATCTGGCTTCCTATAAAGACCATGTAGTTCATTGTTATGTAGTCTTCTCCATTCAACTGTCTGTTCATCTCTCTTTTGTCCAAAAATTTTCCTAAGTATTTTATTCTCAAATACTCGTAATCTCCTTTCCTCCCTTAAAGTAAGAGTCCGTGTTTCGCATCCATATAACATAACTGGTAGAATAATAGTTCTATATATTTCCAGTTTAGCGTTTTTTGAAAGGAGTTGGGAAATCAAAAGTCTCTGTAATGTATATTAGCATGCATTTCCAGAATTGATCCTATGTTTAATTTACTTGTGCATCTCATTCCTATTTGTGATTATTATTATTTCTAAGAATTTGAATTAAGCCACTTCCTCAAATATTTCCTCATTTTTCATTAGCCGTCCATTTCCATTATATAATGTATTTCTACGTGTGACCATATGTTTAGTTTTATTGATCAAATATTTCCTCATTTTTCATTAGCCGTCCATTTCCATTATATAATGTATTTCTACGTGTGACCATATGTTTAGTTTTATTGATATTTACTTCCAGTCCTAATTTCTTAGTGTTACTCAATAGTGTGTGCGTGTTGTCAATGATTTTAACAATTGTTTTAATTCATTGTTGTCAAAATTATAAATATTTATATTAAACTTTGATAAAAACATACATAAATAAATTTATACTCTCATAAATTGAAGTAACCAAAATTGTGATTCGAATTGTATGACCAATCGAATTTAACCTTATATTCAATAGAATTACTAACCAATACAAATAAAAAATAATGTCATGTGATGTAATAATGAACTTAATACAGGGCAAGTCAAAATGTTGTGCAGGTTTTCAGAAATTTATTATGTGAAATGTAATGAACATATAATATCGTGAGACATATTGTATGAAAGGTAAACTCTCAAAGTTTAGTTGTCCACTTCTAAAGTTCCGCGTTCACCCGCAAGATGTCAACAGCAGAGCAGTAAAGGAAAATGGCGTTGACTGGGGATCAGAAGTCTTTCTGTGTGCTTGATTACCACGTAAACAACTCTGTGACTAGTGTTCAACGACATTTCCGTACCAGATACGATAAAGACCCGCCGGATGGGAGATCCATTCGTAAGTGGTACACACAATTTAGGGATTCAGGCTGTATCTGTAAACGAAAATCCACATTACCATGGCAGTGTTCGAGACCATTTGAATACGGCTTTACCACAACGCTGGATAGGCCGTGCATCTCAGGGTGATCAACAACTCATTCATTGGCCACCTCGTTCACCAGATCTAACCCCGTGTGATTTCTTCATGTGGGGTCTTGTAAAGGATCATGTTTACGTACCACCACTTCCAACAACACTGCATGAACTGCGTGCCCGCATCACAGCAGCCATTGCTGATATCGACCGCGGACTGCTACAGAAAGTTTGGCAGGAGATTGAATATCGGCTTGACATCTGTCGTGTAACAAAAGGCGCTCACATAGAACATCTGTGAATATTTAAAAAAAAACTTTGAGAGTTTACCTTTCATACAATATGTCTCACAATATTATATGTTCATTACATTTCACATAATAAATTTCTGAAAACCTGCACAACATTTTTACTTGCCCTGTATATCATGTTAAAATTTATCCATTCTGTATAAAACTTTCGTTCTGGATCGAAGCAAGCAGAACTCTTCCGATGAAATTTAATATTCTCTCGAATAATATGATTGAAAAAAATGTAATTTTATAATTAAAATGAATATAATCAACATTGTGAATAAGAAGAATTGATTTTAAATAGATGGTGAAGAATTTTATCAATAGTAAACTAACAACAGGTTGTATTTTTCCGATAAAATCACGATCAACAAAATGTAATGAAAAACTCAACCTCGCGTTGGATTTGGAGTGACTCTTCAGCGAATAATACGTCAGAAGCTAAAAATAATTACAATGCTTATTATTTACCAAATGTAATCTTACTTCCGGGAGATTTTCAAGCCGGCTTTATAGTTATAAATAACATAT
This sequence comes from Diploptera punctata, assembly GCA_030220185.1. NCBI lineage: Eukaryota > Metazoa > Arthropoda > Insecta > Blattodea > Blaberidae > Diploptera > Diploptera punctata. Next base: position 3,503,037 of record JASPKZ010009800.1, on the reverse strand, counting down.
CTTTATTGTTAAATATCTTTGAGCTTGGGAAAAATCAATAACAGATGATTGTATAACAAATAACTGTTAACAATAATGGAGATTCATTATAAAGCTTTTAATAAATTTCTAGAGCAACAAAACTAACTTTTTGTTTGGCAATTTTTAAAGTTGTATTCTTTGGCATTTCTGTCTGTAACTTATTGATCGTAATTGTTGAATCGATATCCTTGTCAAAAAAGTTAATTGGCGGAGATATCTCTCATTACGAAAAGGAAGAAGCAATTTTATCAACTGGAAGAGGCAAAATAATCGGTCTATGAGATAAATAGTCACCGGAATTTACTTGATCTACTTGGAACTCAAGACTTGATACAAATCCTAACCGTTTCTACAAGAAATATTTTTTTTTATATTAAGAAGTGTCTTCTGTATACCATCTTCCGACCCCTGAGAAGGGAATCCAGCTCTGCTGCAATTAACCTAAATTAATTCCAACTTAAATTAATTCCAACCTAAATAAAAATCCACCTAAATCTTTCTTCAGTAGTTCACTTTAAATATACGAGATGTCAGATTAATCAACCGAAATATATACCAACTCTATGGAAAACAGATATGCAGAGGAGTAAACCATTCGTGTGAACAATCTCGTGTGTTGTTTCTTTGATCTGTTACAGTAATACGAAGCTAATTTTTTCAAATCTCTCAAGCTCTCTGTTTGAGATCTAACTCTGTGTCTTTCAAGTCAATTTCGGTCATTTACGCAAGTAACACGTATCTTTCGCATTGAAGTTGAACGTGATCTGGTTTATTTTCACCAACAAATAGTGTACAAATATCGTTCTCTCGCCTCTATGTAACAATACAGGTCTATTCAGAAAGAAGGAACAGAATTCAAACATGTATTTCTTCCAAAGTACAAAACATAAGAACACAATTCCAACGTTCTTGAAAAGAGAAAAATTCACATTTCAATATTTTATGCATTTTATGCATGTGTTACACGACAAATATCAAAACGGTGCGGTGGCTCATTTCTTGTCACCCGTGAATCAGCTGGTCTCTAGTTATCGAATCCACAGCTTAATCAATTCGATGTCGCAGATTTTCAAGAGTGTCTGGCATAGGTGGGATAAACAACACGGTCTTTTTACGTAACACCACAGATAAAAATCACACAGGGTTAGGTCTGGTGATCCGGGAGGCCACCGGTAATGACGTTGATCTTCTGCTCCTCCTCTTCCAATCCAACATCCTGTTGTGTCGCTGTATTAATACCAACATTCAATATGACAAGCAACTGCGCCAATGCGGCCGTGATAGGTACTTCAAACTTTCCTCTTTCCAGGTATGATAGAATTGTGTTTCTATTTTTTGTAGTTTGGAAGAAATAAATGTTTGAAGTCGGTTCGTTCTTTCTGAATAGCCCTTTATATTGAAAGCTATAGAACTCGCACAACGTTTAATTGCGGAAAGGTCAACAGCATACATTTTTATGTGTCATATGGAATTTAAAAGGCGGCTCTCTGATGCAAGTTATTAGACACTCATCCTCCATCTCTGATACCCGAGTTTGTGTCTCGGTCGCTCAATGAGGGGTTTGTGGGCAAATCTGACACAAGGAATGTTTTTCTCTTAGATTCTACCGTATTCCCCTAACAAACGTTTCAATCCACTTTCTTCATACTCATATCAATTTCAGTTCATCTGCCACCTTATAATGATGCTATAGGTTGGTCAGCTGGCAGCTTTTTATACGCCGAAAAATAACTGAGGTTTCATTTCATCTTGTTCCTCGGTCTGGTATTATATCGGACACGATTAGAGGGTGTACTTTACTTCCGTTTTTACATTTTTTCTGCTAGAGATATCGAAGAATGTACGATTTTGGAGTGTGTTGAAGTTCATTTTCCGTGCTGAGCATTGTATGGATCCTTTCATCTTTATTATATATATATGGATGCACAAGAGATTGTTATCGATAGGATAACAAAGAGAGCTTTACTGTGGTATGGACATGTACAACGGATGTTCGGAAGAACTGTGGCCTAAACGAGTGTTAGATTGGATGGTACCAGGCAGAACGAAGAGGGGAAGAAGCAGAAGAGCATGGTATGAGGGAATATATGATGTCATGATCAAGAGAGGTACGGAAGGAGGACAATGGGAAGATAGGAGTCTCTGGAAAGCAGGAATTAAGGGCGAACTGCTGTAAAGTGATAAGCCTGTATTCAGTAAGTGTAATATGCTATACGTCCACTGCTGTGGTCTCGGAGTAGCGTCGCAGCCTCGTACGCAGCGGGTCTGGGTTCTACTTTTGGTAAGGACAAGTTTCATGGGGCTGTTGTTTTAGGGGGGGGGTTTCCACACCTGTAAGTCAAATGTCAAGATCCAAACAGTCCGCGAACATCATCTGGTCATCATAGTTATCATTGTCATATTAGCCATGTTTATTATGAATGTGTATGTGTGAATGTTATGTTTGTTCTTAAATGTTCGTGCTGAATTGAAATAAGCCCTCGATTCAGCTATTCAGTATTTCGGGGAGATCTTCCATGTCCTTATGTGGTCAAAAAAATATGTATGTGTTCTAAAGTTTAAAATTCCTCTCTCGACAGGTCGTGCCATTGTAAGACTCGGGTGGAGTAGAACACTTAAAAAACATATAAGATGAGAGGTTAAACTAAAATTAAGAAGAAAAATAAGAATTCACAATTTACAGTTTGAATTAGCAGGGATAGAACCTGTATCTGATCACCTGCACTTATAGTTCCCATGTCACTAAGGGATGGAGATGAAATGTTTTTTTTTTTTTTTTTTTGCCTAGGGCACTTTCATCTCCCATCTCATGTCTATCTAACTCACTGGCAATATCGAACCCGTAGGTTCAAGGCCGCGTTAATTAATATATATATTCACTTATTTATGTGATTATAGTAAATATATTTGTTATTAATCCGTATTTATTTATATGACCTTATATACCCGTATCCTAAGACAATGTTTTTCCAATCATTCCCTGTATAATCTAGTTCCCTCAAATCATATTCAATGTTATACTCCCACCTCATTCTTGGTGTACCAACTAGGCGTTTTCCCGCTGGTTTTTCTACAAGAAGCTTCCACGCACGTCTTTCATTCCCCATTCTTGCCACATGTCCTGCCCTAGGCAGTCTACGAGACTTAACTGTTCTTATTAAATCTGGCTTCCTATACAGACAATGTAGTTCACTGTTATGTAGTCTTCTCCATTCATCTGTCTGTTCATTTCTCTTCGGTCCAAAAATTTTATTAAGAATTTTATTCTCAAATACTCGTAATATCCTTTTCTCTCTTAAAGGAAGAGCCCGAGTTTCGCATTCATATAATATAACTGGTAGAATAATAGTTATATATATTTTCAGTTTAACGTTTTTTTGAAAGGAGTTGGGACGTCAAGAGTCTCTCTATGCATATTAGCACGCATTTCCAGAATTGAGCCTCCCATCTCATGTCACTAATTTTATTTCTAACGAAAGAGAAGACATTTTTTGATTTAAGAACGTTCTATATAGGCTACTTTTGTTATTGTTTTTGCACATTCAATGAATATTTCAGGACCACTGGTATGCCTATATGTTATCTATCTACAATGGCGTAACAGCCCAATGTTGATCCGCAGTCTGTCTGTTGTTAGGAGTTACTAGACCAAGTTAATTTAGTTACTTTTATTTGCCCATAGATATCATTAATGGTATGGAGTCAACATACGGACCCAAATATACATCTAGCATGCAACTAAGGTATGAGAGGTCGGTAAATTTTGCTTAGTGGCCTATTTATTCAGACGAAATAATATTTTGCTGGCCTGGAAATCTTCAGGTTCAAGACCCAATGCTAAAAGTACCCCTCCCGGAGAACTTGCTCCTCGGATTTTTCCATCCTAAAGAAATCCATCGACATCTGCCGGTTTTGAACTCGGTGCCAAAGGCAAGAAACGTAACCACTAGTCCACCGAGGCCGACATGCCTATCTGTTACTTGGAAGTAATTTCGCTATTAATGTAGAAGTTTGTAATGGTTTTAATGACGAATAGTTTCTACAACGTCTATAATAATTCAAAGTCTCATTTTTAAAATATGCTTCTTAAATTATGAGAACTAGATTTCTTAGTTATTAGAGACGAAGACCATATATCTGTTATGTTTTATCACTTAGAAAAGTAATCCACATGGACTCCTCATTATTTCCTTAGACCAGGGACGTCTAAACTACGGCCCTACATTACTTTCTAACCGGCCCCAGCAGACCTATAGCATTCTAATAAATTAAAATGCGCTAAGGACAGGCGTATAATATTAGCATATCAATATTGGAACAAGTACTTAATAAATATGTTATAATGACATAACACAAATTAACACACGCCTATAATGAAAATAGGAAATGATAAAATGTATAGTCATGCCAAAGAATGACAAGAAGATTACTAAAATGGATGCCACTTGGCAGAATAAGAAGAAGAAGAGGATGGCGGATTGGTGGCGGTTTGAGCAGCATAAGAGAAAAAAGGATTGGACCATGAAGATTAGAATGACAAAGAGATGTGAAGGAGACTGAGAGTAGATTAATTATTGTGCACAGAAATATATTGTGAAACCTGCTAAATAAATAAATAAATAAATAATAATAATAATAATAATAATAATAATAATAATAATAATAATAATAATAATAATAATAATGCACAACAGCTATAATAGGGTATATGGCCCGCACCACCTTGATGTTTCTTCCATTTGGCCCGCGATACAAATACGTTTGGGCGGCTCAGCCTTATACGTTGTAAATACTCTCCACGCGTAACATAAATTAAAGTATAAAATTATGTAATATTTACCTGAAAGGTCCGTCTCCTCAACTTTATTAGTTATTTAACTGTATATCAATCAGTTAAATAAATTAATAACAACAACAATAAAACAAAATTACTTCCAATTTAACAATGAACTTTTTATTCAAGAAGACTGGATTCCGATGGGGAGTTATACATCCGGAATAATGGCCGAAATCTTCCTACAGGAACTGGAAATTAAACATTTTGAGGAACTAATACGCATATTAATATAAATCTGATAGTAAGATATGTCGATGACGTACTAGTAATTTATGACAATGTAAATAGAAAGAGAAAGAAATATAACAAAGACTTAAATAACATGCACAAAAAATCACCTTCACCGAGAAAATAGAAGTTAATAATAGCATAAACTACTTAGATTTATCTATAACAAAAAATCTACACAACAATAAACTAGAAATCGGCATCTACCGGAAACCTACAAAATGCTCTTGCCATAAACAAAAAATCTACACACCCTTTTCAACAAAAAAAAGTACATTTAACAGCTTAATCAATAGAATATTAAAACTTTCATTAACCGAAGGCAATTATATTAAAGAACTCAACTAAATTAAATATATGACAAAAACCAATGGCTATAATGAACAAATTATAAATAAACTCATAAATAAACAAAAAAGAATGAACAATATATCCAACATAACTAAACTTTTAGGAGAATCTGATAACAACAAGAAAATATGGATAACACTTACATATACAGGAAAAGAAACGTCAAAATTAGCCAAGACACTAAAGAAAGCTGATGAAAACGTAAAAATCGCATACAGAACTAATAACAAATTAAATAACATAATAAGCAATAACATTGAAGAAAATAACATTTTCAACAGCAAAGGAGTATGCAAATTGACATGTAAGGATTGTAACAAATTTTATATAGGAAGAACAAACAGAAGTTTTAACATCAGATTTTTTAAAAAACATTTTCGAGACTTTTTTACGCAGAATTAAAATCAAGCTATGTAAAACACGTTTTCCATGAAGGACATCGCATCTTAGATATTGAAATCACCCTAACAGTAATGCACAGAGAAAATAATCCAGCGAAGATAAACGTACTCGAGGAGATGGAAATTTTGAAAGCAGTTAACAACAACGACCATCTGATAAACGAAAACGAACCCAATACGTGTAACCCCCTTTACCAGATCTTCAGTGAAACACTAGTTTTCAATCCTGCTGATGATGGGACTAGTCCCAAAAGCGCTACAGTTAAATAACTAATGAAGTTGAGGAGATGGGCCTTTTAGGTAAATATTCCATAATTTTATACTTTAATTTTGAATAATACCTCACGGATCATATCATGAATCTTATAAAAGTTAACATAAATTTTATGTAGAATATATACGAATGGTAACGGCTAATGCTGTCACAAATTGAGTATGAGTGGAAAAAATATAATAATCTTGTCAAATGTTCAGGACAAAAGGAAATGGAGTCAGATATGTTTTCGTGATCTAATGGTCACATTGCATATCTCAAATGTCTTTTTTTTTTTAGATTACAGTATTCTTGTTTGTTTTCTTCTTTCAAATATTCGTTTTGCAGAACAAAATCCAGAGGTCAAAAAACTTATAAAAATCGAATTCCATGCACTGAAAACTTTGCAGATAGTCATGAATTTTGTTTATTTCCTTCATTGCACAAAAAACTTAGAAGTTATTTTCAGACTTCCAGAGTTGTATAATAGTTTTTATTGTCCTTGTGGGTTTCTTATTTATACACTAGAAACTTTATTCAGTAAAGCTGAACAAAATATTCATAATGACCAGAAAGTGCATCTTAAAATTTGGTTCTCTCGAATTATTCTATACCATGATATTTTTACAAACATTTTTAATTACCCTTGTCAACATGATTTGTGTCTCATGAGTACCAATAGTTGTACTTAATGCAGTGTTTATTGTGTTTTGAAATATGTATTCGGAATTTCTCCATCACCCACAGTTCTTTTTTTTCAATTTCAATTAATGGATTTAAATAATTACTTTTTAATAAACTTTTTTTCCGTCCATTTATCCATTGTAAAATAAAACCAAATGAGCTAACTCAGGAGATTTCACCTATGGAAAAGAGATATCAAGGCAAATTGAATCATAATATGCTGGCCGATTATTGTTGGACCATCAAGAGGGATGCTCCACAGACGAAATATAGCATAAAATCGTCCTTTCTTACTTTGTAGGAGAGTCCGAATGTTCGAATATTGTGTAGTTACGAATGTAGAAAATATGAAAGTGTTTTAAATTATAAATGCCTGTCTCTCGGAAACCATGCACGATGGAAGAAAACTGATATCATATTTGAATTCAGGAGAAAACATACTATCAGAATAACATATTTCTCTTTCTGAGATAAAAAAACTAAGTTTCTTTTTTGTTGCTCAGTGTTATCGATTGATATTTAAGTTTTGTATAAACAACAAAATAAAGTTTATTTGCTTAGGGTTATTAAAATGAACCATATATGTTTTTATTAAAGGAAATAGTAAACTTCACTTTTGAAAATTAGTGTTAAATCTCACTGAAATTTAACACATTGCTCTCATTCAAAATATAAAATTATATAATTTAACGTTCACGAAATTCATGAATCGGAAGTCTGAACAATGACACAACAACATGTCAACAGAATAACTTCAGTTGAAATGGATTTTTGAAGAAGAGCTGCCAGATAATCTAGACTGGAAAAAATTAGAAATACAGAAATAAGAAAATGAGTGAATGCAAAAAGAAACATAATGGATGAGATTGAACACACAAGGCTAAAATAGTATGGACACGTAAGAAGAATGCAGGATGGAAGAGTATCAAAGGCCGTCTATGCATGGAAAATTGAAAGAAGGAACAGAAAAAAGGAAGACCAAGAACAACCTGGAAGAACAACATTCAAAATTCAATGTGGAAATTTGGTGTAACAGATGAAGACACAGAGGACAGAGAATGATGGAGAATTTTAATTAAGGGAAAATTGTGAATGTTTGTTGCAAACTGATAGTCTACAAGTCCTACTCATTTATTTTTATTTATTTTAGTTCATTGTATTATTAAGGTTGGTTGGAGAAACCTCTCAATGATGAGGAAAATTCTCAAAATAAAAAAAATAAAATAAATTCATGACATATATTCTGATTACCATAATATAAATATTTACTAAACTTACTTACTCACTGGCACTATCGAACCCGTAGGTTCATGGCCGCGCGGACATAAGCTCTCCATACATCCCTATCCTGAGCCAATGCCTTCCAATCATTTCCTGTATAATCCACCTCCCTCAAATCATAGTTAATGTTGTTCTCCCACCTCATTCTTGGTCTACCAACTGACTAAATCGTCAGTTAATAAAATTTGCAATCTCATGTTAAAAGTGATTTTACAGCTAACTTTGTCAGATATCTTATTAACTCATTTTGATATAATAGACACTTGAAGTAAATAATGTCATCATCATCATCATCATCACTCCAAGGATTAGGCAATTGCCCGTTCCGACTTCATATTGCATCAGCCCAACGTCTTCTAGGTCTTCCAACATCACGCCTTCCTCTTGCTTGATAATTTCTGGCTAACAATGGATATCTCTCCTTGCTCATTCCATCCATGTGATCAATCCATTTCTGTCTGTAATTCGTGACTTTATCCAACAAAGGCTGTACTTTCAATTCTTCTCTTATATCCTCATTTCTTATTCTATCAAGTCTTGTACATCCTTTTACTTGTCTTAGGAACCGCATCTCTGCCGTCTGTATTCTATCCTTCTGTCTTTTCACTGGAGCCCAAGTTTCACATCCATACAATATTGTGGGAACCGCCATAACATTATACATTTTTATCTTGGTTTCTTTTCTAATTTTATTTTTGAATGTTCTCTGTATTGTTCCACACACCGTCTGAAATTTATTTATTTTGGAGTCAATATCTCTTTCCACATTGTAGCCAACATCACAGCCCAAATATTTGAAACTAGACACCTGTTCTATACTTTGATTTTCTAAAATAATTTTGGTTCTCACTGGATCTCTTCCTCTAAAAGCCATGGTCTTCGTTTTCCTTACAGAAATTTTTAGATCGTATAATTTACATATTTCATTTAATGCATGCATTGATTTCTGTAAGTCGTCTTCATTTTTCTGTATTATGATTACATCGTCAGCAAATAAAAGATTATTTATGCACATTTTATTATCCATTCTTATTCCTGGATTTACTAAAACTTTCCATTTATTAAAAATATCGTCTATATATATATTAAACAAAGTGGGTGATAAACTACATCCTTGTCGTAATCCAGTATTTGTTTTGATTGCATCTGTTCTTTTGAATCCGGTATCTATAATTATATTTGTGTCTTCATATAATGTCTTTATTGTTTCTACAAGGCACAGCGGGTATCCTTTCATTCGTAATATTTCCCATAATTTTTGTCTGTTACTACTCGATCGAAGGCCTTATCCAAATCTATAAATCCTATGTGAGTTTCTTAAGTTATGTTCTCTTCTCTTTTCTATGAGTTGTTTCAGTGTAAAGACATTGTCTATACATGACCTTCCCTTTCTGAATCCACTTTGATTTTCACTTATTATTACTTCTGTTATGTTTCTCAATCTATTATTTATTATTTTCGTATATATTTTGTAGCCAGTATTCATTAAGCTAATCCCTCTGTAAATAATGTAAGTTATATAATCCTTAAAAATATAAATTGTCCACTGCTGTGGTCTGGAGATAACGTCGCTGTTTCATACGCAGCGAACCCGGTTCGATCTCCGGTTGGGATAATGGATTTTTCTAGGTTTTTCCTCACCTTTAAGACAAATATCAGGAAACGTTAAGGTCCAAATGGCATCCGAACATCATCTGGTCATCATAATCATCATTATTACATTCGCCATTTTATTGTGTGTGTGAATGGTGTGTTTCGTCTTTATGTTCTGCTGTCTCCGTAGAGGCCCTGACATTTAGCTCTTCAATCTTCCAGGAGGCTCTCAATGTCCTTGTGTGGTGAAAAATATGTGTATGTAATCTACTATTTAAAATCCCTCTCCCGACAGAGGGTGCCTCTGTAAGGCCCGGTGACATGTGGCATGTTAAAAGTGCCTATAAGGAGAGATGTTAATCTCAGTTAAAGAATAATAATAATAAGAATAAATCAAGATACATTATTCTTCTTCATAAACATAATTTGTTGGATTTTCATCCTGTTTATTTCCAAAATCACTCTTTTTTTTTAATTGTTTACTGTGTACTTCTATTTTTGTTTCTTTCTTGTTTTCTCTCGTTCACACGGTTTATTTTTTCATTCTTGTTTTACTTTTTTAACATTTTTCCCCTTATACACACATATAAACACCACGACACACACCCAGTCCCAAGGTGGAGATTTAAAAACCTTTACCCCGCCGGGAATCGAACACGGGTCGTCGGAGTGGAAGGTAGGGACTCTAGTGACTACTCCACAGCGACGGACATTTCGGAGGAAGACGTATTGGATGTGCATCCGTACCTTGTTTCCGTCTTTGATCCTTGGGACTGCCAGCAATGTATAAGTTACACCTTGAAGTGGGTTGCTAGCCCGTTTTCATGGCGGGTTTATTATTAGGGGTTTCCTCTCTAGGCCAATTGCCTTCACCAAGCTCCAGAACTCAGGCTGCTCCGTTTTATTTCGGAGTTTCTCTCCTAGATGGGTTGTCTTGCAGGACTAACGAACCCCATCCGCCCGTTTGTCAATCTACAAGGCAGTACATGCAGAGTTGCCTCTTCCGTCAGATATACCGTACCGAAGGACTCCTTCTCCGCTGAGGTCTTCACCGCAACCCTGCAAGGGGCCCTCACAAAGTACTACCTGCTGGGCAAGCTGAACGAAGCTTTTTTTTACGAGGTGTTTACTCCTCCCCCTCATCCTTTTTATTACTATAAGTATCATGATTATTGTTACTATTATCATCATCATTATAATTGCAGTATATCATCATCATTATAATTGCAGTATATCATCATCATCATTATAATTGCAGTATATCATCATCATTATAATTGCAGTATATCATCATCATTATAATTGCAGTATATCATCATCATTATAATTGCAGTATATCATCATCATTATAATTGCAGTATATCATCATCATTATAATTGCAGTATATCACTTCCAGAAAATGTTTGAAACCAAACAGATCAAAATCAGGACGAATTTATACCCTATTTTATAAATAAGTCCCATGATAAATTTTGTAAAATTTATTTTAATATAATAAAATATAATCCATACTTTCTTTAAGATCATCGAAATTACTCGGGAATCGAATTGGAGAAATGTAAGAACTGAACTCAACCGCAATTTTAAGTTTCCGTATACTGAACTCTCTACTTAATATATATCAAGCTTATTTATCATTTATTTTTTTTTAAAGCTTTTTTTTTCAATTTTGAAGATTCTGATTATTATATTTTCGGAGGGATACGAAACGCTACCATTGATTGTGACCGTGATACATAAGATACATTTTAGTGAAGACTAGCTGTGACTTATATCGTTCGTATGGCTATTTTGTCCAAGATAATCCGAGAAACAGTAGGTCTATTGCACAGAGAATACTGAATACAGAAAAGGTCGTATCTGTCAAAGAAAACACAAACTAAAATTATTAAAAAAATGAGTTAGTAATCTCAATGGTTCCAAAATAATGTTGATTTTAAAAATGAAAATAAGGGAGCAAGGAAAAGAATATATGAAAGTTGGTTAGACTTTGTTCATAAGATTCTAGAAGCGTGTGAATATGATTAGGTAGGTAAATATATGATTTGGTTAAGAGTAATCAACGAATGTTGCCTGACTTTGATATATTGCATACACTGTACATACGGATTATATGTTAAAAGTTTAGGTTGTCAGCCAAAATCTACTATAAATAATTTTAAAATCTAAAATAAAATATAATTTAATTGTTTTTGTCTACGTTTATGTTACCACTAATGTGTTTTCTTTTTTTGAGGATAATTATTAATAGTATATTACGATGCGAGGTTGGGAAGTGGTTTTTACAGAATCGAGAAAAGTGTTTAAAGACCGAGCGATAGCAAGGTTTTTAATTTCCGAGATTCTGTAAAACACTTCACAAACGTGCGTTGTCCATTATTTTTTGCGCGGTGGCGTTTTCAAAATAATAAATAATAGTACAATAATATCTTTGTTGGAAATATTTGAGATCACTACAAACAATTGACTAACGTTAACAGTGTGTGCAATGTTTATTAGTTGAAACAGTAGGAGGCCGTGATTCCAATTAGATACAAAATAGCGGAAACTACGTATTTATTGTTTTATATTGTTTCAAATAAAGTTCAGTTCGTTTAAAATGCAATTATTGTTTCGTATAATGTATATTAACACTACTTTTTGGATATTTTTTGTATATATGTTGTATGTAGTATACATAGAGGGCAGTGGTTTTACTTCCCACACATGGTTTGTAATGTATAATATTACAGTATAGTTATTTTATTACAGTATAATTATTTAGGTTGGCAACCCCGAAATGTAGGAAGTTGAACTTTCAATCATGTTCGCCATTGCTGTAGGTACTACAAAAAGCACGATCGCGTAAAAAATAATTTATACCGTTCAAGTTGAGAAAATAGTTAATATCAATATTATTTCGTAAAAACACTGTAATTAAAAACATATTCATCGTATTTATATTAAAAGAAATATAATTGAAAAAAATCGCAATTGAACATAGAAGCAAACCAAGTTCCTATAAATTGCAGTTTCATATTTGTGCAGTGCGTCTCAAAATAAGGTAAGCTTTGTTTGAAAAAATATAATTAAATTAAATATGTAGGTTCGTGTTTTATGTTCGTTAAACTTTTTTTAGTTTAAAATGTCAAAGGTCCCATCGCTATTGAATCCTACTGACTACGCAGAACAGAGAGACATATTACGAGTAGTATAAGGTTATTATTCAAATATCATTAGAACCTTATGCAATGTCCTTTTCAGTTACTCCAGCGTTCGTATTTTCTGATTAATTATTTAATATACCTACATGGGCTTAATTTAAAACTAATGACAATGTCAAGCCTTACTTACTTACTCACTGGCACGATCGAACCCGCAGGTTCATGACCGCATGGACATAAGCTCTCCATACATTCCTATCCTGAGCTAGTGCTTTCCAATCATTCTCTGTATAATCTACTTCCCTCAAATCATAGTTAATGTTATTCACCCACCTCATTCTAGGTCTAGCAACTGGGCGTTTTCCCTCTGGTTTTCCTACAAGAAGCTTCCATGCACGTCTTTCATTCCCCATTCTTGCCACATGTCCTGCCCATCGCAGTCTACGAGACTTATCTGTTCTTATTATATCTGGCTTCCTATAAAGACCATGTAGTTCACTGTTAGTAGTCTTCTCCATTCACCTTCTTTTCATCTCTCTTTGTTTCAAAAATTTTCATAAGAACTTCATTCTCAAATACTCGTAATCTCCTTTCGTCCCTTAAAGTAAGAGTCCATGTTTCGCATCAATATAATATAACTGGTAGAATAATAATTTTATATATTTTTAGTTTAATGTTTTTTGAAAGGAGTTGGGACGTCGAGAGTCTCTGTAATGGATAATAGCACGCATTTCCAGAATTGAGCCTATGTTTAATTTCTTTGTGCATCTCATTCCTATTTGTGATTATTGTTACTAGGTATTTGAATTGAGCCACTTCCTCAGAATTGATGTGAAACCACCACGAACAATTCCATTTTATAATCAATTATGAATATAAAATGTGGACAACTTTAACAATTGATTATACTGGTGTATTTCCTCTATGACCCTTGATTATCTGTTATAGGCCTATAATTGTTGCACTCCTCTGTAGCCCGAGAAATTAATTCTGTTTTTTTTTATTCATATCCGTACATATAAGTTAGATTTGTAGGCTGACCATGTGTATTCGGCTGTTTTTCCTAATGTATTTCATTTCGATTCCTCTTATATCGAGCCGTCTATTGCTTATAGGTCCCAGGTTTGTAACCGCGTAGGAAAGTGGGAAGAGTTAGGGGAATGTGTGCTTTGGGTCTTGATTTTCGTTTGAATACTGTTTATTATATATTATTATGTTATGGAGAGGTTAATTGATGTGGACTTCCAGTGAGACCGTAAGATACCAGTAAATAACCTAATTTCATGACATGTGGATGATATGTATATATATATATATATATATCCATCCATAGTTATTCTGCCCGAGGGCAAGTCTTTCACTGCAAGTCATAGCATTTCCATGCTATGATTTGCAGCTTTACTAGGGATTTGTAAGTGTGGTAGCTTCCCGTTGCTTTCCACACCGGTGAAGGATAAGGATGATGATGATAATGATAGTAATAATGATAATGATAAGGATGATGATGATGATGCCATATGATTTCGGGGACCGTTTGGGCCTTAAAGTTTTCCTGACATTTGTCTTACAGGTGAGGTGAAACCCCGATAAAAACCTCACCCAGAAAATCTGCCCCGACCGGGGATCGAACCCGGGCCCGCTGCGTGACAAGGCAGAACCTACCTCGAGACCACAGCGGTGGACGATATATATATATATATATATATATATGTGTGTGTGTGTGTGTGTGTGTGTGTGTGGTCACAAGGAATAAGTTATGTTGGAAAATGACCAATATGAATTAAATGTTCTGTATATGGAGAAGACTGCATAGGAGTGAACTACATGATATTTATAGGAAGCCAGATATAATAAGAAGAGATAAGTCTCATAGACAGCGATACGCCGGACATGGGACAGGAATGGCGAATGAAAGACGTGTATGGAAGCTTCTTGTAGGAAAACCAGAGGGAAAACGCCCAGTTGATAGACCAAGAATGAGGTGGGAAAATAACATTAACCATGATTTAAGGGAAGTAGATTATACAGGGAAATGATTGGAAAACATTAGCTCAGGATTGGGATGTATTGAGAGCTTATGTCCTCGCGACCGTGAACATGCGGGTTCGATCGTGCCAGTGAGTTAGTTAGTGATGTAATAAGAACAGTTAATTCTCATAGACTGCGATTGGTAGGACATGTGGCACGGATGGGGAATGAAAGAAGGACATTTAAACTCCTTGTAGGATAACCCGAGGGAATGCGTCCAGTACGTTCGCAAAGAATAAGGTAGGATAATAACATTAACCATGATTTGAGGGAAGTGAATTTTACAGGGAACTATAGGTAAATATACTAAGGATAGGGATGTATGCAGAGCTTATGTTCATGCGGCCATGAACCTACGAGATCGATGGTGCCTGTGAGTTAATTAATTAATGATAATCTATGAAGCCTTTTGCGAACTGTGAATAAGTTAGTAACACAAGACTCTAATGCTTTCCGAGTTAGGAAAATGCTTCTTTCTTATCTCGGCAAGAACAATGGATATTTTCTTGTAAAAATTATTCTATTAAAAATCATATACAAGGTGCGACATGAGTTAGTTAACCACTGCACATGGTTGCAAGGAAAATAATTAGATTGGTTGAAACTGGGGTTTGAATATGGGACTTTCAGAATATTATCTTAAACGCTACTGCCTGAGGTAATTTGCTAACTAGGGAACACATGTTGTCCAGTATCATTTCGATAAACGACTTCAAGATACGTATTATTATTTTTGGATGACCATTTTGAAGAATGGATTGGAAGAGGTGGTAAAATCGATTGGCCACCTAGAACACCAGACCTGAAGCAATGCCATTTTTCAATGTGGGAAAGTTTTCAGTACAAAACCACTAAACCTTTAACATTTACGGAATTTGATTGAGCAGGAATTTGAAAACACTTTTGATAATAATGAAAAATTGTGTAATAGCATCTGACATCATAAAACAGACTGCCAGTTCACTTAAAGACAAATAAAGACGACATACAAACAATGTAATACGCGCATAAGAACGACTCAAGTACAAACAAGTCCACACTAGGGATCACTAATACAGTGCACGTAACAACATAAGATAAGCACTAATACTAAAATACTAAAACACAAGCAATTATGGTCGTGAATCATTTCCCCCCCTCTTTTTCGTTATACGCACTGTTTTTTTCCTTCTTGTTTTACCTTTTTGTGAACTTTCTTTTATTCTCAGGTATAGACACAAGGACAGGAAACATACCCAGATCCAAGGTTCAGATTTAAAATTCCCTACCCCCGCCGGAAATGGAACCCGGATCGCCGGAGTGGAAGGTACGGACTCTACCAAGTACGCCACGGCGACGAACATAACATTCAATTCCTCACCAAAAAAATCTAAAATCATTAAAATAAAATGGCAGAGAAGAAGAGGGCATTCTCCTTCTCAAACATATTTACAAACATACAAACATAAGATATTTTCGCCGAATGTACGGGAAAATGCTCACTGTTTTTACAAAGAGACTTAAAACAAGTTTGGGGAAAATAATCTTAATATTCTCAATATAGAATTTAAAGAGAGATCAGGGCTTGCTTAGTTTAGGCTAGGGCCATGGAAATTTCTAAAAATTAGCGACGATCACGATATGCGAATATGTCCGGTGTGCGGGAGCTTTCAAGACGAGATACATATAGCCATTTAGGAAAATGTAACGATTTAGAATATTGGAGGCGTCAGTTATTACCGGAAAGATTTCTAAATTCAAATCGAGTTAATGGTGACTCCAGAAAATTGGATAAACTTGGGTAAATTTCTGGACAAAATGCAGAAAATAAAAACAACTCTCATTCGTGAATAAATAAATATGTTATCAAAATGCATTAATTCTTAATTCTACATAACCTAATTAATGTATAATTTAATTGTATTGTTATCTAATTGTAAAACGTATTATTGTGTTTTCTTTTTTTGTTTACGTTATATTACGGTATTACCAAATGTTACTTTATTGTAACGGACTGTCAACAACACGTACGGCTTACTGCCCGTGCGACACATATTTGTAAATAACATTGTATATCTTACATTAGTCTAATCCTACTACTACTTGCAAACACAACAAATGATAAACACTGAAAATAAGGACCATGGCGCTAAAAAGTTGCTGGCACCTACAAACAATATCATAGATACCTCTTTCATCTGCAGATCAGTGTTACAAATATGTCACAAATGCTTAAACAACAATGGAGACAACTTTGAAGAATGTTAGTAGTTTTTTGTATAGTTGTTGTAAGCTACAGAAAATAACATATTTGCATTTTCGGCTAATTGACTTATGGCGCACCCTGTATTTAACTACTTATTGCCTGTGACCATACACACACACATACACAAATTCAATATTTCCAAATCTAAAACTCTGGTATTAAATGCAATTTACAATCTAAATGTAAAGTGGTAAAATGATTCCACTACAGGCCTCTAGGAGGCCCTTGCGGTTGTAGGAAGTTAAGGCTCCCACATTTTAGACAATCGACACTTGATGTCAGCCGGGTGTCAGCCCTGCGTGACGACCGCCTTTACCCCAGAACAAGCGTCTGGTACCTATTTCCGTTAGAGGCTGAGTCGATCCCAGAGACATATTGCCGTCGGAAGGTTGGGATCAGTTTAAAAATCCTGACCTCACTGGGAGTCGAACCCTCGACCGTCCGGTTTGTAACGTAGAATCTTAACCACTATGCTACAGTGTGCCCCCAATCTAAATGTTATCCTAATTTTTTTCGCCATAGAACAAGTAAAATACTGTACTTGATTAATAAGTTTTACTGAATAATGTAAAAGCAGCAGAAAACTGATTATTGGTTAAGCTCAGACAGCAAACACTAAGAATAGAGCATGGCAAACAGATTACAATCCAAAAGGCCACTGTAAGTAAATACCGTTCAATTGTTGACTTGTCAGCTGTGTACAAACATTTTAATGTTCTGTGCTCGTAATAACGCTCAGGTTTCCAACCACGTGATATTTTATTCCATTACTATATGACACTTTCATTAGTAATAAAGGCTGAAAGCTATAAATGTTACACTTGGCGTCGGAATAGCGTTCCATCCATCCATCCATAGTAATTCTGCCCGAAGGCAGGTCCGTCACTGCAATCATAGCATTTTCATGTTATGTTTGCAGCTTTACTAGGGAATTGTAGGTGTGATAGCTTCCCGTTGCTTTCCACACCGGTGAAGGTTGATGATGATGATGATGATAAGGATGATGATCGTCATATGATTTCGGGGACCGTTTGGGCCTTAAAATTTTCCTGACATTTGTCTTACAGGTGGGGAAAAACGCCGATAAAAACCTCACCCAGAAAATGTGCCCCGACCGGGGATCGAACTCGGGCCCGCTGCTTGACAAGGCGGCACGCTACCTCGAGACCACAACGGTCGACTAGCGTTCCATATTGAGACTAAATATGATTGAGACGGTTGATTTCGGGGACCGTTTGGGCCTTAAAATTTTCCTGACATTTGTCTTACAGGTGGGGAAAAACGCCGATAAAAACCTCACCCAGAAAATGTGCCCCGACCGGGGATCGAACCGCTGCTTGACAAGGCAGCACGCTACCTCGAGACCACAACGGTCGACTAGCGTTCCATATTGAGACTAAATAGGATTGAGACGGTTAGAAATAAAGGGGTGTAAGTGATTTTTTTCGCAAGAAACGAGTTGATGTATTATTACATTCCTCTACTTCATGAAATTAAGCCTTTTGACCTGTTTTCACATCAATTGGGATTCAATGAATCTTCCAATCTAGTAAATGGGCGTCCAACACTTCTACGTCCTATTGATTTTTACTTTAATAACAGCTGGGGAATTCTATCTTGAAGTATACTTTTATTTAGTGGCAAAAGGATTTAAGTGTATGCGTTACGAGTAGATAAAAATGATTGTTATAATTGTCAATCATCTATGATTTTCTTATAAAATTTAACTTTAAACCTCTTCTTGGACCTACCGTAAAGCTGGAGTTCATGGGGTTCGGTGGTCGGCCCATTGCTTTTTTCAATCCATGCAAATGACATAACTGACTCCCTAAAACATTGCAAACATGATTTATTTGCGGACGACATGCAGATATATTTTCACTCAGAAAAATATTATTTAATGACGCGTTAATCAAAATTAATGAGGACCATGACTCGCTAACGGCATGGACAGAAAAATATGGACTTCAATTAAATCATAGAAAGACACAAGCAATCATTATGAGTCATCAGAGAGTATTATCCTCAATTAACACAGATGCAGTATTACATATTCACATCCCTTATAGTGAGGCAGTAAAAAATCTAGGAGTATTTATGGATAAAAATTTAATTTGGAATAAACAAGTAAATAACATTTGCAAAACTGTCTTCTCAATAATACACTCATTAAATCGTATAAGAAATTGTTTACCGTTTGCTGTAAGGAAAATGGTAGTAGAAACACTTGCAATGCCCCATTTTGATTACTGTGATACTCTTTTTAATTACCTAAATACTGTTCTTACCCAAAGACTTCAACGTGTTCATAGTTCTTGCATACGTTTTATTTGTGGTATACGCAGATTTGATCACGTTACACCATCGCTGGAACAATTGTCTTGGCTTCGTCTACAAGATCATAGAACCATCTATTCCCTATGCCTTCTCTATAAAATATTACACACATCATTACCTTATTATTTATCACACCGTTTCACTAGACTCTCTGATACACATAAATTAGATACCGGATCCCTTGAGCACAGTGTCCTTTATATCCCTCCTCATCACACTACCTATTATTGAAATATTTTACAGTTTCTCTTGCTAGAACATGGAATTCCCTTCCACCCTATGTCGGAGACTGCCAAACTTTACCATCTTTCAGAAACAAATTGAAATTAAGATTATTAACAGAAACAACTCACTAATATTACTTTTCAAAAATAATGATTTGTTTTTCATTATTTAATAAAAATAGTTTTAAGATTTGATAATATATTTACCTAATGCCTTGTATAATAATCGATAGATAAGTTCATTACAGTTTATTATTTTCTTTGTATTTTTTCTTTCTTTTCTTTTTATGAAGACACAATGTACAATACATTCGAGCTGTTATTCCTTTCTGTATACATTCTATCATTAATTTAATTTTAATTGTATTTAATATTATGGTATTATTAGACATTATTTTCATTATCATTCAATTTGACAGATAATAATTAATTGTTTAGTATGTGCTATTATTGTACTATTTGTATTTATATGTAACATATGTTTGTCCTGGTGAGTGGAAGAGGAGGCCACATAGCCGTAACTCTACCAGGCTAAATAAATCTATTCTATTCTATTAAAACTTGGCCTAATACCTCTTTGATTCTAACAACCTCATTGTACTCACTGACCACTCTTTGCATACCCCGATACTATGACTAAAAGCCCTGACATGATATAATATGGTAACTTACCTTAGTCAGTTGTGATTTGTTATTGTACTTTAAGCCGTTGGTCCCGAGTCTGAAGGTTTGAGGTTGTAGAAGAACGACAAGACTGAATAAAGAGGTCTCTGTGCAAAATTTACAGAATATTCACATTTCTAGTACTACCTTAGTTTCCAAGATGCCATTATGAGATGGAACGCTGACTCGGGCCACTCAATGACATTTATCCGAAAAATATGTAACTAAATTAGTATAGTTGTATTTCTCTCCTGTAGGGGGAAAACGCCTAACCCTCAATGAGAGACACAAAGGCCCACTAGTAGTATGAGCTGTAACTATCCATTTTCTTGACTTTTTCGTCTACGTCCAATTTTAATATATGTCGAATATAGAGATTGAATACACCGTTCTAACAAATACATGGACTTATGGATGGAGAACAGTAAAAATCTTTTTCGAAAAATAAATGGTCTCATAACGTTTTCATAACTGATAGAATTATCATAAGTTATGTAAGTGACGTTAAGAAAATAACTATTTACCTGTAAATGCGCTCTTCCGCACTGTGATGCGGCAGATTGGTCGCGTATGTACATATGCGGGGGCGTGGCACTGGAAGCTAACATGTATGCGGCATAAGATGTAGCTCTACTTTGAATTTAGAAATGAATGGCTTGTAAAATAACAGAAAACAAAATGTGTCTGTGATTTTTCAATAATAGATAACTAATTGCAGTCCCATTATGAAACTACAGTTACAGAACTAACTAATCATTATGTGCTTCTTCTCAGTATAAATGATGTTATAATGTACATGAACACTACCTTTTGGATATATATATATATATATATATATATTACTAAGGTAGCGTGCTGCCTTGTCACGCAGCGGGCTCGGGTTCGATTCCCGGTCGGGGCAGTTTTTCTGGGTGAGGTTTTTATCGGGGTTTTTCCTCACCTGTAAGACAAATGTCAGGGAACCTTTAAGGCCCAAACGGTCCCAAAGTCTTCATCCTCATCATTATCATCATCGTCATCATCCTTCACCGGTGTGGAAAGCAACGGGAAGCTACTACACCTACAATTCCCTAGTAAAGCTGTAAGCATAGCATGAAAATGCTCTGATTGCAGTGAAGGACCTGCCTTCGGGCATAGTTAATATGGATGTATATATTACTAGCTAATACCCAGCGTGCGCTGCTACGCCTAAATAAATTAAAATTATTGTGGTTTTATGTTTAGTTGAATACGTAAAGGCAAAAATAATTATAGATTTATATTTTTAGATGCCCCGTGCTGATTACCTCACGTTGGCCGAATCTATTTATCCTGATCTTCTTGATATAAATGAGTGAAATACGAAAATTAATGTGTTTTATATTTTGTTAAATAAGTAGACGGAAAAATGTATATAGTAGTTAGTTTTAGATACCCCGTGCTGTTTACCGGCGTTGTCCGGGAATCTACTCATTCCGATCTTCTTGGCATAAATGAGCTGAAAGACAAAAAGTAATGTACTTCCTATGATAAATTGAAGAAGTAAAATGAAAAATAATTATAAATGTACATCGTAATTATTTTAAGATTCCCAGTGCTGATTACCCGGTGTTGCCCGGGAATCTACTTATCTCGATCTTCTTGGCATCAATGAAAGACAAAAATGGTTATTGTGAGTTATCCATAAGAGATAAACATATGCTGTCGTGGACTTTTTTGTAGAACTTTTTGAGATATTCAATTCTATGTACACTTGTGTCCAAAAGTTAAGGATAATTAGTTCATTTGCCGACTTATTATAAAGCATTTGTCAGAATAATACAAAATTTGGTAAGGGTATGTCACAGATAATTAGAAACATGGCACGAAAGAAACAATGGCATGAATACGTCATTCACTTGTCATTTTCACAACAAACGAAAACTGCATTCCAGAATTCGAACATAAAAGTTGAACAACAATGGTTCAAATGATTAGTATGGGGTGTGATTACCCCTGACAGCTACACAAGACTCACATCGACGTGGCATGCTAGTGATGAGGTTGTTCAGGAGTTCGATGCTCAGCAAATTCCACTCTTCATGAAGAGCAATGTGAAGGTCTTGAAGTGTCCTCGGAGGAGGCTGACGAGATGCAATTTGTCTCCCTAAGGCATCCCATGCATGCTCTATAGGATTCATATCCGGAGACCTCGCTGGCCACTCCATACGCTGGATATCTTCCTCCTGAAGAAACTCATCCACCAGTTGTGACCTGTGAGGTCGGGCATTGTCATCCATGAATATGAATTCTGGACCCACAGCTCCCCTGAAAAGTCTTACATGAGGTTCCAGGATCTCTTCTCTATACCGCTGAGCATTAACAGTGCCACCTGCGAAGATGTGAAGCTCTGTGCGTGCATTCATCATTATACCTCCCCATACCAGGAGACCACCGCCACCAAATGGATGTCTTTCCATGATGTTCATGGGGTTGTAACGAGTTCCTTGCTCCTCCAGATAGTCACGCGATGCGAATCACAGTTCAAGCTGAATCTGGACTCGTCTGTAAATAGCACGCTGCTCCACTGATTTAGAGTCCAGTCGCGATGTTCCTGACTCCACCGTAAACGTGCTCTCTTGTTATCAAGGGTGAGTGGGACGCACACTACAGGCTGTCTAGCATACAGACCAGCAGCTCTGAGTCTTCTATAGACAGTTTGTCTGGATACTCTGATACCTGAGGCGGCCGCAAGTTCTGAACTCAGTTGTCTGGCAGACATTGTTCGGTTTCTTCTTGCAGTTAACGCAAGATATCGATCCTGCTGAGAATTTGTAACTCTTGGACGACCTCCCACTGGTCTTCGCCTAACGTCTCCGGTCTCTTGGAACCGTCGCCATAACCTAGATATAACATTTTGTGGCACATTAAGTGCTATGGAGACCTCAGTTTGTGTCTGTCCTGTTTCTAGCCGGCCAATAATTCTACCCCGAAGCAGAGGGTCCAGATGTTGTCTTTGTGCCATTTTACTGCAATCTGTTCTTACACTACATCTGATTATATCATAACTCTCTTTAAAAATGAAGATTTATGGAACAGGGCTTAACTGCAACAATGCAATTTTCATTTATAATTGCTATTAATTTTTTCATTGTTGAAGAGAGATTATAATTTAGTATGTAAACTAAACTAAATGTACTGAGAAACGTTTTGATAAATAATTTTTACTCCTTGCTCCTCTTTAAGCATTTTGATTTTCCGTTTTACAAATTATCCTAAACTTTTGGACACCAGTGTACATTAATTTTGTGGATTTGTTATGGTTTAGACAGCGTAAGCCATTTAATCGTCCATAGCGCTACTTTTTTCACCTTTTTCACTATGAAGGGTGATTTTTAAGGGTGTAGTAGTTGAGTATCACAACTCTCTTATAGCATATGTTCATCCCGGGAATCTCCTGAATATTTTGCAAATAGCCCCATCGCAATTGGATCAACGGTATGGCCGTGCATAAAGTACGAACAAACAAACAAACATTCATTTTTCTAAAAGTACCGTATTCACAAAAATATTAAACAATAAATTAAATGCTTTAATCCATATTAAAGAACAACAAGGATTTCGGAAAAATAGATCCACATTAGATGCAATTTACATAGTTAGACACATTGTGGAAAAATCATGGAAATTCAATAAACCAGTATTCTTATGTTTCATAGATATGAAGAAAGCTTTTGATAGAGTACAGCTTGAAGAAGTTGTACATATCTTGAGAGAGAATGAAATTCCTAATGTACTGATTAAAGCAATAATATCAATTAACACACACTGCAAACCTTAATCAAAGTAAAGGAACAGCAAACTGAAGAAATAACCCTCACAAAGGGCATCAGGCAAGGTGACTCTTTAAGTCCATTCTTATTTAATATTATAATGAATATAATTGTTATTCAAAATATACCACCACGTTTGGGTTATAAAATGGGAAACACTGGATTTCACTTAATATGTTACGCAGATGATGTCGTTCTCCTTTCAGAATCTGAAGATACTTTAATATAAATGCCAGAAATACAATATGGAAATTAACACGAATAAGACAACATGCTTAACAATATCAAAATAACCAGTAAGATGCAAATTAGAAGTGGAAAGAAAAATTATAGAACAAGTGTCAGAATTTAATCAATTAGATGTATCAATAACAAACACTAAAAATTTAATAAAAGAAGTAAATAAACAAGCTGATAAAGCAGCACAAATATCAGGATATATGAAAGATTATATTTGGCGCAATAAACATATGTCAATAGAAAGCAAAACCCGCATATACAAAACAATAGTTCGACCAGTTATCGTATATGAAGCAGAAACTAGGGCTGATACAACAAAAACTAAACAAATAATAAGCACATGTGAAATGAAGATCTTAAGAACTATTCAGGGGTAAACATTATTTAATAAAATACACAACACAGAAATTAGGGACAAATGCCATATTCAAGACATAACGAAATTTATTATAGATAGACGAAAATATTGGAAGGGTAATATAGAAAGAATGGAAGAAAACCGACTTGCAATAAGAGCTAACAATGGACGGGAGAAGAACAAGAGGAAGACCAGCCAGCAGATGGTTAGACGGTGAATGCACATCTAATACATCTTCCTCCGAGGAGTGATTTTGGAAATAAACAGCATGAATATCCTACAAATTAAGTTTAAGAAGAAGAAGAAGGTTATGGGTTAGGATGTATTTTGGAACTGGGGATATGTTGATCCTGTTTTCAGTTAATCACTACACGTCATGCCCTGCGATTTCTTTGTCCGTGTTATATATTATAACTCATGAAATTTATTTAAGCATTTTAGAATTACTTTCATGTTTATGAGGCAAATTTTCCTAGTCTGTGTAATTGTCAAGGAAGTTTGCATGACATTGTAACCCGGCTATAAATTGTATGTTGAATGTGGAGGTGTGTAGTTAGAAAACTATTATTACGGTTCTCCAACATATATTAAACTTCATGTTTTATTAAAGCAAAGGTGCTATAAATTAACCAAATAGCTGTGTATTACATTTATCTCGTTTTTAAATATAACATATTCTAGACACTTTCTTCCTCAAGTGATAAAGAAGATGGTAATAAGTCTAGAATACTTACAGTGAGGTAGACTTGATAAGATGTTCCAATTCCTAAGCCATAAGCAGTACATACTTATTACGCCTTTTTTTTATCCAGACATATAGAATTACACTGGTCAACATGATTTTTGTCTCATGAGTACCAATAGTTGTACCTAATGCAGTTTGTATCGTGTTTTCAAATTTTTATTCGGAATTTCTCGATCACCCACATTTTTTATTTCAATTACAATTGATGGATTTAAATAATTATTTTTTAATAAACGTTTTTCCGTCCGTTTGTCCATTGTAAAATAAAATCAAATGAGCTAACTCAAATGGTTTTCAGCTATAGAAAAGATATATCAAGGCAAATGGAATCCTAATATGCTGGCCGGTTATTGTTGGACCATCAAGGGTGATGCTCCATAGGAAAAATATAGCAGAAAATCGTAATTTCTTACTTTCTAGGTGAGTCCAAATGTTCGAATATAGTGTAGTTACGAATGTAGAAGATATTAAAGTGTTTGAAATTATAAATTCCTGTCTCTCAGAAACCTTGCATGATGGAGAAAAACCGATATCACATTTGAATTCAGGAGAAAAAATACTACCAGAATCACATATTTTTCTTTCTGAGACAAAAAAAAAGTGCATTGTTTGTTGCTCAGTGTTATTTGTCTGAAAGAAACAGAATTAGAGCGCGTTGCACAGTACGGCAGATTGGAAATCCATTACCGGAAATATAAGTATTATTAACTGTTTTAAAATAACCATTTTCAATATTAGCTATGACGATGACTCTTTTAATAATCTTCTTCTAACTTAATGGCTCTACCACTGGAATATTCATTTTGTTGTAAACAAACAATATGACTGTCACTTACATATCGCTGAAGTGATTTATACGTTACCTGCGAAACATTCCGTGAGCAGTATGGACTGATGCTTAGTATATTCATATTATCTGATAACTAAATAGGCCTATTCGTACGTAAAAATAAATAATAGTTTAAAAACTAAAACAACACGCTTTATTAGAAAACCGAACTAAAAAATGAAAAATAATTTCAATTTCCAATACGCTTGGGATAAAATTAAAGTGGTAAACAAAAAATCATTTCCAACACATCTAGAATAAAACTAGAGTTATCTACAAAAAAATACCATCAAAAGCGTGGGGTGCTCTTTATCAATTAATATATTTGATAATAAACATATATTGGTAAAAGTAAAGTCCCTAAGAAGAAAACGTAAAAACCATAAAAGTACCCCACGCTATTGATGGTATTTTTTTTGTAGATAACTCTATTTATATTCTAGATGTGTTGGAGATGATTTTTTTCTTGACCACTTTAATTTTATCCCAAGCGTGTTGGAAATTAAAATTATTTTTTTCATTTTTTAGTTCGGTTTTCTAATAAAGCATGTTGTTTTAGTTTTTTAAACTATTATTTATTATTTATTTTTTAATTTGGTTTTCTAATAAAGCGTGTTGTTGTGAGTTTTTAAACTATTATTTATTATTTTTTATTTTTAGTTTAATTGTCATAAACTGGAATCCCATGAAAATTTAATTGCTTACGATATTTTTAGTTCTAAAAAAATCCTCCGGGCCGGATTTGAACCGGAGACCTATGGATTACTGAAATTATATACCATTGCAGTCCACCACTCTACCAACCTACAACGATGGACTAAAAAGTCGATAAGTCCGCAACTTGTTATACCGATCTTTATTTTTTTTATGTCCTGATGATCCTGGTCAGGATCTTAGAAAACATTTATGAAATTATTGTATTGTCACTGGTAATTTACAAGTATACTAAGTTTCAAGTCGATTCAATGTTTGTAAGTGGGTGAAAATCGTGTTGACAGATTCCGTTACATAGATACAGATCAAGCTAATATAAAGCGTGTAATAAACGGGACAATTTGAATAAAGTTTTGACGCCTCAAACCGCTTATATTCAGTTTTGAGTCAATTCTTTAAGTACCATCAATTTGCATCCCACATAACCCTCTTAGCATGTACTCTTTTTTCCCCATTGTTACTAATTTCAACAAATATAATTATTCTTTACGTTTAGAATGATCTAATAATAGTCTATGAGGAAGGTACGAGTGTATAATGATAACAAGTTTTAGGTAATATGTAATGGTTAACACTTCGGAGTTTGACTGAATTGATCACGACCCAGGCAATGAAATATTTCAGGCGAAGGAAATTCCGAACGGCGCCGCTTCCTTCAGGGTTAAAGTCATAGATGTGTGTGAAACTTAACATTAGAGGCGCATTCCTGGCTAAATTGCCAGTTGTTAAAGCTCTACAATTTGACGTCGCTATTATTCTCTTACCAGAGAGCAGAGACAGATCTTATAATGAAGCATCTAATTTCCTGTATCATAAAACTCCTAAAATATTATGTCGCTAATATAATTTCATTTATTTAGGCTAAATTATTGAAAATAATTATATACGGATAAAAAATTACGTAAGTCGAAAACAAATTGGATTCTATATAAGTTGGTATGAGATTTGAAATCGTAACAATAGAATACAGTAAAAGACACTAAGTATGACAACAGAAAGTACAAGTGGAAGCCAAAGAACAATAATGCAGGATGGATAGAGCATGCAAGAGTATGGCGAAAAAAAAAAAGGACAATACACCGGTAAAGAAGCAACTAATATGTATATGGATTTTGTCGAAACGGGTTGTTTTCTATGGAGGGAAAAAAAAAACATTATATATTTAAACAATTTTCAATAAAAAACATTTCGATATTGAAGTAAATAATCAAGTTTTACTTTTTGTGTGATGGTACAAATTTAATTCATATTAGACACGACGTCCCAGATGTTTAACTTGTAGCTGTCTCTACATATACTATATTATTGAATACGAAAAGCTTAATCAACCGTGATGGAAGCGATAATTATAGAGCAAACATTACATGGGTAGAGAGTTATTACCTCTATTAAAGGGATCAACACTTTCTGTATGTACATCAAACTAACGAGATTTATTAAGCTGCTGGGTTGGCATGTTATTTCAAGGCATGCATGGGTCCTATAAATTAGAACTGTCTATAATCATATTTAATCTGCCGTTGGAGTTTATTGATTACTCGCATATTATACTCGCAGCATTGTTTTTTCTCATTTTTTGCATACACATATTATTGCGCTTCACTCTATCAAATAATGTAATTATAAGAGAGTCTAATCTATCTTTAATGGTGTGAAATATAGTTCTGCTTAGCATAATACGAGTAGTATATTACGTTGCGAGGTTGGTAAGTGGTTTTTACAGAAGCGAGAGGAAATGTTTAAAAACCGAGCGATAGCGTGGTTTTTAATTTCCGAGATTCTCTAAAACACTTCACAAACGTGTGTTGTACATTATTTTTTGCACGATGCAGGGTGTTTTCAAAATAATAAATAATAGTAAAATAATAACATATTTGTTGGAAATAATTGTGTTCATTATAAATAACTAACTGAAGTTAACAGTGTGAGCAATGTTTATTAGTTGAAACAAAGCAGGCTGTGATACTAATCAGTCATAAAATGACGACAAGTACATATTTATTGTTTTGTATTGTTTCAAATAAAGCTCAGTTCATTTAAAATACAGTGATTTGTTCCATATAATGTATATTAACACTACCTTTTTGATATATTTTGTATATACGAGTATATTGTACGTAGCATACATAGAGGGCTGTGGTTGTACTTCCCACACGAGGTTTGTAATATGTAATATTACAGTATAGTTATTTAGGTTGGCAACCCCAAAATGTAGGAAGTTGAACTTTCAATCATGGTCGTCATTGCTTTAAGTACGGTAAAACGCACTATCGCGCAAAAATATATTTCTACATTAAATGTATAAATTTACTTATTACTTATGATATGAATTTTATAAACCAGAATAATTTTGGCATACATATTACAATTTAACTTTTATAAAGTTTAATTAATTTAGAGCTTAATTTGTTTGTGGTACCTTACAGGTTGTTCCATTAAAGCTCAGTGTACCAGATAAATCATTACTAATATTGATTCAAAATAAAGCATATTATCAATAAATAAAACCTAATAAGAGTCGTTTCCATTTCTTAAATGATTGCTTAAAATAATTATTCTGTATGATCTTTTTTTGCCAAACCAAATTTAT
Source organism: Diploptera punctata (assembly GCA_030220185.1). NCBI lineage: Eukaryota > Metazoa > Arthropoda > Insecta > Blattodea > Blaberidae > Diploptera > Diploptera punctata. The sequence goes on along the minus strand of JASPKZ010009800.1, from coordinate 3,473,480 downwards.
TGTGGTATCTTCAATAAATGTTAAAATATTTTCTCTCTCTCCTGATTTTGTTATATACTAATGTATTGTTCATTATCATCCCGCAATTTTATGCGAACATTTATATATTTTACCATTACATGTATATGTGTATGATCTATAAGGTTCCCACAGAACACCTTTCGGGTTTCGAACGCATGTAACTTTCGTTTAATAGAATTTAGAATATGAAAATAGTGCCAATGGAAATATAAGATCAAAACGTTTGTTTGTTGTATCACAGTTGACAACATTGACACATTATTTTGTTAACAGTTATAAACTGGCTGGTATAGAGGATATGCAAGCATTATGTGTTCTCGATTAACATGTTAATCAATTTGTGTTCAATGACGAGTGCATATTCTATCTTTCGGGTGAAATTAAGATATACGTATAACGTTAGGATATGGCAGTCGAAAGAACCCATACCTACGTGCAACATATCCGCGACTCTCTTGAAGTAAAAGTTTTTTCTTTAAGTCTTCATATTGTGTACGGCCCGTTCTTCATTATAGAGGAAACAATCAGATGAGAGTACTGGATATACTTCATCTATGGCTCCTGCCTCTGCTGGAATAGAACATGCTCAACTTCATCTTTCAACAGGAAGGCGAGCCACCACATTTTCATAATGAAGTCCGATTGGAGCTCAAGACCAGAATACCGAACAGATAGATTAGCCGTGCTGGCAATGACGATAGAGAAGTTCTTACGCGTTCACCTGACCTGATATCCCTTAATATTTTTGGGGGGATGTATTAAAAATATATTGTATAGTCCACCCCTTCCAGGGACTGTTCTTGATCAAAGAGCGTGTATCACAGCAATCATCATATGCTACAACGTACTTGGGCGGAAGTAGACTTACAAGCTTGATGTATGCCGTGTTATACAAGAAGCTCACATTGAACATTTGTAAGGTACTGTAACCAAACTGATTAAGTTTTTCTTTCCATCGTTACTAGATTCATGTTTGTGAGTTTTACTAAACGAAAGTTACACTCGTTCGAAACCTGAAAGGTGTTATGTCGGACTTTCACTTTACATGAAAAAAGTTATGCTTGTTATTATCCATATGTTTCTTGAGCTCAATATTGCATAAAATCATGTATTCTGATTATCGTGATACGCTATTTTTAAGACTTTTATGTTAATTGGATATTTATTTTAATGTTTCCTTCTTCTGTCGAAAAGGCTTTACATGTAAGACACATTAGATATACCAGGAACGAGACGCTTAGCACAGGATATGAATTCTGCTAATTACGTCATCTTATGAGTTTTTTTTAGTCGTGTCTAATTCATTGACATAAAGACTTGCAGAAATGTTTATAATATTGGTAATTTTCGAGTTCAAATTAAATTTTTACTATACATCAGCAAAGAATTTCCACAAAATTCTTATTCTTGAAAGGTGGTTCCTGCGTAATTTATTTCAATGCCAATATATACGACATATCTAGTTTACATAATTGTATCTATGAGTGTCACGATATCTTCAAAATATGTTTTTATAAAACGATTTTTGTCCATTATTCCCCTTTTCAGAGGAAACATTCAATTAACACATTGCAAAAGTTCATATAAATTGTCATAAAAACTTTATCATAAAAATACGAATTTCAGTAATTGAGTTTGAAACTCCACTAGCAAATGTGCTGACTAGAGGCTGTGAAAGAGTCGCGGGGTTTTGACACTTGAGATGTTTTTACGTGGTCCCTGTTTTGCTTGCTGAGTTTAGAAGCGTGAATTTTGGAAGCATCCCTCTGTAAGTCAATGAGCTACGTGCACTTTGACATTTCCCAGAATTCTCTTCTGCAGTGATGAGGGTGGAAGCTGCTGAATCCTGCCGGGAAGTAAACCTATCCGCTTCTTTTTTATATGCTTTTTGTCTTATTGTTCAATCTAGTTCGGTGTACTGTCTTCAGGGATTTTATTTCGCACTAAAAATCCGGAAAATAAAAATTCTGTAGGATATATTAAAAAATGGGAGTTTCGAAACAATTTCTAACTTAGCGTAATATAGTATTTGCTTCAATTATATTCAAGTTCCCAATTATTGGAAACACAAGTCAAATCATTCATCAAATAAAATTTTGCTCCGTTAAAAATTTCGATTTTTATAATTTTTATTTATAAATGCTGTCCTGATTATATCAGAGAAAGTTTTTTGTGTACAGGATCTAGAACACAGGGGCGCCCAAACTTATTTGTATCGCGGGCCAAGTATAAGAAATATCAAGGTGGCGCTGGTCATAGGCCCTATTATAGTTGTTGTGGATTATTATTATCATAATTTATTAATAATAAATATTATTAATAAAATATATTAATAAAATAATTGATGTACAATCATAGATCGAAAACGAAATGAAATATATACGAAGTGAACTAAATATCTTCAAACTATTAGGTAGAATTGAACAATACAGAGATAAATGGATGGACCACATCAATAGAATGGATAACAATAGAATTCCAAAACCGATTCTTCATTACAGACCACTAGGACCAAGAAATGTAGGAAGACGCAGTAAAAGATAGACCAATTCTAGCATGAGATCGGAACAGACCAGCAGGTCTAATCCTTTATGCTGATGATGATTATTATTATTTATTAGGGTTTCTAGAAGAGATAAAATAAGAAACACTGTGATTAAACAAAATATGAATATACAAACTTCAATATTGAGGATTTAATAAAAACACAATTAAAATGATATGGTCATGTAAAAAGAATGACTGGAGGCAGATTCACAAGACGAATACTAGAATGGGTGCCGCTTGGTAGAAGAGGACGGCCAAAAATAACGTGGATTGATGGCGTTTTGAGTAAGATAAGGAAAAAAGATGGAGATTGGAAGAGAGATGTGAAGGAGTATGACAGTAGATAATTGGGCAGAGGAAGATGTGGAACATTGTGAAACCTGCTAAATAAATAAATAAATACATAAATAATAATAATAATAATAATAATAATAATAATAATAATAATAATAATAATAATAATAATAATTACGGGATATGAGAGCAGTACACGGCTGGCAGGCCACAGTCTAAAACTATCGCGACTTGTAATTGAAATTATGTGTAGATTACTGAACCAATTTTAAAATCATCATCATCAACAACAACAATCACGGATTAAGCCCATGTAGCTTGTTCCGGTCTCTTAGTTTCTCATTCAAAAGTTGAATCCATCTATTTTTCGGTCTACCGACATTCCAGCCTCCTCTGTGTTTGTAATTAAGTATAATGTTTGGAATCCGATCATCTTTCATTCTTTGAACATGTTCTTTCTGGTTTTTTCATGATTCTTTTATTATGTCTAAAAGTTTAAAAATATTTAGCTCATTTCTAATATATGTACTTCTTCTTTTATATAGAAGTTTGCAGCCAGCCACACTTCTCAGCTATCTCATTTCAACTGCTTCTATGATCTTCTCTTCTCTTTTAGTTAAAACCCAAAATCCACTAACATACAATAGAAAGGGGACTGCCACTGATTTATAAAATTTTAGTTTTGTTTCCGTTCTTGAGTTTTAAATATTCTTTTAATTGTGCCACACATATATAATTACGTTTATTAAATTTGTTAAACAGATCTTCATTTTTAAAATAGGAGATTTCATAACCCCGGTATTGAAAATTGTTCACTTGTTCAATGGGTTTCCTCTCCATAATTATTTTAGCTCTCACGGTCTCTGATCCCTTAAAAGCCAAGATTTTCGTTTTACTTATTGATATTTTGAAATTATAATTCTGTATAATGTTATTTAATTGAAAGAGTGATTTCTGCAGACCATCTTCTGAGCTAGATATTTAAATTCTATGCTTAATTCTATAGATGATGGACATCGTTAAATACACAATTTCTTCTACTCTCGGTATTATCCAATAGAGATAGTATAGAAATAATATTTTTAAAATAGGCCTATCCTGTCAATATATCATCAGTGAAGTGGATATCTGAACGACTTATAGCTACTTTTGTAAGTTCATAATAGAACAAAATTTTATTATTAAATATAAATACATGGTATGTCATTAGAATGTCTTGTGGAATGGACGGAAAAAAATCCAGTAATATATAACGGCAAACCTGTCTAAAAATAAGGTATTTTAATATATCTAATATATAAAAATCGACTTTTAAAAGCGCTACAGTTAAATAACTAATAAAGTTGAGGAGACCGACCTTTCAAGTGAATATTCCATAATTTTATATTTTTATTTTATATAAAAATCAACCCTCCATTGTATGTTTATCTTGTCGTGGTGGAGTGGCTTGCGTGCTTAAATGATCCCGAGAGCTATGCCGGCGGTAGCATTGCTGCCGATAGGGTTACCCATGCCGGACTGGTCGAAGGTGATAAGCCAGACGAAAAAAGCACCTTGGTCGAAAGAGTAACTATCTTTCACCTAAAAATACACCATCAAGAAATGCGGGCATGGGTTCAAATGGGGTAAAATTTTCAAAGATCAGGATATGGATATATGCAGAGCTAATGTGCGCGCGGCCATGAACCTATGGGTTCGATAGTGCCAGTGAGTTAGTTATATAAAAAGCAATGTTTGTTTGTTTGTTTCTTCGTATTCTATGCGTTGATCTGATTTTGATGTTTTTTTTGCAAAATGTTCAGGAGATTCCTAGGATGAACATAGGCTATAAGAGAGTTGTGATATTTAATCCCTTCACCTCTAAAAATAACTCTTTGTAGTGAAAAACGTGAAATAGAGTCCCTATTTTGACGCTTGAATGGCTTACGCTGCCTAAACCATAACAAATACACGAAATTAATGTACACAGAATTAAATATCTCAAAAAACTCCACAAAACGTCCGCGACAGCATATGTTTATCTTTTACGGATAAGTCACAGTAACCATTTTTGTCTTTCATTGATGCCAAGAAGATCGGGATAAGTAGGTTCCCGGGCAAGCGTGATCTGCCATACCGTTGATCCGATTGAGATGGGGCTTTTTGAAAAAGTAATGATCAGGAGATTTCGGGGATGAACATAGGCTATAAGAAAGTTGTAATACGTAATCCCTTCACCCCTAAAAATCACCCTTTGTAGTGAAACACATGAAATAAAGCCCCTATTGTGATGCTTAAATGGCTTACGCTGCCTAAACCACAAAAAATACACCAAATTAATGTACACAGAATTGAATATCTCAAAACAATCTACATAAAAGTCCGCTACAGCATATGTTTATCTTTTACGGATAACTCGCAATAAGCATTTTTGCCTTTCATTGATGACACGAAGATCGGGATAAACAGATTCCTGGGCAAGTATAACAGCGCACGACTGGTGGTAAAAACACATTAACATTTATTTAGGAGTAGGGCGTGTGCGAGTGCATAAATATGTATGTATTTGACACTTTCATGTTGTCCAATCTGATGCATTTTAATGTGTAAGTTTTACTTTTACTGAAATCATTTTTCGTTTTTCATGCGCTATTATAGATTAAGAGAGGGAAGGAGATTAGGAGTATTTGAAAATAAAGTTGTTAGGAAAATGTTTTGGACCAAGAGAGATGTACAGTCAGGTGAATGGTGAAGACTTACATAAAAGTGAACTACATGCTCTTTATAGAAAGCCAGATATACTAAGAACAGTTAAGTCTCGTAGACTGCGATAGGCAGGCCATGTGGCACGAAGGGGAATGAAATACGTGCATGGAAGCTACTTATATGAAAACCAGAGGGACAACGCCCAGTTGATAGACTAAGAATGAGGTGGGAGAATAACATTAACCATGATTTGAGGAAAGTAGTATATACATGGAATGATTGGAAAACATCAGCTCAGGATAGGGATGTATGGAGAGTTTATGCCCGCGCGACCATGAACCTATGGTTTCGATAGTGCGCAGTGAGTTAGTTTTTAGTTAGTTGGTTTTGTTGTAGATAAATTATTTGAAATTAATTATCGTAATTACAATTGTATAACATATTCTTCAATAATAATATTTGTGAATAATCAAATTGTATGTAATTCCGCTGCACGGGTTGGATGTATTTCATTTAAACCTGACAGCGATAGCAGAATTGAGGTCATTTCACGTTCACTAATCATGTTGAAACGAGAACTTATCAATTTGTGGATTAGTTTGACTCACTTCACAGTACTGGTGTGGGGATTAACTGTAGACAATTTAGATCCAGGAAGCACACAAATCTACGCATAATATATTAGGACAGTTAATTAGCATAATGTGCTATGCAATCTGTTCGTAGCCGACTGAATTAAATAGGTCACGTTAATTAATCGTGTTTTTCATATTACTAACAAAATAAATTATTTCCTGCTCTGCTTATAATTTATTTGTTTATTTATTTATAACTAACTGAAGTTATAATATGGGGAAATTACGTTATGTTTAAAAATTTTAATTATTTGGATTGTAATTTTAGTATAAACACAAAAACTGAAAGGGACATACATATGAAACTGTCGAAATCTCAAGTGATATGCGGAACTATACATAAAACATTAAAGAATAAAACAAGAAGAGATACTAGATTGAAGTTTTATAAAACATTGGCAGTTCCTGCATTACTTTATGGGAGCGAAACTTGGGTAATGTCCAAAAAATTTGCAAAGTAGCGCAGAAATGAACTTCCTTAGAAGAACAAAAGGCTGCACAATATTGGATCGGATAAGGAATGAAGATATAAGAACAGAGTTAAATATATATCCATTGGATGAGAAAATCAGAGAATATAGAGAGAAATGGTTTACACATGTGGAAAGAATGAATGTAACAAGATTACCAAGAGCAACATTCAACTACAAGTCAAGAGGTTCAAGGAATGTAGGGGAAGGCCAGCGAAAAGATGGACAGAACAATACTGTGAGTCGGAACAGACAATTTGCCTAGCCCGTGAAGTGAAGAAGAAGAAGAAGAAGAAGAAGAAGGCATTATGTTTAACAAGAAATAAATAATAGTTTAAAAAGCTAAAACAACACGCTTTATTAGAAAATCGAACTAAAAAATGAAAAATAAGTTTAATTTCCTACACGCTTGGGATAAAATTAAAATGGTCAATAAAAAAATCATCTCAAACACATCTAGAATGAAACTAGAGTTATCTACAAAAAAAAATAATTTTACCATCTAAAGCATGGAGTGCTCTTTATCAATTAAATATATTTCATAACAAACAGATATTGGTAACAATAAAGTCTCTAAGAAGAAAACGTAAAAACCATAAAAAGCACCCCACGCTTTTGATGGTATTTTTTTTGTAGAAAACTCTAATTTTATTCTAGATGTGTTGGAGATGCTTTTTTTGTTGACCACCTTAATTTTATCCCAAGCATGTTGGAAATTAAAATTATTTTTCATTTTTTAGTTCAGTTTTCTAATAAAGCGTGTTGTTTTAGTTTTTTAAACTATTATTTGTTTTTTTTTTAATTTATAGTTTGATTGTCATAAACCGGAATCCCTTACAAATTTAATTGTTTACGATATTTTTAGTGTCTAGGCACGAATATAATTATATATATATTTTTTAAATTATTATCTAACATTATTATAATATCTTCTAAAAAATCCTTCGGACCGGATTTGAACCAGCGACCTATGGATTACTGAAATTATATAGCCTACCACTACAGTCCATCACTCTACCAACTGAGCTACCAGAGGATATAATATTAATTGCTTACAACGATGGACTAAAAAGTCGATAAATCCGCAACCTATTATATATTATATATTATTTATAAAAATTATTGTATTTTCATTGGTCCTTTACAAGTATACAAAGTTTCAAGTCGATCCAATTTTTTTAAGTGGGTGAAAATCGTGTTGAATGATTCCGATACATAGATAGACAGATACAGGTCAAGCTAATATAAAGCGTGTAAAAACACTCGTCTCCGAAAATTACGCCCCGGATACAATTTCAAAATTTTATAAAACAATAGTTCTTCCAACTCTACTTTATGGATCTGAAACCTGGACTCTTACTAAAGGCAAATTAAACAGGATAGTAGCAACGGAAATGAAGCTATTAAGACCTCTAGCGGGTTATACGCTTTATGACCACATGCGTAATGAAGATATCCGCAAAGCTCTCAACACACCAGCAATAACTGAAACCATCGAGGTATACCTACATAATTGGCATGAACACCTCCTTAGAATGCCAAACAATAGACTACCTCTGAAGTTATTCAATTACAGACCCTAGAGCGAAGAGACCCAGTACGATTTAAGAAGCGATGGAGGGACCAACTTCTATCCTGAAGTGAAACAGGCCAATGGCCTAATTCCTGATTATTGATGATGATGATGACATTATTTTTATTAGATATAATACATTTTTTTCTTGTTTAATTTGTTTTTACGGACATTAATTATGAAACTATTTTGAATAATAATATAAATATTTGTATTTACAGCAGATCATTTATGATAGATTGTTCGACATACAAATCCTGATCCCGAACTCCATCAGCCATAGGTTCATTCCCGGCGAGTGTTGATCGCTCTATTAGGGCTTATACATCCCTTGTCTTATGCTGCTCTGAAATTAGACATCTTTGACCAATTCGTCATCCCATCCACGTATAGCTTTAAATCACGACTGTAATTAATGGATTGTATGGTCAGATAAAGCACAACATTGCTCAGATCCTACCATTATGCGAAAACCTTAGATTGGAACACGCAGTTTTAAAACGAGTTCAACATACCTAAAGCTTAGTGTTATATTGAAGTCTGTTATCTGCCAAATCTGTCAAGTTTTTAAACCTAAAATAATGCCAAGAAATTTAATCTTTTTAGTTTGAATTTTAGAACCCTTCTTAAAGTAAACTTGAAATACTGTTACAAAGATTATTTTAGTATATTATTTAAGTTTATGACAGTTTTAAAAATTTAACTTAATATTTATCACGTCGGTAATGTTATATTTATTAGTTATGCTAAGTTTTTAGACACTTAAATAGTGTCGAGAAATGTATTCCTTTTAGTTTATATCTTAATAAACCCACAATAAAATAAACTTGAAATGTTGTTACAAAATTTATTTAGTGTGTTTCTTAAGTATACTAGCGTCCAAAACTTAAACATGCTTCAATATTTTGTTACTCAACTACCTGAATGGCACACAAGTTTTAGAAATGATCAAAGGTGATCTGGTATGCAACGGAGTTGTAACAAATGACAGACAATTTTGTGTCATTATGGCATAGAGGCACATTTTTACAAAATTACTAAATCTATCAGCCCCACGGCAACAATGATGACATTGAGCGGTAATACCTGATAGGTTATACCTCATGGGTAAAACACCTCGCAGCTGTGGCAAGCTCTCTATAAGGCGGGTCAAGAGCTGTACAGGTAGTTATTCCCATTTCTCACGATGAGCATTGCAAAGATCTGGAATTGTCTTTGGTTCAGGCTGACAGGTTGCAACTCGTTTTCGCACTGCATTCCAGATATGTAGTTTAGGGCTCATATCTAGCCAGTTCTGCGCTTGATATATTCCCTTTGAAGAAATTTTCACCAGGTGGGATTCATACAGATTTGCATTGTTGTCCATAATATATGAGCCAATGACACCTCTGAAAAGTCGCACATGTTGTTCTGATACCTCGTGTCTTACCTCTGGGTATTTATAGTATCGCAAATAAAGATGAGCAAACCTGTATGTCTGTTGAACATTATACCTATCCACACCAAATGCGAATCTCTCCAAGACATTTGTGGGAATAAACCTGGTTCAACTTTCTCTCCAGATTATTGTGCGATGGGAGTAATTTGTCAAACTGAATCTGGACACATCAGTAAACAGCACGGATCTCCATTCAATCATTTGACGTTGCTAATTGTACTGCAAACTGACCCTTACGTGTACTAAAGTGAGGATGGCACACAGTCAATATGTCTGTCATAGAAACTGACTGCATTTATCCTTCGGTACTCAGTTTAACTAAAAACTCGAACTCCTTAAAAGTGGCTGTAAGCTCAGAAGACAGTTATCTTGCAGGCATCCTACAATTTTGTTAATGCAGTTAAAGTCAAATACGTAACTGTCCTGTTGCGGCGTTGTAGCCAATTGGCAATCTTTTATAGACAATTAAAGAATACTTTCTTTGTCTTGTAACCATTGCGGAACACACAGGACTGGACAGACGTCGGTCTGTGCCTGATCTGTTTTCAGATGTACGATTCAAAACAGAATCCAGTTCGTTTCTTTGTAGCACGTTGACGATGTGCAGTAAACACTTTGATAAGAAACTACCCTGCATTCACAATGAGAGAACAATAATAAATGATCCGCTCTGAGTCTTGTACATCGGTTTTGTTTACCTTGAATGATGGGTTCATTCATAGGTAGAGATACTTAATCTTTATGCAAATATCACAAGTAAGGTGAGATACACACTGTGATAAAGTTCTATGGCTATCGCTCATTTTGCGGTTCATTTCTCTGTTTCAAAAAATTAGCGTAACATTTGAAAATTAGTGTATTTGATAACTTTTTAAGTTTAACTTAAAATTTAGCGTGTCTGAAATGTTATGTGTGCCAGATCTGCCAAGTTTGTAAATCTAAAGCAATGTCGATAAATGTAATGCTTTTAGTGTTTTTTTCTTAATAAATTAACTTGAGTGAGGTCATAATATAAACTTGAGATGTTACAAAGTATCATTTAGTGTACCTTTAAGTTTTTGATAGTTTGTAAAAAGTTTAACTTAACATTTATCGTATCAGTAATGTAATTATAAGTACTTGTGGTGTAAACTTTCGGATAGTTAATGAGTCGTTTAAGATTTAATTCGGTTTTAAGTGCTCTTACCTGTTGAATACATAGAATTTACACTCCTTGTAGGTTATATTACATATTTGAGATCAGAATATGATGAATTATTAATTGTAATATGACTCTGTACTCCTCGAAGTGGAATTTCCCACGCTTTAATACAAGCACGGTTAGGTTTTACACTGTTAAGACCACGATTAACTAAGTATAAGTGTTTACATTACTTATGTAAATTACTTAGTAGGTCTATTTAACATATACCTATTGTTATTCCGATTAATATTAGATTTTTTAAGTTTTTAAAAAGTTGCACTATTTAGTATTTAGGAATCATAATGAATAATACCACTTAACTTCAGAATAATGCAATTAATTGACTAAAACAAAAATAATCAGCTATGTTGTATAAATTGAAGAAAACAAATTAACTATTACCTATTAACTAAAAATATTCACTTACATTCTATGTATAACCGCGATTGCTGGCACATAATTTATCAATATTCAGGAAAATAACTAATTCTAAATTGCATTATTCACCCTATTGTATTCTTCGTCTTCCTTCCAAGTATTAGGCCAAGGCCTGTTACGATCCTATAGAAAAATTTCCATCCAGCGTTTCATAGGACAGCCCAGTGATCTTCCAACTCTTGGTATATAATTATAAACAGCTTTGGGGATCCGATGATTATGTAATAACTATTAAAATTCAAAGAAAATTCTATGATAGAAATGTAAAATAAACTTTAAACTTTATTTCGAAAAAAAATCTGTTTTGATTAAGAGAAGTATAACAAAGATCAATAAAGTTAACCTAATTCCAATAAGAAATTGCAACATATTGTAGTTAAGATCTTAGAACAAATTTTGGGCCAAAATGAGATGAACAGACATGTGAATGGAGAAAATCACATAGTAGTGAGCTACATGATATATATACATATATAATAAGAACAGTTAAGTCTCGTATACTGCGATCAGCAGGACGTGTGGCACGAATGGGGAACGAAAGAGGCGCATGGAAGCTTATTGTAGGAAAACCAAAAGGAAAACGCCCAGTTGGTAGACCAAGAATGAGGTGGAAGAATAACATTGTCCATGATTTGAGGGGAATAGATTATACAGGGGATGACTAGAAAACATTAGATCAGGATAATGATGTATAGAGAGATTTTGTCCGTGCGGCCATGAACCTACGGGTTCGATAGAATCAGAGAGTTAGTTTATTGTAGTTAAAATACATCAAATTCTTCTGTACACTCCATTTTTATCGTAATATGTGATTCGGGAAAGTCCATAATTTAAATTGTCAATTTACTTTGTTCTTATTAAAGATCCTAGACAATTTTAATTTAGTCGTCCGGCTATGAATAAATAATAATTATACTAATTTATAAAAGTATTATGTTATGTGAAGTTAGGTATATATATTTCTGTATTTAGGACGGTGGAGGTAGTTACATAAATAAATATAGACTGCATCTATAACAGGGCTCACCAATTAGATTTCATGCAGTTCAATTTTCGAAGTAGTAAATTCAGTCGAGGTCCGAAACCACAGTTCATTAAACATTTACTTACTTAATACTGGCTTTCCACTTTACAGCAGTTTGCCTTTGATTCCTGCTTTCCAGAGATTCCTATCTTTCGATTGTCCATCTTCCATACCCCTCTTCATCATGGCATCATATATTCCCTCATACCATGCTCTTCTACTTCTTCCCCTTCTCCTTCTGCCTGGTACCATCCAATCCAACACCTGTTTAGGCCACTTGTCTTCCGGCATCCGTTGTACATGTCCATACCATTGTAGAGCTCTCTTTGTTATCCTATCGATAACAGCTTCTTGTGCATCCATTTCTTGTCTCATATATATGTATTTCAAATATGTTGTAGCCTGGATATTCTCATACCTCTCCGTAATCCATCCATTTCTGTCGCCAAGATTCTTTTCTGCATCCTTTCATGTATTGTCCAGCTTTCTGATCCATATGTAAGTATACTTTCTATTATTGTCTGTGTAATCCCTTTTTTGTTTTTCTGGTCAAATTTCTATTCCATAAAAGACCATTCAGGGATCTAATCGCCTTCCTTGCACAATTTACTCTGTTAATATCTTTTTCACAAGTACCAGATTTATCTATTATAGATCCAAGATATTTAAATTCTTCAATACGTTTAATTATCATATTATTTATTTGTAGGTCTTCTGAATTTCCTCCGATTACCATATATTCTGTTTTAATATAATTTATCTTCAGTCCACCTACCTCAAATGCATCGACCAACTTTCTGATCATATATTCTATATCTTCTTTATCTTGTCCTATTATAATCTGGTCATCAGCGAATAATAAGTTGTGCAGTAAATGGCCATTAATGTCGCTTCCCATTCCCCTACATGACTTATTCCATTTCATTAATACATCTTCTAAATATATCTTGAACAATGTTGGTTACATCCCGCATCCTTGTCTTAATCCTTTTGTTATATCAAATTCTGAGGATATTCTATTTCCAACCTTAATACTTGCTTTACAATCATACATTCTTTTTATAAAATGTATGAGAGATTTAGATATTCCAAACTTCTCCATTGCCACCCCAGCCTTATTGATGGGTACAGAGGCATATGCCTTTTCCAGATCTATAAATGTCATATGAACTTATTTTCCTTTAGCCAACATCTTTTCTGTAATCTGCCTAATCACAAGTACATTATCAAGGCACAATTTACCTGCTGTAAAACCTGTATGTTCTTCTAATATTTTATTTTGTTTTAGTTCCTCCAATTTAATTTTAATAATTGTACTTAACATTCTACTAATTGCTGCCATAACACTGATCTCTCCATAATTTGCTGGATCCTTTTATTCCCTTTATTCTTGTATATTGCACTAATATACGATAACTTCCATTCATCCGGAATAGGATCTCCTTCTATCACTTGGTTAAAAGTCTGGTTAAAATTCTTATAATTCCTGAACCATGATTAAACATACAAAGCTTCTATTAAGTAATTAATATTATAAGGATATTATTTAAATTATGTTATGGGTATGAATTGCACAAATTAAACAAAACACATGGTAAATACTAAAAGGATACAGCACAGTAGTACACAGTTATTAATTCTAATAATTATTAATAAGTTTATGATAAACTTAACATATGGTCAGAGTAATATTTAAATATCTCACTTCACAAATTTCATGTTTTTCACGATACCAGGTTTCAAAGGTAATCCTGTTCAACTTCAGTCAAATCTCCGACCATAAGAAGTACTGCCAAGCGAGCCAATAATAATACTATCATAACATTAAATTTATTACAACTGGTTGTATTCATGTTTAACATGTTTAAAAAGAAAATTATAACTTCCTTCGGGAAGAGAATTAAATCTGTGAGTCCCGAGTCGTAGATTTACAACAGTCAAACAATCCCAAACCTGAAATAAGATAGAATATAGTCAGAACTTTCACTTCCAATTTTTAATTACCACGTACATGACCAGAGTTGTTAAAAATCATCTTTAACCCTTAAATTCGCATTATATCCTATAGGATACATCAATTGGTTTCATTTATCTAATAGTTTTAAACACCAATTAGAAAAAAATAGGCAAGGAAAATAATTTCAACATTTCATGTACAAAAAACAAAATCAATGGCATTTGGAGGAAAAAATCATCTCAGATGCAAAATTGTTAGAAATAATATAATAATAATAATAATAATAATAATAATAATAATAATAATAATAATAATATCATTGAACAAGAGTGAAATCCTACAATTATTTGGGTTTTAATGTATCATACTGCCAAAAAAAAAGATATAAATATAGAAATACAGAAATTTCTAAGATTGTGTGGAACAATAAGAACTCTAAAGAATAAAACACTCAGATTACTCAACTGAAATTTTATAAAGTCATGGCCGTTCCTACTATTATCTATGACAGTGAAAATTGGACTTGGACTCATACAGATAGGAGAAAAATAGAGGCAGAGGAGATGAGATTTTTAAGGTCAACGGCAGGCTACATCCTTATGGATCAGAAAAGAAGTTCTGAGATAAGAGATCAATTAAGTATTTTTAAATTGACGGATAAAATTGACAAAGACAAAATTGGTACGAACATCTACAAAGAATGCCAGATGATAGATCACCAAAAATTATTTTAAACTAAGGACCCACGGAATATAGAAGTCAAGGAAGATAATTTGCTAGTTGCAAAGACCAAATCTCTTGCAGGAGTTGGAACGGGCCAGAGGACCTGAGCATTGATGTTGATGATAATAATAGTTTTAATAAAACTGAAGAAAGCTGACGAAAAGAAATTACATAAATGTGTGTGGAATTACCAATAATGCACCCAGTGATAACAGTTATGCACGATTTCGTTTTCAGTGCGGTCCGCCTCATTTACATAACTGATACGATGAATTGCTGTTTTGCTAATTTAAGGGTCAAATAAAATAGTACCGGTGCTACTGTTACTTTCATCACCATAATCAAAATTGAATATTTTAGCCTTCTCAATAATCTTCCTCCAGACTCTTCTATATTTTGCCATTTTCAGGTCTGTCCCCTTATCTTCTACAAATCCTCCCAAACATCATCCTGCCATCTCATGACTACCAACATGTCTAGTTCCTGTAGGCTTCCATTTATACAGTTTTTAACTAATCCCTGTTGATCCATTCTTATCAGATGAACAAACCTAATCCTAAGAGGTCTGAGATGATGTATTATATTTCGGATTTTTATTATATTATTTAGTTCATTATTTGTTTTAATTTTGCAAGTTTGGTCTGAGCCATAATTTGGACCATAATGTTTTTTAAGTATCATTCATTAAAAAAATAACATTTTTATTGTTTCTTTCAGAATCCAAGTTTGACTTACATAAAAGTTACTATTGGTCTTATTAGTGTTTTGTATAATCTTAGTTTGGCAGATTTAGATAATAGTTTACTTTTAAATAATGTTAAATGTGCATAATACGCCTTATTTCCATTTGTAATTCTTTGTTTTACTCTTCAAATTAATTGTGTCCATTCACTATTTGTACTCTTAAATGCTGACACTGATTTAATTTGACTATTATCTAGGCCCTATTTGTAGATAACGTGTATTTCTATAGAAGTTACTACATTTGATATATTTTGTTTTATTTGTATTTATTATCAATCCAAATTGCTTTTCGATTCAACTTTAAGTTTTATCAAAGTTTCTATTAGTGCTTGTTTTGTTCTCACAGAGAAAAAATAATGTGATTCGAGAAAACGGCGTGTAACAGTTCTCTGAGCTGCATGCAACGAGCGGGGTGTTAGAGGTGTGGCGAACCTCATAAATTATTTGTCGCCGTAATATGACATGTCACATACCTCATGTCACAAATATTACAAAAGTCATACAAGTGTATGAGGTTAGAATTTAGAGTTTAGTGTGATTCTGCGCAAAAACTATGCCAAAGTTTGTCAAATGTTTCCAAACAGACCTATGTTTACACCGAAACAATTAACACACCCTGAAAGATTAAAAAATTAAAACAGGTTCAGTAGATAATCGAAAATCAAACAGAAATCTTAGTATTATTACAGAAAAAGAATTTAATGAGAACGGTGAAGAATTTTTATGAAATTGAAAATTTACAACTTACTCTAAACGTTTATGAAAACATGTAAGTTATGTGTTGCGGCAAATGGGGGGTCATTTTCAGCATTTTCAGCAACGTCTGTGAGCAAAGTAAATCCAAATTGCTGAAATGTTGTTAATGATGATATGTAATGTATTTTATTGTAAGCCTATGTTTCCCTTTACAGAGATTTAGGCGCTCTCCCCCTACAGGGAAGAATTTGAACCATACTAATTTAGTTACACTTGTTTTCGTATATATGTCATTTTTGAGTGGTCCGTGGTCAGCGTTCCGCCTCATACTGACATCGACGAGGAAACCAAGGTAGTATTAGGACGGGGAAATTCGGTAAATTTGCTTAGAGGCCTTTTCATTCAGGCTTAAGGATTTTTACGTGCCTGAAAATCTTCAGACTCGGGACCCACGGATTAAAGTCCCTCCCGGAGGACTTGCTCCTTGGATTTTTGCGTCCTAAAAAATCCATCGACCCCGGCCGGGTTTGAACCCACGACCCTCGGGACCAGAGGCAAGGAGCATAACCACTAGTCCACCGAGGCCGATATATGTAATGTAAAAGTTAATAGTTACACACTTGCAGGGAACCACACTAACAGTGGACCACAAGCCGCCTTCCGTATTCTTGCAACGCTATATAATAATGCCTCTATTAGCCTATTATTATTATTATTATTATTATTATTATTATTATTATTATTATTATTATTATTATTATTATTATTATTATTATTCCATCCATAGTAATTCTGCCCGAGGGCAGGCCTTCACTGCAATCATAGCATTTTCGTGCTATGCTTTGCAGCGAATTATAGGTGTGGAAGATTCCCGTTGCTTTCCACACCGTGAAGGATAATGATGGTAATGATAAGGATGATGATGATGGCCGCATGATTTTTGGGGACCGTTGGGCCGTAAGCTTCCTGACATTTGTCTTACAGGTGAGGAAAAACCCCGATATAAACCTCACCCAGGAGCCTGTCCCGACCGGGAATCGAACCGGGGCCCGCTGTATGACAAGGCAGCACGCTACCTCGAGACCACTTACTTACTTACTTACTTACTTACTCACTGGCACTATCGAACCCGTAAGTTCATGGCCGCGCGGACATAAGCTCTGCATACATCCCTATCCTGAGCTAATGTTTTCCAATCATCCCTGTATAATCTACTTCCCTCCATTCATAGTTAATGTTGTTCTCCCACCTCATTCATGGTCTACCAACTGGGCGTTTTCCTTCTGGCTTCCCTAAAAGAAGTTTCAATGCACGTCTTTCATTCCCCATACGCGCAACATATCCTGCCCATCGCAGTCTACAAGACTTAACTGTTCTTATTATATCTGGCTTCCTATAAAGACCATGTAGTTCATTGTTATGTAGTCTTCTCCATTCACCTGTCTGTTCATCTCTCTTTGGTCCAAAAATTTTCCTAAGAACATTATTCTCAAATACTCGTAATCTCCTTTCCTCCCTTAAAGTAAGAGTCCATGTTTCGCATCCATGTAATATAACTGGTAGAATAATAGTTTTATATATTTTCAGCTTAACGTTTTTTGAAAGGAGTTGGGACATCAAAAGTCTCTGCAATGCATAATAGCATGCATTTCCAGAATTGAGCCTATGTTTAATTTCTTTGTGCATCTCATTCCTATTTGTGATCATTGTTCCTAGGTATTTGAATTCAGCCACTTCTTCAAAACTCATTTGTCATTAGCTGTCCATTTCCATTATATACTGAATTTCTACCTGTGACCATATATTTAGTTTTACTGATATTTACTTCCAGTCCTAATTTCTTAGTGTTACTCAATAGTGTGTGCTTGTGGCCTTTAGTATCTCCTCGCTATCGGCCAATAATACTACATCATCAGCATAAACTAACAGCTTATTAATACCATTAAGTTGTAAGCCTTCCTCATTCTCTAAAGATTTAATGGCATGATCTAGTACAGAATTAAATAGTAGAGGAGATAGTGCATCTCCTTGCTTCAACCCATTCTGGATTTCAAAAGTGTCTGAAAACTGTTTGCCTTCACGCACCCTACTCTTTGAGCCATTTAGACACATTCATATAAATCTAACTAACTTTTTAGGAATTCCGAACTCCAGCAGGATACTATATAACTTCTCCCTCTTAATTGAATCATATGCTTTTTTGAAGTCTACATATAGTTGAAGTACAGTACCATTATATTCCCATTTCGTTTCTAAAATCTGTCTTATACTAAAAATCTGATCTGTTGTAGACCTGTTTCTTCTAAATGCACATTGATGATCTCCTAGAATGTCATCAATATAGGGAGTAATTCTGCTTACTAATATATTTGTTAGAATTTTGTACGAAGTTGAAAAGTAATGAGATGCCCCTGTAGTTGTTGCAATCAGTTTTATCTCCTTTCTTATAAATTGGTACGATAATTGATTCCTTCCATTCATCTGGAAGAGCTTCTTTTTCCCAAATCATACTAAGCAACCAACGTATCTTGTCCATCAATTTTTCTCCCCCTGATTTTATCAGTTCAGCTGGGATCTCATCTGAACCTGATGCTTTATACATCTTCAATTTTTCAATCGCCATTTCAACCTCTAATGAACTTGGTCCTGCGACTAACATTTCTGCTGTCTGTAACTTATCCTCCTCAATGCCCTGTTCTGTATGTACATTCAATAGCTGATTAAAGTAACTTTTCCATCTATTTAATATACTCCTAGAATCTGCAATCATATCCCCATTTTCATTCCGAATTATGTATGTTCTAGCCTGAAACCCTTTCTTCTCTATACTAATTCCCTGATATAATTCTCTAATGTTCCTATTTTTTGCATTCATTTCAAGATCATTAATCTTCTCTCTCAAATATTCCCTCTTTTTATTCTTTAGTAACTTGGTGGTTTCCCGTCTAACACTACCCAATTTGCTCTAAATTTACCTCATTTGGCTCGTGTAACCATTTCATTTTTGCTAGCTTTCTTTTCTTTACAATGTCGGCACATTCCTCATCAAACCATTTATTGTTTTGCCTCTTTTTTAAACAACCAATGCTTTCTGATGCTGACAATTTAATAGTATCTCTTATAGTCTGCCATTCTTTATTTATATCAGTTTCTTCTTCGCTTGCCGCATTGTCATCTGAAGATTCCAGTACTTAAAATCTATTAGCAATTTTGATTTGGTATTCTTGCCGCATTTAATCATTTTTCAAGTTTTTTAATTCAAACTTTACAGAATCATCTTTAGCGTTTGTTCCTCTCATAGGCGATAGCCGTTGTCTGATTTTCACTCTGACCAGATGATGATCCGAATTGCAGTCTGTCCCTCTAACTGATCGAACATCGATGATGCTACTGTGCCAGCGTTTATCCACTAATACATGATCTATCTGGTTCCGAGTTTCTCCATCTGGGGACGTCCAGGTGTATTTATGAATATCCTTATGCTGAAATGATGTGCTCTTAACAATGAGATTCTTTGATGTGGCAAATGTGACTAAACTAACCCCGTTGTCGTTACTATCTTCATGGAGACTGATTTTGCCGATTGTTGGTTTGAATATATCTTCCCGCCCCACTTTTGCATTAAAATCTCCAAAGCAATTTTCATATGATATCGTGAAAGGCTATCAAATAAGCATTCTAATTCTTCATAGAACTCATCCTTGATCTTGTCATCTTTATCTTCTGTGGGGGTATGTACATTTACAATTATAAAATCATGTCGTTTACCCTTTAGAATTATGTATGATATCCTATCACTAACAAACTTAATATCTCGGATAGCGGATAGGATCCTCCTTCTGACTAAAAAACCCGTTCCAAATGCAGGTCTGTCTGCACCTTCGTAGTATAATGCAAAGCTTCCTGATTCCTGACTACCTTCTCCTGGCGACCTAACTTCCTGTAAAGCGACTATATCCAAGGGCGATTTATCTAATTCCCGCGTTAATATCTCTAGTGCCCCGCTATTGTGTAAAGTCCTAAGATTCCATGTTTCTAGGAACATGTCCCTGTGTTTGAGCCTTTGACATGGGTTTCCCTGAAGTAGTCCCCGCCCGGAGAACCGAATGGGGGACTATTTGACCTCCGGAAAATTTTACCCCAGTTGTGAACCCATGTCCACATTTCTTGACGGTTGTATTTTTACGTGTGAAAGATCGTCACTCTTTCGCCCAAGGTACTTTTTTCGTCTGGCTTATCACCTTCGACCAGTCCGGCATGGGTAACCCTATCGGCAGCAATGCTACCGCCGGCATAGCTCTCAGGATCATTTAAGCACGCAAGCCACTCCACCACGACAAGGTAAAGACCCGGCTGACATAAAGTGCCGATTGTATAGAAAAAGTGGGATCCTTAACCTCCTACTACCCTAAGGGCCTCCGGGCCTGTTGTGGGATCACTTTACCTCGAGACCACAGTTTTGGATATTATTATTATAATTATTATTATCATTAATGTTATTATTATTATTATTAATATTATTATTATTTATTATTATTAATACTTTTACTTTACTTCACTTTATTATTAATACGGAAAAATACATATTCAGAGCAATGCTAATAATAGAAAATTAAGAAATATTGGAAAAATCGTAATTATAATATTAAGGTGTATCAGTATAGATAATTCTGTCATAAGACCAGTTCTAACATATGGTTGTGAAAGACGAACAGAAACTCAAAAAACAAAACAAATTAATGAAACAACCGAAATGAAAGATTTGGAAAATTGTAGAGAAATCGCTGGGAGAGAAAATTCGCAGCTCTGTTATTAGAGAAGAATGTGAAATTGAACCTATAAAGCTCTGGATAAATGATAGAAAACTAAATTGGAACGATCACATAGATAGAATGGAGAACAGTAGATTAGTGAAGAAAGTATGTGACTGGACATCTCAGCAGAAAAGGCCATTAGAAAGACCACAACTACGATGGAAGGAAGTCACCAGACCCCGGACCTGAAGTGAATGAACACGCATCAAGCTGCCAGCTTTCATACGTAGAGGAAGAAGAAGTATACGATAAGAATTGGAGATAAAGATTCTACATGAACATATTTAAAAAAATCTCAATTGTTTGACCGATATTTGATAAAAATCAGTAAGGATGTAAATATATGATTACATAATATCGAAGTCAACAATAAAGTATGGAGAGAAACTTGGATTTAGATATTAAAAAACTGAAGGAGACTTTCAATGGAAGTAGTATGCAAGAAACTTTTCAGATCACTGTTAGGACCTTCTCGACATCGGTTATACTACTAAAAAGCTGTGGCATCAGCTTCTGATGGAGAATGGCCATAAATACACCCCAGTACAGATGTTCAAAATCACCCAGTGCCAGAAGAAAAAGAAATTTTAGCAGGCCCAGGCAGAGATAGAGAGAACACTTCGAATATTCTTGGAAAGTGAACAAGCCTAGAAGCCTAAAACAGAAATTACGAGTATTTGATGATTATTTATTAGGGTTTATAGTGAGAGGTAAAATAAGAATCGAAGATATTATAACATAGGGAAATAATGAAAACTTGATTGAAAAAATAAGTTTGAAACAAAATTAAGGTAACACGTAATAAATATCCCAATCTACATCATCATCTTCAAGGTATGGGCCTATTGGCCCGTTCCGCTCCCCGATGCACTATAATGCTGCAGGTGCAGGTCGCCTTTCAACGACGTTTTGGTCTTCCTACGTTTCGTCGGCCTGGAGGTTTATAATGAAGCAGCTGTTTTGATAAACGATTATTTGGTATTCTTTGTATATGTTCAACACCAATTACATTTATTTCTGTGTATTCTTTCGTTTATATTATATATCTGTAATTCATATCTGATATCTTGACTTCTCTTTTGATCTCTTAGAGATACACCTGCAACTAAATTATTGATTTGATCTGTTCAATCAACAATTTTTATCATTATTTTGATCTTTATGTTAATATACCAATTAACCGTTTTTGAAAAAGTGCCTTCTACTATAACAATAATAAAAATAGTAATAATAATAATAATAATGATAATAATGATGATAATGATAATAATGATAAAATGAAAATTATAATAATGAATCCTATAATATTTCCTACTATAATACCAATAATAAAATAAAAATAAATATCCTCAACTCATGTCCAACTCAGCGTTGGGTCGGGTCGAGGGATGAGATAAGATGAACCCCTATATATATATATATATATATATATATATATATATACATTTGTAAATGACCACGCCTGACGCACCATCACAGGGGTAGATGAACGAAATGAAATGGATGTGTATGGAGACAGTGGTAGAATGAAATTGTGGCAGAGAAAAACGGGAGAAAAAAAACCCTGAGAAAAACCTGCCCAAGCTCCGTTTCCGCAACGAAACTCACATGGAGTGACCGAGAATCCATCTCGGATCCCCAGCGCAACGGTGAGAGGCAATCGTCTAACCGCTTGCGCCACAGAGCCGCCAATATCAATAATAATACCTAAAATATCTGATAATAATTTCAATAATGATAGCATAATTAAACGAGAACCTCCAAATAATATCCAAACTTCAGCAAAGTTAAAACGGTTATAAATTTAGATATAATTTAAATAATTCTATCGTCGGTCCCTGATTTCCTGTGTTGGGGAAATACACGGGCGGGAAGTGGAGACAGTATATAAAGATTATTAATGGATGTTGAGATTGCCTTATTTTATAATACACTAGCTAATACCCGGCGTGCGCTGCTACTCCTAAATAAATGTTAATGTGTTTTTGCCACCAGCCGTGAGCTGTTATGCTTACCCGGTAATCAGCTTATCCCGATCTTCTTGTCATCAATGAAAAAAAAAAGTTATTGTGAGTTATCCGTAGAAGATAAACATATGCTGTCGGGGAATTGTTTGTAGAGTTTTTTTTGAGATATTTAATTCTGTGTACGTGAATTTGGCGTATTTGTTATGGTTTCGGCAGCGTAAGCCATTTAAGCGTCAAAATATGGACTTTATTTCACTTTTTCACTACAAAGGGTGATTTTTTAGGGGTGAAGGGGTTGAGTATTACAACTCTCTTATAGCCTACGTTCATCCCCGGAATCTCCTGAACATTTAAAAAAAACCCATCTCAATCGGATGAACGGCATGGCAGAGCACGCTTGCCCGGGGATCTACTTGTCCCGATCTTGTTGGTATCAATGAAAGACAGAAATGGTTATTGTGAGTTATTCGAATAGATAAACATATGCTGTTGCGGACTTTCTTGTGTAGCGTTTTGAGATATTCGATTCTGTGTACATTACTTTTGTGTATTTCTTATGGTTTAGGCAGCGTAAGCCATTTAAGCGTTCAAAGAGCTACTTCTTTCACGTTTTTAAAGGGTGTAGGAGTTGAGTATCTCAACTCTATTATAGCCTATGTTCATCCCGGGAATCCCCTGAACATTTTACAAAAAAACCCATCACAATCGGATCAACGGTATGACCGAGCATAAAGTACAAACCAACAAACAAACATACATTCATTTTTATATATTATATTAAGTGAAGGACATGGTCTGAAAAGTTGAATTTCTAGTAAAACTTTATCTCTGTACTTTATATTAGCTACCCTTATATAAAATCGATCTGTTTAGAATTAAAAATATATATTGATTGTACTGTTCTAAAGGCAAACTTGTGCTTAACTTGAGTTTGCTTCTTATATATAAATTTTATTTATATATCAATACTTCAAATACGTTATAATTCAGTCTAGAGCTCATGAGAAACAGGTTGAATTTTAAAACGGCTACTTTGAGATATATTGGATTGTAATATAGTAGCTTATCGATATTCAGTTCGCGTTTTTTATGAGATTCTTCTGTGAGGATTGAAACAAAATTTTAATATATAAAGCACACCTAAAAAGATACCCATACAGTTTCATGTAACTCATATAATACTATTTTTCGATAAAACTAAATAAATAAACTTGATGAGAGGTGAGAAGTAGTATATCAATGTACAGACTGAGTCTAAATTCCCCTTAAAGAGTTTGAGGACACCCTCAGGGGTCCTCATCTAGGGGATATGTGGATGGCGACCACAAGGTGCCCAAGCTGAGCAAAACGTTGCTTCCACTTACTTGTGTTTTGCACCCTTTTAACTTTACTATCTAACCTCTCTTGGTTAACTCTTGTTTTTCGACCCCGACGCTATTAGGGCATCCGAGGGCTAGGAAGTCTTTCCTTTCTTCCATTTCTTCTTTCCTTTATTTTCTTTTCTTCTCCAGAAAAGCCCGACCAGAGGCTATAAGATGGCAGCCCCATTACTGGTCTTGCCTTCCTTTGGCCAGCAACCAATCGGAGGGACTATTATTATGCTTTCAAGTCTTATACAAGAATTTCCCGCAAGGATCAAACTTCACTGGGCCGTCCTATGAAACGCTGGAGGGAAAATGTTCTATAGGATCGTAACAGGTCTTGGCCTAATACTTGAAAGGAAGAAGAAGAAGAAGAAGAAGAAGGACTTTTAGTAGGGACCAAGACAATTAAGTTTAGCACAAGAACTCGTGTCCGGAAACGTACCGATTTTCCGCTACACGCAAAATCATCACACACGGTTTTTCGGCGCCATTCACTAGGATAGTTTTAACTAGGGTAGTTTACATGTCATTCTCAGCTCTCCTGATGTACCGAGTACACTGCAATTTTGTTTACGTGCTATTCAGTTGAGTTTGTTAGACACTTGTACCTGTACAGTACAGTAGTAATCCTTCACGACAGTACAAGGTGTACGTACTTCATTGGCACTGTGTTGCTGTTATCCATGGCATACACGCAGACATGATGATATTGTACAGTGAAGCTCTGTGCAATGGTAAGGCCGATTGCTTGGCCTGCACGTTCTCCCGACTTAACTCACTAGACTTCTACCTGTGGGGTCAATTGAAAACCTTAATTTACGAGACGATTGTAGAATCTTGGAGGTCCGCCATCTAATTATGTGATTATATATATATATATATATATATATATATATATATATTGCAATTTTAACTCAGGACTAAAGAAATATAGGTCTTAATATATACCAACTCCACCGCTGTTGTCTCGAGGTAGCGTGCTGCCTTGTCACACAGCGGGCCCAGGTTGGATC
Source organism: Diploptera punctata (assembly GCA_030220185.1). Classification (NCBI taxonomy): domain Eukaryota; kingdom Metazoa; phylum Arthropoda; class Insecta; order Blattodea; family Blaberidae; genus Diploptera; species Diploptera punctata. Next base: position 3,447,894 of record JASPKZ010009800.1, on the reverse strand, counting down.
CTCGGTCCGGACAGTTTTTTCTGGGTGAGGTTTTTATCGGGGTTTTTCCTCACCTGTAAGACAAATATCAGGAAAACGTTAAGACCCTAACGGCCCCCGAAATCATATGGCCATCATCATCATTATCATCATCATCATCACCATCATTATCATCATCACAATCATCATAATCATTCTTCACCGGTGTGGAAAGCAACGGGAAGCTACCACACCTACAATTCCCTAGTAAAGCTGCTTAGCATAGTATGAAAATGCTATGATTGCAGTGAAAGATCTGCCGTCAGGCAGAATTACTATGGATGAATATATAATTAAAGGGCTTAGGGCAGTAATATGAAAAGCCACATACTGTTGAGAAATGTGATATGCCGATATAAAAGCAAATAAATGTATTGAAATATTCATAAGATTATTTGTAAGTTCTCCACTGATGAATTAAAACATACAGACACACAATGTATTAACAGCAATACGGCCCAATTAGTATTTATAATTTTTTGAAACATTAAAATTCTTAGATCTCAGAAAAACACAATATGTGGCTTATCATGTTATTGCATTAAGCCCTTCAATTTTAAATTGAACATAATTCAGTTGGTATATAATTTGCGTGTGTGAATTTAAGTTAATTGCTTATGCAGTCCGAGTATTTATTAACTGTATAAAATAATTGAGCACGAGTTACCAAGTACAGTGGTCTCCTGCGAAAGTAATGATTATAAAAGTATGTATGAATTTACCAAAGTGCAGGTAATATCCATATTGCTTAGACTTTATAATCATGGGAATAAAAGATTAGCCAAGTAACATAGATACTAAGACAGTTTCTCTATTTTCTACAATGTTCTTTTTTCATCCGATGTCAAACCATGGAACGAGAATATTGAGCAAGAGATAGCTGCACGAAATTCTCCATCTTATAAACATTGTAATCCTTTTCATGTCCATCAGTCCGACACTAAAGCTTCCTTTAGAATACTTCATGTTACCGCATAAGCTATTAAATCAAGTACCTAAGTAAATTAGTCTTCCTAAGCTACATAATTCACTATCACTATCGAACCCGTAGGTTCATGGCCGCGCGGACATACGTTCTCCATACATCCCTATCCTGAGCTGTTTCCCAATCATTCCCTGTATAACATACTTCCCACAAATCATAGTTAATGTTATTCTCCCACCTCATTCTTGGTCTACCAACTGGACGTTTTCCCTCTAATTTTCCTATAAGGAGCATCGATGCACGTATTTCATTCCCCCTTCGTGCCACATGTCCTACCCATCGTAGGTTACGAGACTTAACTGTTCTCAAATATGGCTTTCTGTAAAGACCATATAATTCACTGTTAATTAAGTTTTCTCCATTCACCTGTCTGAACATCTCTCTTTGGTCCAAACATTTTTTTAAGAACTTTATTTTCAAATACTCGTAATCTCCTTTGCTCCCTTAAAGTAAGAATCCATGTTTCGCACCCATATAATATAACTGGTAGAATAATCATTTTATATATTTTCAGTTTAACGATTTTTTGAAGGGGGTTGTGTTGTCAAGAGTCTCTGTAATGCATAATAGCACGCATTTCCAGAATTGAGCCTATGTTTAATTTCTTTGTGCATCTCATTATGATTATTGGTCCTAAAAATATTTGAATTTGAATTCTGCCACTTCCTCAAAATTTCCCGCATTTACCATTAGCTGTCCATTTCCATTATATATTTCTGTGTGTGGCCATATATTTAGTTTTATTGATATTTACTTCCAGCCCAAATTTCTTAGTGTTACTCAGTAGTGTGTGCGTTTTTGCCTTCATTATATCTTCGCTATCGATCAATAGTGCTTCCTAAGCTACGTAGTATGGAAAATTTCATCTGTTCTATATTCTGGCCGTTATACCTTTTTTATTTAGGTAAAATAATCGAATTGCCGAAATCAGAAACATTTGGTGACTATTTTTAATGTTATTAATATAAATACAACTATATAATGCCCTTGTTATGTAAGTTAACAGAAATAATAACCGATACAGAGATGGCGTCACTCGTTGTGCCGAGGTTAAGGCAGTCCGTAATTCTTTCAGTCACAACAATACTGTTTTTTGCACGGTATTGCGTTCTGTCGTACCTACAGGACTAGCGAACATGATTGAATATTTAATTTCCTAAATTTCTGGATTTCCAACTATTGAATTGAATTGAAACTGTTCTGCCGGAGGGCAGGCCTTTCACTGCAATCATAGCATTATCATGCTATGCTTTGCACCTTTTCTAGGGAATTATAGGTGTGGTAACTTCCCGTTTCTTTCCACACCGGTGAATGATGATAATAATGATGATGGCCGATTGATTTTCGGGGACTGTTGGGCCCTAAGCTTCCTGACATTTGTCTTACAGATAAGGAAAAACCCTGAAGTAAAACCTCACCCAGGATCCTGTCCCGACCGAGAATCGAACCCGGGCCCACTGCGTAACAAGACAGCACGCTACCTGGAGACCACAGCGGTGGACTTCCATCCTATAAATACAGTATCTTAATAACTATACTATAATATTACAAATTACCTACCTAGAGCGGGAAGTAAAACCACTGACCTATATGTGTACAACGTGCAATGTATATACAACACTATATCCAAAATGTAGTTTAATATACTTTATAAGAAACAAATCACTGCATTTTAAATTAACTGAACTTTATTTGAAACAATATAAAACAATAAATTCGTACTTGTCGCCATTTTGGTGTCATAGCATGCTGTAGTCTAGACTCAATTTATTTTCGGTATTATCGTATATACGTTGGCCAGATTGCTAACGTCAGTCAGTCGTTTCTAATGAACGTAAATATTTCCAACAAAGATGTTATTATTTTACTATTATTTATTTATATTTTTAAAACACCTTCGTGCAAAAAATTAATATACAACACACGTTTGTGAAGTGTTTTACAGAATCACGGAAATTAAAAACCTTGATATCGCTCGTTTTGTTATTATTTCCTCGCTTATGTAAAACCCACTTCCCAACCTCACATTGTAATATATAATTCCCTATATTACTTTATTGGTTTCATAATTCTGTTTACAATCACATATATTATTCGTCTATAAGTCTTTAATGTATTACATATCACTTAAATCTCTATCTTCATTCACTGATGCAGTCAGCTCGCCTCCTCTGGAAGAATGATCACTTACGAATCGGTACTGGCTATTCTGACTAGGCTTTGTAGGCTTGTATACGAGACGATGAAAAGCCTGAATGGCAGGCAGCACACAATGAGGCCAATATTCCTAACCTAGTAAAAGAAATTCAAAATGACAATCTAATATAAAAAATGAATGTTGTTTGCTTGTTTGTTCGTACTTTATGCGCGGTCATGCCGTTGATCCAATTGTGATGGGGTTTGTTACAAAATGTTGAGGAGATTCCCGGGATGAACATAGGCTATAAGAGAGTTGTGATATTCAACCCCTTCATCTCTAAACATCACCCTTTGTAGTAAAAAAACGTGAAATAAAGGTCCTATTTTGACGCTTAAATGGCGTACGCTGCCTAACCACAACAAATACACCAAATTCATATACATAGAATTGAATATCTCAAAAATCTCTACAAACAGCATATGTTTATCTTCTACGGATAACTCACAATAACCATTTGTGTCTTTCATTGATGCCAAGATGATCGGGATATGTAGATTCCCGGGCAAGCATGTGCTGCCACACCTTTCATCCGATTGAGATGGGTTTTTTAAAAGATGTTCAGGAGATTGCGGGGATGAACATAGGCTATAAAAGAGTTGTAATACTCAACCCCTTCACCCCTAAAAATCACCCTTTATAGTGAAAAACGTGAAATAATGTCCCTATTTTGACGCTTAAATGACTTACGCTGCCTAAACCATAACAAATACACCAAATTAATGTACACAGAGTTGAATATCTAAAAACAAACTACAGAAAAGTCCGCGACAGCATATGTTTATCTTCTACGGATAACTCACAATAACCATTTTTGTCTTACATTGATGACAAGAAGATCGGGATAAGCAGATTCCCGGGCAAGTATAACAGCGCACGGCTAATGATAAAAACACATTAACATTTATTTAGGAGTAGTAGCGCACGCCGGGTATTAGCTAGTATTTTTATATATAAAAGTTCAGCCTGCAAATTTTTGTGCTGTGGAATAAAATAAATACTTTTTGGGAAGAATAAGGACTGGCTAGATTCATCAGTAGGTTTTGCAAACTACGAAAAGGACACTACTAGAAAGTAGGCCTATATAGTTCGATCTACAAGAGTTTCTATAAATGAAATGATAGAACAGAACGCATGGAAACAGAAGTTCTGCGAGTCATGTATTCAAGTTATGCACTTTCTATTGCCGCTCATATGAGGTTCCGCTCTTCTGGAAAGGCGATAGCCTCAAACATTGTAAAATACGTAATGATAATATTACCCACGCGAGATTCGAAATATCAAAAAGCTTTCAAAATACTTTTAGTCCACCAACTAACTTATCACAGGATCAGAAGCCAGTTAGGGTAAGTATTTTAAGAGAGCTAGGGACTAGTTTTACGAACTATAAGAAAGAAAATCCTATATAATTTTCAAAATAAATGTATCGATATAGTACCCTGGATTTTCACATATCACTTTAGTCAAATGCGTAAAAAAAAAAAAGGCTTGATGTTTTGTAGAAGTAGTCGATTTTATTTGCTTTTTTTCACACAAATCTTACAAGATATGATCTTACTTATACATTTTAACAATTTCAAGGATATGATTTTAAGATCGGAAACATTTCCGGTTTAAGATTATTTATGTTTGGCCTCTAATTTACCTATCTTGTTTCCAGCGTTTATTCTCCAACCATAATTAAAATTCCACAACATCATATTATTATATTGTCCATGTATTCATCCATAGTAATTCTGCCCGAGGGAAGGTCTTTTACTGCAATCATAGCATTTTCATGCTATGATTTGCAGCTTAACTAGGGAATTATATAGGTGTGGTAGCTTCCCGTTGCTTTCCACACCGGTGAAGGATGGTGATGGTAATGATAAGGATGATGATGGCCGGATGATTTTCGGGAACCGTTGGGCCCTAAGCGTCCTGACATTTGTCTTACAGATGAGGAAAACCCCCGAAAAAACCGCACCCAGGGAATCGAACCCGGTCCGCTGCGTGACAAGGCAGCACGCTACCTCGAGGCCACAGCGGTAGACTGTCCATGTATTAATTTATGAATTTTTAAAATGTTATTATTAATAGTACAATGTTATTACTCTCATTAGGTAAATGTTTTAATATATATATATATATATATGTTTATGTGTGTGTGTGTGTGTGTTTGTGTGTGTTTGTGTGTATGCTTAAGTCTCGAACGCCTGAGCAATCGCAACCAAACTTGATGCATACAGTATATACATTAAGGTCTGGCAATATGTCTATAAGCGATAGAATAGATACTCTAGCATCCCTAGGGCGTGCATCAAAGAATTGAAATTGAAAAATGATCGACAACGACATATTATAATTGTGGTCCATTATGGTCCAACTTCAGAAGTGGGTTAAAATAAAGCCAATGCCAGAAGACAACATCAGAAATGTCGAAATGAAAACCTGTGGCATTAAAAAAAATATTTCTAGAATATCTTGAGTACTTCCAACCAAACTCAGTAAGTATATATATATATATATATATATATATATATATATATATATATAAACTTATAGTCTTTAAATACTTCCATAGGAGTAAAGGACCCATAGGTCACCTAGGAGAGAGGAGAGAGTAGGTGAAGTCTAAGAATAATCGAAAACAACTCGGGGTCGTTAAGCCCATTGGTGGCAGTCCCGGTGATATTTCGCATCCCTATGAGGGTTGAGGTGGTGATAAAGGGTGAAAACTGAAATTTAAAAAAAATTGAGTTTAGTATCGAGATTAGTACCGAGATTATTGTAGGAACCATGGTTTTCGGGATCGCTTATATAATTAACGAAAGCTTCGCTAATGTTTAAGTCCATGTTTGAATTCTAGCACCCCTAAGAAAGAGAGGTTGAGAAGCGGGATTGAGAATTGTATGTAAAGGAAGTAAATGAATGTTTGCACTGGAATGCCTGGATATAATTATCGGTAACACCCTAACACATAGGGTTAGAAGTTCCGAGTTAAAATGGTGGTTCAGGCGTTAATTTTTCTTTTACGTCATATATATGGCTATCATTGCTAAATGTCAAAATTGAATTGTAACATCGAAATAAAAAATAATGTTACTGCTGTACTGCACGGCTCACCGTGAGTCATAACTGGCGCCGCCGCCGAGATATTCAAACTTAACCGCCTGGTGAGGCAGTTGAAATTCGTGCTTGTAAGATAAAACACGCGTTATGTATTCTCATATTAGTGGTCTTAGTTCATAGTTATTATGCTTGGATCTGTGTTTACAGTACAGCATAGGGTATTTATGTACGATAATTATGTGAAAACAGAGTCTTGCAGAGAAGTCGTTAGACGATTTCTAACGCAATTTCCGGATGTAAATCCTCGAAATAGAGATACTGTTCGACGTCTTGTAAACAAATTTAGAGAAACATGTTCTGTGCTCGATAAGAAACGAAAGGTAACAAAATGTGTGCTTAAATAGGAAACATTAGATGAAATAGGAGAAAGAATAGAACATTTTTAACATCTCGTGTCATAAGGCACGTAACTTTTTTCGCTATTTTCATGCTCATGCACGAACCAAGTGAAAGAAGTAGAAAAAGAGCCATGCAGTTGCTCTGCCGCGTGACGAAGAATGAGGACTCAGCGACCGCATGCGCTTTTCACGCTAGCCCGGCCGTAGGTCGGGAGATCGTCTCTGTATGTTTATATATACATATATATATGTGTGTGTGTGTGTGTGTGTGTGTGTGTGAACCGTCTCATTTTCATTACTAGGTAAGTGGGTTTTCAGAGATCAACTCAACAGTTAGAACATTTTCATACCAGCTATGTAGATTGAAGTAACATATCAGTGAGACAAATTAGGTTCGAAGACTAATGTCGGTTGCAGAATATCGTTGTAAAATTATATTTATGTATACGCTGTATGTTGGAAGCTGGAGACAGGTTAGTTTCTGTGTGAAACCGCCCATTGCAGCTGTAATTGAGTCTGAACATTTAATTGGTTAACCGTCTAATACACTAATCGATTCGCAATTTCTCGTTATCTCGGATATAGCTGAAAGTTCTGACTACCTCACTTCACCATTTCACCCAGCATTGTATTTGACATTCTCAACACGGGCGAATGTATACGCGTAGAAGGTATTTGTTACGCTATTGTCATATTGAATACAAATTAAAAACTCCTATTAAAGAGAGATAAAAATGTTTTACCAACGTCAATAAAGTAGTAGATTTATGGTACGATCAAGGAAGATATTTTCATGAAATAGACCAGAGCCTAATACTGAAGAAAATTAAATTAATTTGCCTGCTGATAGCATACAAAGTGAAGAAAACGTGGTGACAATCTCATCACCATGACACCTTTTATGAAGAACATGTTTTTTATTTGTTTTTCATTATTTTTTATATATTTATTGCTTTATGTTCCTTAATTTAACCTCGATCCTTTGATGGGCACCTTGAGAGCGCCCTCCCTCCCGAGTGCTTTTAGGGGGAAAGTGGTGTTTTAAATTATTTTTATTTACCGACAAATTGTTTTCTATAATAGTCAGTTGTTTTTCTTTGTTTTTTTATATTACATTAGATAAGGGGAGCCTAACAAAAACAATTAATTGTGTGTGTTCTTTGGCACACATTTTTATACTAGCCGTAATTTTCAATGATCATTAACATTATTGTATTGTTTATCTTAATCTTGTAGACATTATCAATAAGTTCTATTGATATTTTTTATTTCAGGATTGTTTCTGTTATTTACACAGGTATCCTCAACCAAAATGTACAATTTGTTTCTTCCACACTTCCCGATCTTGCGTGTTTGCTTCTGTCATATTTCTCTTCTTCATATTGTCTTGAATTCCCTTTATCCACGTTGGCTTTGGTCTACCACGTTTCCATTTTCCTGGAAGCATCCATTTCAATACGTCGTTGTTTGTTTCTGTGTCCCTTCTTCTCATTATATGTCCGTACCATCCTAGATGGATTTCTTCAATCTCTTGTACAATATCCTTTTCTACATTCATTATTTCTCTTATTGTATTATTTCTTACTTTATCCAATTTTTATATTCTTGTCGATCTTATTAAAAAGTCCATTTCTGTGACTAATAATTTATTTCTGTGTTTTTGCTTAAAGTCCATGTTTCTGCTCCATATAATAAAATACTCATCACATTTGTGTTATATATTAATAATTTAGTCCTCTTGATTAAATGCTTACTCCATAAAATGTAATTTAATATGCCAATAACTTTCCAGTTTTTTTGTAGATTGTTTTATTTCATGTATAGGTTTAAAAATATTTAGCTCATTTCTAATATCTTCACTTCTTCTTTTATCTAGAAGTTTGCAGCCAGCCAAACTTCTCAGAAATCTCATTTCAGCTGTTTCTTTGATCTTCTCTTCTCTTTTAGTTAAAACTCAAAACTCACTACCATACAACTGCCATTGCTTTATAAAGTTTTAGTTTTGTTTCCTTTCTTGTATTTTTCAATATTCTCCTGATTGTGCCACATATATAATTAAATTTATTAAGTTTGTTAAAAAAGATATTCATTTTTAAAATAAGAAATCTCATAACCCAGGTATTTAAAATGGTTCACTTGTTCATTGGGTTTCGCTTCCAGAATTATTTTAGCTTTTATTGTATATGATTTAGTATATAATATTAGAGTTAATTGTGATTGCTATATTCTAATGTAACTTATGTTTATCCTGGTGAGAGGAAGAGAAGTCCACATGGCCTTAACTCTACCAGACTAAATAAATAATAAATAAATAAACTTAATAAAAAGAATATGTTCTGAGAGGTTTTAAACTCTGGATCATATGCACTCTTTATGACCACAAAGAGACATGTAGGTTCACTCCGGATGAACGATCGGCTCCATTAATAATTACAGCTCAAAAACAACGTCAACAGTTAAGGCAATACACACCATTCACTCATACATTTATAATAAGCAGTACGAATTAGTATGGTGATTTAGATGACTAGATGTTAATTCTGGTAATATCTGAGCTTTAAATTGTCCCAATGTTTGTCTTACAGTAGAGGAGAAACTCCGAAAAAATCACACCATGTTATCGAACCTGTTTAGTGACGTTTCTCTAGACCATTGCGGTTATAATTAATTTGAAATAACTAAAATGTGAATGCATGGTATTTTAGCAGAACAATAATAACACTCAAGATTCATTTCGAACTTGTGATCTTAAGTTAAAGACTGAACCCAAGCTACTCTGTGATGTTTATTGACATATATCATATTAAATTGTTGCGGGATGTCACCAACATTGTTCAAGATATATTTAGACGATGTATTAATGAAATGGAATAGTAGTAGTAGGACTTTATTAGACAAAAAGTAAGATATTTACAATATTATTTACAAATATGGGTCGCACGGGCAGTAAGCCGTACGTGCTGTTGACAGTCCGTTACAATAAAGTAATAATTGCTACTAGTGTAAAGAAAAATAAACAAAAGCAGCAATAGCATTACAATTACATAAAGAAAACACAATAAAAATATTACCATTAAATAATAACACAATAGCATTATACACTAAAAACATTAACATTACAATTACATAAAGAAAACACAATAATATTACAATTAAGTAATAACACAATAGCAATAACATTACAATTACATAAAGAAAACACAATAATAATATTACAATTAAATAATAACACAATAGCATTATACACTAAAAACATTAACCTTACAATTACATAAAGAAAACACAATAATATTACAATTAAGTAATAACACAATAGCATTATACACTAATTAATTTATATATAATTGTTAATAATTTAATGGTATTGCATTTTGATAACATATATTTATTCATGAATGAGTGTTGTCCTTATTTTTCGCGTTTTGTCCAGAAATTTACCGAGGTTTATCCAATTTTCTGGATTTACCAATAACTCGTAGCATGCCAATCTTTCCCGATTTGAATTTAGAAATCTTTCCGGTAATAACTGACGTCTCCAATATTCTAAATCATTACATTTTCCTAATATATGTATCTCATCTTCAAAGTTCCCGCACATTGGACATATTCGCATATCGTGATCGTCGCTAATTTTTAGAAATTTCCATGCCCCTAGCCTAAACCAAGCAAGCCCTGATCTCTCCTTAAATCATAGGTTGAGTATATACGATTCTTTTCCCCAGACGTGTTTTAGGTCTCTTTGTAAACACAGTGAGCGTTTTCCTGTACATTCGGCGAAGGTATCTTGTTGGTTTACATCTAAGTACCTCCTCCTTATTTTTCTCCACACGTTCTTGCGATTTTCAGTCCCTTTTTCCCATATCCAGCCCATCCCAATCTTTTGGAGTTCTCTCCTAACCTCGTCTGCCCAAAATTTAACATCTATGTTTTTAATTTGGTGGTCGTAGCAAATTGCTCTAAGCATTGTTTGTTCACCTTGGATTACTCGCAACCAGTATTTGAGTACACGAATTTTACAGTTAATATCGTCCTGGAATGACCCGAATTCATATAAAATTCCACAGTTAGAAACGGCCTTACTAAGTCCTGTAATATACTTTAGAAAATGCGTATATACCTTATTTAGTATTTCCGTTCTTTGGAAACCCCAAATCTCACTACTATAGTGCATGACTGGCCTGACCATAGCTCCATACATTTTTTCTAATGTGCTGACTGGAATATCAGGCACTCGACCCAGAATACCGAGTACACTGTTAAGTTGTCCCCCTCCCTTTAAATATAATGCTATATCAATGTGTTTTTTCCACTTTCCGTTCATTTTCAACGTCGTACCAAGATATTCGAAATGTTTCACGTTTTGAAGAAAAACGAAATGGAATAAGTCATGTAGGGGAATGGGAATCAACATTAATGACCATTTACTGCACAATTTATTATTCGCTGATGACCAGATTATAATAGGACAAGATAAAGAAGATATAGAATATATGATCAGAAAGTTGGTCGACGCATTTGAGGTAGGTGGACTGAAGATAAATTATATTAAAACAAAATATATGATAATCGGAGGAAATTCAGAAGACCTACAAATAAATAATATGATAATTAAACGTGTTGAAGAATTTAAATATGTTGGATCTATAATAGATAAATCTGGTACTTGTGAAAAATATATTATTAACAGAGTACATTGTGCAAGGAAGGCGATTAGATCCCTGAATGGTCTTTTATGGAATAGAAATTTGACCAGAAAAATAAAAAAAACGAGATTATACAGACAATAATAGAAAGTATACTTACATATGGGTCAGAAAGCTGGACAATAAATGAAAGGATGCAGAAAAGAATCTTGGCGACAGAAATGGATGGATTACGGAGAAGTATGAGAATATCCAGGCTACAACATATTCGAAATACATATATCAGACAAGAAATGGATGCACAAGAAACTGTTATCGATAGGATAACAAAGAGAGCTCTACAGTGGTATGGACATGTACAACGGATGTCGGAAGACTAGTGGCCTAAACAGGTGTTGGATTGGATGGTACCAGGCAGAAGGAAGAGGGGGAGAAGTAGAGAGAACAGTATGTTATGAGGGAATATATGATGCCATGATGAAGAGTGGTTATGGAAGAGGGACAATGGGAAGATAGGAATCTCTGGAAAGCAGGAATCAAGGGCAAACTGATGTAAAGTGGAAAGCCTGTATTAAGTAAGTAAATTGTTGAGAGTGTTTGTCATATTGCGCAAATTTATAAGTTGAAGGGTTCAGGGAAGTAATTTTTTGTGGAAATTGTGTTAGAGCTGTCATTAGATTCTCCATAGAAGGCTCTATAATTTATAAGTGTGAAGCAATACAAGATACAGTTTATTTACCTTCAAACTTTGGCATACACGTAAGGAAGTATGCATGCTGTACAACTAAAAGTACGTTTTCTAGGTTTAAAAAAAAAGTGATTTACCGTGCCTGTTTTTTTTTCTTCCCTGTACGGTTCAAATAACAACCAGAGACAATTTTCAGATAATATAACTGTATAATATTTATATATGTAATTTTTCTGTACGTGTGTGTGTCACTCTACTCCTCCTAAAAGACTGTATCGATTTTGATGAAATGTTTTGTTTGTGTCTGATTGGGCCTCTCGATGGTTTATATTCACAATTTTATTTAAAAATCGCTCTAGCTGTCACAATTTTCGACATTTCACAACAAAACTCAGTATATCCTATAAAAATAAGCCTACACCCAGGTAGGTATTATCAAAAAAATGAGCGATATCTGACTATTAGAAGTGGAGGTTTACCTGAAATCCGAAATTAAAAACTGACTAGCAACTGTCATGTTTCGTTGTCTCAGCGTATACCGTGCAATTTAATTAACCTTTAATATTTCATTTTTTAGGCGTAGCAACGCACGCCGCTTAGTAGCTAGTATTATAGAAAATCTGATGGTGGTTTAATTATTCGCGGAATTTTTTCTTTCGCTCTGTATGATGCCTATTTATAACATTATTTTTAGTTTGTGCCGAGGACTCGCTATGGACTGAAAGCAAGTCGCCGACTAGTAAAGTTTAATGTAAAGTACATAAACCCTTAATTTAAATCCCCGAATTTCCCAACTTCTCTTTAAGTTGAATATAACAACCCACTTTCTCACATAAAATCTTCAAAATTATGTCCTTATCTGTTATTCCTCCATCAATACAAGGCCATGTAAAGTAACCATGCTTTCCCGTGACAAAATTAAACATCAGTCATTTGTGTCAACGCCAACATCATTCAAAATTTAGTTACAACATTTACTCGAGTTACATTATCACGTGACTAAAATTCATGGACCCGTCACTTTATAAGTTTTAATTATAATAGCATTTTCGCGATAATTAATGCATTGTGAAACTAAATTTTCGAATCTTCTAGTGGCACCATGGCCCTAGGTTCGACTGCATCTTAATGAAATGAGTACTAAACCCTTGTTCTGGGGTAAAGGCGGTCATCACGCAAGGCTGACAATCCGGCTAATATGTTCTGCTGATTATCTAAAAAAAGGTGGGAAACTTAACCTCCTACTACCCTAAGAGCCTCGTGCGGTCTGTAGTGGTTTCACGTTACTTACTTTTTTAAATGACTAGTCAGAAATGTGTGGAAGTACAAGAACACAATTTTCAACGTCTTCTGCGATAAAGTTAGGGATTATTCTAACTGTATTTGAAGTTCAGAATTTGTACTCTTAAATTGAGGAAATATACACATGATATTGTCCGGCCAACGATTTTATTCCAGTTCGCCGCACATTCTCGGCACATTAAGAAAATAATGGCACAATTAAAATACTAATTTATCTTATGTTGAATAATTTTCTCGGTTATAAATAACACGAAACAATTAAAACAAAACAAACGTAAGATAATTACAACTCCTGGACTAACACATATTTGGAATGTAAAGATAAATTTAGGGTATAAAGTGTACATTATTCGATTTAAGTGCATAATACGTTGCTTTAATATCATCAGTTTTTTGGTTAAAATTAAACACACCTTTAATGTTTATTTCATTTCGTAAGTTTTATCATATCAACAGTAAGTTCTAAAACACTAAAGAGAACATTGTTCTGTTTCACGTTCACTGTATACTCTTTGACAATTGGCACAGTACTAGCTTAATATGCGTTATAAAGCAGTCCAAGAATATGATTCTGCACAAATAGACTCTTTTAGATAAAGTATTAAACTGGGAAGTACATAAGGCACTTTAATTATTACATTTACTCTAAACAGTTCGTATTTAAAATCCATGTACAGTATTTTCTCGGGTAATTTGCGCACTTTTTAATTTACTTTGACCACTGAAAAATTGGGGAACGTAAAATAATCAGATTTTTAAAATTAGAGGTCCTGTTCTGAGTTATCTCAGTTATGGTAGGAAAGTATAGTAATCAAGAATGTGGTAATAGTGTTGTTTATTATACATTTATAGCATAACACTGTAGATTATCTTGAATTATACAAATAATAATCATGCAATAAAATAAACTATAATAATTATTATAAAAATGAAACAACAAATACCGTAAATCGTGTATGTTGTGAGAATTAGCAATTTCACGTGCAAGTAGTTGTAGCATGTCAAGTGTACCATCGTTCCACAACTGTTCAAAATAAAAAAAAATTAAAAGTTAATCTTCTATAGCAGGATATTTACCAGGTTTTGGCCCACGAAATGCCCTACTGTAACTATTTGTATTATTTAGTGCGTCTTTTTGTTTCCTCCAATTGCACACGTTGGATTCCAGAACTACGAATTTCGTTTCTGCTGCACGATTACCGAAATGTTCCACGAAACTTATTACTTTCAATTTATATGATGCTGTGTAATTGTTATTTTTCTTTCCCATCTTGAAATACTGTATACATACAAATATACATTTAGAAGTATTAAGTCATCTGAAATACCGGTATTTACTTTTCTAAAACTTGTCTCTACTAAGTGCAACCATTTTTAAGTAGCGAAACTTTGGTTTCTTTGTGAAGCAGGTAGTTCAGTTGGTAATAAATTACTTAACAGAAATATATACAGAGACTTATATCTACTGAAATGAGATACCTTCGGAGGAATGCAGGATACACACTACTAGATCACAAAAAAAGAAGACACCTTAAAAGAATTACACATGGAACCTTTAGAAAACAAAATTTCTGATTATAAGTGAAGATGGATGCAACATGTTCATCGAATGGAAGATCACAGGATACCCAAACAAATGTTAAGATATCAACCTGCAGGAATAAGAAGACCAGAACGTCCATTCAAAAGACTTCTGGATGGTGTTTCTCTTGAGGCCGAAACAGGTCAACAAATGACCTGAATTCAGACTGTACTATGATGATGATGATGATGATAAATGACCTACGTTGGAATGTAGGCAATGGAATTCAGGGAAGAAAAATTCCTACTACACTGAAAATAAAATGAAGGCACTACCTAAAACGTGCGCGCAAAATACATGGAGAAAAATTTAAAAAATTAGAGTGCGCAAAAATACGCGGGCCGCAAAATACGCGCGTAAATACGGTATTGATGTTAGTTCCATGATTTATTTACCAGTACAATTCTCGTATTGTTTTCCTACACTTATTTAGCTTTTAACATATACTTCTGTTTTTCATTGTCTCTGGAGGAATGAATCTTGGAACACTAGCTATTCCCAGATCTTCTGTAACATTAGCAGTTTTCACTTTTTTCTAAGTATTGGAATACTGTTGTTAGCTGGTACATCGACTTGGCAGATTGCCGACTTCCTGTACAACTTGCCTTCTAGAAAATGCGATCCCATTTTACACATCGTAGACACTTCTACTATTTGAACAATACAAGGATGTGTACGTAGATCTTCAAGACATCGTCTAAACAATACATAACATTTCGGTTATTCTTCACAACCTGTGACGCGACTTTTTTAATTCCTTCACAAACTCCTGTTATAGTTTCATTTTTTCAAATTATTTCACACCATTTACAATGAATTTTACATTTTTTCTAATGATTATTTCAATATATTTTTCTATGATATTTAACCTGTCTCATGGGCTAGTTGTTAGCATTTCTGACTTCAGTTCATGAGGTCACAGTTTCGATTCCCGGTCTGATCATATGCATTTTTCATTAAAGGACATTAATCCCGTGGTCTCCCATGGTCTGGAATTTAGGTTAAGTTTAGATTAAGAACTCTCCTGGCGATTCATTATCATTTATCATCCATCATATTATCGAGGTAACATAACTCCGCCTTCCAGGTGCCCCAACCAAAGAAATGGATTGCAATTTCGCCAATGCCAGGAGAGAAGCCAGAAATACCATAAAAGACAACCTGATGGCAGTTAATAAAAAAAATTACATACGTAGCATGAAGACATGGTAGCCATATCGATTTTAAAGAATATTCTATTCAGAAAACAAAAACTGTTCCAGTGCAGTCAACATAGGATATGTACTAATTAACTGTACACATTAAGGTGGGCCGAAAAAACTACTTTTTTTTTTAATTTCGAAGTTGTAATAGCGCGGAAATGTTGCGAATTATACAGCTAAAAAAAAGGGTGGGGGAAATATCAAAATCGGTTGACATCTTCCGGTCGCGCAAAAGCTCTGAAGTTTGGCAAAGTATGAAAAAACTTAATTTTTGCAATTATTTCTTCTTTTTTTAATATCAAATAGGTATCGATGAGCTTTGCTAAGCACATTTATGTCTATCTATGGGATCTGACATTCAATACTCTGGAACTTATTTATCAAATACCATATATGCGTAAAAATATAACTTGTTCATTATTCTGGCAAATTTTGGAACTTATGCGCGACCGGAAGATATCAACTGATCTAAACCAAATTAAAACACAATGTTTTTATTTGAAGACGTTACAAACTATTACGTAAACACTCGCAATGCCCATTTTGATTATTGTGATACTCTTTTTACTGACCTAAATACTGTTCTTACCCAAAGACTTCAACGTGTTCACAATTCTTGCATACGTTTTATTTGTGGTATACGTAGATTTGATCACGTTACACCATCCCTGGAACAATTGTCATGGCTTCGTCTTCAAGATCGTAGAACCATCCATTCCCTATGCCTACTCTATAACATATTACACACATCTTTACCTTATTATTATCACACCGCTTCACTAAACTCTCTGATACACATAACTTAGATAACCCGATCCCTTGAGCACAGTGTCCTTTATATCCCTCCTCATCATACTACCTATTATTCGAAATCTTTTACAGTTTCTCTTGCTAGAACATGGAATTCACTTCCACCCTATGTCAGAGACTGCCAAACTTTACCATCTTTCAGAAATAATTGAAAATAAAATCACTAACAGAAACAACTCACTAATACTACTTTTTAAGAATTAATAATGCGTTTTTGCATTATTTAATAAAAATAGACTTAGGATTTGTTAATATATTTACCTAATGCCTTGTATAAAAAGCGTAGATTTAATTCATTGTAGTGTTTTTTTTTTGTCTTCTTTTATGCATAGTAGATTCGAGCTGTTATTCCTTTTTTATTCATTGTATCATTCATTTAATTTTAATTGTATTTAGTTTCATTCTATTATTAGACATTAATTTCATTATTATTCAATATGACAGATAATGAATTGTTCAATAACTATTATTGTAACTTTTTTTTGTATTCATATGTAACATGTTTGTCCTGTCTAATATGACTACTATTGTAATTTTTTTGTATTCATGTGTAACATATGTTTGTCCTGTTTTATATGACTATTATTGTATTTTTTGTTTGTATTCATATGTAACATATGCTTGTTCTGGTGAGTGGAAGAGAAGGCCACATGGCCTTAACTCCACCAGGCTAAATAAATAAATAAAAAAATACATTACAAAAACATCTAATTAAAAAATTAAAATATTAAAGAAATAATATAAAAAATGAAGTTTTTTTGTATATTTTGTCAAAGTTTAGAGCCATTGCTCGACCGGAATATGTCAACCGATTTTGATATAATTTTTTATTTTCTTTTGTCTATATAATTCGCAACTTTTTCGCGGTATTAGAACTTCAAAATAAAAAAAACGTTTATTCGGCTCACCCTGGTACACATATACTTCAGAATTTCAGAACTTACTATTTATTTTTGGGCGTTGCATTCTTTCACATGTTAGAGTGCTTAAATTGCATTAGGGTAGCTTTTAGGTTGGTCTTTCACAGGTTGGAGTATTTAAATTGAGTTAGGTTAGCTTTTATGTTCATCCCATGATTACATAGTGTAAACCACTTCGCGTTTGTTGACGCATTAGCATGGTGTATGATTGGAACTTAGATGTTGTAAACAATCCCCAACATTTCTAATATCATATAATAAATTAAGTTATAATGGCTGTTTTAGATGCTCATATCTACTTTTATCACTTAGTTGTTTTCTCTTTCTCAGTTGAATTTATCCCGCTGAAGTAATTTTAATGTGCCACATATATTCTGGTCATTACGGAGACAACTTTAGGAGAAAATATTTTTTCTCTGGATTGCAGACATAATTTTATAACTTCACAAAGACAACAAGACCTTCCAGGATGAGTTATCTGCTCAATAACCGGAACACCTGCAAGACTACATATAAATTAAAGTCGAGATATAATAATTAACCATACATTCATGCTGAAAAGACGAAAATATTATGGCCGATTATCCTGACATTTTTATTACAGATTTGGAAATACCTCGAAAAAATCTTCATCCAGGAAACTTATCCCGACAATGAATCGAATCCGGGCCTTCTATATCCAAGGGAACTAAGTAACTTTCTGACCACAGCCGTGGAATTACTTTATGCAGTCCATGGAATCTGTAAAGTGCATGTTTTTTATTTTATTATTATTTAAAGACGCCTAAAATATTTGTGATATCGCGTCTAGGATCTTTAGATGCCAGTAAGCTGTGCATATCTATTGATGTGTTTGTAAATGTGTGTTTATGATATGCATTGGTTTTTTAATGTCAGAATTATTATACAAATGGTAAATATGATTATATGGGCCCTGGCAATGAAATTCCAACCGAGCATTGCACTGGCAACTGAGCAAAAGCAAGAAAAATCTCAGGTTTGTCGGCATAGGAAATTGAACTCGACCCTTCCGAATATGAGTTTCAAACGCTGCTGCCGGAGAAAGTTAGCTCTTTATTAGAACATATTTCTCCCATATATATTCCGTCCTTAACTTCCTTCAGGTCGAATATAATTGATGCAATTATGTATTTTGAACTTACATTTTATCGTTTGTGTTAAAATATAGCCTAACTAACTGGCATTATCGAACCCGTAGGTTCATGGCCGCGCGGACATTAACTCTCCATACATCCCTATCCTGAGCTGATTTTTCCAATCATTCCTTGTATAATCTACTTCAATCAAATCATTGCTAATGTTATTCTCCCACCTCATTCTTAGTCTACCACCTGGGCGTTTTCCCCTCTGGTTTTCCTACATGAAGCCTCCATGCAGGTCTTTCATTCCCCATTTGTTCTACATGTCCTGCCCATCGAAGTCTACGAGGCTTAACTGTTTTTATTATATGCAACTTTCTATAAAGACCATCTAGTTCACTGCTATGTAGTCTTCTCCATAAAATTTTACCCCTATGTAACCCATATCCGCGTTTCTTGACGGTTGTATTTTTACGGTGAAAGATCGTCGCTCTTTCGACCAAGGTACATTTTTCGTCTGGCTTATCACCTCCGACCAGTCCGGCATGGGTAACCCTACCGGCAACAATGCTATTGCCGGTATAGCACGCAAGCCACTCCACCACGACATAAGTAAATATACCATGGAGGGAAAATATAACTCCACGACGGCAAGGTAAATATAGCATGGAGGGAAAATATAGTTCTACTTACTAATTTGTAAAACTAGTTTTTAAATTGTGGACACAATGGGAAAAGGCGCTCACTGTGATGTGATTTTGGTACAAGAGTACAGCCTGTGCACCTATTATTGTAGTACCAGAACTGGAATTTCCTAGCAGAAAACATACTTTGATAGTACCGGTATGTGCCCCTTTTCCACTCGGCTCCTCAATCATGTTCGTTTTGATAAAGATAATCTAAAACACGCTATAGAATAAAAATCTGTAAAAATAAAGATGCGTCTTAAATGTGAACGATATTACGTGTGTTGTGTTCCGGTTTAGTAGAGCATGCTAGGTATTTGTTACGTCATTGTGTAATAAAACGCATACCAGCAATATGCTCTTGTTTTGCTAGTCAAGGAATTCAATCTTCTCTTATGTCCAAACCCTCCTTATACAATACTTCCACAATAGGAAACAAACCACTATAAAATTCTTTTATCCATCTTGCAAAAATGAGAGTTTTGATATTAAACTTTTCTAGTAAGTTTATGTTGACATTCAGTCTTTCAATAAGGAAACTTTTGAGATGTTATAGGAAAGAGAAAGTGTTTTTCTGAGACTTTTGTAGACTAAATTAAAAAAAGAAAGTAGTTTAATGTATCAATACTAATAAAATTCATATCAAATTCCGTTGAGGTGAATAGTCATAAGATAAAAGTTAAAATATGTACCTGTTGGAAGATGCCGTCTTCCTCATCTGTATTAAAATAATGTGTTTAAAATATTATCTGGATGCCTTTAGGAAGTTAACTTCCATCATCAGCAGGATGATATGTGCTACTAGTTGATGTTGTTTAAGATGTTGATTGTCGTGTCGTGTCGTTAGCAGCAAGTTACTGTTTTTTAACTATCTCGTATTGATTTTGGCATAGTTTGGAGTGATACTGTGTTTTAATTACTGTTTATTAAAATATATATTTTGCAATTGTTTTATGTAGCGTCAATTTCATGTTAAAAAGTTAAACTTTGCTTTAGCCTGACTGACTATAGAGTCAATACTAATAAAATTCATATCAAATTCCATTGAGGTGAATAGTCATAAGATAAAAGTTAAAATATATACCTGTTGGCAGGTGCCGTCGCGTCGTTCTCAACTATGTTAAAAATAATGTGTTTAAAATATTATCTGCAGACCTTTCGTCTTGAACAACATCAATTAGTAATCCTGCTCAACATACTCATCCTGCTAATGATGGAAGTCAACTTCCAAAAGGCCTCCAGATAATATTTTAAACACATTATTTTAAGACAGTTGAAGACGAAGGTATCTGCCAACAGGTATATATTTTAGCTTTTATCTTATGACTTTAATTTATAACTTTTCATTGTTTCCAAGATATTTACTATTAAGTATCTTAAGAAATACGTTATTTTTTCATTTTTTTCCATCCTTGTAATTACTGAATTAGTTTAAGAAAAGAAAACTATTTGTAATTCCAAATATAATTTTAATCGCAAAATAACTTTTCTCTAGAAATTAATAGATAATTTCAATCATTTCTTTGATTTTTCTCTCTCTTTTGTTCGCGCAGTCCTTTTATTAGGAATACGTATGCATTTAAACCCAGCTCAGTAATGATTTCACGATATACTGATGATTTGATTAAATAGGTATTTTATTGGAAATTTAATTTTATTGGACATCAACGGGCCTAATATGTATAAATTTTCGTTTCAATAAATTTGCGTTTACTCTGATCCTGTTATCCAAAAATAAATAAATGAATATATAAGATTTATTATAGATAGACGAAAATATTGGAAGGGTCATATAGAAAGAATGGAAGAAGACCGACTTGCAAAAAGAGCTAAAGAAGATAGACCAATGGACGGGAGAAGTACAAGAGCAGACCAGCCAAGAGATGGATAGACAGTGAATGCACATTCAATACGTCTTCCTCCGAGGAGTGATTTTGGAAATAAACAAGATGAATATCCTACAAATTAAGTTTAAGAAGAGGACATAAACCTCGTCTAAACTTTGGCCAATTATTCTTTATTTGTAGGATTGTTAATGGATTTAATTCATATGTATTCAAAACTTGCTGCAGTTTCATATTTTTGTTTCGTTTTATGTTACCTGCGACCCTGCCATCTTAAGATAATGTCTGCACCTTCATGAAATTCTTGCTTCATATTTATGGTGACTGTTGAAGTCATTGAATCAATATAACGGTTTTCTTAGTTTAAGTTTTTTTTTTCAATTGGATCACATAAGACTAAAATGTGGTCTGTGTGACATATGTTTCCTTATCGTATTTTATATTGAGTTTTAAAATGGAACCGGTTCCGAAAGTCATAGCTGAATATTTCAAACAAATATAATATGTTGGGTACGATTGTCACCACAGGTAAAAATCTTATTGTTTTAAATATGTATTACATTTTTAGAACACCAAGTGAAATTATTATAATGTTTTACAATGTTAGGATCCTAAGATCTCCGGAAATTTCCGGACACCCAGCAACGTTGAACTGGGATGAATATTATGAACATCTAATTAAAAAAATGGATTAAGAGCACAAAATTGATAATAATGGATAAAATAGGCATTTTTAGACACAATTAAACACTTCCAAATGCTACAACTTATTTTTTGGAACATGTGCCTCATCACTATAGTTTTTTTTTCATTATAGAACATATTATTGCTCTTAGGGGAACGCTGTTCCTACTTGACGCCACAGACTGAATAACAGAGATGGAAATACATTTAACTCTTCTCCTTTTATACTGCAGCCACTGATTCTCCGGCCTTAACGTTTTTAGGACAGTGTTGACGATATGGATATTCAGTGGGAGTGGCCGCTTTATGTGTGTGGTTAGCAGACATAAAGCTGACATCTCAGCAATTTCAAACCTTACTAGCGCGCTATAGCTGCTTCAAGAGCAGTGATTAGTTGTGGCAGAATCTACTCCCACTACAACCATATCTTTATTGGCAGCAGAGGGCGAATTCTCCCTTTACCCCTCGTATAACCTAAACTTCAGAGCCCGAGATATGGTGGCTCGAGTATAGCATAAGTGCAGCTTTTACGTAAAGTTTAAGGAAATTATCTTCAATAATGCTGCTAAAATCTAAATCGTGATCACTGTAACCTCGGTTACTAAGGAATAACATAAACATTATTTGGAAGTACGTTCTTCAATTATGTATATAATAACACACTGGCACCTTCGAACCCGTAGGTTCATGGCCGCGCGGACATAAGATCTCCATAAATCCCTATCCTGCACTACTGTTTTCCAATCATCCCCTGTATAATCTACTTCCCTCAATTCATAGTTAATGTTATTCTCCCACCTCATTCTTGGTATATAAACTGAGCGTTTTCCCTCTGGTTTTCCTACAAGACGCTTCCATGCACGTCTTTCATTCCACATTCGTGCCACATGTCCTGTTCATCGCAGTCTACGAGACTTAACTGTTCTTATTCTTACAATTTTATAAATTATAATCTTTCATGATAAACTTATACTCGAGGAATTTAAGAAATATTCACTTGAAATAAAATAAAACGCTGTGTACGGCTACACCGTGAATGGTATAATAAAAAGTTTGAGATAGTTAAGTATGATGCCAAGATAAAATATGCCCGTTGAAACAATATGGAGTTTTTTTATTCTTCTTATAAACTGAAGACATGTCCTTTAGAATTATGTAGAGAGTTGTCATGAAAGAATTGGCAGATCTCCGTGATGGTTAATTGCGTTTAGAATGTCAAGGTAATTGGTCAATTAAAAAAAAGGTATGCAATTTATGTCGAATTCCTTCCCTCGAAAAATCACAATGTTTAATTTGTCAACTGTATTTTCTTTGGTCTACGACTCTTTTTCTTCGGATATACCATGAATTTTATAAATTGTGATCACAGAACCGCCAGTAACTTCAGAACATTCTCGCTGAATAAATCAAACGTGATGTACTAGCTGCGTATTATTCTTTGACCATGGCGTTGAAAGGGAATGGTTCAGTGGCATCTCCCTTAGCCGATGATCCGGTAAGTGAGCTTACCTCCTAATTTTATTACATAATTGGGTGATAGAGTTCCATAATGGCATTTCTTTCATAAAATGTGCACCCACTTTCTTGGCAAACTTGTAGGTAAAACTAATTAACTTAATTATTGATTTGGAATGAATTAACTAATAAAACAATCTCACATAAAAGGGCACGTTTAATAGGAATGTTGCTCCATAAGCGCTATATCATTATCTAGATGTGAAAAACTCTACAGTTTTTATTTATACCTTCAGGATAAAATTAAAATCCCATGTATACAGTTATAAATTATGCTCATTTTAACACCAGGGGAGTTAATTATCTACACTGCCGAGATCCGAAAATTCCGCGTTGCGGATAATGAAACACGGGTGAAAGCTCAGACAAACGATATTTTGTCTCTCACAAATACAGTAGAACTGAATTGTATAAGACAGTCGTAAACTATTTTAAGAGATAAGAAAAACGTAATATCTGCTTATATTATTAAAAAAGTATAAATATTTTTAAAACATTTTTTTTCTTAGGTAGAATAACTTCTATTTAATTTTCCATACACCTTAAAATGGTGGAATTAAAGACTCGCATGGAAGCTTCTTGTAGAAAAGCCAGAGGGAAAACGGCCAGTTGGTAGACCAAGAATGAGGTGGGAGAATAACATTAACTATGATTTGAGGGAAGTAGATTATACAGGGAATGATTGGAGAGCATTTTTCAGGATAGGGATGTATGGAGGGCTTATGTCCGCACGGCCATGAACCTGCGGGTTCGATAGTGCCAGTGAGTAAAATACACCTTAAAATGTGATTTTGTAACTTTTCGTAAGAGACAAAAGCGATTCAGAGCGTTTTAGCTCTTTAACACGTTTTCCGCTTGAGATAGCCCTTTCATTCCATGAGGATCCTTCTCAAGTGCTATCGCCAGTCCACAGCAGATTTAAATGGCTCTACCCTCAGAACAAAAGAGATTTATCTTACAAAAAAAGCATTACTCTGAACTCCTTCACACTTTGACTCAACTGATATTGCTAGTAGGAATATTTAAGTATAGAGATCATCAAAATAATATCAATTCTTTAAAATACTTATTACATCAATTCTTTAAAATACCTATTACATACACTTAATGAAATTTCAATCAATTGTTTTTTAAAAGTCTAAATATTGGATTTAAAAAATCACATAAGTATAAATAAGAATTTACTAATTTACTAACTGTTCTTCAATCGTAGGTCCAAATTACTTCATTTTTTTTAAATACAGCGATCAGCTTATAAAATGAGTTGAACTTCAAATATTTGCCGTTTTGTATACATATACCAGAAGCTACAAGATAGTAGCTCGACAGATGTCTTTAGAATCAGTTTACTCAAATTCTTTCTTGAGTCTTTTTGTTCATTCCACAAATTGTCTATTGCTTTGTTATCTGAGAAATTAGGAAGAGTTTGGCTGAATTCAAATACCTAGGAGCAATAATCACAAATAGGAATGAGATGCACAAAGAAATCAAACATAGGCTCAATTCTGGAAATGCGTGCTATTATGCATTGCAGAGACTCTTGATGTCCCAACTCCTTTCAAAAAACGTTAAACTCAAAATATATAAAACTATTATTCTACCAGTTATATTATATGGGTGCGAAACATGGACTCTTACTTTAAGGGAGGAAAGGAGTTTACAGGTATTTGAGAATAAAGTACTTAGGAAAATTTTTGGACCAAAGAGAGATGAACAGACAGGTGAATGGAGAAGACTCTCCATAACAATGAACTATATGGTCTTTATAGGAAGCCAGATATAATAAGAACAGTCAAGTCTCGTAGACTGCGATGGGCAGGACATGTTGCACATATGGGGAATGAAAGACTTGCATGGAAGCTTCTTATAGGAAAGTCAGAGGGAAAACTCCTAGTTGGTAGACCAATAATGAGGTGGGAGAATAACATTAACTATGATTTGAGGGTAGTAGATCATACAGGGAATGATTGGAAAGCATTAGCTCAGGATAGGGATGTATGGAAAGCTTTTTTCCGCGCGGCCATGAACCTACGGGTTCGATAGTGCCAGTGAGTTAGTTTAGTTAGTTGAATGTCTCAGCCAATTAAATTATCACTTTCTTACATTTCAAGCTTTATTATATAAATAGTTATTTTGATAAAAATAAATGTATTTTGAGCATTAGTGTAATTGTTTTTAATTTATTTAAAATGATTATATTCAGGTGTTAGATTGGATGGTACCAGGCAGAAGGAAAAGGGGGAGAAGAGAAGAACATGGTATGAGGGAATATATGATGCCATGATGAAGAGGAATATGGAAGAGGGACAATGGGAAGATAGGAATCTCTGGAAAGCAGGCATCAAGGGCGAACTGCTGTAGAATGGAAAGCCTGTATAAAAAATTATGTTCTATTCTATAGTATTCTACCCGAAGACAGGTCTTTCATTTCAATCATATGCTATGCTTTGTAGCTTTACAAGGGAATTATAGGTGTGGGGGCTTCCCGTTGCTTTCCACACCGGTGAAGGATAACGATGTCTGGACGACTATTGACTTTTGGCTATAAATATTGTTTTTCGTACATATTCGGTGGCATAAACGACATTTTGCCTGTTCCATTATTGAAAAAATGTACCAAAACCATCACATTACCACTCCTTTGTTTAATGTGGTTTATAAAATATGTGAAGTACTTAATTCTTCATTTTTCTTGCGCCAAACCATTTTTCTGTTATCACTGAAGTAATTTTTGTCCGCAAATATAACATTTTCCCGCCATTTATATATTTACATATGTGCACACAGTAAAGCGAATTAAACTTTTTCTTCCTGTCGATTTCACTGATGATTATTTTTGTCCTTGCCACGCTCCTATTAAATGCTGACTTTCGAATTGTTTTCCTCGCCGTTCAGAGGATTGATATGCTGATTTATTCTTATCCCTCTCTTGCATGTTGTGATGTGTATAAATAACAGAGGAGTTTAACAACTAATCAAACTACCATATCGCCCTCTCCGCTGTTTTTTTTATTCTAGCGAATTCGAAGGAAAACAGTTATTGAGTTCTTCTCATGAAATTATTTTAGAAAAATGTTAACAAATCTTCATCAATCTTATTCAGTATGAACTTCTAGTAGCCGACATTTTATTTTTTTCATAAAAAAACTCGGGATGTAAAAATCAATTAAGAAAATCAGGATGATTTCTTTAACCAGCAAAATCGGACTACTACGAGTGGGGGTTACACTGCACTGAAGCCACTTTTTTCTTCTTCTGCTGATGCAATGATATTACTCCTAGAACACCAGTAATGCATGTTATTGAAGATTACAGTATATTGTGCAGTACAAAGTGATTTTGTAAAAGGGTTTAACCTTGCAAAGATAACGACAACAGTTCAAGGAAGGCAATTGCAAAGATAAACAAGTGTCCGTTGAGCGATTATGAGCTGTATGTCAGGAAACAAAATATCACAACAAATTGTTTTTGTTTTCATATACTTTCTTTTTAGATATCATTTCCATTTTTTTTTATTTTTACCTTTTTTTCCGTTTATACTGGTTTTCCTTCTTGTTTTACCTTTTTCTTTTTTGTTTTACTTGTTTGTTAACTTTCTTTAGTTCTCACATAGACACAAGGACAAGACACACACACCCAGACCCAAGGTGGAGATTTAAAATCCCCTTCCCCGCCAGGAATGGAACCCGGGTCGCCGGAGTGGAGGGTGGGGACTCTACCGACTACGCCACGGCGACGGACCTCTACTAAATAACAAAACATACTGTATGCAACTTTGGAGCCTTTCTGGACTAGTTGTAGCCTTACACTATTTATTATAATATTATGAGGAGATTTATTTTCAAAACCGAATATGTCCATTATGTTAAATTTCACTTGAGAACCGAGAAACTATATCTCTCAAATTATTTGTATATTGTGAAATCCTTCATTCACACTCCGAATGTTTACATTTGTTAAAAAAGAATAGACATCTGAGAAATAAATGGATAACTTTTATTTTTATTTAGGACTCAGTTTTGAAAAGCTTTTATTATTACAATATTATGCATTTTGTTATTATTAATTAAAAGGTAAAGTGATCCCACAACAGGCCTCAGGAGGCCCTTGGGGTAGTAGGAGGTTAAGGCTCCCACTTTTTCTAGACAATCGGCACTTTATGTCAGCCGGGTTGTCAACCCTGCGTGACGGCCGCCTTTACCTCAGAACAAGCGTCTGGTACTCATTTCAGTTAGAGGCTGAGTCGACCCCAGGGCCATAGTGCCGCCAGAGGGTTTTGGTCAGTTTAAAAATCCTGACCCCAACGGGACTTGAATTACGCTATAATTATAAGGTAGTAGATAGTTGTTGAAATTGTCATTTTGTTTTCGAAAAAATAATTAAAATAACAGTAACTAATTATACGGAGTAATCATTATAATGGAATACGTCCACCTCTGTGGGTCTCGAGGTAGCGCTCTGCCTTGTCACGCAGCAGGCCCGGGTTCGATTCTCGGTCGGGACAGGCTCCTGAGTGAGGTTTTTTTTCGAGGTTTTTCCTCACCTGTAAGACAAATGTCAGGAAGCTTATGGCCGAATGGTTCCCGAAAATCATCCGGCCATCATCGGCCTTTTCATCATCATCATCATCATCAACCTTCATCGGTGTGGAAAGTAATGGGAAGCTATCACACGTATATAATTTCCTAGTAAAGCTGCAAATGCATAGCATGAACATGCTATGATTGCAGTGAGATGCCTGCCCTCGCGCAGAATCACTATGGATGGATAATGGAATACCTGTATGCGAATGTAATATTACACTATCTTTCGAGTTCGTTCAATAGAATTGAATTTGTATTGCATTTCAAGTTTGGAACAAAAGTATATGATTTACTATTGTACTATACTTCACAAATTTGCTAAATCGCATTTTGTTTTTCGTGAAATATAAAATGGCTTGACTGTTATCTAATATAAATAATCTAATATTAATTATTCCATGAACGTATCCATTTATTATAGACGATGCCGGTTAAGCCTTAAGTCACTTAATACGTTTAGAACTATTTTCTTATTCTTGCTATATTAAGTCATATTTATGAACCTTCTACACTAGGTGTAAACATAGGAATATGTTAGCAATTTTAGGATAATATTACCGATCTATAATTTGACTGAAAATCTTTGATATATACAGGTGTTCGAAAATAATGGAGGGGTTTCAAAGTTATTTAATTTCCCTTACATGATATATAAGAACAAAAGTTACATGGGATTAAAGAGAAACTCTTCGAGTTTCTAGCCGATAGTCGAATTCCTCCCAAACCTTGGTCAGCATATTTGGAGTAATGGATTCAACAACAGGAACAATCCTTCATCTCAAGTCTGGAAGGTCGACCGGAAGTGAAGGTACGTACACATGGTCCTTCACATACCCTCACAGGAAGAAATCACAAGGTGTGAGATCGGGAGACCATGGAGGGTATAGGGATGAATCATGTCATCCAGACCGACGCGTGATTTGGTGTTCGTGGATGTCCTGGACTTTTCCTTTTACAGATTTATCTAGTTCTTTCTAACTGTTTATACCATCGACGGATAATTTTATCTGTCGAAGGATCAATTCCAAATTGCCGTCGGAAAGCTCGCTGAACTGTAACAATGGAACCAGAAATTTCAACACAAAGAATGACTCCTGTACAGAAATCGCCATTTCCCCAAATTTAACGCTGACGACGCAATAATGACAAGAAACAAATTACTACATACAGGATATGAAATTTTCAGTTTTTCTTTCATTATAGCAAATATCAATATAAATCCAATTTCAATTGTAAAGTTATACCAACTACTTAAAACCCCGTCCATCATTTTGGAACACGGTGTTCAATGTTCTAGAAAGTAGTGAAAATGTTACTTCCAAATCTATAAAATGGAAACTACTTGATAAATATTAGTACAACCGTCCACCGCTGTGGTCTCGGGGTAGCGTGCTGCCTTGTCACGCAGCGGGCCCGAGTTTTTCTGGGTGAGGTTTTTATCGGGAGTTTTCCTCACCTGTAAGACAAATGTCAGGAAAACTTTAAGGCCCAAACGGTCCCCGAAATCATATGGCCATCGCAATCATCATCATTTCACATTCATCTTAGGTTAAGCTTAGGATTAGGGACTCTCCTGGCGCACCATTATCATCATCATCACCCACCATATCATCGGGGCAAGGTAACCCCGCCTTCCAGGCGCCCCAACCTCAGAAGTGGGTTACAAGTACGCCATGCCAGGAGAGAAACCAGGAATGTTGAAAGACAAACCTGGGGCATTTGAAAAAAAAAAATATATGTTAGTACAACCTACGTCGATAGATCTTGCGAAGTAATGGGTTTAGTTTTTCTCTTGCATTTTACGTTGAAGGAAATAACTTTATGCTATAACACTATGAAATACAATGATTATTACCACATTCCTTATTTTCTTTACAGGAATAATCAGAGGCAAGTTCCATTTTGGAGCCTATAATTTACAATATAGACGCAATTCTGGTAACTATTGAATGCTCTTGATGTCAGCGATGTGCTTTTTTCTAAACACTGATTCCTGTAATCTAAAGTTTAGTATTGCAGAAATCATATTTAGCAAAACCTGTTTAGAAGATAATGTGTATATAATAGTTTAACATAGTCTGCCAGTAGAACTTTGAATTGAAATAAGTAGTTGGCTGTATGTGTTTGATGTTATACCTCTGTGTTAGTTATATAGAACCCAACTAGAATATGTGAAACTAAAAAAGGAAGGTATTCCGTTGATTAAAGAAAACTGTAAATAAACGTTTGATAATGGCAGACTTATTTATTATTAAGATTTTGTGAAGGCGTACAATTTGGAACCCTCTGGAAATTTTAACTTGAATTTTTATCTCAATGTTATTAAAAATTGAATTGATATAAAAATATTTAATCCAGTGTATTCTGTACTTCCTTATTTGGAGCGCATGAATATGATACATTTATATGAGTCAGCTGTTATACGGGAATGTAATATATTCTTGTATGACAGCAGACTATATTATAGTCTGTCCTGAAATTCGCGCATGCAGACTGTATATAATTAGTGTTGGAAAGTATAAATGTTAAAATTTCGCCCACATATGAAAATAGAAACCTTTCTAAATGAAACTTCAACTACACACACACACACACACACACACACACATACACACACACACACATATATATATATATATATCACTTTTATAACCAACATCAAAAATTGAAATCTGGTACCGTAAACTCGGATTACTTTGCCCCACTTTTATAAATCTTTTTGTTCAATCGTTTGTAAGAAAATAACAAATTAATAACATGAGGTTTTGATGTAAATATGGGATAGTTAAAACATTTTTCTAAAAGACAGTAACATAACAAAACATTTTTTTGTAATTTCATGAAATATATATATTATTTTCTTTTGGGCTAAAGTAGACCACACTAGTTAGTGTAACTTTGTCCCACATAATTTATTTATATACAGAATGTTAATGTTTACACATCTTTTTGTGCCTAAAGTTTTATTTTTCTTCTCCACTCGTCTCTCTCCATCCAATCCATGTCCTCCAGTCCCCTTGCTCTCATTCCAGTTCTTATTTCCTGCATCCACGTGTTTCGAGGTCTTCCTCTCCTCCTTCTTCCACGTGGACACACGATATAATATAATAATAATATAATAGAATACAATATAATATAATAGAAGAGAAGAGAGAAGAGAAGAGAAGAGAAGAGAAGAGAAGAGAAGAGAAAGAGAAGAGAAGAGAAAGAGAAGAGAAGAGAAGAGAAGAGAGAGAAGAGAAGAGAAGAAGAGAAGAGAAGAGAAGAGAAGAGAAGAGAGAGAGAGAAGAGAGAAGAGAGAAGAGAGAAGAGAGAAGAGAGAGAAGAAGAGAGAATAGGAAGAGAGAGTAGAAGAGAGAAGAGAGAAGAGAAGAGGAAAGAGAAGAGAAGAGAAGAGAAGAGCAGAAAGAGAAGAGGAAGAGAAGAGAAGAGAAGAGAAGAGAAGAGAAGAGAAAGAGAAGAGAAGAGAAGAGAAGAGGAAGAGAGAGAGAAAGAGAGAAGACGAGAGAAGAGAAGAGAAGAGAAGAGAAGAGAAGAGAAGAGAAGAGAAGAGAAGAGAAGAGAGAGAAGAGAAAGAAGGAAGAGAAGAGAAGAGAAAGAAGGAGAAGAGAAGAGAAGAGAAAGAAAAAAGGGAAAGGAGGGGAAAGAA
Source organism: Diploptera punctata (assembly GCA_030220185.1). Taxonomy (NCBI): domain Eukaryota; kingdom Metazoa; phylum Arthropoda; class Insecta; order Blattodea; family Blaberidae; genus Diploptera; species Diploptera punctata. Next base: position 3,416,037 of record JASPKZ010009800.1, on the reverse strand, counting down.
GGAGAAGAGAAAGAAGAGAAGAGAAGAGAAGAGAAGAGAAGAGAAGAGAAGAGAAGAGAGAGAAGGAGAAGAGAAGAGAAGAGAAGAGAAGAGAGAAGAGGAAAGAAGAGAAGAGAAGAGAGAAGAGAAGAGAGAAGAGGAGATCGAAGAGGAGAGAGAAGAGGAGAGAGAAGAGGAGAGAGAAGAGGAGGAGAGAAGAGGAGAGAGGAAGAGGAGAGAGAAGAGGAGAGAGAAGAGGAGAGAGAAGAGGAGAGAGAAGAGAAGAGGAGAGAAAAGAGAGAAGAGAAGAGAAAGAGAGAGAGAGAAGAGAAGAGAAGAGAAGAGAAGATAAGAGAAGAGAAGAGAAGAGACAGAGAAGAGAAGAGAAGTAGAAAGGAAGAGAAGAGAGAAGAGGAGATAGAGAAGAGAAGATGAGAAGAGAGAAGAGAGAAGAGAAGAGAGAGAGAAGAGAGAAGAGAGAAGAGAAGAGAAGAGAGAAGAGAGAAGAGAGAAGAGAAGAGAAAGAGAAGAGAGAAGAGAGAAGAGAGAAGAGAGAAGAGAAGAGAAGAGAAGAAGAGAGAACGAGAGAAGAGAAGAGAAGAGAATGAGAAGAGAAGAGAAGAGAAGAGAAGAGAAGAGAAGAGGAATGGAAGAGAAGAGAAGAGAAGAGAAGAGAAGAGAAGAGAAGAGAAGAGAAGAGAAGAGAAGAGAAGAGAGAAGAGAAGAGAGAAGAGAAGAGAAGAGAAGGAGAAGAGAAGAGAAGAGAAGAGAAGAGAGGAGAGGAGAAAGAGAAGAGAAGAGAAGAGAAGAGAAGAGGAAGAGAAGAGAAGAGAAGAGAAGAGAAGGAGAAGAGAAGAGAAGAGAAGAGAGAGAAGAGAAGAGAAGAGAAGAGAAGAGAAGAGAAGAGAAGAGAAGAGAAGAGAAGAGAAGAGAAGAGAAGGAGAAGAGAAGAGAAGAAGAGAAGAGAAGAGAGAAGAGAAGGAGAAGAGGAGAGAGAAGAGGAGAGAGAAGAGGAGAGAGAAGAGGAGAGAGAAGAGGAGAGAGAAGAGGAGAGAGAAGAGGAGAGAGAAGAGGAGAGAGAAGAGGAGGAGAAAGAAGGAGAGAGAGAAGAGGAGAGAGAGAGAGGAGAGAGAAGAGAAGAGGAGAGAGAAAGAGAAGAGAAGAGAAGAGAGAAGAGAAGAGAAGAGAAGAGAAGAGAAGAGAAGAGAAGAGGAAAGAGAAGAGAAGAGAAGAGAAGAGAAGAGAAGAGAAAGAGAAGAGAAGAGAGAAGAGAGAAGAGAGAAGAGAGAAGAGAGAAGAGAAGAGAGAGAGAGAAGAGAGAAGAGAGAAGAGAGAGAGAAGAGAGAAGAGAGAAGAGAGAAGAGAGAAGAGAGGAGAAGAGAGGATAGAGAGAGAGAGAAGAGAAGAGAGAAGAGAGAAGAGAGAAGAGAAGAAGAGAAGAGAGAAGAGAAGAGAGAAGAGAGAAGAGAGAGAGAGAAGAGAAGAGAAGAGAAGAGACGAGAAGAGAAGAGAAGAGAAGAGAGAGAAGAGAAGAGAAGAGGAAGAGAAGAGAAGAAGAAGAGAAGAGAAGAGAAGAGAAGAGAAGAGAAGAGAATATAATATAGATAATATAAATATAATATAATAGAATATAAATATAATAAGATAATATAATATAATATAATAGTAGTATAAGATAATATAATATAATAGATATAAATAATATAATATAATATAATATAATATATATAATATAATATAATATAATATAATATAATATAATAAATATAATATAATATAATATAATATAATATAATATAAATAATATAATATAATATAATATATATAATATAATATAATATAATATAATATAATATAATATAATATATTCGAGGACTGTTAAAACATGTTAGGAAAAATTCTGTGGTTTTGACGAAAATATACATTTAAATTACAAACACGCATTTTATTCATTATTCGTCTAAATTTCTTAGGATTTTCTACAAATCAATAAAGAATAAAATAATTCAAGACATATTTTTAAAAAAAATCTAAAATAAGTCTTACTAAGTATTATTATATATCAGACTTATAGAGTTTATAAACAACTTGCTATATTTAAATTTAACGGATATTAACAGAAAAAAGTCCTTAGTTCAAAATCTTGGAGACTCAATCATTTTTTAAGATGTCAGATATAAAAGAATGTCATTTCGTTTGATCGGTTTCAAGCCTTTATTATAGGCTCCAAACAATGTACAATAACGACAATTTCAGTTAAACTCATAACCACTCCTGGAAAGTATATTCCATTCCAAGCAACTGTTAAAAATGTCCTTCTTTCATAGTGTGTTTTGTTCTCCTGGCATAGTCCCGGAACATTAATGCTCAAGTGTGGGTTCAGATTGACCCCTTCTGTCCAAGTGGTCCATACATGTTCACCCTTTATACTTTGGACTTATTTGGCCCATTTTTTTGGGACAAAGTAACCAGTTAATTTGGGATTCTCAGTACTTTTTTTAATGCTCATAACTAAATATCATAATATAAAAAAAACTTATGTATTCTTATTAAGCATTGTTACCTAAACTAAATTATGCACTGCAATCTTCGCATGGACAGCATTTTGACAACAACATAAGCACTGATGTGGTCTCGAGGTAGCGTGCTGTCTTGTCACGCAGCGGGCCCGGGTTCGATCCCAGCTCAGAACAAGTTTCCTGGATGAGACTTTTTCGGGGTTTTTCCTCACCTGTAAGACAAATGTCAGGATACCTTAAGGCCCAAACGGTCCCCGAAAATCATCTGGCCTTCATTATCATCAATTTCATATTCACCTCATTAGATTAAGTTTAGGTTTAAGGCCTCTCCTGGCGTATCATTACCTATCGTCATCACCCATCATATCATTGGGACAGCGTAACCCCGCCTTCCAGGCGCCCCAACTTCAGAAGTGGGTTACAATACGCCAATGCCAGGAGAGAATATCTGAAATGTCGAGTGACAAACATATGACATTGATAAAAAAATATATAAGCACCTGTTGAATAGAAGGTTAGTATAACATCAATGCTGCGATTCCAAAAACTGTTTTGAAGCTGGGATTTCAAAACGAGTGATTGAATCGGCAGTAACTATATGCCATTTACGAAATCAGTTAGTAGCAGACATGATTCTATCATTTCTTTCATTTTGGAATAAAGTAATACCACAGGGCCAAAATAACCCATATTTGGTGCCGTAGAAAAACAAAATGAAAATGTAGTTGTACTAATCAACAACATAAAATGACAAAGGTGCACTATATTTTCTAGTGAACTCAGTAAAAAGTAAGATGTAAATAAGTTAAAGCGTTGTACAATAAATTTAAACTGGACACTCGTTGCCTGACTTGAAGTAAATGTATATTTTGCATAGAATATATGCTATTCCGCAATATGTATACATTACATCTGTGTTGTATTTAATTCAGTAACGTATATTATAGCAATAGGTGCACAGAAATTGTACAGGAATAGTTACAGCATAGTAGAAACGAGAATTTTATAAACGACTAGCTCATACTCGGCATTCGCTCCTACGCCTAAATAAATTAATTAATGTACTTTTATGTTTAGTTGAATAAGTATTAGGAAAAATAATTATACATTTATATTTTTTAGATACCCCATGCTGATTACCCGTCGTTGCCCGGGAATCTGCTTATCCCGATCTTCTTGATATAAATTAGCTGAGATACCAAAATTAATGTGTTTTATGTTTAGTTAGATGAGTAAAAGGAAAAAATTATATCGTAATTATTTTTAGATACCCCGTGCTGTTTACTTGGCGTTATCCGGGAATCTACTCATTCCGATCTTCTTGGCATAAATGAGCTGAAAGGCGAAAATTAATGTACTTCTTATGATTAGTTGAATAAGTAAAATGAAAAATAATTATAAACGTATTGTATCGTAATTATTTTAAGATTCCCTGTGCTGATTACCCGGTGTTGCTTGGGAATCTACTTATCTCGATCCTCTTGACATAAATGAGCTAAAAGACTAAATTAATCATTGTGAGTTATCCATAAAATAATACCCGCCATGTGCTGTTATGCTTGCACGTAGGCCTACTTGTCTCGATCTTCTTGGCATCAATGAAGACAAAAATGGTTATTGTAAGTTATCCGTAAGAGATAAACATATGCTGTAGCGGACGTTTTTGTAGAGCTTTTTGAGATATTCAATTGTGTGTACATTAATTGTGTGTATTTGTTATGGTGTAGGCAGCGTAAGCCGTTTAAGCGTCCAAATAGCTATTTTTTTCACGTTTTCCACTACAAAGGGCGATTTTTTAGGGTGTAGGAGTTGAGTATCACAATTCTCTTATAGCCTATGTTCATCCCGGGAATCTCCTGAACATTTTACAAAAAGCCCCCTCACAATCGGATCAACGGTAGGGCCGTGCATAAAGTACGAATAAACAAACAAACTACAAACAAACAAACAAACATTCATTTTTATATATTATCTTGTTCGTGTTAAGTACAATTCAGTTTAACTAAGGCATTTATAATATTGTGTACTATTGCCAAATAATGCAATTGATTATTTGACCGAAAATGTTTATCACCAAATAAATATATTACTTATGTTTATAATTTCACAATACTTGCTTTTAATTTTGGAACCTAAAGTCCATTTTAATGATGCCAACAAATATTTTTCAATAATTTAGATATCGAGAAAGTTTTTCTAAGTTTAATGTAACATTTCCTTAAATAATATCCATTTATAGAAAGTATATATATGTCCCTCGCCGTAACCGAGTGACTTAAGCACGAGGGCTTGAAACAGAACTTAGGCAAGAAATTTTCTCATGGAATTTCGCCCAGTATGGGACTAGTGCTCACCTAGCAGCATGAGGAAAATAGGGTAGCTGCAATAAGTAGCGGCTCAATGATTAGGAAACTAGCAATAATGTCTGGGGAGCCTGATATGCTGATCACATGTCAGCTCTATACTGTACAGATGATCATACATTTCTGTAAATGGCATATGGATGCGAGGTGAACTACCAAATAGTAGGTCACGTGATTTCTAGGCCTCTCGCGCATTGGATATTAGTCTTTTTTGTAAGATTATAACCATTTATAGTTTTTACATTTAGTTTAATACGACTTAAGGGTAATCGTCTCAATAATTGGTCAGAATATAATTATTTATTTAATTGAGGAGAAGGAATTAAAGTGGTTAGGACATGTTTTAAGAATGGAAGATGAGCGATGGCCGAAGTAACTATATGAATGGCATCCGAACAGAAAGAAGAAAAGAGGGAGACCAAAGTTAACATGGAAGGAAAACATTAAGAGAGTAATGCAAGCTAGAGGGATAAGCATCGAAGATGCCCAAGACCGTAGGCTTTGGAGGTTTGGCACGGGAAGACGGCAGCAGCTGTAAAAGCCCGAAGATAGATAGATATAATTATTTATTTATTGTATTAATTATTCCAGTAATTAAGAAGCTAACTTGCAAAAAAATAGTAGTAAAAAATAATTTATTGAGAATACTTAAGATTGTAATAGTTTTATGCGGGGAAAAATACAGGGTGTACCATTCAAACCTCCGACATTTTAATTAATCATAACTAACAAAGTATGCGGAATTATAACGAGGCCGGTGTTAAACGAAACAGAAACTCAACGAATTTTCATTGTCACACACTAAAACAACTCTATGTGTGCACCATTAGTAGCACGAGCAATGTCAAATCTCTATTCGATTTCATGCCAAGTTCTGTCCAACATGTCCATTGGTATGGTTGCAAGCTTGGCGAATTGATTTTTGTGGACTTCTCTGAAATCCTGCTCTAATTTCTTCAATCTTTTCTTCTGAAACACATGCACGAGCACCTCCTGATTCTTTTTTAACGCTTCCATTCGCCAGAAACATCTCAAGCCAGCCTTAATGGTCTTCCCATCAGGTGCATTGTCTCCATATTCTCTCCAGTAATTTCTTTGCATTGTAATTATTGACTTCGTCTCTACATACCAGAAAACGGTTTGTCCTCGTTACTGAGGAGTCGCCATTTTGTTTTATGTCATTATTGTCCAACATGCGACAGATGAATTAACTGCAACAATGAAAAAAAAGTTACTTGAGTTTCTCTTTCTTTTAATACCAACCTCATTTCATAATTCCACACACTTTGAGAGTTATGATTAATTAAAATGTGGGAGGTTTGAATGGGACACAGTGTATAATGAATCCGTCACATAATAATTGGGAACTATTTTTCCAGCAAATGTATGATCGAAATTCATTTTTAGATGTTTTAGTGGAGATTGTACGTTTTATTTAAATACCTACCTTAAGAAACGTCATTTTATAAGAATATTAATCGAATGATGACTTAGTTACATCAAAAGTTTTATCAGACTTAGAAATTGATTTTATTAATCTACATAATACTTTTTTGAGCTTTTATTTTCACAAAAATGCAGTGCTCATCTGATTTCAGGATACAATTACATTGAAACCAAATTTAAATATATCACACTTTGTAAATAATAATAATAATAATAATAATAATAATAATAATAATAATAAATAATAAATTGGTAAGAGGCACTCGAAAGAGCATTAAGTTATAAGTTTATGATTTGTCTTTTATGAGTTCGTTCAGTGATCCTGTCCATATTCTGCATTGTTTGTAATGGTATCGCTCACACTTTTGGTCGCATATCTTGCATTCACACGAATCACTCGGTTGGTGGAATTTTGCATTTTTGCACATTTTGTGATGATATCCGTGTGTTGCTAGACCTATGATTCTGTGCCTTTGTGGTTGGTTACTTCCAGCCCACTCTCTGTTTACCATGGCATCTGAGGCGTAGAAATCTTCGTCGATCTCTTTCTCTCTCTGTTTCTTTTTTTCGATGACTTCTTATATGGCTCCGTTGCTGGCAGTAGTATCCTTTGCCTCAGGTCCTCTAGGAAGAAGGTTTCTCTGGCTAGCATATAGGCCATTCTATTTGGTGTGTATTTGCTTGCACCTAATGCCTTTTTGATGAATCTTGGTTTTATTTTTTCTAACCTCTCCATATCGCTGGCCGATAGTTTCTCCCATATCAGTTCTATCCCGTAGGTGACGATCGGGGTGATCACTGATGCGAATAATTTCATGGCTGTGACTAATTTTAACGATGTGATGTCTTTGATACTGCACATAGCTCTTATAGCTGCTGCTGCTCTCTCCTGCACATGTGCGCTGAAAGACTTTGTTGTTGGCTGCAGTGTTATGCCTAAATATCTGAATTTGTTGACCATTCTTATCGGTTCTTCTCCTAGTTTTAGATTATCACTTGCCGCTGTTCTTCCTCCTTTCTTGAAAACCATTTGTACGGTCTTGTTGCTGTTTATCTTGAACTCATTTTCCATAGCCCATCGTTGTATCCCATCTATGCCTTTTTGCAATTCTTCTTTGTTTTCTGCCCCAATGGCCATGTCGTCCGCATACATTACCAGCGTGGTCCCGTTCGTTGCTTTCCCAATGTCAGCCGTCATTATGTTAAATAGTAGCGGGCTGATGGGATCTCCTTGTAGTATCCCATTAGTTTGCATAACCTCGTCTGATGCCGCAACCTCATATAATAATAATAATAATAATAATATTTTAAATTCAGACCTATGCTTGCAGTTCTGATGCGGCATCATAATATCAGAATGTTGAACGAGTTTATATTTTTGAAAGGCAAAATAAATACTTTTAAAACATATACTTCATTTATGTGTAAACAAATATTTGAAAGTTGTGAATATCACACAGAGCTAATTTACGTCTGTGTTAATAGTTCCAACAAATTTAAGATAATTTGAATAAGATATTTTCAATTCATCCGAATTTGACTCACTGATGTGGTCATTTCAAATTTTCAAATGCAAATTAAAACTTGTGTTAAGTAAGTGTATATATATATAATTTTATTGCTTCATAAATCAAACGTTTTTTATGATAATACGTATTATTTGTGGTATATCAATCTAAAATATAAGATGCAAATAATATGATTATACAAATACTTACCCATGTTTCAGAAAATACTTAATGTAAAGGCTAAGTTTGATTTACTTGACATTTTATTAATGTATTTTAAAAGGAAATTGTGTAAAATTGTGTAAAACGTTTTGTACATTACTCTTGACTGTTATAATAAATAATAATTCATTATACTAAAATAGTACTTTAAAATTATTAATTGAAGGGCATGTTAAACCCAAATTTAACATAGTTTTTTTTACACTTTAAGATAGATATAATGAGGGAAATAAAAAAAAATTAATGCTGAAATTATTCAGATTATTTGAAATGGTATCTCACAAAGGAAAGAGTTGTTCCTGAATTGAAAAGTTTCTCATGTGTTGTACTGTAACTTTTGTATCCGCTACAATATTTGAAATTCAAGAATAATTGTAATGAGCGTTAGCGTAATTCAAGAGAGTGAGTTTATTTAGCGGCATGTGAATAAATTGCATGACACTTAGAACATAATGTCCACAGGCTTTATGATTGATGACTGTTGATATTGCGGTACTGCACAAAGTTAGCATGTTTTAACAGCACTTCTAGTATTATTTTATAGCACATGAAATGCAAGATAACTCTATTTATGGACAGATATAAAATGTGTCATTTAAATGCAAACTTGACAATATCTAAATAGTGGCTTCTCTACATTAAGTAGGAAAACGTATGCAGTACAACAATGTTTTGTATGTAATACATTTATATTTTCTACTATGATTTTAGAAAACAATTTGATTTATATATGGTTGAGTTAGTATGAATGCACATATTTAAAATTATAATCATTTTGAGTAAAAATAATCAACACGACTTGTACATTTTTATTTGCAAATTTATTTCATTAGAAAAAATATTTCTCTAGAATGTACGTTTGCTTTGGGCACTATGGTGACGGGAACAGATGAAGCTGAAAATTATATTTTAGCTGCTATCCGATATTCTCCGAATCATGTGAAACCACATACAATTTGGGACAAGGGCATCGGTAAATAATATAATTATCCCTTATTCTTCTTCAGTAATAGATCTTGGACTACATCTAGACGCAAATTTAACCTGGCAAACACAAGTGAAACACATATGTAAAAAGACTTTCTCCGTCTTACATTATCTTAGACGTTTAAAGAATGTTCTCCCAGTTTCGTTAAAACAAATCCTTGTGCAGAATCTTGTGTTGCCACACTTTGATTTTGTGACATTATATATAATGATCTAAACCATGACTTGTCGCAAAGACTGCAGCGTGTTCATAATGCTTGCGTTCGATTCATTTTAAATATCCGCCATTATGACCACATTTCCCAACACTTTAATAACCTCCCTTGGCTCCGCCTTACTGATAGACGTAAATTGCACTCTCTCTCACTACTTTTCAAGCTTCTGAATTCCTATATTCCTACTTACCTGGCGTCCAGATTTGAGAAGTTATCCTCTTACCACAATATTGACACTAGGTCACAAGATAACAGTCTGCTAACAATTCCTCTTCATAGCACTCCCTCTTATTCTACTTCCTTCACAGTAGCCTCTGCCCGCTCCTGGAATTTCCTTCCTCAAGATATCAGGGGTTGCCACACACTTGGCACCTTTAAGTCACGCTGTTGTTTAATAATTATTTTTCTTTATTTATTTAAATTTATACTATGTCATTAAAAATCTTTTTCTCGTTTTTTTTATCTTTTGCATATTGTATATTTAATTTGTTAAATTTAGAGCAAATCAAAATACATTATAAATATTAATTTTATTGTATTTATAACATGTAATCGTTTATGTTTATTGTAATTTATCTGTTAGACTATTTTTTTGTATTTTTTAAAACCTGATTGAGTGGCAGATAAGGCCTTATGGCCTTAACACTGCCTGGTAAATAAAGCTATTATTATTATTATTATTATTATTATTATTATTATTATTATTATTATTATTACATAATAATGAACTTTTTTACAAGTTTATTAATTACCGGTACTGAATTTTTGATCCTTCATAGATATTCTGATAAACATAAAATGTACTCCACGAATTATTTTAAAATTAATTAAAATAAGTTATTTTTAAATTATCCCTCCATGGTATCTTTATCTTGTCGTGATGGAGTGGCTTGCGTGCTTAAATGACCCCGAGAGCTATGCCGGCGGTAGCATTGCTGCTGATAGGGTTACCCGTGCCGGACAGATCGACGGCGATAATCTAGACGAAATAAGTATCTTGGTCGAAAGAGTGATGATCTTTCACCGTAAAAATTCAACCGTCAAGAAATGCGGACATGGATTTTAATATGGAGAGCTTATGTCCCCGCGGCCATGAACTTATGGGTTCAGTAGACCCAGTGAGTTAGTTAGTTACTTTAAAATTATTTTTATTGACTTAATACAATTTTCATGCCTGATATACAGGGTGATTCAAAAGTCACTATACATTTTGTATTTAGACTGGTATTATTACACATTATGTAATAATACTAAAACATATGCCACAGTAGGACATAATTCCAATGTATTTCAATGTGACCAGCTTGCACGTCTAGACACAACGACCATCGTTCCACTACACTGCGAAAAACTTTCTCAAGCATAGCTGGTGTAATTTTAGCAGCCGCGGTTCTAATCCGCTGTTTTAGCTGTTGAATGTTGTCTTCACCTGGTACATGTCATACTTTATAAACCCCCAAGCAAAAAAGTCTGAAGGTGTCAGGTCTGGGAAGCTGGGAGCCACATCATTGGCGCTGCACGGCCAATCCATCTACCGGGTATAGCTTGATTTAGGTAGTCCCGAACCGTAATGACAAAATGACGTGGTGCCCCATCCTGCTGAAAAACAACAGTATCCATTATACCTTCAAATATCAATTTAGGTTCCAAAAACACTTCCAAAATATCGAGGTATACGTTTCCAGTAACAGGTTTCTCTGCAAATATGAAGGGCCCGTAAACTGTTGACCTGGTTAGTCCTAACCACACATTTACTTTGGGTGTGTCCCGTTCCCACTTCTGCATCACATTTGGTTGGATCCTGCAATTGTTTCTATTGACATGTCCACATGTGTGGAATGTAGCCTCATCACTAAATAAGACATTTGCTATTAAATTATTTTCCACAGTTTCTAGTAGATCATGACACGCACATTTTCTGGATGCATAGCCCTCAGCTTCAATTTTATGCAAGACCTGGATGTGATATGCACGTTTGTGCAATTTGTAGAGCAGTGGTTTGAGGAATACCCAGCTCTCTACTAAGTCTCCTGGTTGATGCAGAGGGGCTGCGAGTGATCGCATCCTGTACATTTTGCACGATATCTGAAACGACCGGTCTCTCTGGACGCTCTACATCTGCAACACTACCAGTACGCTGAAATGTATTGACCAGGTTATTTATAGCCAGCCTGGTGGGGCCTGTTTTCCTAAATTTACGGGCGAAATCTGCCCGCGTTTGTTCATACGTCATACCACCCAAGACGAGCAGAAACAACAGCTATTCTTTCTTCTTTGGTTAGCATACTGTTATATTACCTGCAACAAAAATTAATACAGTCACTGTATCATCAAAATGTATAGTGACTTTTGAATCACCCTGTATAGCTTTTAAGATACATCCGGAACATACGCACCAAAATACACTTTTACAGGAAGACATTGAAATTTAAAATTGCATCCTACCACAAGGAATAAAATAAACATTTATGAGAGAATCAGGTATAATTTATACAGAACTAACAATATCGACATAAATCATAGTAACAGTTAAGCACCGTCTTAACTTCTATAGCTTCTTAAAAGCTCCAAAAGGAGTTCATGTGTTAAGGAAACATTAATAAAATAATTTTCAATGGGAAGAAGTGTAAAGTACAAGTTAAATTAAAACAAATTGTAAGTCAGAAGGAAATGAGGGGGTATTGATGGTTCAATATGATGAAGCTTCGAATATGGTAAATTTTTATGACTATTTAACTCATGCCTCAAATGGGAGTCAATGACCAATTGCGTTTCAATTAATTTTAGTCTTCTTCACCTCGATTTCATCACTTTCATTTTATCGCTTTCATCTTATCAAGTGACTTCGTGATTGTATGTATAGTGCACGGATGTAACCAGATTCTGATTGCGAGATATGATAGAAAAACATTCGTAGCAATTGATTATACCATAAAAAAAAGAAACCACTGTTTGCACTTTCTTAAACTATTATTTTCAAGGAATTAACCTTGCTGAAAAATATAATTGACATATTTACATCATAGTCATCAGAAATTAATTAATAACTTGTTATGATGAGTTTTATTTCTTCTCCACTAGGGTGCATTCTTACAATGTTGCGATTCTATTTGGCAATAAATATGATCTGGTTGCACTGATGAACAAATGAAATATAATGTTTCTCATTTGTTTTCAAACATCGCCGTTTACATTAAATATATAAATATCTTAAAATAACTATATTTAAATAATGATTTGTCAGTAAACATGTTAATTTTATTCGTTAAATAGTCCTAACAAATGCCACTCTAGATTTCCAAATTCTCTAGATAAATTGGAAATCACTCGTGGCATTTCTTATAATTACCGCCACATTTTATAATGTCATGTATAGTAAATGGATGGTGGTTTATTTAATATTAACTAACTCATTGTCACTATCGAACCCATAGGTTCATGGCCTTGCGGACATAAGCTCTCCATACATCCCTATCCTGAATCAACGTTTTCCTGTCATCCCCTGTATAATATACTTCCCTCAAATCATAGTTAATGTTATTCTCCCACCTCTTCTTGGCCTACCAACTGGGCGTTTTTCCTCTGCTTTTCCTCCAAGAAGCTTCCATGTACATCTTTCCTTCCCCATTCATGCCACATGTCCTGCCCATCGCAGTTACGAGACTTAACTGTTCTCATTACATCTGGCTTCCTATAAAGACCATGTTGTTCACTGTTATGTAGTCTTCTTCATTCACCTGTCTGTTCATCTCTCTTTGGTCCAAAAATATTCCTAAGAACTCTATTCTCAAATACTCGTAATCTCCTTTCCTCCCTTAAGGTAAGAGTCCATGTTTCGCATCCATATAATATAACTGGTCGAATAATAGTTTTATATACTTTCAGTTCAGTGTTTTTTTGAAAGGAGTTGGGACGTCAATAGTCTCTGTAATGCATAATAGCACTCATTTCCAAATTGAGATATTTTAATACTAGCTTGTTTTATTCCTTGAAAGTTAAATATATGTGATGTGCTAAGGAGAATCAACAGAGTACATTTTATGGTGCATATAAATCGACCGCGGTGAACTAGTGGTTATGCTCCTTGCCGGGGTCGATGGATTTTTTAGGTCGGAAAAATCCAAGGGGCAAGTCCTCCGGGAGGGACTTTAAGCCGTGGGTCCCGAGTCTGAAGATTTTCAGGCTCGTAAAAAATCCTTAAGCCTGAATGAAAAGGCCTCTAAGTAAAGTTTACCGAATTTTCCCGTCCTAGTACTACCTTGGTTTCCTAGATGTGAGTATGAGGCGGAACGCTGACCACGTACCACTCAAACTGACATCTATACGAAAACAAGTGTAACTAAATTAGTATGGTTCAAATTCTTCCCTGTAGGGGGAGAGCGCCTAAATCTCTGTAAAGGGAAAACGTAGGCTTACAATACAATACAATACAATACAATAAATCGATTTCAAGGTTTTAGTGCATATTTTACTAATATTTTCATGTGGAAACATATAGTACCTATATTAACTTTTTACTCTGAAACTTTAAAATTGCTTCATAACTTTACTGCGATAATAAACTTTGATGAAACTGAAAGTACAAGTTATTTTTTCAAGACAATTCAATATTTTCACATTCCTTTGTTTATGAAACACTGTCTTGGAAAGAAATAATTGCACTTATTGATCTTTATAAGGTACTAAGCTAATACACGACGTTAGGGTGGGCCGAAAAAACACATTTTTTTATTTCGAAGTTGTAGTAGCGCGGAAAAGTTGCGAATTATACAGCTAAAAAAAAAGAAAAATCAAAATCGATTGACATCTTCCGGTCGCGCAAAGGCTCTGATGTTTGGCAAACTGTGATAAAAACTTCATTTTTGCAATTATTTATTTTTATAATATCAAGTAGGTAATGCTTATCTTTGTTAAACACGTTTATGTCTATCAGTGGTATCTGACAATCAATACTCTGGAAGTTATTTATTAAATACCAAAAATGCGTCAAAATATAACTTGTTCATTATTCTGGCAAATTTTGGAGTTTATGCGCGACCGGAAGATATCAACTGATCTAAACCAAATTAAAACACAATGTTTTTAGCCTCTATTTGAAGACGTTACAAACTATTACACTACGAAAACGCCTAACTAAAAAATTACAGAAATAATCTCAAAAATGAAGTTTTGTCAAACTTTACAGTCTTTGCACGAACGGGAGATGTCAACCGATTTTGATATATTTTTTTCTTTTCTTTTGTCTATATAATTCGCATCTTCTCCGCGCTATTGCAACTTTGAAATAAAAAAAAAGAGATTTTTGGTCCACTCTACCCGACGTGCGCTGCTACGCCTAAATAAATGAAATGTGTTTTGTATTTAGTTGAATAAGAAAAATAACTATACATTTATATCATAATTATTTTTAGATACCCCGTGCTGATTATCCGGCGTTGTCCGGGAATCTGCTTATCCAGATCATGTTGGCATCAATGAGCTGAAAGACAAAATGGTTATTGTGATTTATCCGTAAAAGGTAGACATGCTGTCGCGGACTTTTTTGCAGATTTTTTAGATATTCAATTCTGTGTATATTCATTTGGTGTATTTGTTATGGTTTAGGCAGCGTAAGCGTCCACAAAGTTCCGAAAAACCCTTTTCCACTATAAAGGGTGATTTTTAAGGGTAAAGGGGTAGAGTATTACTAATCTCGTATAGCCTAAAACCTTTCCGGGAGACCTCTGAACATTTTGCAAAATTCCCCATCACAATCAGATGAATGGTGTATAATGCATAAAGGAAAAACAGACAGACATACATTCGTTTTTATATATACAGATTTCCATTTTTTTAATCCAAACATATTCGACCCTTATATATGAAATTATTTTATAGTTAGTTTAAGAACATCAAATTGAAATGTTAATACAGAGTTAAATATGCCTACAAATTTCTGTAGATGTGGTGGTTGAATGTATAAACGTTTTTTTTTATAGATGGTGATGGGTTTTTGATAGCTTATAATTACTGAAGTGGAATTCAAGAATATTTATTATAGAAAGGTATCTAGGCCAATGGATACCTAATGTTAAACAATTTGTTCGTCTCTATAGATACCCATTTGTTCATTTTCTACATTAATATGATTTCTTTTAATACGAAGGAATTATTTTTGTGTCCAGTACTAAATTGTGTTACAATTTCCAAATCAATTCCTTGAAAGAATAATAATAATAATAATAATAATAATAATAATAATAATAACAATAATAATAGTATTATTATATATAATAATAATAAATAGTATTATTATTATTATTATTATTATTATATTACTTAAATAAGTTTATAACAACATTGTGAATTAAATTGAATATCAATACTTTTTTGTAAATATTTATCAATTTTTAAAGCATATTTCCAACATTTTTACGACATTAATGGATGCGTATAGTCATTAGTTTTTGTCCATATAATTCCACACTCCATTAATAATAATATATACAAAAATACTTTCATTTTAGTAGTACGGGATGATTTTAGTTGCTCTTTAGAAAATTTGTTTTTAAGAATGGTTGTTTTAGAAATGTTCCTTTACGAAAAAAATACGGATTTTGGTCTTTGGAAAACTGTTAATAGTAATAATGTTTTATTTAGGAAAAAGGATAATTAGTCTTTTCCTTTAGGATAAAGTAAAGAAAACTAGGGAAATGAAAAACAAGTAATGGGTATGGCTACATGTAATTTAATTTGAAATCAGAAAACAGTCAATTTCATTCTGCACGCATTGTGTTGAAGTTTTATTTGAGCTTGCTAAGTATGTGGATGTGTTGCTATGGAAACAGTCGTATTCATTTTCATACATGTTCACTAATATGACTGTGGTCCGCGTATAAATTCATATTAGGGGATTAAAACAACAGAATGGATAATGGTGTGCTAGAAAAACAAAACAAAAATCGTGTCTTCTGTAATGGAATTGCATAATATTTCATCAAACGTAAACAATCTAATCGTAATCTCTTGTCAAATAATTCAGTCTAGAAACTTCTAAGATAACTTATCAGCTCAATAGCAAGTAGCTCTTAAATATGTTTGACATAAATTAAAATATTACATCCACAGTGAATATGTTCGTGCATTAGGGTTTTAACGTTTTGGACTTTTGTGAAATAGAATATTTCCTGTGCAATGAATGAGTGAACGTTTGCTTGTAACCATTGAAAAAGGCCTTAATTTCACTGAGCTTCAAGACAAGATCACCCCCAAATCAATACTAAATATTGATATAGAAATATATTTGGGGGTGACCTTCTCTTGAAGCTCAGTGAAATGGGAGCCTTTTTCAATTGTTTTAAGTAAAAGTTCATCCATTCATTGCACAGGAAATATTTTATTTCACAAAAGTCCAAAAGGTTATAACCCTAATGTGAGATTCAATATAATGTTACCTCACAACATGTTCTTAATCCGATATCTACAGAAATTCAGATTTTTTATTGGATCAGCCAATGTATTCCAGACCGAATTTAAATTCCCCTTTTTTCATGTGATTTGTATTTTTTTCTTCTTTTTTACACAGGTTCAACTTTCATATCCCTTCGCCTATTATTTAATATGTGCTTGACATTTTCATTGATGTTACGTCACATATAGGCCTAAATGCATTATATAATGGAAATGGACAACTAATGAAAAATGAAGGAAATTTTGACGAAGTGACTGATTTCAAATACCTAGTAAGAATAATTACAAATAGAAATGAGATTCGCATAGGAATTAAACATAGGCTCAATTCTGGAAATGCATGCTATTATGCATTTCAGGGACTCTTGTTGTCTCAACTCGTTTAAAAAAAGTTAAACTGAAAACATATAAAACAGTTATTCCCCCAATTATATTATATGGATGCGAAACATAGACCCTTACTTTAAGGGAGGAGAAAAGATTGCGTGTATATGAGAATAAAGTTCTTAGAAATATTGTTGGGCCAAAGAGACATGAACGGACAGGTGGATGGAGAAAACTACATAATAGTGAGCTAAATGATATGTATAGGAAGCCAGATATAATAAGAACAGTTAAGTCTCGTAGACTGCAATGTGCAGGTCATGTAGCACGTATGGGGGATGGAAGAAGTGAATGGAAGCTTCTGGTAGGATAATCAGAGGGAAAACGCCCAGTTGGTAGATCAAACATGAGGTGGGAGAATAACATTATCCATGATATGAGGGAAGTAGATTATGCAGGGGATGATTAGAAAACATTAGCTCAGGATAGGGATGTATGGAGAGCTTATGTCTGCGCGGTCATGAACCTACCGGTTCGATAATGCCAGTGAGTTAGAGTTAGTTACGCTTAGACTCGTTGACCATGCATTTGAAAGAGTAAAACAAGAGACAAAAAGATATAAATAATAATCAATTGACTTTGTGTTTACTTGATGAAAATCCATATTTATTAATTAAATAAAAATAAAACGTAGTTTTATTTGATTTTCATATTTATTATATAATTATATAATATTTTCATATTTATTAATTAATATTATATAATTATATAATAAATATGAAAATCAAATAAAACTACGTTTTATTTTTATTTAATTAATACATAAATTACAAATATCTCAATATTTATGTGGCACCCTTAAAATAACGCTGGGATACAAAGTAAAAAAATAAACACATTTAAAGTTTTATAAAGTATTGGCTGTGCATGCAATATTGTATGGCTCAGAAATATTGACTCTGAATAAACAGTCAATTTAAAGAATAGAAGCAGCAGAAATGAAATATTTACGATTTGTGGTAGGATATACTTTAACGGATAAAAACGAAGTGAAGAAATACGTAAAGAACTACAAAATATTCAGTTTGACAGACAAAATAGAAGAAAATGATATGAACATGTCTGCAGAATGGATACTAACCGATTTTATCATAATTTACAATTTATCTAGAGAATTTGGAAATCAAGAGTGGCATTTGTTAGGACTATTTAACAAATAAAATTAAGCTGTTTACTCAAAAATCATTATTTAAATATAGTTATTTTAAAATATTTGTATATATAAAGTTTGAAAACAAATCAGAAACGTTATGTTTCAATTGTTCATCACTGTAACCAGATGATATTTATTGCCAAATAGAATCGCAATATTTTAAAAATGCACCCTAGTGGAGAAAAAATTAAACACATCATTACAGGTTATTAATT
The DNA here is from genome assembly GCA_030220185.1 of Diploptera punctata. NCBI lineage: Eukaryota > Metazoa > Arthropoda > Insecta > Blattodea > Blaberidae > Diploptera > Diploptera punctata. The sequence goes on along the minus strand of JASPKZ010009800.1, from coordinate 3,397,597 downwards.
AATTTCTGATGACTATGAGGCGTCCTCGCTCCTCTTCTCTTCTCGATTTATATTAATGACGTGACCAAGAAACTACAAAACTGCAAGCATCACGCTGACGACCTACAGATTTACACATACTTTAGGCCTGACGAAATTAATGAATATGTTGACAAAGTAAACACTGACCTCAGGCTTATATCTTTATGGTCCAGACAATATGGGCTGAAACTAAATGTAAACAAAACGCAAGCAATAATTATCGGACATCCAAGGCTATTACACCTCATAAACAATGGCAATATGCCGGCTATCATATTAGATAATGAACAAATTCCTTATACCGACGTCGTTAAAAACTTGGGATTTTACTTAGATTCTAATTTAAATTGGCATGTGCAAGTAAAACAAACATCTAAAAGGATCTTCTCCATAATGCATTCCCTAAAGCGACTTAAACATTTTCTTCCTACAGCTCTTAAAAGAATTTTAATCCAAACTGTAGTGATGCCGCATTTTGACTACTGTGACGTTCTACTAACTGACATAAGTGACGGATTGTCGGACAAACTGCAGCGTGTCCATAATATGTGTATCAGATTCATATTTAATGTTCGAAAATACGATCACATTTCTCCATTATTCCACGAATTGTCTAAAACATCTAAAAGAGAGAAGAAAATCGCACTGTCTAATTCTCCTATTTAAGATCCTACATACCTCGATTCCCAATTATTTATCATCCCGTTTCCAGTATCTATCCTCAAACCATAACTTAAACACAAGATCACAACATAGTCTCTTGCTTAATATACCGCAACATAGGACATCACATCACTCCATGTCATATACCATCTTCACTTCTCGCAACTGGAATTCCCTACCACAAGAAATAAGGGGCTGCCGGACATTGGCATCTTTTAAAAGAAATCTAAATTTATATTTGCTCTAAACTCGACTTCATTATTATCCAGTGTAAGGTATATATATATTAATTGGCGTTTCTCGTATAATGTATCATATTTATATAATAATAATAATAATAATAATAATAATAATAATAATAATAATAATTATTATTATTATTATTATTATTATTATTATTATTATTATCGTATCATTATTGTTATTACCCCATAAAATGTTGTTAGTACATTAAATTTACATTGCTACATTTAATGTATCTTTAACTGTTTATAATTAGTATAGTGTATATCTATATTTGTCAAATATTTATTTGTATTTGTGCTGGTTGAGTGGAAGAGAGGGCCTTATGGCCTTAACTCTGCCAGAATAAATAAAGTATTATTATTATTATTATTATTATTATTATATATTATTATTATTATTATTATTATTATTATTATTATGTAATTATGGTTGCGAAACATGGACTCTCACTTTAAGGGAGGAAAGTATTTAGAAAAAGTTTGGACCAAAGAGAGATGAACAGACAGGTGAATGGAGAAGACTCCATAACAATGAACTACATGGTCTTTATAGGAAGCCAGATATAATAAGAACAGTTAAGTCTCGTAGACCGCGATGGACAGGACATGTTGCACGTATGGGGAATGAAAGACTTGCATGGAAGCTTCTTGTAGGATAGCCAGAGGGAAAACACCCATTTGGTAGACCAAGAATGAGGTGGGAGAATAACATTAACTATGATTTGAGGGAAGTAGATTATATAGGGAATGATTGGAAAGCATTAGCTCAGGATAGGGATGAATGGAGAGCCTATGTCCGCGCGGCCATGAGCCTATGGGTTCGATAGTGCCAGTGAGTAAGTAAGTAAGTATGATGTAAAAGTAAAGTAAAGTGATCCCACTACAGGCCTCGGGAGGCCCTTGGGGTAGTGGGAGGTTAAAGCTCCCACTTTTCTAGACAATCGGCACTTGATGTCAGCCGGGTTGTCAGCCCTGCGTTACGGCCGCCTTTACCCCCAGAACAAGCGTCTGGTATTCATTTCAGTTAGAGGCTGAGTCGACCCCAGGGCCATAGTGCTGCCAGAAGGTTTGAGTAAGTTTAAAAATCCTGACCCCACCAGGACTCGAACCCTCGACCTTCCGGCTTATAGCGCAGTGCCTTAACCACTACGCTACGGCGTAATTATGTAAATTATATTTTTCTGCAACGTTAATTCCTGGGAAATAATAAGGTTAAGAAAGTGCAAACACTGGTTTTATTTTTTATGGTATAATCAATTGCTACAAATGATTTTCTGTTATTATCTCGCAAGCAGAATCTGGTTACATTCGTGCACTATATATACAATTTGGGAACCACTTGATAAAATGAAAGTGATACAATCGAGGTGAAAATGACTGTGATTGGTTGTAAATCAAAATTCATGGAAATGTAACTGGTCATTGACTGCCATTTGAGGTATGAGTTAAATAGTCTAGGAAAAGTCTGAACTATAAACCAAGAGGAGCAAAAAAAGATCTGGGACGCCCAGGAAAGAGATGGATACGGCAGCTATAATACCCAAGTTGGCAAGAAGAAGAAGAACAACAACAATAAAATAAAATAAAAGTTATAACAATTTATCAGTTGTTTCACATATATAAAATACTAATTCAATTATATTACAATATTACAACTCTGATTTTTTTTCGGATGTACTTATTTGAACTTGAAACTTGTACTTAATTTTAAAAACTTGCTAGAGTGCAACTATGATTCACTGTGTTTTTAGAAATTTACAATTCACTGACCTCGTCAACATTTGAACCCACGACCTTTCAGACCATTGGTGTGCAGATTATCAATATGACTAACGAGACGTGTGACCCTATGAATTTTCTCTTGTTTTTTTTTGTGTGCGAGGTTCATGCGCGGTATACAACAAAAACAATTGTTCATGTTATGAGATGTAACCTTTGACAAAAAAAAGTCCTTGTTCTGCCTGTCATAGTGAGACAAATCATGTTTGAAATTGTTTTGATGTAGTACATCATTTCCCATACTGTGGTTCGCAAACCCCCTGGGGGTTCGCAAAATTTTTCAAGGGGTTCGCCAAAACTTTCCTTTAATGGCGGGTTTCAAAGTTAGGCCTATTATTGTTTCCTTCATTTCTACGTTATTGTCATAATAATAATAATCCATCCATCCATAGTAATTCTGCTCGAAACTTGTATTCTGAAAATGAACATAATAAAAACAGCAGAGAGTAATTTGGGACCAGAGCAGCCCTGGGGATATGGACATTAAGCCGGAGGAAACCCAGGGGGATGGTGGTGGGGCTCTTAATAAAAAATAATAATGCTCGAGGGCAGGTCTTTCACTGCAATCATAGCATGTCCACGCTATGCTTTGCAGCTTTACTAGGAAATCATAGGTATAATACCTTTACATTGCATTCCACACCGGTGGAAGATGATGATGGTGATGGCCGGATAATTTTCGGGGACCGTTGGGCTTTTACCTTCCTGACATTTGTCTTACAGGTGAGGAAAAACCCACAAAAAAACCTCACCCAGGAGCCTGTCCCGACCGGGAATCAAACCTGGGTTCACTGCGTGACAAGGCAGCACGTTACATCGAGACCACAGCGATGGGCAATAATAATAATAATAATAATATAATAATAATAATAATAATAATAATAATAATAATAATAATAATAATAATAATAATAAATTATGATTATAAAATATTGTTTTTATTATTGTTATTATTATCATTATTCTTATAGTAATAATAATAATAATAATAATATTATTATTATTATTATTATTATTATTATTATTATTATTATTATTATTTGGTTGGAATTAAATGTTATGTATGTCTGTTGTATATGTTTATTTAAGAGTCAGTGGTTCACCCAATTTAAATCGTTGAGGAATGGGTTCGCGAGTCGAAAAAGGTTGGGATCCACTGATCTAGTAGATCTTAGACTATGGAAATATTTTCCTTCCAAGCATGTGGTGTATGATCTCACTTACAAGAGAGAAGACTCCTAAGGAACGAAACCACGCGATGCCTTGAATGAGAGTCTTAGCCCAGAATCAAGCAACCATCTTAATCTTGTATCCCATCTTTGCTTGATAATAAAGTTAAAGATTCATGATTAAAATTATATTTAATTTACATACATGAAGTCATAGGCGGTTACATGGCGCAAGCAGTTTGACGCTCGCTTCTCGCCGCTGGGGTCCCGAGATCGAGTCTCGGTCACTTAATGTGGGTTTCGTGGTGGACAAACGGAGCTTGGGCAGCTTTTTCTAGGGGTTTCTCCCGTTTTCCCCCGCCACAATATCATTCCACCATTTCTCCATACTCATCTCTTTCATTTCTTTCATTTCGTTCATATGCCCTTGAGAAGGTGCGTCAGGCGTGGTCGGCCGGCACCCTTGTCACTCACAGACCTCTATAGTCTATAAGGGGCTTCATCTCATCTCATTTTTCGCCCTGACCCTAAGTTGGACACGAGTTGAGGATATTTATTAAATTTTACATGATGCCATCATTTTCTGGCTTTACTTAATTTAAAAAAATTATGAATGTTTTATATTCTGACAGTTACAGAATTCCATTAAAACTTTATTTATTAAGTCTTTAACTAATTTTCCCTAATATAATATATAAAAATTAATGAAATGTGATGTATGCGCCATACAGCAGGCTATACAAAGTGGGACCATAAAAGAAATGAGGAAATGATGGAAGAGGTGGATGTAGAACCCATTCTTCACCATATACAAAACTACAAGAACAACTGGAAAGCTCATCTTCAACGAATGCCGTCTTATAGAATTCCAAAAGTCATGCTTCGTTACTGCCCCCAAGGCAAAAGATCGCTGGGACGTCCAAAATAGCGCTGGATGGAAAACTCCTCTTTGAGACCGTAACAAGCCACACGACCTAACACTTACATGGATGATGATGATGATGATAATATATAAAATTAATGTTTGTTTGTTCGTTCGTTCGTACTTTATACGCGGCCTTACCGTTGATCCGATTGTGATGGGGCAATTTGCAAAATGTTAAGGAGATTCCCGGGATGAACATAGGCTATAAGAGAGTTGTGATACTCAACTCCTACCCTCTTAAAAATCGCCCTTTGTAGTGGAAAACGTGAAACAAGTAGCTCTTCGGACGATTAAATGGCTTACTCTGCCTAAACCATAACATATTCACAAAATTAAATTAATGTATACAGAATTGAATATCTCAAAAATCTCTACAAAAAAAGTCCGCAACAGCATATGTTTATCTCTTACGGATAACTCTCAATAACAATTTTTGTCTTTCATTGATGCCAAGAAGATCGAGATAAGTACCATAGATTCCTGTGCAAGCATAGCAGCACATGGAGGGTATTCTTTTACGGATAACTCACAATAACGAATTTTGTCTTTTAGCTTATTTATGCCAAGATGATCGGGATGAAAAGATTCCCGGACACTGCCCGGTAAACAGCACGGTGTATCTAAAAATAATTACGATAAAAAATGTCCCGCCACTTATTTAACTAAACATAAAACACATTACTTTTCGTATTTCAGCTCATTTATGTCAAAAAGATCGGGATAAGTAGATTCGCGAGCAACGCCGGGTAATCAGCACGGGGTATCTAAAGAATATAAATTTATTATTCCTCTTACTTATTCAACTAAACATAAAAGCACATTAATTTTCATTTATTTAGGCGTAGCAACGCACGCTGTGTATTAGCTAGTGATTTATAATAATTTAAGAACACGACAATACATTATACAGAGTATTCGGAAATTCCCACAACAAGCATCTATGACTTGGAGAGGGAACTGATAGATATGTTTTTGTCCGGAAATTGATCTTTTTTCGTTTCGGAGGTACAAAAAGTTCGCAATAATTGTTTAAATCTCCCGCGACTTCGGTGATAAATTAGTAATAATATGATGACTTAAGACTCAATTAATTATTGGAAATTTCGGGCGATGTGGATCCTTTTGTTTGAGTGGACCCTGTTAACATTTCCTTTAATTGATGCTGCTCTCAAACAGAAAATATTATTCTTCCCCTGATGAACTTTGACGGGTTCAAGGCCAGTTTTTTATTATTCTTTGTGCGAATATGGGTTGTATTTGTGATATTTATGAAAATTACCACTTTAAAAGTTTTTCTAGCTAAGAATCAGTTCTTAATTTCTGCTATTGAATATTACAAATGTTGAAAAAAAAAAACTCCTAAATATGTTATATTATGTAGATGCTGTTTTAATATACTGACGGATTTCGTTTGATATTATGTGATATGATAGCTGCTATAAAATAATTAAACACAACAGAGGAATTCAACGAGTACCTGGGTCCACTTTACACGAATACATATATTTTACCAATGAGGATACTATCTGTAAAAACCATTCACTTAATTAATTTTATTTAATATACTTGTGATTTTACTAAACCCAAAGTCCGTCGCTTTCTGCAGTTGAATGACGTGTGAATGTTACAATCAACAATAATTTTTCAAAACATTAAATAAATATCAACTCTTTTTAATTATGTTCAATGTTTTCAAATTAATCTATGCCTGTCTGTATAAATTAATAGAGTAAATAAAGTTAAAAATAGACTAAAAGCTAAGGTGAACTCTGGGGTCCACTTTATCCGAATATGGTGGTTAAAAGTGCACCTTCCTTGTAATGTAAAACAGTTTATAAATTATGAAGTTGTTTCCATATTTGAATAAAATAACAATGCTATTTCATAGTTACAATACTACGATAATCACTCTAATTAAACAAAATGCAAATCCCTTCATTAAAAGAAGAAAAACAACAAATTCAAAACTGAGGTCCAAATTACCCGAAGTTCCTCTATATTTAAACAACTCAATTTTCGCTTATTTATTAAGAATGCCCATTTGAAAAGGGGACAATAAATAAATTTCACTTTTGCACTGAGAGAATAAGTAATTGTTTACACGCATACTAATCAAAGTTGTATTATGTGTTATAATTACAAAGAAATACACGTTATCTCAGTCAAAGGATAAATTTATTACGTCGACGTTTCAGTCTCATTATGTGAGATCATTTTCAAGACATGGTTGTGTCGACGTAATAAATGTATGCTTTGACTGAGATAACGTGTATTTCTTTGTAATTATAATATTAATTACTCTCAGTGAAAAAATAATTAAAGCAAAGTATAATATATTTTATTATGTGCTTAACATTGCGCAAATACACACTAAAACGGCGGTTCGATACAATAAGCTCCTCACACACATTGCACATGCGAATTATGTTTTGGTACATTAGCTCAATTACACCTTGTGTCTGATGAATCTCTTGTGCAGCGGCCAGAACTCGTGAAAGTAGACATTCTACAGTAAATATTCTCAGAGATCTGATATAACAGAGATTTCATCATCATCATCCGGTATCGTGACAGCTGCCGCCGTCTTCTGGAAACCAAACGCCATTCCTACCTGTCCATCCATTGATCTTGCTCCAGTCCTCTGATAATCATAGCCGCATACACGGTTTCTATCCAAGTTTTCTTTGGTCTTCCTTTCTTCCTCTTTTCCTTTTGGATCCATTCCATAATAAGTTTAGGTAAACTTTGGTCTGGCATTATTTTGACATAGTCATACTACTGTAATATTTTCTTTTCTATAATGTCTATGATGTCCGGTTCCTCTTGTACACCATAATTTCCCTTATTCTTTATTTCGTATTATATCCATTCTAGATTTCCCAGCTGATCTTCTTAAAACATCCATTTCTACTTAAAATTGTTTTCATTTCCCTGGTAGGAATTTGCCAAACTTCAGCACCATATGTAAAAATGCTTTGAACTATGGTTTGATATATTTTTAATGTTCTATTTTTTGGAGTATTTTTGTTACACCAAACAGAGTTTAAAGCATTTATGATTGTTTTGTTTGCATTATCCAATTTTTAATTTCTACTGTGTCATTGCCTGAATGGTCTGATTTTGTTCCTAAATAAGTTCATTCAATACTAGGTTTTAGTTCTTCTCCATTGTTGAAATTTATATTTACCTATCTTATTTGATGTGTAAAAAAAGTGTAGTGGAGTTAATACCGGCATTCTTAGAGGACATGAATTGGCCGCCTGTCTTGTTCATTTCTGTCCGAAAAATCTTCCAAGAATGCGCCAAGTACTCCTTCCAGGAAGATAAGTGTCACTCGTTAGGCGAGGTGGAAAAAGGTAAGACCCTATTAAATGACCCTTCACGATAACTCTCCATACATTAATGTCGAAACGCTGCCGGTATCCACGAAAATGCGTGACATAGGAATTTTCGTCATCCAAAACACGGCTGTTTCACAGCATTCTTAGTGAAGCTACATTCTTCAGCGAAGAGTATTAACTATTTGTAACTTGGGGTCGTCTATAGAACGGCGTTGGGATCAGGAACAGAAATTAGCATGCAGTGGAGAATCGACGGACCCATTGTATATACTCTCTGGAGATAATTAATAATAATAATAATAATAATAATAATAATAATGCTTTATTTTAGCTGGCAGGCTTAAGGCCATAAGGCCTTCTCTTCCACTCAACCAGCGAATAGTAGAATTATACAAAAATTGCATACTTATTACAATTTTATGATATTATTAAAATACAGACTAAACAAAATACAAAAATGATGTGATCTAATACTAGCTAATACTAACAAAACATGGAATATAATACAATTAAAATTATATTAAATAATGTAAGTAGCTTCCTAGATGATTATTTATAGAATGTTGTATATAGTTGTTATACAGTTAATGTCTCATTGTGTGTTGAACTTAGGTTATTAGTAAATTTGTATTTAAATAATGATAGCGATTGACATGGCTGGGAAGTTAGTTTCATGCTCTAGTCATATATATTGTGTAAGATTAAGAATATATACATATCCTGTTCTGTGATATCAAAAGTAAAGGAGAGTCTTGTGATCGTGTTCCTAAATTGTGATGAGCCGATAGATTTGTGAAAACATGTTGTTAAATAACTTGGTAAATATGTGAGCAGAATTTGGAATAGTAAGATATGTAAATGTAAAGTTCTTTTGTCATTTAGGCGTAGCCATGATAAGGCCTGAAATCAAGGAGGCACCAGGTCATAACGATGGAGATTGAATATAATCGAATGCACGCATAATGAGCACGCTGCAGTCTGTCAAATCAGTTGTGCAGATTAGTCAGTAATATGTCGCAGTAGTCGAAGTGTGGCATTATAAGAGTCTGTAGAAATATTTGTTTTAATTTTGTAGGAAGAATGTTTTTAAAACTATTTAGGGAGTGAAGAATTGAGAACACTTTCTTGCAGGTTTTATTCGCTTGGATTTTCCAGTCTAGGTTTTGGTCCATGTAGATACGCAGATTTTTTACTACTGAGCTGTAGAGGATGATTTTGTCATTTAGGAGAATGGTAGGGATATTTTCGTAATTTATAATGCTTTGAATTCGCCGATGTCCCATAATTATGTATTGTGTCTTGTCAGCATTTAGATTAAGTCCATGTTTCCTCGACCATTGGGAAATTGAGTCTAGGTCACCATTTAGTTTTTCTGGTGTGTCATGTACATCATCAGGATGGGAGTGAATGTAAATTTGCAAATTGTCAGCATATAGATGATGTAACAATAAGTAAGTCTAGTGGATATTTCGTTAATATAGATAGAGAAGAGAAGTGGTCCTAACACTGAACCTTGATGGACGCTACGCTTCAGTGATAGCCAGGATGAGGAGAGTTCTGCATTGGATACACATTGCTGTCGATCATGAAGGTAGAATCCAAGCCAGTTAACAGCATTGTCCGAAAGATTCAGAGCGCGTAATTTTGATATTAGAATGTCAGTGTTAACAGTGTCGAAAGCTTTACTGAAGTTCAAGAGTGTTAATGTTGTCATATGGCGACTGTCCATTGCTTCCCACGCATCTTAGGTAACTTTAATAAGTGCGGTTGCCGTACTATGGCTTGTCCTAAAACCTGATTGGTATGGATCGAGGTGTTAAGGTAATCAGTTAATTGTCCGTAAACAATGCGCTCCAAAGCCTTAGATAGTAGAGATGGTAAGGGTGTAGTTGCTGCTCATGAAGAACCTCTCAGACAAAGGTTTGAGTTACACTCACTGCACGCGCAAGTGTTCAAGTGCATGTACTCATCGATACAGTCTCTTCAGCACGATGCATTACTTCCTCTGTAAAATTTTGAACATGTCAGAGGATATAAATTATTATGTCATGATCACTTTTTATAAATTTAACGATTTCTTAAATATATTTTATTTCAGTTGTATTTTACCCTCCCGTTGTAGAGAAAACATAAAAACATTTTATCAACGTTTCTATTTAATCCTAGACGATTATTTGATCCTGTTTGTTGCAAGAACAAGTAGTTTTTCTCACGTTTCATCACAATATTTCAATGGTAAATGTATTTTTAAATGTTTGGCAATTGGAGCGTTTTTAATTAGCATGGTTAATAAAATTACGCCTAACAATTCTGTTAATAAATTTTAACAGAAATATGACGTAAAATCTTAGGCAGGGGAATTTAATATTATAGAGTATTTTATATTTTATTGTCCCGCGCCGTATCGGAGTGGTTATGGCAGGAAGCCTTGGCGCAAAGCTACGGGATTTGTGCTGGTTGGAGCCTCCATGGGGGAAGAAATTGTCCCATTGTGTTTCGGCCAGTATGGGACCGGTGCCACCCAGCATCGTGATGCATTTGGGTAGCTACAATAAGTAGCGGCTCCAGGTTGAGAAAACCAGCTGTAACGGCTGGGGGACTCGACATGCTGACCACATGTTACCCCTACACTGGCTGATTATCATCTACCTCTGTGATTGACACATGTGGATGTGAGGCCAGCAGCCGGATGGTAGGCTAAGGGCCTTGTAGGCCTGTTGCGCCAGGAGTTTTTTAAATATTTTATTATTAATAAGATTAAATTAATTTTTAGGACTGATATTACTGGAGATAAATTAGATACCTCTCAACGAGTTGTATAATTTGAGATTTTTTTGGAAATTCTCTCGAAAAAGCCCAATCTTGTTGAAATTGCGCTTAAATACCATTCCAAATGATATTTTCTGATAATACTTATTTTGTAATATAGTATCGGCACCAAATATTACTCTAAATACAGTATTGTAACGTTACTAAACTGAAATAAAGTAGTGTCCTGCGATAGTATGTACGGACATCGACATCTTGGGAATACTTCAATTTCACATTCATTAAACATATAATTTTAACTTCGCTTCGTCTCACATTCCGTAATCATATTCTGCTTCCTTTTAGTTTGGATCAGTAACAATTTGCATTTATGTCCTCAAGCAAACTTAACTCCTAAGGGAAGTGGAGATACTCTCCACGACTCTGAAATCCCTGCCCATTACAACTTCCTGCTCAGCAATAAGTAAAAGTGATTTTGTTAACGTATAGCTAATGTTACTAATGTGGGAATGTAGGCCACCTTTACAAAACATTATAGAATTTTAAATCTTGATAATAATAATTTTAAATAATAATAATAATAATAATAATAATAATAGTCTGCATATGTTGCTATAAAATTTAATTAATTCGTTAAATTATTGCTAGAGTTGATAAACGGGTAAAATGGTTGCTATGGGATATGTCATGTTTTGTTTTTAATAGTGTATTACGATGCAAGGTTGGGAAGTGGATTTTACAGAACCGAGGAAAAATGTTTAAAACCGAGCGATAGCGAAGTTTTTAAAATCCGAGATTATGTAAAACACTTCACAAACGTGCGTTGTATATTACTTTTGGCGCGATAGTTTTCAAAATAATGAATAATGGTAAAATAATAACATCTTTGTTGTAAATATTTGCGTTCATTATAAACAATTTGCTAACTTTAACAGTGTGGGCAATGTTTATTAGTTGAAACAACAGGAGGCGTTGAGAACAATTATTGATAACATGGCCGCAATTACGTATTTATTGTTTTATATTGTTTCAAATAAAGTTCAGTTCATTTAAAATGCAGTGATTCGTTTCGTGTAATGTATATTAACACAATATTTTGGGTATTTTTAGTATATACTTTGTAAGTAGTATACATAGAGGGCAGGGATTTTACTTGTACCGGTGTTCCGTGGTAGGCAAGAGATCTCAGGGTTATGAACTTTTTATAAGCAAAAGAACAACATAAAAATTTACACTCAATTTTAACGAATCCAAAACTATTTATTTACGGAGAATTTACACTTTTGTTAATACAATTAATAAAGTTTTATTAATGGGTGGAGTCGATGAAGTAATTAGAGGTCCACGTGCTTGAATCAAATATTTTCAAAGTCCAAATGTTTAACGGACTAAATCTTTATAAAATTGTAGTTCGCTTTAAATTTAACAAGTTCTCGGACGAATCTAAATTTTAACTGGATCGGAGATCGCGGTCTGTAGATCTACGATGTTTTAACACTGAACACAGAATGACCGAGAGTGTGAGTATTTTTATATACGTTTTCGATTAAAAAGACGATAGTTCCTTCCACTTCTTTCGATTCCACTCGATATAATTTGAATATACATATGTTACAATAATCTTATTTGCTAGTCATGTGTTTCCTTAGAGGTGGATTTACGCCCTTGGAGTTCCTGAAATGTAAATTTGTCAACACCGCTATGTATACCTTGATAATTTACACGTGTGGTACTTTTACGTGTAAATGTTATCCTTATTTCTTGGAATTTCTGGTTAATAGCGATAATTACAGTTTCTAAGAACTGGGTTAATTGCTTTTTGATATTGATAATAGATAACTGTTTTCAGTTTATTTCAGTTTTGTAAACTGTCATATCAAGAGACTTATCTTTTCTAAAGGGGGGATGAATGTCTTTTGTTATCTGCTTTAGTGAGTTAGGATTTTAACAGTACTTCATTTTTCTAGACATGTAGATGGAATTTTACCTGGATATATTTCTACTTTTGCACTTAAGTTTTTTATAGCGATATTAATAATATATTATATTTTGGTTATTTATTGATTAATTTAATTTTAATAAAACATTTGATATGATTTCTCTAATCCTTGTAGTTTTCTGATTCTAATGATCTACTATAAGACATGTTTATCTTATGGTATACTTTTATTTATATTTTCGGAACATTTTAGTTTTAGATCTATGTGTATTAGAGTTTTATTTTAGTTTATATGTATGCTCTCATATTATTAGCCACATACTTCCCGCACGTGGGTGTAAATTTATTACAGTATAGTTATTTAGGTTGGCAACCCCGAAATGTTGGAATTTGAACTTTCAATAAAGGTCGCCATTGCTTTTAAGTACGACAAAACGCACTATCACACAAAATATTATATTCTTGAGAAGTAATTATAATTCCATATCAAATGGAATAACTAACACATGCCTTGTCCGCTCACCGCCTTTGGTGGATTCCTTGAGTTTAATTTCTCGAGGGTTTTACTGGAAAAACGGTTGCCAAATTTAGAGCTGTTTAAATGCACTGATTTCTCAGTTTTAAATCCTGACATTATATTAAATGTATGGTACTTGTCACGCCTCTAGATACCTGAAGGATGCACTTGATATTACATTGTTTGGCTCTTTATGTTTGATTTTAGAAATACCGAATACCTACCAGGGGCACAAAATATAGACACGCCAGTTCTTCGAAGCTGCCGATTTGACCTAAGTTTCAAATGCTGGTATGCCTATACACGCTACTCTAAAATTCCCCTTGCAAACTTCTAGGTCTTGTAGAGGGGACTGAGTTGATAGTATTTAGAATTGGAAACCATGTCAGGAGGAAACTGTACCGTTCCACATGATAGAAAATTACTCCCAATAATTACCTGAAGCCTGTTGCTTAGTCCAACAAAGTTGGAAACCATTAAATGGAATCTGCACTTGTAAATGGGGGCTTCGAAACAGTTCCGTTGCAAAATCTAGCATTGCCCTTTCATGAACGTAAAGTCCCACGGGCTCTCAACCAAGTAATAGCTCAGCGATTGGTCTCAATCGAACAGTTTCCCTTCGAGTATCTCACGACTTCCGGTTTTGACACTCAAAATTGTTCGAAATCTTTGCACAATGCAAAAAATTGATTGTGGAGGATTACTCCGGACTTCCTAATGCACAGTCAGTGATCTTAGTTTCCCCCCCTGACGGTTCTTTGATGATTAATGAGTTGCATTTAACAAACAACGTGATGTACTGTGTTGTCACGCCTCATAATAAATTGCTTGTAAAAGTGATCGCGTTAAAAATATGTTTTCTAACTGCTGTAGCACGGAAACGGTAAGTTTGCGGACATGACTTCCAATTATAAATATTATCAACGCAGTTCCCTCTACAAGTCCTAGAAGTTAAAGTTGGGTTGCTGGGTATGATGTCCCAAGTTGTAGATTTGTGATATAATTTGAATCACTTTAATTCTGCCACGGCACTAATAACTCTCGTCAGGGGAATGAGGAAAAGTTTCTTACACAACTAACGACAACTTTATTAACAGTTGAACTTAAAAGTTATTTATTAAAAATTCTCCCTTCAGTTTAGATGCATCTTGTCGCTTAAAAAAGACTCCGGCTTAGGTTAATAATTTTCTCTTAGAAAAGAGTACCATGTTATTGTATCTAATGGAGGACGAGTTCTACCGATTCAATCCTTCAAGGATTATATTTGCATTTCACTCGCTGATGGATCTATTTGTATTCAAGATGGTATTGAATTTTATATCACTATTATGATCTTTCTATCCAACTTTAACATCCCATTCTTTTAACGAATAGAAATAAAATAATCCACTATTTTATTATTCCTTGAAGGAGCATTTGCTTACCATGAACTGGCCATCGTCAAATATTTTAGCCATCTTTTATTATGTAATAACCTCTAGTTTTTGCTCTGCCCCACAGAAAACGGAAGGCGTACTTTCAAGCTGATCTCTAATCTATTCCGTCCAATCCCATTTATTTCTTTGTAAAAATTATCAATTTGAATATTTAAAGAATTTTTACATATATTGCATCAGTTAGAAAAACATCTAACTGTATTAACAGTTTATATTGACCAGTTTGAATTTTTTTATATACTTATAAAAAAATTTGAATTCTTTGAATCAATCTCATGTCATTCTTAATATAAATAAATATAATTATATTTAAATATTAAATAAACAAAACAAAAACCCTTATTATTATTATATGGGGATAAATATCCGGTTTTAAAGTTTGTAAGGAGAATTTTAGAGGACCTTGTATATTCCAATACCAATTTCTCATTTAAGAATATTAAACTGATTGAAACATTCAGTATATTAGAACTTTATTACATTTATAAAATAAATAACTTAAACAATTTGAAAATAAATACGTAGTCAGTCTTGTGTTGTCTACGATTCCCAACATCCCACTCCGACAGCCCAGGTTAGTTTCCCAGTGGAGTTGCATATTACTCGCTTTATATTAGCTTGACCTGTATCTTTGTAACGGAATCATTGAACACGATTTTCACCCACTTAAAAACATTGGATCGACTTTAATCTTTGACTAATGACGATACAATAATTTCATAATTTGTTTCTAAAATCATGACCAGAATCATCAGAAAATAAAAAAAAACAGTATAATAGGTTGCGGACTTATCGACGTTTTAGTCAATCATTCTAAGAGCTCAGTTGGTACAGCTGTGGACTGTAGTGGTATATAATTTGAATAGTCCATAGGTCGCTGGTTCAAATCCGGCCCGGAAGATTTTTTTAGAAGAGTATTAAGCAATTAAATTTCCATGGGATTCCGGTTTATGACAAACTAAACATAAAAAAATAAATAATAATTTAAAAAACTAAAAAAACACGCTTTATTAGAAAACCAATCTAAAAAATAAAAATAAATAATAGTTTAAAAACTAAAACAACACGCTTTATTAGAATACCGAACTAAGAAATTAAAAATAATTTTAATTTCCAACACGCTTGGGATAAAATTAAAGTGGTCAACAAAAAACTCATCTCCAACACATCTAGAATAAAACTAGAGTTACCTGCAAAAAAAAAAATAATTTTACCATCAAAAGCGTGGGGTGCTTTTTACCAATATCTGTTTTTTTATCAAATTATTAATTGATAAAGAGCACCCCACGCTTTTGATTGTAAAATTATTTTTTTTGTAGACAAGTCTAGTTTTATTCTAGATGTATTATCTTACTTTAAGGGAGGAAAGGAGATTACGAGTCTTTAAGGGGGGAAAGGAGATTACGAGTATTTCAGAATAAAGTTCTTAGGAAAAGTTTTGGACCAAAGAGAGATGAACAGACAGTTGAATGAAGAAGACTACGTAACAATGAACTACATAGTCTTTATAGGAAGCCAGATATAATAAGAACAGTTAAGTCTCGTAGACTGCGATGGGCGGGACATGTTGCGCGTATGGGGAATGAAAGACGTGCATGAAAACTTCTTGTAGGAAATCCAGAAGGAAAACGCCCAGTTGGTAGACCAAGAATCAGGAGGGAGAGCAACATTAACTGTAATTTGAGGGAAGTAGATTATACAGGGAATGATTGGAAAGCATTAGATCAGGATAGGGATGTATGGAGAGCTTATGTCCGCGCGGCCATGAACCTATGGGTTCGATAGTGCCAGTGAGTAAGTAAGCGTTGGAGATTATTTTTTTCTTGGCCACTTTAATTGTATCCCAAGCGTGTTGTTTTAGTTTTTTTAAAACTATTATTTATTTTAAATCTCAACTTGCGTTTTGGTTGTGAGTCACTTTTCTTGCGTTTTGTTCAGCGGTGACATTAGCACACTTTAATCACTACTCTAGGGATTCTGAGGTTCAGAGGTGATGTGGGTCGCCGTTTGCTTTATCTTAAAAGTCTCTAAAGGGAAAGTAAGTCCTATAAAAGAAGGTGAGTAAAAATATAAAAAAGACTATTTAACTCGTATCACAAATGGTAGTCAATGACCAATCACGTTTCAATGAGTTTTGTTTTATAACCAATCACAGTCGTGTTTCACCTCGATAATTAACTAATTGTGATTACCAAAATATAAAACTCCTCCTTTTTAATATTATGAACAGGTCAGAGCATTATTTTGCAGTGATTGAGTCTACAACAAATACATTGAATATAGTAAGTAATGAACAGATTCCATCGGCCTACAGGTTTTATAGTTGTGTGTTCAATAATTGTGTTTTAAATACTGATTTACTGAGTTGTTTGCGAAAAAATGAATTAATAGCCTATAATGTTGGTTATAATATACAGTTTGATGTTTTTTCTCCACTAACATCCACTCTTACAATATTGCGATCCTATTTGGCAATACATACTATGATCAAGTTACAAGGATGAACAAATGAAACACAACCAAACATTGATGATCTTGAAGAAGATTTTCGGGCTGTAATGCCGTGGTCGTGAGGCTTGTAGTTCTCCGACGTTTCGCCAGAGACTGCGTCTGGCATCCTCAAGGGTTGTCTTGAGACTGTCTCAAGACCACGGCCTACAGCCCGAAAATCTTCAAGATCATCACAGCAACTCCGGCCGTGAAAGTCTACGTGAATACATAACCAAACATTTCTCATTTGTTTTCAAACATCGCCATTTACATTAATTAAATATATAAATATTTTAACATAACTATGTTTAAATAAGAATTTGTGAGTAAAAAAGCTTAATTTTATTTGTTAAATAGACCTAACATATGCCACTCTTGATTTCCAAATCCTCTAGATACATTTGGAACTCACTTGTAGCATTACGTGTGGTAAATTATTTCATATTTTGAAATTAGATAATTCTGTAAAATTTTAGAATGTTTTGAAGGTGATAGAGTAGACAACTCTCATATATTGTTATTTTTTACAGGTGAGTACGAGACTTTATTTAGAACTCAAGAGAAGGAAGGCATACAAAAGGTAGGTTCAAATCAGCAGGAGATTACGGACATAATCTTGAGGAGCGCCTCGCCATAGACACTTCGTGCAAGTTACTATTTTGAACTCAACTGTCTTTATGTCTAAGCTATTCTGTTGAATTGTTCCGTCAATTTCCTCCGAGATAATATACGAAAGCTTTTAAGTCCGGAAAACATCTTAGTTGACAATATTCTTTTCAACTGTCCATGAATTTACTTTACTATGTAGCCTATAGTTAACGGAAAACTGAGGAAACTCAGGCGAACAAAGTAACCAATTTACTGTCTTATTCGTTCACAGAATCTTCGTGTCCTTGAAACTGTTAAGATTTTATTGCATAAGCTGCTTGGAAGTTTAATTTATCATTTTTGTTTGTAACATTTGTTTGTAGTCTTAAACAAATATGTTAACAAAACAAAAAAATAAATCAGCACACAGGGATACTTTAACTAAAAATTTGTGAAAAATTTTGTGTGGATGAAGCATTTTGATATTTGCAAATATGTACTCTAGTGCATATTTCCATTTTGTATACCAATTAAAGTAATAATAAAAAACAATCATTATACCATGTGCCGTTTAATCTCAAATATTTTTACTCTAGTTGTAATTAAGCTATTTAAAAATGGAGAACTTGTTATTTTTTGTGTATCTGGTAGGAGATGCGGAGTCGGTGTTTTGAACTGCAAATGTTAATTCATTCATATTTATGGTAAAATAACATTGTATTGTATTGTTTTATGACGTTTAACATTATTTGATATTTGATTACATTATTTTTAGAGTAAATGTTTACGATCGTTGCGAGTATCCTCGGAATAAGTATTTTTTCTCAAATATGTTTGATCTATCGAATATATATTCAATTTGTTTATGCTTTTTTATTCCTCATACTAGAATCTATCGATTTGTTAAGCATATTATTTTCAAAGTTTTGTTAAGCTAGTGAATAAATTAGAATATTTTATATTATTTAAACATAAATACAAAAATATACAAAATTATGAAATAAATTATGTATTGAGGCATAAATCTAATGCATAAATCTTTTTATAGAAAAATAGGGAATTTGAATTTTGAATATAATTATTCTTCCTGTAACTTTTTTAATAAAAAAAGAATATAAGGCTTATCTAAAATTTGATGAAAAAAAGATTTTGAAAAGTTTTAATACATTTTAATCTTAGTTCGAAATTTTCATTAATATACTAACGCAAAATGCATGTTTCACATTATTTTTCGATATTGATTTATAACAAAACATTTAAAATGTAGTTACATATTCATTTCTGTTTCATTATTTCATTATATTTGCCATACTATATGCTACTTTATATTTACACAAACTTTGGCATGTATACACAGGTATATAAATAGCAATACTTTCCCAAATCGCGAATATTCGGCAAATGAACCTTAATAATCTGCATTATCTACTATCATCTGCACCAATAATTATTGTTAATTCTAATGTTATAATTTTGTTATTGGAGATGTGAAATATATAAAATATAAATAATGTCATTTATTTATTCTCGATATTCCTTAAATTAAAATCTTAAACGATGTAAGAATTCTGATAACACAACTTTAATTGCGCCGAAATGTCTGAGAGAATGGAAATGCTCCGAATTCCAATAACGGTTGCCGCAAATACGCAAGATATTCATACCGAGCATAACTTGAAACGACCTTAAAATAAAATCATATCAGAATTGCTACAAACATTAGCTATTTATTTTAACAACATCTACGTTTTCTTCAATATACATATGAGACGGTTATGCTCTAAGTGGAGTGATTTTTTCTTGCAGAAAAACGAGTTAGGTGCATAATTGCATTCTTGAAGCATAATTCTATTTAGTAGCAAAGTTGTGTAAGTGTGGCCCTATGCGTTAGGAGTATATAAAGAATGATTTTTATAATTTTCAATTACATATGATTTTCTTATATATCCTCAAATTTAAACCTGTTTTTCTCAATACTGCAAAACATGCACTTACATCCTTTTACTTCTGACCGCCTCATATATTCTCTTTGCCTGGAGAACAGTAGACTACTTTCCGTTAACTGCGTATAAGGCTTGGATATAAATTATGTTCTTATCAATAGACGTATAGTAGGCTTATATGGTGATTTGATATTGTATGTGATCAATGGTGCAGATTTTATTTTTGACATTCATACCCGCATTTCATTAAGTTAGGACCATAAGTGTCTGACATTTTTTTAAATTCTCTAGTTATTTTAACTTTGGAAATAACATAGGGCAGGGTGTATATACTAATTGCTGACATACACAATAATCAGAGAATGTGAACATTCTGGATAAAACAAGAATGTACTTAGAGAAATGACAGTTAAAATCCATTTGATTTAAAAAACAAAAATAAAATAAAATAAATAAATAAAAAATATAGATAGAACGCTGTGGTTCTAACCTCGAATTTTGTATTTATTGTACGTACTAATACGGTATGTCTACTGTTACACTTCAAGTTCAACTAAACATATTTTTCATATGTTTGAATACATTTGTAAATAAATTTAAAATGGGGGATAATGAGACAAAATTGTTTATTTAACAATTATATCGTCTATATAATTGAGAGAAAATATTATAAGAACTAAATATTTCCTGATGAGTACTTTTTAAAAATTGTCATTTTATGAAATGGAAGCTGCTATTGTGTTATTTAAAGAAATGATATTACATTCATGTTAGACGTAACCCTCGAATTTAATCAATTATATTTCAATATTAATTACTTTTTAACTTAATATTTTATTCGCACTCATAATCATTTCAGCCTCACATTATAAGTTACTGTGAAGAAAAGTGTTTATTTACTTGCTAAATTAATAGAATGCACAAACAAACACACAGACACACCCTATTTTTTTCAAGCATTTAATTTGTTTATATAGTGTTGTTCAGGAATATCTGAAATAGGTGTCAGTATCATGTTACGGTAAACTTCGATATTACGAGTATAAGCCTATTGTTCAGCGACAGCAACGGTATTTCAGAGATTGATCCTTACAGTACCTTATATCATAGTATATTCACGAATTCAGGTCATTTGTTGACCTGTTTCGGCCTCAAGAGAAACACCATCCAGAAGTCTTTTGAGTGGACGTCCTGGTCTTCTTCTTCCTACGGGTCGATATCATAACATTTGTTTGGGTATCCTGTGACCTTCCATTCGATGAAAATGTTGCATCCATCTTGACTTATAATCAGATATTTTGTTTTCTAAAGGTTCCATGTGTAATTCTTCTAAGATGTCTTCATTTTTTTGTGATCTAGTAGCGTGTATCCTGCAGTCCTCCGAAGATATCGCATTTCAGCAGATCTAAGTCTCTGTATATCCTTCTGTTTCAACGTCCATACTTCGCTACCATACAAAAGAGTTGGAAGATCCAGTGTTTTATACACTTTTAGTCTTTACCTTATATAACAGATTTAAACATAGTGTTCAGAACTACACCGAAAATTGTAATTACAACAAGAACTCAGAGGAGTTAATAATTATGTAATTTATTTATAATTTATATGCTTTACTAAAATGGATGATCACAATGAAAAATGTGTATTTTCGTACTTTGCAAATTTAACCTCTTTGTGTAAATAAGTATTGGTAGTTTCAATGATCATCCTGTATTGCAAACAGAACCAGTTTTTAATTTTTCTTAGTGAACATAGATGCATACATGAAATTTCTATCGACTACAATTGTATTTATTATTACTATTAATAAATGTAATATTAGTATATTTATTTATTTTAATCGATTTCGCATTTGGTTTGATAATTTTTAGTAAGAACCAATTTTTGAAAATAAGAAACTAAAGTATTTTCTAGTCACATTACATATGATCTATCTTAAAATAATCATTCTTAAAATCGTGGGTTCAAATCCGGCCGGGGTCAATGGATTTTTAGGATGGAGCCACTCTAAAGATCAAATCTCCTTGGGAAATTTTAAGCCTAAAATAGAAATTGTGAGCAAAATTTAACAGGCTTTCCAAATAATTCCTAAGTTGCCAACTAGATGTCTGTTTGAGGGGATAAGCTAATCACTTTTCAATCGCTGACATCTATTGGGAAATAAAGATAACTAAATTTTCTTGGTCAAATAATGAGAGTCTTACAAGTAAATTCAAGGTTTACGTTGAAAGGATTTTGTAAGTATTTTATCAGAAAAGGTATATATATATTAATGAAAAGGGAAATTTTTGTATAAAATTGATTTCTAATACTTCATTTTGGTTGATATAAATACCTAATTTTAAAAACATTTTTAACTAATAATATTATTATTGTCCAATAATAAGCTATATATTGATATTTTACTAGTTGTTACAAGTGACGTCCTTTGCCTGTTCCCAATTTTCATTTTCCTATCTCTAAGCAGTCCTTTTCTTCCAATCTCCATCCTTTCACGAGCTCCCAGATATAATTTTTACAACATGTTTAGGTCGTCCCAATATCTTTCTCCATTGTGTAATCCAAGGTTTTCTTTGGCCACCTACTGTTGTCCACCCTAATCATGTGTGGTTTCTATCCTCCATCAGATGACTTCCCAGATGGCGGATAAAGAACGGTCACCTGGTATGTAGAGTGCCGGAGAAATAAAACATCCGGGGACGAAGAAAACTAACCTTGACCTCCATGTTGGGAGTCACATCGATGGGCCAACTCCTCATGTAATATATAAAAATCAATGTTTGTTTGTTTATTTGTTTGTTTGTTCGTATTCTATGCGCGGTCATACTGTTGATCCGATTTTGATGTTTTGTTTTTGCAAAATGTTCAGGAGATTCCCAGGATGAACATAGGCTATAAGAAAGTTCTGATATTCAACCCCTTCACCCCTAAAAATCATCCTTTGTAGTGAAAAAGTGAAATAAAGTCCCTATTTTGACGCTTAAATGGCTTACACTGCCTAAACCATAACAAATACACCAAATTAATGTACCCAGAATTGAATATGTAAAAAAACTCTACAAAAAAGTCCGCGACAGCATATGTTTATCTTTTACGGATAACTCACAATAACTATTTTTGTCTTTCATTGATTCCAAGAAGATCGGGATAAGTAGATTCCCTGGCAAGAGTGCTCTACCATACCGTTCATTCGATTGAGATGGGCCTTTTTGAAATAATGTTCAAGAGATTCCGGGGATGAACATAGGCAAACGAGAGTTGTAATACTCAACCCCTTCACCCCGAAAAATCACCCTTTGTAGTGAAAAACGTGAAATAAAATCCTTATTTTGACGCTTAAATGGCTTACGCTGCCTAAACCATAACACATACACAACATTAATGTACACAGAATTGAACATATCAAAACACCTCTATAAAAAAGTCCGCGACAGCATATGTTTATCTTCTACAGATAACTCACAATAACCATTTTTGTCTTTCATTGATGACAAGAAGATCGGGATAAGCAGTAGCCTATAACAGCCAATGGCTGGTGGTAAAAACACATTAACACATATTAGGAGTAGAAGGGTTCGCCGGGTATTAGCTGGTTCTGTATAAAAATAACACAATGCTCAAAGTCTCAATAAGCAGTGTTGGGTAGACGCAGCTTTAGTACTTTTAGTCAAAATTAATATTGGAATTTCAAATAGGCTATTATGCCTTTAATTTATATTTTAGGTAAGATATCCATTACGTTTATAAAAATATAGACAATCCTTTAGAAATGAATTCTGTTCTTTGAATTTAAAATTCTGTTTTGTTTAATGATGAACCCTACATGCACTTAATTCCCATGTTATCAGATAGATGTATTGCTCAGTACATTCTGGATAGTGAATATGGAGTAAGACTAAATTGATATATCGATAAAGGATATCGCATCCCCTTAAGTGAATTATGTGGAGAATATTCAAAACAAACTTAGTGAGGATGCAGATGCTGTGTTTGCCCTGAGCATTGGTAAATTTCCTCTTGTTCTGTATTAAATGAATTCTGAGTTATAGTTTCTGAAATTAACTGCAGTATCTGTTAGAATAATATTGTTACTCCGATATGTCAATTTTAGTAAACTGAAGAATATTTTATGGAATTTAGATATCGCATACTATATTATGTTATCTTTTCCTGAGTAGATAATTAAATTATCAGATTACAAAACCAGCACTAAGTAAACAAAACCTATTTATGTCTTCATTTCTGGTTTCTTGAGTTCACTTTGTTAATTCTTATATCAGAAGATATATTCCTTGTCCTTTTCTATTTTTAAGTTTTTTTTATGCTAATTGCAAATGATTTAATCATAGCTTGAGTAAATAAAAACGTTGTTTCTATGTAATTAAAGGTACTGTCCCCATCATAGTTAATTAGAAGAACTAATATAGTATATCATGATTGTTTAATTAATCAATGTTGAGTTAATTTAGATCAAAATGTTATATATGGTAATAAAACCGAAGGGAACCAATACATATAACAGGAGGAGTTAGACAAGATTGTTCGCTATCACCACTCTTTCTAACATTTATTTTGACGACATGATAAGATCATGGAAACAAATAACAACTGGGGCTATTAACTTAGCTTTTGCAGAAGACCAAATTTTAATAGCAAAATCAGAAGACGAATTACAAAGAATGCTATATAGGCTAAACTAAACGAAATATAAAAAATAATATGGAAATATCATCAGGAAAATCAAGAACAATGGCTTTCAAGGGCGCTCAACCAGTTCGGATAAAGATTATATTAGAAAATCAACCAATAGAACAAGTGGCAAAATATAACGTCCTTGGTTGCGAAATATCATACACAATGGAAACAGATATAAAAACAAACTAAATAAATTTAATTATATAACAAGATCACTAAAACAATGGCAGTTCCTTTTATTACTTACGGATCCAAAACATGGACAGTGACAACACAACAATCTGCCAGAATGCAAGCTGCTGAAATTAAATTCCTCAGATTAATAGCACGATATCAAAGAACAGACAAAAAACAAAACACAAAAATAAGACAGCAACTGAAAGTAGAAGAATTAAACACAAGAATAGTGAAATAAAGAACAAATTGGAAAATAACACATAAGAAGGATGACTGAATATCAAAAGCAACATAGAACTATTCACCATGAAGAGGAAGAAGAAGTTTGGAAAGACCAAAGAAAATATGAAAAGAGCAGCAATTTGGAGCCGGAACAGGCTAGCAAAAAACCTAAACCGTGACGAAGAACAAGAAGAAGGCATTGGCAATCGTATACCAACACTGAAGCGAGTTTATGTTGTTAAGAAAACACGTGTCCTTCTTTACAATGGTTGTAAAAAAGGAGTTTTCCATATGATGAATGTCTTGTTTCAACTGTTGATTCTGTACTTTCATAGCTCAACAAGTTGATTCCCTGCACGGAATTCTTATCTAGATGCACATAATTTTATTGTTTAACTTCACATTGAAATGCGAATTTTGCTGTATTTGAATGAAACTCGGATTTCACTGAAATCAAAGGATTTATTTAACCAAGTTTGATAAGAATATAACTCGGCTAATCTGAAAAATATTATATTTCTAGAGTTGATGTGTACGAGTAAGAGGAAGACCAAAATTGAAAGTACTTTTAGCAGAAATTAGCATGAGTTGTAATACTTTACTTCAAAACATTTTTAGAATATGTTACTGTAATAATAATTAATCACAAGTGTGGTTGGCTTTAAAGACCTTGGAGGTCTCGTGGAATTCTAAAGCTCGATAACCATGGTGCGAGTGTGATGCCGACCAAGTGCGATTGAATTAATTTGGTAAGGAACGATATAACATTCTACTTGAATTTAGTGGGCAAGACAAGTTTTTTATGTGAAAGTTAAATTCATTGGTTCCCTATCGCAGTTTATTTAATTTCTCTGATTGTAATAATATATGTTATGGTCACACATAGAAATACATTATTTAATGGAAATGGACAGCTAATGAAAAATTAGGGGCATTTTGAGCAAGCGGTTGAATTCAAATACCTAGGAACAATAATCCCAAATAGGAATTATATGCACAAAGAAATTAAACACAGGCTCAATTCTGGAAATGCGTGCTATTATGCATTACAGAGACTCTTGACGTGCCAACTCCTTTTAAAAAACGTTAAACTGAAAATATATAAAACTATTATTCTACCAGTTATATTATATGCATGCGAAACATGGACTCTTACTTTAATGAGGAAATGAGATTAAGAGTATTTGAAAAGCTCTTAAGAAAATGTTTGGACCAAAGAGAGATGAACACACATGTAAATGGAGAAGGCTAAATAACAGTGAACTGAATTGTCTTTCTAAGAAGCCACATATAATAAGAACAATTAAGTCTCGTAGACTGCGATCGGTAGGAAATGTGGCACCAATGGGAAATAAAAGACTTGCGCGGCCGTTTCTTGTAGGAAAATCAGAGAGAAAACGCCCAGTTGGTAGAACAAGAATTAGGTGGGAGAATAACATTAACTATGATTTGAGGGAAGTAGATTATACAGGGAATGATTGGAAAACTTTAGCTCAGGATAGGGATGTGTGGAAAGCTTATGTTCGCGCTGCCATGAATCTACGGGTTCGATAGTGCCAGTGAGTGAATGAGTGAGTGAGTGAGTAATAATATATCTGATTAACTTTAAAGGAAAAGTTCGTCATTCGTTCCGTATCACAAAAATTTGTGGCAAGATAAAACGTTTTATCAGCAGATCGCTGATACAATTACTAGAGTTAGAAGATTTACTGCGTGGAGTCTGTTTAGATTGGTAGCAGAAATGACCGACTTTCAAATGCATTAAACAATTCACTTCAGTAAGATGGCTGCACAAACTGCAAGATTCCTCTCTCCTATTGTATGTTTGTCCGGACGTGATAAAAATTTAATATATAAAAATTTTTGTTTCTTTGGTTGCTCGTATTTTATGCGCAGTCAAACCTTTCATCCGATTGTGAAGGGACTTTATGCAAAATGTTCAGGAGATTCTCGGGATGAACATAGGCTTAAAAATCGCTCTTTGTAGTAGAAAACATGAAAAGAGCAGCTCTTTGAATGCTTAAATGTCTAAACCATAACAAATACCCAAAATTAATGTACACAGAATTGAATATCTCAAAACGCTCTACAAGAGAGTCCGCTACAGCATATGTTTATCTGTTACGGTTAACTCACAATAACCATTTTTGTCTTTCATTGATACAAAGAAGATCGAGACAAGTACATAGATTCCAGTGCAAGCATAGCAGCACATGGCTGGTATTTTTTCACGGATAACTCACAATAACGAATTTTGTATTTTAGCTAATTTATGCCAGGAATATCGGAATAATATATTCCCGGGTAACACCGGGTAATGAGCACGGGGAATCTTAAAATAATTACGATATGCATTTCTAATTATTTTTCACTCTACGTATTCAACTAATCATAATAAGTACATTAATTTTTGTCTTTCAGCTCATTTATGTCAAGAAGAGCGGTATGAGTAGATTCCCGGACAACGCCGGGTAAACAGCACGGGGTATCTAAAAATAATTACGATATATATTGTTCCTTTTACTTATTTACCTAAATTAATGTTCATTTATTTAGGCCTAGCAGCGCACGCCGGGTATTAGCTAGTATATTACGTATTATTTTAAGAATTAAACCCAGACCGATATCAAATGATGTGTGGCACCATAAGAAGAACCCTCCAAAAGACTCGAAGAGAAACTGAGCTCAGGTTTTATAAAATTATGGCTATTCCTGTTCTTTTATATGGATCTGAATCGCGGGTACTTACAAAAAAGATATCTCACACATTCAAGCCACTGAAATGAAATTTTTAAGATCCGTAAAAGATGTGCACGCATGGATAGATTACACAATGAAACAATAAGAAATGAACTGGATATATTTTCAATAGTTGATAAACTAGAAGAGCACAAATACCAATGGAAAGAACATTTAAACAGAATGGACAATACAAGATTACCCAAAAAGATCAACACGTACAAACCAGATGGAAAAAGATCTTTGGGACGGCCAAGGAAACGATGGACTTGAGACCGGAACAGGTCGCATTGACCTAATCCTGGAAAGGAAGAAGAAGAAAAAAAATTAAACCCAATTAATAATGTTATATCTGTTAAAATATGTGGCATTCATACTTTACATTACAATCAATTAAAATGCAATTCCAAACTGATCGAGAGACTGGAGAAGAGTCCGCCATAATTTACTCAATTCCTTTCAACTTATGTGGTTGTACAGCTGTAATTGAATTGTTACATGAAGTTACTTCAGATCATTACTTATGTTACTTTTAAAATTAAAAGCATCTTAATTTTTCAATATAACATAAAATATGTATCAACACAAACCTGACGTCAAAAATAAATAAATAAATAATAATGCTGTGAAATCGATGCACTATATCCTAGGGGAAGAAAAACTAAATATTTGATGTTTTGAGGATTTGAATACATTTTATTTTCTTTATGGATGCATAACTTCTTACTTGTGAAGTAAATTATAAAATTTATTTTATTTATGCAAACATTTAATTGGGGAAATTCTAAATTAAAAACAAATTTATATTTCTGATTTTAATCCCTTTGTTTAATTAATCAATTATTTATTATTTTAGCCTTTTCATTAAAGTGTACTTCAACTTGAACTCAATTACCGTGTAAAAATTAATACGGTATTTTAAAACTAAAATAAATCAGTATTTTGATTACGGGGAAAAAACTAAACTTTCTATTCAAGTCAATTTCCTATCCGAAAGAAATTCTATTAATTTACAGTAGCAAAAGTTGTTTCCATCTCAATATCATTCGTAACTATTTTTCTGTTCTCTTTGTCTTTAAAATTGTTATAGTATATTACGATGCGAGGTTGGGAAGTGGTATTTACAGAATCGAGGAAAGTGTTTAAAAAACAAGCCACAGCGAGGTTTTTAATTTCCGAAATTCTGTAAAACATTTCACAAACGTGCGTTGTACATTATTTTTGCGCGATGGTGTTTTCAAAATAACAAATAGTAGTAAAATAATAACATCTTTGTTGGAAATATGTGCGTTTATTATAAACAATTGACTAACGTTAACAGTGTGGGCAATGTTTGTTAGTTGAAAGTACAGGAGGCCGTGAGAACATTATTACTGATAAAATGGCAGCAAGTATGTATTAATTGTTTTATATTGTTTCAAATAAAGTTCAGTTCATTTAAAATGCAGTGATTCGTTTCATATAATGTATATTAACACTACCTTTTGGATATTTTTTATATATACATTGTATGTAGTATACATTAGAGGGCAGTGGTTTTACTTCCCGCACGTGGGTGTAAATGTAATATTACAGTATAGTTATTTAGGTTGGCAATCCCGAAATGTAGGAAGTTGAACTTTCAATCATGGTCGCCATTGCTGTAAGTACGACAATACGCACTATCGCGCAAAAAAATATTGTATCTTTAATCCAGTGATATGATATATAAATTGATTTCTCGCTTAGTTACGTTGAACGTAATCCCAACATAAGTTTTTTAAACAGTTTCTCTCTTAACACCTAAATAGGCGATTCAATAATTTCTCGTGCCAGTTATTTAAAAGTTTCGGACCGCAGTTAAACAAAATCATGTAAAACTCTTAAGTTATTATTGTACATTATTACGTAATATGACACAAAGTTAAGTAATTTATACTCGTTCGTTTTTCTATTGTTTCACAAACAATATTAAATAAATTAAATCAATGTATCTTACAGGGTATATTGCCAATTTATGGGTTAATCTTCTCCCATCCAAAGCAAGGAAGTAATAATATATTTTTCGAATGGTAAAGGATAGCGGATCAAACCTAAATATTCTATCTCAAAGCATTTGAGAAATTTGGTGGTAAATGGATAGACAAATAACACAGCTTTATTTCATTCGTGACCTTGACATCCCATTTCTCTTTCCTGAAATTGGAGATTGCAAAGTAATTCACTTTCTCTTTCTTTAGCGTGAGTCGAGAGGTAAATCGTGGGGAACGCTAAGAGTGTAGGTTTGGTTCACTGGTCTACTAAAAAGTAAATTGGGCTTGAAGTTGTCTTTCAAATGGGAATTTAAAAGAAGCACGCAATCATAAATTGTGGGAGCTTAAATTTTACTGTTTATTACCATCATGCTACCGTCGCGTCGCTAGTCCTCGCGGAGTTTATTATACCTAGGTTACCATTTGAATACCTCCCTCAACTGTAATGCATTTAATTTTCTTTTATAAAGTCGCTTGACGTAATGACAACATTTCAAATTGCCTGCGTTCAGAGATCATTAGCTGGATGGAGCTAATATTTGACACAATGAGATCTGAATGATCTTCAGTAATGCGAGGCGTCATCATCATCATCATCATCATATATCTTCACTCGGAATGTATTGCGTCATAAAATGCCTCCATCGGATCATATTTTGAGCAGTTTATGCACTCTGTAATTGTTTCTTCTTCTCTTAATTACACCATGACATGTTAAAATTCAATAACTTCACTTCTACATGATACAGTTCCTGTGGCTTCCTCTGAAATGGAACATAACTAACTCACCGCACTATCGAACCCGTACGATTATGGTCGTGCGGATATAAGCTCTCCATACATCCCTATGCTGAGCTAATATTTTCCATTTTCTTTCATTGTTATTTATTGCCAAATATTATGTTCTTTTTTTGTAAATTTAAGTGTGAGATCCCATGTTTCACATGTGTGAGAATATTATATATATATATATGTATATATATATATATATATATAGGGCCACCGCCTGTGGTCTCGAGGTAGCGTGCTGCCTTGTCACGCAGTGGGCCCGGGTTCGATCCCCGGTCGGGACAGTCTTTCTGGGTAAGTTTTTTTATCGGGGTTTTTCCTCACCTGTAAGACAAATATCAGGAAAATTTCAAGGCCCAAACAGTTCCCGAAATCATATGGCCATTATCATCACCTTTATTATCATCCTTCACCGGTGTGGAAAGCAATGGAAAGCTACCACACCTACCAAGTACAATAAGTTATTATATATATATAATAACTTATGGTTGGAATTTTCTTCTTATATTTATATTAGTTTTTTTATCATTTTTTAATTCCCTAGTAAAGCTGCAAGCATAGCATGGAAATGCTATGATTGCAGTGAAGGACCTGCCTTCGGACAGAATTACTATGGATGGATGGATATATATTTATATAATTCTTCTGTACGCGTGTATGTCACTGAACTCCTCCTAAACGACTGGATCGATTTTGATTAAATGTTTAGTGTGTGTGTGTATGTGTATGTGTATGTGTATGAGTATGATTAGGTCCCTAGATGGTTTAGATTCACAATTGGATTCTATAAAACCATTAGGCGTAGGAGTTCACCTGAAATGAAAATTAAAAAAATCTATCTAGCGGTCAGATTTCCCTGTATTTCACAACGAAACTCAGCATATCGTATTAAAATAAACCGAGGTAGGTATTATCCAGAAATGAATGAAATCCGACAATTAGAAGTGGACGTTTACTTGAAACCGGACATTAAAAACTGCCTAAACGACTGACCGATTTTTATTAATTTTTTGTGTGTGTTTGAGTGGGACTCTGGATGGTTAAATTCACAATAGGACTCGGTAAGTGGCGCTGCGATTGAGTTACAGGGATTTTTTTATGTCAGATGTGTAATTAACTTCATTACCGACATATTCTGCGCGACAACAATGAGACATCATGCACGCTTCTTGAGGCACAACAGATGACAGTGAAGAGTTTTCTTGCGAACTTATTAATTAGTGAATTTTATGGTAAAAAAGTAACTATATTTTTATCGTCCGACCATGCCACGAGAATTGAACGTTCGGGCAAGGCAACAGCTGCGGTTCCGCTAGCAACTATTTGTATTAAATGTGTTTGTGCATATATATGCACGCACCCACGTGTCTGTTTGCGAGTTTTAAAATAAAGGGCCATTGTCATAGTCTTCTTCTTCTTCTTCACTTCACTGGCTGGGCAAATTGCCTGTTCCGCCTCACAGTTGTTCTGTCCTTCTTTTCACTGGCCTTCCTTACATTCCTTGAACCTCTTGGCTTGTAGTCGAATGCTGCTCTTGGTAATCTTGATACATTCATTCTTTCCACATGTGTAAACCATTTCTCTCTATATTCTCTGATTTTCTCATCCAATTGATATATATTTAACTCTGTTCTTATATCTTCATTCCTTATCCGATCCAATCTTGTGCAGCCTTTTGTTCTTCTAAGGAAGTTCATTTCTGCGCTTTGTATTCAACTTTGCAATTTTTTGGTCGTTACTCAAATTTCGATCCCATAAAGTAATGCAGGAACTGCCAATGTTTTGTAAAACTTAAATCTAGTATCTCTTTTTGTTTTATTCTTTAATGTTTTATGTAAAAGGATAGTAAAAGGAAGAAATGCAAAATATTTTTATATAGGGCAATATCGCGCCAAGATATACTGTGATTCCGTAAACACGAATGCCAGAATGTGTAATTTGAATATTCCCATTGTTCTGAAAAAATGTAAACGTATCTCTAATTTGTGCTAGATAGAGAGAATATGTTCCTATATACATGAGTAGGAGCGCAGCGAGATGGTTCGTGGTTCACCGAACAACTAAGCGCTAACATTACCTGTAGAAGCGGTGACCTGCTACTTCAACTTGATAAGCCGTGCCATTGCTATACTTTCATTCCAAGCGATAACCTTGCATACATGCATACTTTACATGCGCTTGTATTACAAGTTGACAGTTCACATAACACTGAGCAACAAAAAATAAACTTTTTTTTTTGTCTCAGAAAGAAGAGTATGCGATTCTGATAGTATTATTTCTCCTGCATTCAAATATGACATCGGTGTTTCTCCATCACGCAAGATTTCCGAGAGACACAGGAATTTATAATTTCAAACACTTTAATATTTTCTACATTCGTAACTACACAATACTCGAACATTCCGACTTACCTAGAAAGTAAGAAACGACGATTTTCTGCAACTTTTCGCTTGTGGAGCATCCCTCTTGATGGTCGAACAATAAATTACTGAGCAACAAAAAATAAACTTTGATCAGTTTAAACATCCTGACCCCACCGGTATTTTAAACCCTTGACCTTCCGGTTTGTAGCCCACTGCCTTAACCACTACGCTACGGCGTGCCCCGTCGGTTTATTTTAATAGGATATAGTGAGTTTCGTTGCGAAACATGGAGAATTGATGACCACTAGAGCGATTTTTAAATTTTCACTTCAGGCGAACTCCTACACCTAATGGTTTTCTAGGGTCCAATTGTGAATTTAAACTATTCAGAGACTCCTCAAACATGCACAAAAAATATTTCATCAAAATCGGCCCAGTCGTTTAGGCATTTTTAAATTTCGGATTTCTGGTAAACCTCCACATCTAATTGTCGGATTTCGATCATTTTTGGATAATACCTACCTTATTCTATTTTAATAAGATATACTGAGATTCGTTGTGAAGCATCGAAAAGTGTGACCGCTAGTGCGATTTTTAAATTTTCTCTTCAGGTGAATTCATATACCTAATTGTTTTAGAGGGTCCAATTGTGAATCTGAACAATCGAGGGACCCAATTAGACACACAGAAAAAAAAATCAAAATCGGTCCAGTTGTTTACGAGGAGTTCAGTGACAAACACACGCACACAAGAATTATATAAAGATGAACGATGGCAATATTGACAATATTTATAATAGAGTAACTAGATTGCACTGTGCACAAACTGTAGTGTCAATGAAAAGTATAGCACGATACGATTAATAAATGATAGTTTTAAAAAACTAAAACAACACGCTTTATTAGACAACCGAACTAAAAAATGAAAAATAATTTTAATTTCCAACTCACTTGGGATAAAATTAAAGTGGTCAACAAAAAATCATCTCCAACACATATAGAATAAAACTAGAGTTATCAACAAAAAGAAAATAATTTTACCATCAAAAGCGTGGAGTGCTCTATATCAATTAATATATTTGATAATAAACAGATATTCGTAAAAGTAAAGCCTCTAACAAGAAAATGTAAAAATCATAAAAAGCACCCCACGCTTTTGATGGTAAAATTATTTTATTTTTGTTGATAAATCTTGTTTTATTCTATATGTGTTGGAGATGATTTTTTTGTTGACCATTTTATCCCAGGCGAGTTGGAAATTAAAATTATTTTTAATTTTTTAGTTCGGTTTTCTAATAACGCGTGTTGTTTCAGTTTTTTAAACTATTATTTATTTTTTATTTTTTAGTTTTTATATTTTACAGAATAAGATAAAAATGTAAATATCTTTAAATTCGATACTATTGTAGTATGAGCTAAAAGTATTACTCTTCTAAAAAAAAATACCCCCAGCATGATTTGAACCAGCGTTCTATCGATTACTGAAATTGTATACCACTAGAGTTCACCGCTCTACCAACTGAGCTCTTACAACGACTGACTAAAAGGTCGACAAGTCCGCAACCTATTATTATACCAGTTTTCATTTGTTTGATTTTCTGATGATTCAGGCTAGGAGTTTAGAAACAAAATATGAGATTACTGTATTGTAACGGGTCCTTTACAAGTATACAAAGTTTCAAGTCGATCCAATGTTTCTAAGTGGGTGAAATTCGTGTTCAAAGATACAAAGAAACTTTTTTTTTTGATTTTCTGACGATTCTGGCCAGGAGTTTAGAAACAAATTTGAAAATGTTGTTTTGTCACGGGTCATTTACAACTATACAAATTTTCTAGTCGATTCAATGATTTTAAGTGGGTGAAAATCGCGGTGAAAGATTCCGTTACATAGATAGATAGATAGATAGATAGATAGATAGATAGATAGATACAGGTCAAGCTAATATAAAGCGTGTAAAAATTGTTCGTTCTGCAGCTGTTGAAGCAGAACATGTTTGTATTGCACTGCTATAAAAATTCGATGTTATTCTTTTCTATTCGTTTTCATTGTCAGTACTGAATGTTATTTAGCAAGAAGTTAGTTGTTGTAGTTAATCAGAAAGGACAAATGCATATACTGCAATTACACCAGAAGATAATTCAAATTTGTATTTAATTGCATTGGATTTAGTAATCAGTACTTCACTGTGAAGGGTTGGTATACATAAAATATAACATCTGAAAGTACAATATAAGGCAAGTGTACGTGTTGATTTAGAGAAAAAAAACACTGTAACAGAAACAAAGCATAGTGAACAAATAAATGTACTATACATTAAAAAGCGTGTTAGATTGCTCTATAATTTTTCTTACTGTACTTTATTAGTGACATCTACATTCGCGTACGTAACCTCGCTATTTCAAACACTTCACATATTCTCAACCTCACATCGTACTGGTACTTTCCTTGCTCTCTAATAATGTGTTGTTAGTCGAGATGTGTAATCATTGTGCACATGAAGCAGAGAAATTATATACAAAGTTGGAGAAATAATAATGAAAATCTGATAATCTAGAGTGTATTACCATTGTAGCCTATAACAAATTATGAACGCATCATTTGTAGGGACCTAATGTCGGAAACCCCTGATTTCTGAAGGGAGGAAATTCCAAGGTCGTGAGGACGGCATTGTGTAAGGCATAGAATAAAGAGATAATATGTGCAGTGAATATTAAGTAGTAGTAGTAGTAGGAGGAGGAGGAGGGTGAATGGGGAAGACTACATATCAGTGGTCTTTATAGGAAGCCAGATATATTAAAAACAGTTAAGTCTCGTAGACTTCGATAGGCAGGACATGTGACACGTATGGGGAATGAAAGACGTGCATGGAAGCTTCTTGTAGGAAACACCCAGAGGGAAAACGCTCAGTTGATAGACCAAGAAAGAGGTAGGAGAATAACATTAACTATGATTTGAAGGAAGTAGATTATACAGGGAATGATTGGAAAGCATTAGCTCAGGATAGGGATATGTAGAGAGCTTATGTCCGCGCGGCCATGAACCTGCGGGTTCGATAGTGCCAATGAGTAAGTTAGTAGTAGGAGGAGTTTATTAGACTAAAGGTATAATATATATGAACATAATGTTATTTACAAATATGGATCGCATAGGAAGCAACGCATACGGTATTCTATGGACTACAGTTCTAAGAAATTAAAAATAATTCTTACCCTTTTTATTATTGGATTCCAAAGCCAGTCTAAAAAATCTTAGTTTATAAAACCGTTCTGATCTTTTAAAATCCCTGAAAATCATCATCGGAACTTTCTTCTTCTTCTTCTTCTTCGTCGTCGTCACCGTTGTTGTCTTCATATATAAGATGGTCTTCACTGCCATCGAGAGCGTTACTTACGCCGCACTTCTTGAAAGATTTAACAATAATGTCTTCTCTCACTCTAGACCATGACTGTTTTATCCACTGACACACTTGTTTGATTGTATGTCGTTTTAAAACTCCCTTCGGCGTGAATTCATGTTCGGTTTCATCCATCATCCATTAGTTCATGTTCACTGGTATTGTAGACTGCAATGACGCATCATAGGCTAGACAGTGTTCTGGATTTGTGATAGCGGGGTGGGAGGGAGACAGTGGTAGCCAGCTTGTGAATCTCCGCAACTCATGTTCGTAGCATCGGTGCACTGCTGCTGCCAGTTGAATCAATTGTTACCATACAGAGCTAGGTTTCCCGCGGCATCGAATATATGACCATTTTTAAGACTGGTGGAGTTTTAAATCAAACATTGGACATTTAATATTAATTTAGAGTATAAGACGCACTTGAATTTTGGAGGCAATTTTTCGAAAGAAAAACGCGCATCTTCATCATCATCATCATGAAAAAATTCGTTTTAGGCCATGTGGCCTGTACGGTAAACCTTGCGAAGATGGTCTTGATCTTTCCACCGATGTTTTGGTCTTCCTTGGTCCCTATGTCCAGTTGGGGTATATTGGAATGCCAATTTTGGAAGTCTATTTCTTGCCATTCTTCTCAGATGATTTTTCCATTCTTGTTGGTATCTTTGGATATCTTCATTTAAACTTGTTACTCCAAGTTTTCCTCTGATAGTAGTGTTCCTTTGGTGATCCAGTCTATTAACTCCTAACAATGATCGTAAGAAGCGCATTTGGCTTACTTGAAGTTTATGAGAGTTTCTTTTATTTAAAATCCAAATTTCACTTCCGTATTTTAGAGCAGCTTTTGATGTGACGTTATGTAATCTTAGTTTTGTCTCTGTCCTCATCTGTTTACCAAAATGTCTTCGTATTACCCCATTCTTTTATTATATTTTTGTAATTTTGAATCAATGTCACTCTTATACTCTGCAAATACACTTCCTAAGTAAGAGAAATCTGACACTTGTTCTATAATTTTTCCATCAATCTCAATTTTCACCCTTTGTATGTTTTTTCCACACATTGCCATTGTTTTGGATTTTGATGTGGAAATTTTCATATTATATTTGCTGGCAATTTTGAATAATTGATATGCTGCTATTTGTAAGCTATCTTCGGAATCTGATAATATTATTTGATCATCAGCATATAATATTGTTTGAATTATCGCGCATCTTATAGTGCATAAAATACGGTACTTGCTGTGTTGACAGTATGTATCAATCAATTAATTTGTAGTAATGATGTAAAATAGACAAACAAAACAGAAAACAACACAATACATAATATAGTTACATTAATTATGTTACGCCAAGCTACATTTTACTTACATATTTATTTATTCACGAATAAGTGTTATTTGTCCACCGCTGTGGTCTCGAGGTAGCGTGCTGCCTTGTCACGCAGCGGGCCCGTGTTCGATCCCCGGTCGGGGCAGTTTTTCTGGGTGAGGTTTTTATCGGGATTTTTACTCACGTATAAGACAAATGTCAGGAAACCTTTAAGGCCCAAATGGTCCCCGAGATCATATGGCCATCATCATCATCATCATCATCATCATCCTTATCATTATCATAAGCATCATCATCCTTAACCGGTGTGGAAAGAAACGGGAAGCTACCACTCCTACAATTCCATAGTTAAGCTGCAAGAATAGCATGAAAATGCTATGATTGCAGTGAAGGACCTGCCTACGGGCAGAATTACTATGGATGGATGTGTTATTTTCCGCATCTTGTCTAGACATATACCAATGTTTTTTTTTTTTTCAGTTTTATGAGTTTATCATTAACTCGTAGCATGCCAATCTTTCACGAATTGAATTTAGAAATCTTTCCGGCAACACCTGACGCCTCCAGTATTCCAAATTATTTCATTTTCCTAATATAACGTATTTCCTCTTCCGACCTCCCATACATTGGACATATTCGTATATCGGTGATCGTCGATAATTTTTAGAAATTTCCATGCCCGAACCTAAAACAAAGAACCCCTGACCTCTCTTTATATCCTAGTTTCCTTTCAAATCGCATACATATTTCGTGTTCTAATATTAAGGAAGTTAATATGTAATCGGGAACTTTGAAAACTAATTAAAGAGGGGGTAAATAGTTTGGACTTAGAATTTGAAGAATTTGGAATAAGAGAGCAGAGAGTTAATAATTGTATAATTTTGAATTATAATAATAAAAACACATTCTAAACCAAATTAATAACATTACGTTGTGATAATTTGTCATTTCTACAGGATAAAAATTATTTAACCGACAAACTCTGGGAGGTTGTAGGGGACACCAAAACAAATATTTTTCCTTAATGCCATTTTTTCCTATAAGGATTATTTAAACTTGTAAAGGACGGCAAATTAATTAAACCAATAAACACTTTTGCATTTTTATTACCACGAGACAACACATTAACACAACGCAATTACTTAAATTACAGTAGAGGTTCAATAATGCCTCTATTGACATGTAAACTAAGGTTACACCGGCGGATCATGTTCTAACACGGGCAAAACCTCCAGGAGTATCGTTAATTGCTCCTGCTGCTACTACTATCCGGGCAACCAGATCCTTTTCTGATGCAACATGAGTTGTGTAAACAAGGTTGCGCATCTCTTCCTACACAAAAACATCCAAAGGGGTCATATCTGGGGATCGAGCAGGCCATTGTACAGGACCACCTCTGCCAATCAACTTTTCTGAAAACCATAGGTTCAAGAATTGACGCACACGACGACTGAAATGTGCCGGCGCCCCGTCATGTTGGAACCACATGCGTTGTCTTGTAGGGAGCGGGACGTCTTCCAGCAATTCTGGCAAAACTCTGGCGAGAAAATTGTAGTAGTGCCTGCCATTTAATGGCCTAGGTAGGAGATATGTCCCTATTAAAGAGTCCCCAACAACACCGGCCCACACATATCAGTGTACTCACTCCAGGTGTATCGCTCCATTAGTAAACAGATACAATTCACTACTACACTGGTGGACAAAACAATTCCTACCATCAACAGCAGTTGCAGTCATGACAACTGAAGAGCGTAATACGCCCTCTAGCGGTTTAAATAATCCTCATAGGAAAAAATGGCATTAGGGAAAAATATTTGTTTTGGTGTCCCCTACAACCTCCCAGAGTTTGTCGGTTTAAATAATTTTCATCCTGTATAAAGCAGCAAATGAAAGAATACTTTTATGAACCTCTTGTGTAACAAATTCTAATTTTCGTAAGTGTAAAGAGCTTTATGTAGTTCCTGTTTCCAGAACTTTATATAAGAACGTTCACAGAATATCTCTTTGCTAGCAACACAACGCAGTGGCCTGCACGATGCTATACCTTGATTAAACTTACAAATGTTAGTGAAAGACGTAAAACATCCATTTATTATCCATACCTTTTAAATTAATTCCCATCAGCAGGAAAAAAGTAAAAATACTTAAGAAATACGAAAATTGACAAGAGTTATTGCAAAAAAAGAGATAAATGATGGAATAAAATAGGAGTAAAATAGCTTTTATCCACACTTTTCAAAAGTTAACTGTACAATCACAAGTATTTTCTCTCAATTATGAACATCAAGATATTTATTGATATTTCACAGGCATTTTATTCCTTGTCATCCCTTACAATTCGCTGTTTTTATCTTCTTCCAGAGACTAAATAAAACTTTATGT
Source organism: Diploptera punctata (assembly GCA_030220185.1). Taxonomy (NCBI): domain Eukaryota; kingdom Metazoa; phylum Arthropoda; class Insecta; order Blattodea; family Blaberidae; genus Diploptera; species Diploptera punctata. The sequence goes on along the minus strand of JASPKZ010009800.1, from coordinate 3,357,668 downwards.
AACCAAGGATTATTAGTGCCTTCATTTCATGAGAGCAGTACAAATAAAACGGTTTTAGGAAGCGTTTTTCTAAGTTATTTTATAACAGTATTTACTCAGAAAATTAAACAATTCAGTATTTTTAAAGCTTCTACCATATTAAAATAGTATATTGCGATGTGAGGTTGGGAAGTGGTTTTTACAGAATCGAGGAAAAATGTTTAAAAACCGAGCAATAGCGAGGTTTTTAATATCCGAGATTCTGTAAAACACTTCACAAACGTGCGTTGTATATTATTTTTTGTGTGATGGTGTTTTCAAAATAATAAATAATAGTAAAATAATATATTTGTTGGAAATATTTGCGTTCATTATAAACAATTGACTAACGTTAACAGTGTGTGTAATGTTTATTAGTTGAAACAACAGGAAGCCTTGAGAACAATTATTGATAACATGACCGTAGGTACGTATTTATTGTTTTATATTGTTTCAAATAAAGTTCAGTTCATTTAAAATGCAGTGGTTTGTTTCGTATAATGTATATTAACACTACCTTTTGGATATTTTTTGTATATACATTGTACGTAGTATACATAGAGCGCAGTGGTTTTACTTCCCGCACTGAGTTCATTTAAAATGGAGTGACTTGTTTCATGTAATGTATATTAACACTTCCGTTTGGATATTTTGTATATATATATATATATATTGTACGTAGTATACATAGAGGACAGTGGTTTTACTTCCCGCACGTGGGGTGTGGGTGTAAATGTAATATTACACTATAGTTATTTAGGTTGGCAACCCGGAAATGTAGGAAGTTGAACTTTCAATCATGGTCGCCATTGCTGTAAGTACGACAAAATGCACTGTCGCGCAAAAATTTATTTTATCTTATGATGTTATGTGATATATTTTACTTTTAATTTAGAAGAGAAGGCCTTAATTCGGGGGGGGGGCACTTGCGCTGATGAGCAATTCCATTATTTTTTAAATCGAAAAACATATTTCATTAAAAAATATTAATAATTACTTCAAGAATGTATATGTAAGTTATTTTTCTTTAAAAAATTGACATGTGTTAAAATTGAATGAAAATTATAAACCATCTCTGGTGAACTTCTGTCCGCGCAGCCATGAACCTCGGGTTCAATAGTGATGAGTTAGTTACTTAGGGTCAGTTTCACCAATAGAGGTAAATGTATTACGCCAGTTTTCCCCATGTATAATATATAGCTTAAACTGGCGTGATACAGTTATCTCTGTTGGTGAAACCGGCCCTTAGATTCTTGTGTTTGTCGTTATCGATTGGACAGTCCGGCTATCTCTTTCGATCTTGTGAGTATTTTGAAGTGTCCTCTGAGAACGCTACTAACGTTCTTCAGGGTTAGTCTTGTGTGCCTATTATTACTTATGGATCCGAAACATGGACAGTGACAACACAACAATCTGCCAGAATACAAGCTGCTGAAATGAGATTCCTCAGACCAATAGCAGGATATCAAAGAACATACAAAAAACACAACACAGAAATAAGACAACTAAAAATAGATGAATTAAACAGAACAGTATCGAAATACAGAACAAACTGGAAAGGATGACTGAGAATAGAATACCAAAAGCAGCATACAACTATTCACCACGAGGAAGATGAAGTTTGGGAAGACCAAGGAAAAGATGGAAAGAGCAGCAATTTGGAGCCGGGACAGGCTAGTAAATAAGCCTAAACCGTGAAGAAGAAGAAGAAGAAGATCTTGTCAATATGAAGTAAAGAATGAAACGCATTTTCATAATATTACTTAAGATAATTCCACATTTAATTTGTTGGAAAGAGAAGATGACTCGACTCACGAAACGAGAAAAGACGAAGAAGAAAAAGGAGAAGATAAAATGCTGTACACAGCTTTTGTTCTCGCTTGTTAATTGTAGCACTATGTGAGGTGGCACTCAGTGGAAGAAGTAGTAGTCTAGTGGTTGGCGTATATCGTGCAAGAGCTCCGCGTATCACTCTCTCATTTTGCTTTCCTTTGTAGGGTAAACATTCATAAAACAGTGTAAGGAAAATAAAACAGAACTGCTATATTCTCATAAATACAGCAGATATACTTATTAACGTTGGTTTACAGATTAAAATTCCGTAAAAATGAGCAAGATGCTAAATGACAGTTGCCTTTGAAAGAAGGTTTTCTGATATTTTATCTCGTAATTATTATTATTCTGGTTCAACCCAAGTGAACAGTGTCATCTCTCTTCTCTCAAAGAACAACAATGTACTGTGTTCTCACTATACAAGCATTGCCCTTTGGTATCATGCTTTTGCCCATTTTACTGATTAATATTAACATTGATGGTTTGAAGCATGAGTGCCATATGTAAAGTTACAGCTGTAATATTTTTGTTCATTGCTGTATAACACAGTTACCAGGTTTCTCATTCGATAATAATTAATTAGTTTCACATCCATGGTCATATAAATAAATGTTTGATAGGTTTATCATTTGGGTATTGATTTTACTTACATGTTTATATAAAATATAATCTAATATATAAAAGTGAATGTTGGTTTGCTCGTTCGTACTTTATGCGCGGCCATACCGTTGATCCGATTGTTGGGGCTTTTTGTAAAATGTTCAGAAGATTCCCCGGATGAACATAGGCTGTAAGAGAGTTGTGATACTCAACTCCTACACCCTTAAAAATCACCCTTTGTTGTGAAAAACGTGAAAAAAAAATTGACGCTTAAATGGTTTACGCTGCCTAAACCATAACAAACACACAAAATTAATGTACATAGAATTGAATATCTCAAAAAGCTCTACAAAAAAGTCCGCGAAAGAATATGTTTCTCTCTGACGGATAACTCACAATAACCATTTTTGTCTTTCATTGATGCCAAGAAGATCGAGACAAGTACGTAGCTTCCTGTGCAAGCATAGCAGCACATGACAGGTATTCTTTTACGGATAACTCACAATAACGAATTTTGTCTTTCAGCTCATTTATGCCAAGATGATCGAGATAAGTAGATTCCCAGACAACACCGGGTAATGAGCACGGGGAATCTTAAAATAATTGCGATATACATTTATAATTATTTTTCATTTTACTCATTCAACTAATCGTAATAAGTATATTAATTTTTGTCTTTCACCTCATTTATGCCAACATGATCGGGATGAGTAGATTCCCGTACAACGCCGGGTAAACAGCATGAAAAATAATTACGATATAAATTCTTGCTCTCACTTATTTAACCAAACAAAAAACAGATTATTTTTCGTATTTTAGCATTTTTATGCCAAGAAGATCGGGATGGGTAGATTCCCCTACAACGCCGGGTAAACAGCACGGAGTATCTAAAAATAATTACTATATAAATGTTTCCCCTTACTTATTTAACCAAACATAAAACACATTAATTTTCGTATTTCAGCTCATTTATGTCAAGAAGATCGGGATAAGTAGATTCCCGGGCAACGCCGGATAATCTGCGCGGGGTATCTACAAATATACATTTATAATAATTTGTCCTAATATTTATTCAATTAAACATAAAAGTGCATTAATTTTCATTTATTTAGGGGTAGCAGCGCATGCCGAGTGTTAGCTAGTACAGTATACAAGTTATAGTAATCAATTGATTTGGTGTTTACATGATGAAAATCCATGATGTATTTAGTAAATAAATCTATCCAAGTTTTATATCATTTTCATAATTATTTATTTTCTTTAACATTCCTAACAGCTATTTCACTGCACTGTTTTTTCTTCAGATGAATGTCATGAATACAAATACATTTTCTATTTAAGTGCATACTCAATTATATAAGCATAGTCTTTTTATGATAATTATATAAAACCTTAATAGTTTTATTTATTAAATACTAGCTAATTCCCGGTGTGCACTGCTACGCCTAAATAAATGAAAATTTATGTGCTTTTATGTTTAGTTAAATAAGTGAAAGGAAATATAATTATAAATGTAGCCTATATCATAATTATTTTAAGATTCCCCGTGCTGATTACTCGGTGTTGCCCGGTAATCTACTTATCTCGATCATCCTGGCATAAATGAGCTAAAAGACAAAATACGTTATTGTGAGTTAAACGTAAAAGAATACCCGCCATGTGCTGCTATGCTAGGAATTTACGTACTTGTCTCGATCTTCTTGGCATCAATGAAAGGAAACAATTATTTTAGTGAGTTATCCGTAAGAGATAATGGACTTTTTTATAGAGTTTTGCACATATTCAATTCTGTATAGGCCTACATTAATTTTGTGTATGTGTCATGGTTCAGGCAGCGTAAGCCATTTAAGCGTCCCAAAAGCTACTTTTTTCACGTTTTTCACTACAAATGGTGATTATTAAGGAAGTAGGAGTTCAGTATCACAACTCTCATATAGCCTATGTTCATCCCGGGAATCTCCTGAACATTTTGTAATAAGCCCCATCACAATCGGATCAACGGTATGGCCGCGCATAAAGTAAGAACAAACAAACAAGCCAACAAACAAACATAAATTTTTATATATTAGATAAACCTCAGGTTTTGAAAATAACAGGAATAATTTGTTCGATTTAAATATAAAAAAAATTACAGAAAATCTACTTTCGCTAGATTGACGTTTTTTGAGTATCTACTTTAAAATAATAGTAATAATAATAATAATATACTCTCTCTCGACTAGGTCTTGCATTTTAAGATATCAATTGCGGTGTGGCATGAAAAAGGCGATAAGATAAACCAAGTTAATGGAATGAAAATATAAGTAATATAGACAAATTTAAGTATCATTTAATTTTTTCATAATCTGGAAAACAATTAGTAATGTTCAATGTATAATGCTGGTAGATAGCAATGCTTCTTACTACATAGAAAATCCTTCTTAAAGTCTGCCTGAAAAATAAGCAACTTATATTGGAAATAAAAATAATTATAAACATAAATGCTACAATAAATCTAACATCGAAATTTACAGCGTAAATCAGTGGTTATTATTGGATGATAGAGGGGATAACGGTGAATGAGATTCGTGTAAGAAATCATATATGAAAATTTCTTCTTTAGAATTCTGTCAACACGCACCTATGCTTGTGCGTAAATGCTTCCGAATATAGATACATACATGAAAGTTGTCCATAAAATGTTTGCTCTGTGATTTCTCATAATTACTAATACACTCATTTAGTCTCTTTGTATTTTATATTTTGCAGATTAAAAATGTATAAGATTAGGATTTATTGTTTTATGCTATTCTAAATATTTAACAATGTGAAAACCATTCGGATTTGCTACATTTTTACTTCATAAATAATTATCTGAGATCATAATCACTTATTTTTTAAAAGAAATGTAAGTAATTTTCTAATTTTAACAAATGGATCAGAAATGATTGAACTAAAATTAAATAGGTATTAAATTAAAAACAAATGTAGTTCACATTTCCTAAAATACATATGTGGCAGATAAGAATTGATTACCAAAAGCTACAAGTTTATTCGACCGAATTCCCTGCTGCGTTGCAAGATTTTCAACATGAGAAGATTCTTACGATAACAAACGCTTGCGTGACTTATATTAAAAGACTTATGAGGAATTACCGTTCTTGCCCTGCATTACTAAAATATTCGGCAGAATGTGGTAGCACGAAAGGAGAAAGCTATTTTTTCTCGATATTGTATGAAACTACATCGCGTGAATAATAAAAAAATAAATAACTGACCAAGGCACAAATTATTTGCCTGGCGTAGGTTTTTAATGAAAAAAAATGTGCCCTTGAAATGATATTTTCGATTAAAAATATCCTAGTGTTAAATATTTATTAGATATTAAATATATGACAGTCGCACAAGTACTCCTTTTATATTTTTTTTGTTGCAAATGCCCCAGGTTGTCTTTCGACATTCCTGGTGTTCTCTCCTGGCATGGTGTTATTACATTAGTACCTTATTAAAAATATTATATTTGAAGAGAAAAATTATACGCTCAGACCGGGACTTGAACCCGGGACCCTTGGTTTCTCTAGACCAAGTGCTCTACCAACTGAGCTACCTGAGCAAGTACCGATCTAAACGCAAATCTTTCTCTATATACATTGTAATTCCCATCCACCAAATGCTGTGAAGCCATGCTTCTATCTTGCAAATGGCGGCTCCTTTATTAAGAAGACATATTTGGGAATTATACATTACAGCCAGTACGGCTGTACGGTCTTCTTAATAAAGGAGCCGCCATTTGCAAGATAGAAGCATGGCTTCACAGCATTTGGTGGATGGGAATTACAATGTATATAGAGAAAGATTTGCGTTTAGATCGGTACTTGCTCAGGTAGCTCAGTTGGTAGAGCACTTGGTCTACAGAAACCAAGGGTCCCGGGTTCAAGTCCCGGTCTGAGCGTATAATTTTTCTCTTCAAATATGATTTATCCATCATTGAAATGTGCGAAATCAATAATAAAAACTTATTAAAAATGATCAGTATATCTCAATATACTATCTCACCTCCGCTGGGCATATGATTTCGGGGACCGATTGGGCCTTAAAGTTCTCATGACATTTGTCTTACAGGTGAGGAAAAACCCCGATAAAAACCTCACCCAGAAAAACTGCCCCGACCGGGGATCGAACCCGGGCCCGCTGCGTGACAAGGCAGCACGCTACCTCGAGACCACAGCGGTGGACTTCTTCTTTTTCGTCTTCTTCTTAAACATAATTTGTAGGATTTTCATCCTGCATATTTCCAAAATCAATCCTCGGAGGAAGACGTAGTGGATGTTCATTCACTGTCTATCCATCTCTTGGCTGGTCTTCCTCTTGTTCTTCTCCCGTCCATTGGTCTATCTTCTTTAGCTCGTTTTGCAAGTCGGTTTTCTTCCATTATTTCTATATGACTCTTCCAATATTTTCGTCTATATAATATATAAAAATGAATGTTTGTTTGTTCGTACTTTATGCGCTGCCTTACCGTTGATCCGATTGTGATGGGGTTTCTTGCAAAATGTTCAGGAGATTCCCGGGATGAACATAGGCTATAAGAGAGTTGTGGTACTAAACTCCTACACCCTTATAAATCGCCCTTTGTTGTGGAAAACGTGAAAAATAGCTCTTTGGGCGCTTAAATGGCTTGCGTTGCCTAAACCATAACAAATACACAACGTAAATGTACACAGAATTGAATACCCCAAAAAGCTCTCCAAAAAAGTCCGCGACAGCATATGTTTATCTCTTACGGATAACTCACAATAACCATTTCTGTCTTTCATTGATGCCAAGAAGGTCGAGACAAGTACGTAGATTCCTGTGCAACATAGCAGCAGATGGCGGGTATTCTTTTACGGATAACTCACAATAACGAATTTTGTCTTTTAGCTCATTTATGCCAAGAAGATCGAGTTAAGTAGATTCCCGGTAATGAGCACGGGGAATATTAAAATAATTACGATATACATTTATAATTGTTTTTTTAATTTAACTTTAACTAATCTAAGAAGTACATAATTTTTGTCCTTCAGCTCATTTATGCCAAGAAGATCGGGATGAACCCGACAGCGCCGGATAAACAGCACGGGGTATCTAAAAATAAGTACGATATAAATTTTTTCTTTCACTTATTTAACTAAACGTAAAACACATTAATTTTCGTATTTCAGCTCATTTATGTCAGGAAGATCGGGATAAGTAGATTATCGGGCAACGCCGGGTAATCAGCACTGGGTATCTAAAAATGTAAATTTGTATTATTTTTCCCTTTACTGATTCAACTAAACATAAAATCACATTAATTTTCATTATTTAGGCGTAGCAACGCACGCCGTGTATTAGCTACTCTATAATAAATTTGGTTATGTCTTAAATATACTACTGCTACTCTTGCTGACAATTTTCTAGCTATCTTCTTGGTAGAAGCAATAGATGGGATTAAGAAGGACCGAATTGAAATACAAGTTCAGTATCGCTGAATACACACACACACATTATGTATGATAGAAGTTTGACAGACCCTCCATGGTATCTTTACCTTGTCGTGGTGGAGTGGCTTGCGTGCTTAAATGATCCTGAGAGCTATGCCGACGGTAGCATTGTTGCCGATAGGGTTACCCATGCCGGACTGGTCGAAGATGATAAGCCAGACGAAAAAAGTACCTTGGTCGAAAGAGTGATGATCTTTCACCGTAACAATACAACCGTCAAGAAATGCGGACATGGGTTCAACTTGGGTAAAATTTTCCGGAGGTCAAATAGTCCCCCATTCGGTTCTCCGGGCGCGGACTACATCAGGGAACCCATGCCAAAGGCTCAAACACAGGGGCATGTTCCTAGGAACATGGAATGTTAGGACTTTATACAATAGTGGGGCACTAGAGATATTAACGCGGGAATTTGATAAATCGCCTTTGGATATAGTAGCTTTACAGGAAGTTAAGTGGCCAGGAGAGGGTAGTCTGGAATCAGGAAGCTTTGCATTATACTACGGGGGTGCAGAGAGACGTGCATTTGGAATGGGTTTTTTAGTCAGAAGGAGGATCCTATCCGCTATACGAGATATTAAGTTTGTTCTGGATAGGATATCATACATAATTCTAAAGGGTAAACCACATGATTTTATAATTGTAAATGTACATGCCCCCACAGAAGATAAAGTTGACAAGATGAAGGATGAGTTCTATGAAGAATTAGAATGCGTATTTGATACCCTTTCACGATATCATATGAAAATTGTCTTAGGAGATTTTAATGCAAAAGTGTGGCGGGAAGATATATTGAAACCAACAATAGGCAAATTCAGTCTTCATGAAGATACTAACGACAACGGGGTGAGATTAGTCACATTTGCCACATCAAAGAATCGCATTGTTAAGAGCACAACATTTCAGCATAAGGATATTCATAAATACACCTGGACGTCTCCAGATGGTGAAAATCGGAACCAAATAGATCATGTATTAGTGGACAAACGCTGACACAGTAGCATCATCGATGTTAGATCAGTTAGAGGGACAGATTGCAATTCAGATCATCATCTGGTCAGAGTGAAAATCAGACAATGGCTATCGCTAATGAGAGGAACAAACGCTAAAGATGATTCTGTAAAATTTGAATTAAAAAAGTTTAAAAGTAATGAAATGCGGCAAGAATATCAAATCAAAATTGCTAATAGATTTGAAGTACTAGAATCTTCAGATGACAATGTGGCAAACGAAGAAGAAACTGATATAAATAAAGAATGGGAGGCTATAAGAGATACTATTAAATTGTCAGCATCAGAAAGCATTGGTTGTTTAAAAGAGAGGCAAAACAAGATTTGGTTTTGATGAGGAATGTGCCGACATTGTAAAGAAAAGGAAACTAGCTAAAATTAAATGGTTACACGAGCCAAATGAGGTAAATTTAGAGCAATTGGGTAGTATTAGACAGGAAACCACCAAGTTACTAAAGAGTAAAAAGAGGGAATATTTGAGAGAGAAGATTAATGATCTTGAAATGAATGCAAAAAATAGGAACATTAGAGAATTATATCAGGGAATTAGTATAGAGAAGAAAGGGTTTCAGGCTAGAACAAACATAATTCGGAATGAAAATGGGGATATGATTGCAGATTCTAGGAGTATATTAAATGGATGGAAAAGTTACTTTAATCAGCTATTAAATGTACATACAGAACAGGACATTGAGGAGGATAATTTACAGACAGCAGAAATGCTAGTCGCAGAACCAAGTGCATTAGAGGTTGAAATGACGATAGAAAAATTGAAGATGTATAAAGCATCAGATTCAGATGAGATCCCAGCAGAACTGATACAATCAGGGGGAGAAAAATTGATGGACAAGATACGCTGGTTGCTTAGTATGATTTGTCAAAAAGAAGCTCTTCCAGATGAATGGAAGAAATTAATTATCGTACCAATTTATAAGAAAGGAGATAAAACTGATTGCAACAACTACAGGGGCATCTCATTACTTTCAACTTCGTACAAAATTCTAACAAATATATTAGTCAGCAGACTTACTCCCTATATTGATGACATTCTAGGAGATCATCAATGTGGATTTAGAAGAAACAGGTCTACAACAGATCAGATTTTTAGTATAAGATAGATTTTAGAAAAGAAATGGGAATATAATGGTACTGTACATCAACTATATGTAGACTTCAAAAAAGCATATGATTCAATTAACAGGGAGAAGTTATATAGTATCCTGTTGGGGTTCGGAATTCCTAAAAAGTTATTTAGACTTATACGAATGTGTTTAAATGGCACAAAGAGTAGGGTGCGTGTAGGCAAACAGTTTTTGGACACTTTTGAAATCCAGAATGGGTTGAAGCAAGGAGATGCACTATCTCCTCTACTATTTAATTTTGTACTAGAGCATGCCATTAAATCTTTAGAGAATGAGGAAGGCTTACAGCTCAATGGTATTAATAAGCTGTTAGTTTATGCTGATGATATAGTACTATTGGCCGATACTGAGGAGATACTAAAGGACAACACACACACACTATTGAGTAACACTAAGAAATTAGGACTGGAAGTAAATATCAATAAAACTAAATATATGGCCACACGTAGAAATACATTATATAATGGAAATGGACAACTAATGACAAATGAGGGAAATTTTGAGAAAGTGACAGAATTCAAATACCTAGGAACAATAATCAGAAATAGGAATGAGATGCACAAAGAAATTAAATATAGGCTCAATTCTGGAAATGCGTGCTATTATGCATTGCAGAGACCCTTGATGTCCCAACTCCTTTCAGAAAATGTTAAACTGAAAATATATAAAACTATTATTCTGCCAGTTATATTATATGGATGCGAAACATGGACTCTTACTTTAAGGGAGGAAAGGAGGTTACAAGTATTTGAGAATAAAGTACTTAGGAGGAATTTTTGGACCAAAGAGAGATGAACAGACAGGTGAATGGAGAAGACTACATAACAATGAACTACATGGTCTTTATAGGAAGCCAGATATAATAAGAACAGTTAAGTCTCGTAGACTGTGATGGGCAGGACATGTGGCACAAATGGGGAATGAAAGATGTGCATGGAAGCTTCTTGTAGGAAAACCAGAGGGAAAACAGCCAATTGGTAGACCAAGAATGAGGTGGGAGAATAACATTAACTATGATTTAAAGGAAGTAGATTATACAGGGAATGATTGGAAAGCATAAGCTCAGGATAGGGATGTATGGAGAGCTTATGTCCGCGCGGCCATGAACCCACAGGTTCGATAGTGCCAGTGAGTAAGTAAGTATGTAAGTAAGAAGTATGACAGAAATAGTAGAGAGAATCCGTAATCCCTGTTTTGAGTGCATAGAATGTGTGTGTGTGTGTGTGTGTGTGTGTGTGGTTGTGTGAGTGTGTGTGTGTGTGTGTGTGTGTGGTTGTGTGTGTGTGTATATATATAGAGCCTACATGCTTAAGACAAGCTGGCTGTCGATTGTGTAGATTAAGTGGGAGCTTTCATACTAATTCTTGTAGGAAAAACAGAGGGAAAACGCCCAGTTGGTAGACCAAGAATGAGGTGGGAAAATAACATGAACCATTATTTGAGGGAAGTAGATTATACAGGGAATGATTGAAAAACTTTAGCTCAGGATAGGGATAATTATGCAAGTTGAAAAAAGAGCATATTAGAAAAAATAAAGAAAAGTTTTTGAAATGGTATGGACACCTGAGAGGAACGGAATAAGATAGAATACAAAAAAAAAACTTGATTGGAAAGCTAATGAAGAAGTGGAAGAGGCAGACTTAGAGAACGTTGGATAGATGGAGTAAGGAGAAGTATGGAAGCCAGAGATTTGAGAGAAGAAAATACTTTAGACGAGAATCTCTTGCGACAAAACGCTTTGGGTTGAAGAAGGGACAATGTATTGTGGAATATTCCTAGTAAAAATATATATGGATATATGGAGAGCTTATGTCCCCGTAGTCATGAAGCTACGGGTTCGGTAAAGCCAATGGGTTAGTTAATTTAATGGGTACAAATGAGAAGAGAATCCCGTGAGAATCCGGACAGATGCGCTAAATGTTAAACTATGAACAGGGTTTCCACGAGACTACAGATCAGTTGCTCTCGGATGAATTCAGCATGTGATCACCAAGCAAGCAGTTATACAAATAGCTTGACGAGCAATTGGTAATCCATCTTGTAATACGATAGCCGCATGCGACTAATTGTCATTAAGGTAATTATTTCAGTTAGAAGGAAGGGTTACGCATTGTCTTGTATTGCAGTGTGATTGAAAAGCGCAATACTGCGTCCATGCAGTCTGCGATGCGGCATCAAGTATCGATCTTTTCACCCGCACAACGCACTCTCTCTCTTTCTCGTACACCACAGGTGCGAGCATTCCAAAGTGAAAGTGCTAAATTACCACTTTCAGCTCATCTCAAATATAGTGATATATTACACGTTGGTACAATGCACTGGAAGAAATATTGTTCCTGGAGAGCAAAAAATTCAATTATAGACTACTACCTCAACCCGACATCAACTATTTAAAAGTAAAATATTACCACTTCTTTATAACCCAGGGTTTGCTTCAGCCTCTAAAGTTATTTAATGCCAGAATTATGATGTAAGGTAGGTGTCATAACGCCGGGCTGACAATTGGCTAACATCTTGTGTCGATTGTCTTCAAAGGTGTTGGCCATAACCTCGCGTTGGTCCGAAGCAGGGTTGCCTATATAACCACTTTGTGGCTAGATCTGGCCATTTTGAAAACATATCTAGCTATACATTTTAATTACTAATTTTAATTATTAATAGCTATTCTGGCCATTTATTCCCTTCTCTTTAGCCACTTCTAGCCATATTTATTTTAATTTAATTAACTTAATACAAATTTTGTAATAATAAACTATTGAGATTTAATATTTTGCCAATACATATACAATTAAGACTAATTTTAATTACTAATAGCTTTTCTGGCCATTTATTCCCTTCTCTTTAGCCACTTCTAGCCATATTTATTTTAATTTAATTAACTTAATATAAATTTTGTAATAATAAATTATTGCGATTTAATATTTTGCCAATACAAATAAAATTAAGACTAATGAGAATCTTCTTTCTTAGATAGAACATACTCAAAGAAACGTGAACATCCCCTGATGGTAATACTTGTCAGACCATGTATTAATGCAAACAGGTAAAGTTCTATAATTTTAAATTACATACGAGGTGAGACTAATACCACCACTTATTGAGACTAAGAAGAATATCCCATATAAATAGAGTTTCTGGTGAGAAGAGAATAAAATATAACTTGGATAAACTCAAAAAAAAATTACAGAAACCGTTTTAAAATTCAGAATTACAGAATATTTCGTTGTTAGAGCAGATGTTTCCTTAAAATAGACTTTTATATTCATAATTGAGTTACTAGATTAAAACTGCAGCAATTCTAAAAGAATAGGTTAAAAATATTGATAAAATTGTACTTCAGAGGAATGGATTCAGGGAGACATTAAGTGTAGAGAAAATAACAACAGATAGAAAAAGTAGACTAAAATGATTTGGACATTTAAAAAGAATGAAAAAGGAAAGACTACTACAAAGACTGATACATCTCAAGATACAAGGGAAACAACCACGAGGAAGACCACGAGAAAGATGGATTAACCACGTGAAGAAAAGTCTACAAAAGAGAGGATACGACTGGGAAGAACTAAAAAGAAGCAAAGCGTGGGCAGATAGAGATGGTTGCAGGCATATTTGGAATCGACCTTCCAAAAGGAGGACACAGTATGAGGATGATGATGAGGAATGAATAAGTAAGGTTTAAAATGCAGTTTTCGCAATGGATAAAACATACATTTTACCCTTTTGTAGCCATTGTTAGGAATCTGTTTAGCCACTTTTTCTCATTGGGTGTTGGCAACCCTGTTCCGAAGGTTTCAAACGACATGTAGTGTGACACGTTTTTGTATCTTCTTCTTCTTCGGATTTCCCCCACTTACAGGTTTGTCATCTTCAGCTTCCATTTATTTTTATCATGCCAATCTCCTTCTTTCAAATTCCTATCATCCTTTATAGTTTTAACGTAGGTTTGACATTTCCATCTTGGTCTGCCACGTTTATTTCTTCCAGGGGTTGATCATTGGTATCTATTTTTTTTTGGCTATCTTTCATTTTCCATTATTTGTACATGGCCATACCATTTAAGCGTTTGATTTTCAATCCTGTTAACGACAGATGTGGTGACATTCATTTCTCTCCAAAGGAATTCATTTCTTATTTTATCATGTCTTGTTTTTTGGAGGCTTCTTCTAAAATAGTCAGATTCAACTGTTCTAATTTTATTCTTTTGTAATTCCGTCAAAGGCCAAGTTTCACTTCCATATGACAAAATATTCTGTATTATGCTCTTATAAATTTTCATTTTAGTTTCCTTGGTAATGTTTTGTTTCAAATTATTCCATGCAATGTCTTAGTTGCATTTTTTGCCATTGAAATTTTAGTTTGCACATCCCTCTCACAAGTACCTAAACTTGTAATTATTGACCCAAGATATTAAAAAAAATTAACTTTTTTTTTTATTTTCCCTCTTTCGAGTGTGAGGCATCCACATCCTTTCCCAAACACATATATTCTGTTTTATAAATTTTGTTTCTTCTAAATTCCTCAAATATTGTGCAGTATAATGTATCCAAACTCCAAGCGCGACAGGCCTAGAAGACCGTTGGCCTACCAGTCGGCTGCTGGCCTCACAACCACATGTATTAATCACGGAGGTAGACGATCATCGAACCAGTGTAGGGATGACGTGGTCAGCATGTCGAGTCCTCCCAGCCGTTATACTTGGTCTTCTCATCCTGGAATCGCTACTTATTGTAGCTACCCAAATGCCTCACTATACTGGGTGGACACCGAAATCCCATGAGAAAATTTCTTCCCCATGGGGACTCCAGCGCAAGCCCCGTAGCTCTGTGCCCAGACATCTTGCCTTAACCACTTGACTACGACACGTAGTTCTAGTATTTTGGAACATCTTATCTTGTGCTACAAGTGTTTCAGATATTCATTGTAAAATAAAACAGTTGAAGGTAGGTATCATTGGATTAGTGATTAGGTCTTTGAAAACGATGCGTTGCTGATACACTTGTATTTAACTTGAATATCACAATCACTTGTGGAATGCAAGGCTTTCACGGCCAGTAACACTGAACAACAAAAAATAAACTTTTTTTTTTGTCTCAGAAAGAAAAATATGTAATGCTGATAGTATTTTTTCTCCTAAATTCAAATATGATATCGGTTTTTCTCCATCACGCAAGGTTTCCGAGAGACAGGCATTTTTAATTTCAAACACTTTAATATTTTCTGCATTCGTAACTACACAATATTCGAACATTCGGACTCACCTAGAAAGTAAGAAATGACGATTTTCTGCTATATTTCGCTTGTGGAGCATCCCTCTTGATGGTCCAACAATAATGGACCAGCATATTAGGATTCCATTTGCCTTGAAATCTCTTTTCCATAGCTGAAATCTGATGAAAGTGTTCCCCGTGCTCATCGCTCACTGCGCCAAGATAATAAATGGACGAAAAAACGTTTATTAAAAAATAATTATTTAAATCCATTAATTGAAATTGAAATAATAAAAAAACTGTGGGTGATGGAGAAATTCCGAATACATATTTGAAAACACGATACAAAACTGCATTACGCACAACAATTGGTATTGACAAGTGTAATCATAATATAGAAAGATTTTTTTTTGCCCGGGGACCTTATTTCAGCTTGAAGTTCATTTACGTGTCATAAATTTACGATACTAGATCCACGACTTCAGTTCTCTTCCGCAGTAAGCCATACTGAGGAATGTTTGCAATCTGAAAAGCATATCAGCTTGCTGGATTTAAACCCATGAATAGTGATTACTATGTGATATTAAAAGATTCCGGGCTATGTGGCCGTGGTCTGTAACTGGCATTTCTTCCAGACGTTTCTCCCTCAACTGCGGACGGCATCTTCAGTGGCGAGTGCTTCTAGGTGGTGTTTCCTTATCGTAGACTCGACTGTGAATGAGCATCCAACGTTCTGCCACTCATCCAAGTCACGTCTACGACAAGGAAACCACCTAGAAGCACTCGCCACTGAATATGCCCTCCGCAGTTGAGGGAGAAACGTCTGGAAGAAACACAATTTATAGACCACGGCCACATAGCTCGGAATATTTTAATATCACATAGTAATCACTATTCATGGGTTTAAATCCAGCAAACTGATATGCTTTTCAGATTGCAAATATTCCTCAGTATGGCTTTCTGCGGAAGAGAACTGAAGTCGTGGATCTAGTATCGTAAATTTATGACACGTAAATGAACTTCAAGCTGAAATAAGATCCCCGGGCAAAAAAAATTATCCTTTCGCCCAGATTGAATTTCTAATGGCATGAGCTCAAACAATAGTTAAATAAGTTACTAACGAACTAATTAAAATGTTAAGCTAATGTGCGACATTTTGAAATTTACTTTCATAACCCTTGTCGTAACCAAGCGTTTAAGGCATTATGCTTTGGCGTTGAGCAACAGGACTTGAGCATGTTTGAATTCCCATGACTGACTGACAATACCCCATTCGTTCCTCGTGGGAACATAGGTGCTCCCTAATGGGAGTTTCTTAACCAAGCTTAATTTAGTTACGTTTACAGCATTTGCCTATAGATGTCAATGAATGACATGTGGTTAGCACATCGCCACAGTAGGCAACTAAGGTATTACTTGGGTGGGTGAAGGTCGGTTAAATTTTGTACAGAGGCGTTTTTGTTAAGGCTTTCCCATGGGAAAGGAATTTTTCTCGTGCAATTTCGGAAGTATAGGACAGATACACACTTACCATCGCGAGGAATTTCGATAGCTACAACAAGTAGCTACAACAACCTTTTTACGCATACGGGATCCGATATGCTGACTTCATGTCACCCACTGGATGGATAATAGTCCACCTCTGTGATTAACATATTAGTCCAGGTAAGCAAGGTAGTCACTAGTCCACCAGAACCGACAAGAATCTGGCATTAAGATGAAGGACATTCACGGAGATACAGGGATGAAATGAGTCACAAATTCTTAAAAAATAAACAGATATTAATGTGAACTTGCATTTTTTGTAAACAGTTTTTCGAATAGGGGAATTTCATAAATTAAGTGAAAAGTATTGCGTGTGATAATATAAATTATATTAAAATAAATAATAGTTTAAAAAATCTAAAACAACACACTTTATTATAAAGCATGACTAAAAAATGAAAAATAATTTTAATTTCCAACACGCTTGGGATAAAATTAAAGTGGTCAACAAAAAAATCATCTCCAACACATCTATAATAAAACTAGAGTTATCTACAAAAAAAATAATTTTACTATCAAAAGCGTGGGGTGCTTTCTGTGGTTTTTACGTTTTCTTCTTAGAGACTTTACTTTTACCAAAATATGTTTATAATCAAATATATTAATTTATATAGAACACCCCACGCTATTGATGGTAAAATTATTTTTTTTTGTAGATAACTCTAATTTTCTTCTAGATGTATTGGAGATGATTTTTTGTTGGACACTTTAATTTTATCCCAAGCGTATTGGAAATTAAAATTATTTTTCATTTTTTAGTTCGGTTTTCGAATAAAGCGTGTTGTTTTAGTTTTTTAAACTATTATTTTTTTTATTTTTTAGTTTGGTTTCTAATAAAGCGTGTTGTTTTAGTTTTTTAAACTATTATATATTATTTTAATTTTTAGTTTAATTGATTGTCATAAACCGGAATCCCATGAAAATTTAATTGCTTACGATATTTTTAGTGTCTAGGCACGAATATAATTATATATCTTTTTAAATCATTATCTAACATTATTATTATATTTTTGAATATTTTAAAATAAATAAATAGTTACAGTTAATCGTATCCTTCTCATAGTTTTTGGATAAATTACAATGTGGTAAGTTTACTAAATTGTCATTAATAAGATAAAAATGCAAATATCTTTAAATTCGATACTATTGAAGTATGAGCTAAAAGTAATACCTATCTAAAAAAAATCCTCCGGGCCGGATTTGAACCAGCGACCTATGGATTATGAAATTATATACCACTACAGTCCACTGCTCTACCAAATGAGCTACCAGAGGATATAATATTAATTTCTTACAATTGGCTAAAAAGTCGATAATTCCGCAACCTATTATACCGGTCTTTATTTTTTTATGTCCTGATGATCCTGGCCAGGATCTTAGAAACAATTATGAAATTATTGTATTGTCGTTGGTTCTTTACAAGTATACAAAGTTTCAAGTCGATCCAATGTTTTTAAATGTGAGAAAATCGTGTTCAGATATTCCATTACATAGATAGACAGATACAAGTCAAGCTAATATAAACCGTGTAATAAGTGAGGAACGATAAGAACATTGCTTATTTCATACCATGTCAAATTTTGTAATGTTGGTGTTTACGTTATTAAAATGAGTGTAGAAGACGATTTATTATAGTTCTCAGACCCTATACCACACTTAAGTATCGTTGAAACATTATGCCCTCGTTTATAGACTTGGGCTTAAATGTAAAATACAGTCTTCTTTCAATATTTTGTGACAAGGATAAACTTTTCATAATTATAAATGCAATTAGAAAATTAATGGTTTGATGAGAGGTTATATGTATGCAACTTGCTAGTTGTATTTTGGTTCTAACATCCCCGCGGAAGATCTTAATTGGCATATTATAAGAATATTGACTTTATTTTTTGCATTAAAATTGGTAGTTTCGCTTTACGAGTGCATAAGATTCAAGGCTTGAAGAAAAGTTTTAAACCGTTATGTGAAAATAAAGTGGGAATTAAATTTATGACATAAAATTTAATTTGAATTTTGCGATCTTAGCAAGCATTATTGAGAAACGTTTTATACCCTGGGTTTTAAAACTGTTATAAAAGCAGTCTGATGAAAGTAGTATTAAGACTTTCCAATAACGTAAATTACATATCTTCAACTATCCGTCATCCTTCAACAATTGAATTCTTTTTATTCAATGCCACCGCGTTGTCATTTTCGACATTCTGGTATTCTCTCCTGCATGGCGTTTTTGTAACTCACTTCTAAGTTTGGGGCGTCTGGAAGGCGGAGTTACGCTACCCCGATGATATGATATGTGATGATGATGATGATGATAATGATGCTGCAGGAGAGACCTTAATCCTAAACTTAATGAATATTTTAATGATGATAATGATGGCCAGATGATGTACGCAGACCGTTTGGGCCTTAAAGTTTCGTAACCTTTGTCTTACAGGTGAGGAAAAATCCCGAAGAAACCATCGCCCAGGAAACCTGTCCCAACCGGGGATCGAACCCTGGCTCGCTGCGTGACGAGGCAGCGACACTACCTCGAGACCGGAACGATAGACTAATTATTTCTTGACTAATTTAAAAAAAATTAATTGCCTCTGTGACAAATTTTAATTATAAGGTAAATTGTCTCTGAGGTAATTATTCTGTAAAGAGTTTGGCCTTACCTTCTCAAATCTGCGACACTGTATCCCACCACGGCTTTACTTCTCTTTTGAAGAAATAACAATTAGAATTAGTAAGGTTTAAATCTATCTCTAGCTAGGGAGGGAGAGAGAGAGAGAGGGGAGGGAGAGAGAGAGGAGGGAGAGAGAGAGAGAGAGAGAGAGGGAGGAGGAGAGTGAGGGAGAGAGAGAGAGAGGGAGGGGAGGGAGAGGGGGAGGGGGAGGAGGGAGGGGGGAGGGGGGGGGAGGGGGAGGGAGGAGGGGGAGAGAAAGAGAGAGAGGAGGAGAGAGAGGGAGAGAGAAGGGGAGAGAGGAGGGAGAGAGAGAGGGGAGAGAGAGGGAGAGAGAGGGGGAGAGGAGAGGGGGAGAGGGGGAGAGAGAGGGGGAGAGGAGAGGGGGAGAGAGAGGGGGGGGGGAGAAGGGATTGGGAGAGAGGGGGAGATGGGGAGAGAGAGGGAGAGGGGGAGAGAGAGGGGAGAGAGAGGGAGAGAGAGAGGGGGAAAGAGAGGGGGAAAGAGATGGGGCAAGAGAGGGGGAAAGCGAGGGGGGAAGAGAGGGGGATGATCGGTGCGAGCGAGGGGGAGAGAGGAGGAGAGAGAGGGGGAGAGAGGGGGAAATCGAGGTGGAAAGAGAGGGTGAGCGAGAGGGGAGAGAAGGGGGGAGAGCGAGGATAAGAGAGTGCGGAGAGATAGTGGGGAGAGTGAGGGGGAAAGAGAGGGTGAAAGAGAGTTTGGCTCTCTTTTTCTCTATCTTCTCTCTCTCTATTTCTCTCTTTTTCTGTCTCTTTTTTTCTTTCTCTTTCTTTCTTTATCTTTCTCTCTTTTTCTCTCTCTTTCTCTCTCTTCCGCTATCTTTCTTTCTCTCTTTCTCTCTTTATTTCTCACTCTCTCTTTCTCTCTCTCTCATTCTCTCTCCCTCTCATTGAAAGAATGCGCTACCTCGCGAGTACCAGTACTCTACGATAGTAACACATGTGACTCTCACTTTAATTATTGAAACTAAGACACGCCAGACATAGGTTTAATAATAAGTAACATTGATGTCTCCGAATTGCAGCAGGAACAATCGCACAAATTTTGGTTTAATAGTGTGTCACTTTTATTTTTGGCAGCTATATATAAATAATAGGTTCATATCATCAGTATATCTATATAGATATATAATTATTCTGTACTTGTGTTTGTCACTGAACTCCTCCTGAACGACTGGATCGATTTTGATGAATGTGTGTGTGTGTGTGTGTGTGTCCGATTGGGTCCCTGGATGGCTTGGATTCACAATTGGACCCTCTAAAACCATTAGCTGTAGGAGTTCACCTGAAGTGAAAATTTAGGAATCATTCTAGCGGTCGCATTTTTCGATGTTTCACAACGAAACTCAGTATATTTTATTTAAAGAACCCGAGGTAAATGTTGTCCAAAAATGAGTGAAATCCTACAATTAGAAGTGAAGATTTACTTGAATCCCGAAATTAAAAACTCTTTAACGACTGGGCCGATTTTGTTGAAATTGTTTATGTGTATTTGAGTGAGTCCCTGGATGGTTTACATTCACAATTGGACCCGGTAGGTAACGCTGTGATGGGATTATAGGGATTTTTTTAAATATCAGATGTGTGGTCATCTGCATTATCGACATATTGCGCGCAACAACAATGTGACTTTATAATGCACTCTTCTTGAGCCACAACAGATGGCAGTGAGAAGTTTTCTTGCGAAATTATTAATTAGTGAATTTTATGGTAAAAAATGTAACATAT
Source organism: Diploptera punctata (assembly GCA_030220185.1). Taxonomy (NCBI): domain Eukaryota; kingdom Metazoa; phylum Arthropoda; class Insecta; order Blattodea; family Blaberidae; genus Diploptera; species Diploptera punctata. Next base: position 3,336,399 of record JASPKZ010009800.1, on the reverse strand, counting down.
TTATTGTCGTCCGGCCAAGACACGAGAATTGAACATTCGGGCAGAACAACGTCTGCCGGGACCGCTAGTTTAATTATTAAGTTGTGTAAAACAATCTACATTACATTACAAACATATGTTTTAATATTGTAGTTGTGATACAATTTTCATTTCATTTTGTCATTTTGCAATGCTGATCCTTCTACATAATAAAAATAAAACAGAAATAAATGTAAAAAATAAAATATAAAATTCAATCAGAATATTAGGACTTCAGCATTACTTACTTACTTACTCACTGGTACTATCGAACCCGCAGGTTCATGGCCGCGCGGACATAAGCCCACCATACATCCCTATCCTGAGCTAATGCTTTCCAATCATTCCCTGTATAATCTACCTCTCTCAAATAATAGTAAACGTTATTCTCCCACCTCATTCTTGGTCTACCAACTGGGTGCTTTCCCTCTGGCTTTCCTACAAAAAGCTTCCATTCAAGTCTTTCATTCCCCAAACGTGCAACATGTCCCGCTCATCGCAGTCTACGAGACTCAACTGGTTTTATTATATCTGCCTTCCTATAAAGATAATGTAGTTCATTGTTAAGTAGTCTTCTCCATCCTATCGTTTGTTCATCTCTCTTTGGTCCAAACATTTTCCTAAGTACTTTATTCTCAAATCTTCGTAATCTCCTTTCCTCCCTTATAGTAAGAGTCCATGTTTCGTACCCATATAATATAACTGGTAGAATAGTAGTTTTATATATTTTCAGTTTGTTTTTTTAAAGGAATTGGGACATCAAAAGTCTCTATAATGCGTAATAGCACGCATTTCCAGAATTGAACCTATGTTTAATTTCTTTGTGCATCTCATTCCTGTTTGTGATTATTGTTCCTAGGTATTTGAATTCAGCATTACATATATTAATCAACATTAATTAAGTTCATGATAAAATTCCTTTGAGGTAGGGCCTATTAGTCATAAAATTAAAATTATTCTATAAATTTAATACAATTGTTACCTAATAGGTCCGCTTCCTCAACTTCGTGAACTATTGATTCTTTGTAGGCCTTTCATGACTAGTCTCATCATCAGCAGAAGATCTATCTAATGCTCCTTCTACTGTTGATGGGACTAGTTCCAAAAGGCCTACAGAGAATCAATAGTTTACGAAGTTGAGGAGACGGACCTATTAGGTAACAATTTCATAATTCATCATAGTCATCTTGCTTCACGGATTAGGTCTTTGCCTATTTCGAACTCACATCTGTTCAGCAGAGAGCTTTCTTGGTCTTCCTATCGATCTTCGTCCTCCAGGATTATACAGCAATGCGATCTTTGGTATCCTAATTTGTGTTATTCTTTGCAGATGTTCTATCCAATTTTTCCTGTGTTCTTTTATTTTCTGAAGAAGTGGTTGTACTTTTAATATCTTCTTCTTCTAAGCCCATGTTTCCCTGAACAGAGAATTAGGCGCTCTCCCCCTACAGGGAAGAATTTGAACCATACTAATTTAGTTACACTTGTTTTCGTACAGATGTCATTGGAGTGGTCCGTGGTCAGCGTTCCGCCTCATACTGACATCTAGGAAACCAAGGTAGTACTAGGACGGGAAAATTCGGTAAATTTTGCTTAGAGACCTTTTCATTCAGGCTTAAGGATCTTTTACGAGCCTGAAAATCTTCAGACTCGGGATCCATGGCTTAAAGTCCCTCCCGGAGGACTTGTTCCTTGGATTTTTCCATCCTAAAAAAATCCATCGACTCCGGCCGGGTTTGAACCCGCGACAATCGGGACCAGAGGCAAGACCACTATTCCACCGCCGCCGACTGTACTTTTAGTTCCTCTCTATTATTCTCAACCTACAAAGGGAAACGGACTCCAACAAAAAAAACTCCGGTCCTCCAGGTTGCATCGGGCTGGAAACCCATCACTAAAAATATCTATCTCAAAAGTCTCACACGTTTAAGCCGGACAGAATTAAATTTTATAATTTTTTTTCTCTAATTCCACCAGGTTGATTTTTATGATATTTCTGGCTTTCTCCCCTGGCATTGGCGGAACTGTAATCCATATGTTAGGTTGGGGCAGCTAGAAGGCGTAGTTACGTTACCCCGGTGATATAATTGGTGATAAATGATAATGAGGCACCAGGAGAGTTCTTAACCTAAATTCCAGACCATGGGCAACCATAGGAATAATTCTCTTAAAGAAAAAATTCCTATGGTCTGACCGGGAATCGTACCCTGACTTCATGAACAGTAGTTAGTAACGCTGACCACTAGCCCATGAGGCTGATAAATTTTATAATTATATTTTATAAGTTTAAATGTATTAATGTGAGAACAGATGTGTAAAGACGATTATTTCTTAAAATGCTACTAACTTAAAAAGTAAAACGTGCGGCGAACCAATACAGTTTGAGAATCCCTACCCTAAAACGTCCAATTTGCCTTCATTCATTGACGTGGTTTTCTGTTTTGGGTATGTTAAATGAGATTCTTTTAAAAGTGCACTATTGACTGTGTAATGATTTCAAAGTGTTTTTCGGACAAATGCATTGCGAACATGACCCCTGCAGAATGAACAGGCACGTTCGTAATCAAACAAGCGCATGAAACATTCATGTGAATAACCATCCGCTCATTACACAAATCGTGGGTGAACCGTAAACATGCAGAGGCTTACGTGTGCGTGTATATATATCTGTCAACACCAGTATATTAAACGTGGCCTTAATTTAACATCGCTTTGTGACAAAATATAGAGTTGATCAAGATAACACAGTGTACGATTATCAAAACTTTATTTTTTTCGACAACTAAAAAAAGATGGAACTTGTACTGATTCATTAATCTGGTCTCTTTTTTTTATCTTCAAAACATACCACAAACTAAAAAAGCATGTATGCTTTATGGTCTCATTCCTATTATATGATATACTTAAACCACCCTAAGCATCTGAGCTGAATCTAATGATAGGGTTGATACTCCAATAACTAAGTTCACATAAAATTATCGATATTTTTACATGCATTACACTTTCGTTCTAGTCAGTTATTTTATATTTTCTGAACATCATCTTTCATTTTGTGAGATACGGACAGCTGGAATGATGTGGTCATATATATAGAATTCCAGAGACAAGATTATCCAGAAAAGTTTTGGAATGGGTTCCACCTGGAAAAGGAAAGAGAGGTCGACCTAGATTTAAATGGATGGATGATATAAGAAGAAGTATGAGGATAGATCTGTAAGAATTGGAATGGGAGGAGAGAGAATGGAGAAAGAATATAAACATTTAAAACGCTTTTGGCACTGGACGATGCTTTATTACATTGTAAACTGTTTAAAAAATAGATATTCCTTCTTTTAGGGACAATAAAAATAGCTAACCTGACGATTATCTTTAGATCAAAATCGGGATATCCAAGACTGGAATGAAACCCGGAATTCTTGATCTGTAGCCAAAGCACTGACGATGAATGTCGATCATATGGAATGAGTATCCAATATTCTCAACTACACACCTTTTTAGCACCTGTTGAAAATACCCCTAGAAGATCATCTCTAATGTGCGTCTTCCTGTTAAAATTCTGGAATTTTATATTAATTCGACTTACGAAATAGTTTTTTTTACAAACAAATAATTGCATGGTGGACGGGAAGCTGTTATATAAAATCAACCTACAACTCGAATCATCATGTTGATCCTAGTAAAAAAATTTTGGTTTCCATACTCACTCCTGGTTTAAAGATTTTGAGGATTAAATCCTGACCAGAGTTGATGAATTCTTCAGAGGATAAATCTCCTGAGTATGGGTTCCTTCAGAAAGGAACTGAATTCGTGGGATCCCGTGTCATAGATTTTCGACACATAAAGAACATCAAGCCTGAAAATAAGACCTCTGAGCAACCTTAATCGGCTTTTTCACGCCCAGATTTGAATTATAACCGTAAATAGATAAGCAAATAAAGAGCGTCGTTAAATAAAATTAGAATATCGAATGATGCTTTATAACCAACATTTTCTTCTTCTGGATCATGTTAGATCCAATGACTAAATTCTTAAAAGTTGGTTATTTTAAAACAGGGGCTAAAACAACATTTGTTCTCGGCCAGGCCAATTTAACCCAAATCTTTTAACAGATCTGTTCAATCTTTCTCAATCTCGCGTAGTACATTATATTGGTGAACTGTTATGTATAAAAAAACATATTTACAAAAATAAAAATTAAATATCTATAAAACCCGTGGTGTTACTTAAATAATGCCGTAACTTTATATATAATTAAAGAGTCGCCTAGAACAAAGTTGTAAGTCTTACTTTTTCCCAAGTCGTCTTAAAAGGGAAAATTTGTTAAAAACACGTGGAAGATTCCAAAAATCAACTTTTGAAAAAAAAAGTGTTAATACGTCCACCGCTGTGGTCTCGAGGTAGCGTGCAGCGGGCCCGGGTTCGACCCCGGTCGGGGCAGTTTTTCTGGGTGAGGTTTTTATCGGAATTTTTCCTCACCTGTAAGACAAATGTCAGGAAAACTTTAAGGCCCAAACGGTCCCCGAAATCATATGGCCATCATCCTTATCATTATCATCCTTACCATTATCATTATCATCATCATCCTTCGCCGGTGTGGAAAGCAACGGGAAGTTACCACACCTACACAATTCCCTATAAAAGCTGCAAGCATAGCGTGAAAATGCTATGATTGCAGTGAAGGACCTGCCTTCGGGCAGAATTACTATGGATGGATGGATGGTGTGTTAATACCATATTCTGGGCGGCTATTCAATTTTTAAATAAAAGATTACACTGTATTAATTTGAATGCTTATATGAGATAATTATGAAAAAAGTTTTTGATTATGAATGATGAATTAATAGGTCTTCAGTTTTCGTCATTATAAAATTATTTTATTTAATATTCTATATTTTTTGATCATATATAACTGACATAGATATATTAATTTTAATTTTCAACTATTGAAATGCGGAATAACATGTCACACTTACTGTTCACCACGCGCCAGTGAATTTATTGACTGTCATACAAAGCTCGACTTTGACGTTTCAGTCCCCCGGCTTTAAAACTAAAGCGCATATATCTACACACGAATTCAAAAATATATTAAATCCAATAATTGATAGCTCTTTAATTGGTTTTAAAAATTAGTATATTCATATATTCTTAAAATTATTTTTGTCTTTTATAATTTAATCAAAATTTACAACTAAATAAATATTTCGTTGGCGAATAAAATATATGCTGAAGACATTTTATTAAAATAATAACAAAATGTGGGTCAAATAATTCATATATACTCTGTAAGTTAATATCTAAAGTAATACGTTACGTTTGTGAAATGATCGTATATTTTACTGCAAAGATAGTTAGACATTTTTATATTATAGATAACATCGTAACGTTATTTATTTATTTTACTTGAATTGACAAGAGATTCTATAAAGTGTTTTAATTTTTCACTCAATATTCTTCATATATATATATATATATATATATATATATATAATGAGTAGGTTATACAGAAAATGAATGGAAAACATTAGTTGATAGAGATATATGGAGAGCTTATTCCGCGCGGCCATGAACGAGTTCGATAGTGCCAGTGAGTTAGTTAATTAGTTTATATATATATATATATATATATATATTTGTAAAAATTACAGAACCCACTCGATAACAGTGTGGTTATATTTCATTACTCAGTGATATATTTCGATACATTTAAATAAATCTATAACTGGTTAAAATTGAGTTTCTCCAACTTAAGTGTTGTCACTTTCTGCTATAGGTTCCCCAATATAATTTTAGTATAATATTTATACTAATTTTTAATTGTAGAGAATAACTAAAAACATAAAAATCTAAATTACTTTTAATTTAATTGAAATTGATTAATTTTCTGGAAATGCCTAAATGCAGTGTGTAGCATTGGTGAAATTTCATAAAATATTTATGAGGAATGCTTTTTTTCCCCTTCAGTACAGAAACCTACCAGTACTTGTCTTTAATATATATAAATGTCGAGTAACAACAGTAGTAGGACATATACATGGTGTTCGGAAATTGTAATTACAAACCTCTAGGACTTGTGAGGCGACTGGGTATATAACGTTTTGATTGGGAATCCTTATTCGGAAACGTACCGTTTGTGTTCTGTAAGGACAAGTTAAAGTGAAATACTTAAATCTCCCCCTCCCTGCTGAATGTACCAAGTGCACCTGTATGCAATCAGTTTAACAAATTAACTGTGGTTACCGCGCCGTAGCCGAGCGGTTAAGGTAGGAAGCCTTGGCGCAGAGCTGCGGGACTTGCGCTGGTTCGAGTCTCCAAGGGGGAAGAAATATTCTCATGGTATTTCGGCCAGTATGGGACCGGTGCCCACCCAGCATCGTGAGGCAATTGGGTAGCTACAATAAGTAGCGGCTCCAGGTTGAGGAACCAGCTATAACGGCTGGGGGACTCGACATGCTAACCACATGTCACCCCTACACTGGCTGTTGATCATCTACCTGTGTGATTGACACATGTGGATGTGAAGGGCCAGCAGCCGGCTGGTAAAAGGGCAACCGCTGAAAAGTGGAAAGACCCTCAATCGGAACTGTGGTTACACTCAGATTCAACCCAGGAAGTTACTGTGTGTTTGGAATAGGGAACTGGGTTGCCATTTTAACAGTATATTCTTGAGAGAAATCCTTATATAAAACTGAAGATTGCACCACAGCAGGTACATAGTTGTAAGTTGTAGCCGTCCAAGCCAACCCCTCTTAAAGAAAAACACAGTTACTACTTGTCACTGAGCTCTTGCGGATCTGTACTTTCCTGTGTGAAAGTGTCGACTCTCATATTTACTATAAAACCAGTCTGCATGCCGTAAAAGAAAAACTATGTTTTTTTAAATGTATAGTACATAGATTTGGAGAAAGTACTGCTAACCTTGCCGCTGCACCCTTCCTCAACAAACAAATACCGTTATTATGAGTTTGGCAACATCTACCCTCTGTAGGTAGGGGGACACTGGCATAGCTCATAAGATCTCTAGTAACTTCCTGGGTTGAATTAGAGTGTAGGTTAGTTCATTATTCGCACGACGATCACATATACCTACCCTACCTCTCACATTACATCTTCAAAACTAATACCGGTATTTAAGAACCAAGCTCTATAGGCCATGCCATCTCCGTCTTCCGTAAAGCTGAGCCTCTCATCTTTCAATTGTTTCCGGAATTTTTATTTAAATAAATATCTTCAACTTTTACAAGATTCATGATGTGTTCCGTTGAGGTATGAAACAAAGACAGTTATATTCAAGAACTCAACTCCATTAAATATATGGCAAAAACAAATGGCTATAATGAAGAAATCATAAATAAACTCGTAAATAAACAAAAGAAAGAACAATATATCCAACATAACTAAACTTGAAAAAGAATCTGATAACAAGAAAACATGGATAACTCTTACATATACAGAAAAAGAAACGGCATAATTAGCCAATACACTAAAGAAAGCCGATAAAAACGTAAAAATAGTAAATTGAACAACGTTATAAACAATAACATTGAAGAAAATAACATTTTCAACAGCAAAGGAGTTTATAAACTGACATGTAAGGACTGCGACAAATGTTATATAGGAACAACAAACAGAAGTTTTAACATCAGATTTAAAGAACATTTTCGAGACTTTATTCACGCGGAAGGAAAATCAAGCTATGGAAAACATGTTATCCATGAAGGACATCGCATGTTAAATATTGAAAACACCCTAACAATAATGCACAGAGAAAATAATGCAGCAAAGATAAACGTACTCGAAGAGATGGAAATCCTGAAAGCAGCTCACAACGACAATCTGATAAACGAAAACGAACCCAATACATGTAACCCCCTCTACCAGATCTTCAGTGAAACACCAGTTTTGAATCCTGCCGATGATGGGACAAGTCCCGAAAGCGCTACAGTTAAATAAGTAATTAAGTTGAGGAGACGGACCTTTGAGGTGAATATTCCATCATTTTATATTTTAATTTTGAATAAATATCTTGGTAGCGTATGATGTTGAACAGAGTGACCCACATAATTAACCACGGATAGACGGGCTGAGAATCACTCTTTGCGGAAAGTTTGGTTCTTAAAACCGGCCTAAGCCTCATTCATTTGTGAACCATGGTTAAATACGCACATACAGAATACGCAGACATGCTGTTAGTGTACGGCGAAGGTACAGTTGATTGGAGAGCTGTTCGTCGGGTTTATTTACAGCTTTATCTATATCGTGTGATTCGATTGCATATCCTACTTCAGCAGGCGTCGTGTTGCACTCCCAACTTTGAAGAGAACGTACTGCAAGAGATCCCGCCAACGAGTTATCGAACCATTGCGCGTTCAAGGGACGTGCCTTACAGCCATCGTCTGGAAAATACTTCATGAACAGCAACTACACCCTTACCATTATCAGAGGCTAGGCCTATATGACACGGGTCCCGCCGATTTCCCACTGTGTGCTAATTCCTGTACGTTGGTTCCTACAACCGTTGTTTGGACAAGTCGTCCTGATTTCAAAACGATGACGCAACACCAAAAGTTTGCCCGTACCGTTCGTGATAACTTAAAATCTGTTTTGGTCAGAGAGGGATAGGCCGAGGCGGCCCGATTGCATGACCTCCACGGTCTCTGGATTAAAGTCTCAATAAAACTCCAAGCAGAATAAGCCTAGAAGGTCCTTGGCCTACCAGCCGGCTACTGGCCTCACATCCACATGTGCTAATTTCAGAGGTAGACGATCGAGCCAGTGTAGGGGTGACATGTGTCAGCATGTCGGGTCCCCCAGCCGTTATAGCTGGTCTTCTCAACCTGGAGTCACTACTTATTTTAGCTACTCAATTGCCTTACAATGCTGGGTGGGCACCGGCCTCATACTGACCGAAATCCCATGAGAAAATATCTTCCCCCATGGGGACTCGAAACAGCACAATTCCTGTAGCTCTGCGCCAAGGCTTCTTGCGTTAACCACTCGGCTACGGCGCTACATTTTTTTCTGTAGCGCGACGTAAATGCTCTGTGTAGGCTTTACACACTCCTCTGGATATTATAGAACATTGCCCGGTAACCACTCTATGAGCGCGCTCGATGTCCCGACCTAGCAGAACTATTCCAATTTGCCTTAGGGTATGCCTGGTTACAATTGTCGTAGTGTCCCGAAACTAGTTCCCCTTTTCCCCCAACACTTTACAACACAATATTGTTTCTTCTAGATAGTTAATTTTCTCTTCTAGCCACCTAACTCTGTCTTCCATACTGCTCCAGGCAACCTCCATTTCTTGAACCCTCTACACAACAGAGTTTATCATAAGACACCATGTCCTCCGTCTTTCGAAATCCCTTGGGCCATCTCTAGCCGCATCACTTCCAGCATTTTCTTCAGGTCCAGCATTTTTTACAATCTGACAACACCGCACTGTTCTTGGGAGCTAGAAACACGCCGCAAACTGCCACGTACAAGAGCACACAAATGAAACTTTTTATATCTATACTCAAGGCCTTTTCATGTATGAGAGTATATATATATATATATATATATATATATATATATATATATACATTTTTATATAGCTGTGTAGCCATGTAGGTATTTTTATATATATTCTTATCATATGGAAATCATATGGCCATCATCTTTATCATCATCATCCTTACCATTATCATCATCATCCTTCACCGGTGTGGAAAGCAACGGGAAGCTACCACACCTACACAATTCCCTAGTGAAGCTGCAAGCACAGCATGAAAATGCTATGATTGCAGTGAAGGACCTGCCTTCGGGCAGAATTACTATGGATGGATATTTAATTTAATTTTTTATTCATGGAAAAATAATGCACATATGGCCAAGCAGGCCCGTGCTCAATATAACTGCAAATGCATTTTCTTTCTTTTGGAAAAAAAGAGAATAAATTACATTACTACTTATAGAACACAGATGGACACCTTCGACTGAGCAACCACTGCCACAGTTGTAAACATAAACTGTTTCTGACTTCAGTACCCACTAACTAAATCGATATTGACACTCAAATTCAGCCGTGATACAGCAATTGCATATCTATGTTACAGAAGATCTACTTGCACGATTTATGACCGTTGCACAAGAGATTCAACAGATACCAGGTGTAATGAAGCGAGTGTGTCAGAACGTGATTCGCGTGTACAATATGTGCAACAAGCTTGAATGTCGCCATATCCCAACTGCTGTTTTAGTGGATAAGTGTCGACATATTGTTAGGTAAGTAAAAATGTGGTTAGTTTGCGTATAAAAAAACTCTTACAATGACAAAGTAAAGATTCTTTATTTGTCCCTTTACATTGGATATTTTCACGAAATCAGTAAGTGTTGGGTCGTATAAATGTAATAAATTGAGTCATAAATCATTAAATTACTATAAATGTATACCCTGCAGAGGCGTGAGATTTAAGCGTTTAATGTGAACTTGTGTACTTGCAGCACGGATACAGTACTTTCCGGACAGTGCTTTCTATTCAAAACGTTATCTATGCAGTTTCCTCTACAAGTCCTACCAGTTTGTAATGGTGATTTCCGAACAGACTGTATTTAAATATTTTGAGATTGTTAGATGTAATTCGCTTAGTATACACCATTGATCAGAACAGAGCAACAAAAGGCTGGTAATTATAATGAATTGCCTTTCAGCCTCGAAGTAGGTTAACCTTTAAATTGGCAAAACAGCTGCTGCTGCTGCTGCTGCTGCTGAGTGATGGCAATGGCTGTGGATCGCCCAGGGTGCTGCTCTGGAGCTATAATGGCCCCATGACAGCCAAATTCCCTAGTGTTTATCAATATAGGGTTCACTCACTAGTTCAGCTCCATTGTTAGGACGTTGATATTTTGCTTATGTGTTGAAGTAGTATTCGATAGAGATGAGGTGTTCCACTATCCAAAGCGGGGCGTCAGAAACCGTGCCGCCAGACAAGTAGAGAGTCCGAAAGCCAGCGACACGGAGTGAACCACGCCACTTCGACTGTTTTACAGTACTCATCTCTTATTCCTGGGTCCATCCCGAGGGAATATGCTTCGGTAAACAGCACATCGCTGTAGCATATGTCCTATATTACGAACAATTGGGTTGTCATGATTTGAAATAACATGATACATGTCACTTACTTTTTCTTCAATTGTAGTCGCAATATAGGGTATCTGTGCTAGGTTGTGAAGCTCTGCGATCCTCGTGTATAACGGGGACGAAAAGATAATTTTGAGGCATTTATTCTGTATGATCTGAACTTTCTTTTTGTTGTAAGCAGCGAGGATGCTCCAGGCTTCACATCCATACAGCAACATGCTGCGGATCACAGTTTTGTACAGTGTAAGTTTGATCCGAGTAGATAGAATGGTCGACTTGAAAAATGGATATAAAAGTGCAATTGCAGCATTTGCTTGATGTTGTAGATTCTGAATATGAATTTTGAACGTAAGCTTGGAATCCAGATGGACTCCAAGATACTTGACTGAAGTCTCCAGACGAAGTGGAGCTCGCAAGGTGAGCCGGATGGGAATACATCTGTGGGCTTTCTTAAATAAGACGACTTGCGTTTTATTTGCGTTCACTTGAATGTTCCACAGATGTAGCCAGGTATGGATAATATTTAGGGCATTTTGGATTATGTGTATGCGATTTCGCATACCACGGAAAGATGTCTGATGATACAAACATGTATCATCAGCAAACGAAGCTATGTGGAAGTTAGGTAGGGATGGAAAATCTGACACATATAATGTGTAGAGGAGAGATGAGGAGTACTGCACCCTGTGGAACTCCCGCCTGGAGAGGCTTACAGTCTGATTTATACCCATTAACCGACACATAAAATTGCCGGTTACTGAGATATTTTGCTATAAGTTTAATTATATCAGCCGAAATGTTTAATTTGTATATAAGTCCATCTATGCAAGTCGTATCGAAAGCTTTCTCAATGTCAAGAAAAACGGCCAAAGTACATCTCTTGGCATTTAAGCCCGTGACATTCTGATCCACCAGTCGAGCTAGCTGGAGAGGAGTGCTATGAGATTTTCTAAAGCCAAATTGATGGTTAGGAATAAGATCTCTCATTGAGACTTCTGTTTTTAGTCGTGCCAAAATGAGTTTCTCCAATATTTTGCTCAGCACTGGTAGAAGGCTAATTGGTCTTAGATTGTCTGGGACGGTAGAATTTTTCCCAGGCTTGGGGATAACAGCAATTTCTCGTATCAGTTATTTAAATGTGGCGGACCGCACTGAAAACTAAATCGTGTGTAATTGTTATTTTGTGTAATTCCACTTTCATTAGCGCCATGGTAAATACCGCATGAGTCCCCTAGTCTCCACCAGTAAATTCATTAATTTCCCATCTACCGGGTAAAAGTGAGTGAGTAGACGATTTCATTTAAATTTGGAGGCCCAGCTGCTGCCTTGCTACTGCCTTCACAACATATAAGCGTGCGGACTTCAAGGATACACTACGGTACGTAGACATGGAAAATTACTGAATTCAATCCCTCGCCATTTCAGTATCCATCGCGATGAGACCAATTGGCTCACGGGATACTTCACAAAAAAGCTAAAAATAACAATATTAACAATCTTTAACAGATCAAATAACAATATTAATCAACTTCAACAGTAAAAAACATTAATTTAAAACATGTAAAATATAAAATTCGAAATTATAAACACGAAAAAACCGGTAGCGCTTCTCTACCAATCAGCGCTCGTCAGCCTCGCGTAGCTACTGGACAGAAAACAGCTGCTCACCGACGCGAAATTTAAGAAATAAAAAGAAAAACATTTACTAATTAACAAAATTAAACATATCAAATCAGAAAAAGTAAAATAAATAAATAATAAAAACAAACCATGGCCGGGTAACTTGTTACTGCTGGTCAACAGCCATCCACCAATATCACGATCACACTTCTTCTACTGACTGACTTGCCGGGACAAATGGACTATGTCTAGGAACCCGGGGCTCCACATCACCAGTGGGCCGACGAAATGCTCACCACTTGCTATTCAAATAGCTGGTCACAGGGCTTTTCACTCTACACTTCAGGTGTAATTCCACACACATTTCAGTAATTTCTTCTCGTTAGCTTTCTTCTGTTTTAATGAAACTATTAGATAAAGTAAAAGAGTTTATATAGGATACATTACGAATTTAAGGGTTAAACAGTGTGTTTTACAATTCAAACACTTCATTCACATTAGGTGAATTGTATTACTACAGTCTTGTTCTTCTGCGCGAGTACTTGTATCATTAATTTGAATTTCGTTTGTTTTGTGGTCTGTAGAGGGCAGTAGAAATTAGGTAGAGTGTAGTGATTTTATTAACATATAGTAGCCTAATTCCGGAAAATATTACGTTGATTAAATTGTACGCTACCGGTACCTGCATGTGATTTAAACAGTACTGATTCATGAAAATATGAGTATTATCGCCTCGCAATGATGGTTGTCCGTTTAACTTGACAATCAAAAGACACTAAGTTCGAATTTTGTTTTAATAAGGACTAGCTAATACCCGGCGTGCGCTGCTACTCCTAAATAAATGTTAATGTGTTTTTACCACCAGCCGTGCGATGTTATACTTGCCCGGGAATCTGTTTATCCCGATCTTCTTGAAATCAATGAAAGACAAAAATGGTTAATGTGAGTTATCCGTAAAAGATAAACATATGCTGTCGCGGATTTTTTTGTAGAGTTTTTTGAGATAACTTATTCAATTTCGTGTACAATAATTATTTGGTGTATTTTTTATGGTTTAGGCAGCGTTAGCCATTTAAGCGTCAAAATAGGGACTTTATTTCACGTTTTTTTACTACAAAGGGTGATTTTTAGGGGAGAAGGGGTTGAGTACTACAACTCTCTTATAGCCTTATGTTCATCCCCGGAATTTCCTGAACATTTTTTTCAAAAAGCCCCATCACAATCGGATGAACGGTATTGGCAAAGCACGCTTGCCCGGGAATCTACTTATCCCGATCTTCTTGGAATCAATGAAAGACAAAAATGGTTATTGTGAGTTATCCGTAAAAGATAAACATATGCTGTCGCGGACTTTTTTTGTAGTTTTGTTTGAGATTTTCAATTCTGTGTACATTAAATTAGTGTATTTGTTATGGTTTAGGGGGCGTAAGCCATTTAAGCGTCAAAATAGGGACTTTATTCGACGTTTTTCGCTGCAAAAGATGATTATTAGGGGTGAAGGGGTTTACTATTACAACTCTCTTATAGCATAGGCCTATGTTCATCCCGGTAATCTCCTGAACATTTTGCAAAAAACCGCATCAAAATCGGATCAACGGTATGGCCGCACATAGAATATGAACAAAAAAAAAACCAACAAACAATCTAACAAACTTTGATTTTATATATTTGTTACTTACAATATAAAAATTGACGAAAATGCAACAAATATCTAAACTATGTCACTTAATGTAACTATTTATATTAATGTGGAAGACTGAAATCTTGCGAAGTCCAAAGCTGTACGTATGAAGCAATGCCAGTACTTTTAAATGAAAACTATCGGAAAGTGCATTAGAAAGACCTCTTTCAAGATAACGATTAGTCTGTGAGATGTATTGAGGGACAAGTGAAAGTAAATTAATTTATAATCACATTAAATTCATTATCAAATCTTTTCAGATAAAAATTGATACAATGCTGTAAATCGGAGGAGAGAGGAATATTTTATAAATAGATGTGAATCAATTGGTATACTTAAATTTTATATGCATTTTGATGTATGATGCACATCAGTTAGTTGTGATATATATCTCTCTCAGAGCTGTAAATATTTACTGCATGTCATTTCTGGTACGTAAATAATTCCACTATGTCTAGAATTTCAAGTTACTACACACTCTATAAACTTCGAGATACAACTAAATGCAAATTGCCTATACATAACCCTGTAACAAGCATGTAGATGTAGTTCAACTTAACTTACTGTAGTGAGATTCTACTGTATGTAAAGGGAAACAGCCAGCACTATGAAAACTCTGCCAACTGCTGCAGAATACGTAACAGTTGATTGTAACCATTCATGTAGCGAGAACAGAAAGGAAATGGCAACGAGAAGGTTACTTTGTTTTCTCGTACTGTAGTCTGATGCATTGTTTTCCTTTGTTCAAAAGGATATGTTCACTCTCCAGACGTACAAAAACAATAATACAAATTACCTTTTTTGATCTAGGGTTTTTAGAAAGATTCGGTGTTTAATATTTTATTGTATTTTTACACGCTTTATATTAGCTTCACCTGTATCTAACTATCTATCTATGTAAAGAAATCTTTCAACGCGATTTTCACGCACTTAAAATCATTGGATCGACTTGAACCTTTGTATATTTGTAAAGGACCCGTGACAATACAATAATTTCATATTTTGTTTCTAAAATCCTGGCCAGAATCATCAGAAATTAAAAAAAATGAAAACTGGTATAATAGATTGCGGACTTGTCGACCTTTTAGTCAATCGTCATAAGAGCTCAGTTGGTAGAACGGTGAACTCTAGTGGTATATAATTTCAGTAACCCAAAGGTCGCTGGTTCAAATCCGGCTGGGAGGATTTTTTCTTACAAGAGTATTACTTTTAGCTCATACTACAATAGTATCGAATTTAAAGATATTTACATTTTTATCTTATTCTGTAAAGTATTAAAACTGAAAACTGAAGAATAAATAATAGTTTTAAAAAACTAAAACAACACGCCTTATTGGAAAACCGAACTAAAAACATGAAAAATAATTTTAATTTCCAACACGCTTGGGATAAAATTAAAGTGGTCAACAAAAAAATCATTTCCAATACATCTAGAATAAAACTAGAGTTATCAACAAAAAGAAAATAATTTTACCATCAAAAGCGTGGGGTGCTCTATATCAATTGATATATTTGATAATAAACAGTTATTCGTAAAAGTAAAGTCTCTAAGAAGAAAATGAAAAAAATCATAAAAGGCACCCCACGCTTTTGATGGTAAAATTATTTTCTTCTTGTATATAACTCTAGTTTTATTCTATATGTGTTGGAGAAGATTTTTTTGTTGACCACTTTAATTTTATCCCAAGTGTGTTTGAAATTTAAATTATTTTTCATTTTTTTAGCCTTTTGAACGCCATGCCCGGCGTGCGCCGGTGAAAGTGTGTGTACAGCTGTACGCCACGCCCGGCAGGCTCCGGTTTTCAATCTTATTATTTTAAATATTTTTTTCCTGAAGTTTTTACTTTAATAAACTAAAATTATTTTTCGTTCTGTGTTTGTACATCCTTTCTTAGCAATACTTTGCACATCCCTTACAGAATAACGGTACAGGCTAGTTGTAAATGGATTTTCTAAAGGAGGGTGTATATTCATGTTACAAGGCCTTTTTTTTTTGCTATGAAATGTTGCAATTTCAGGATTTTCTCTTTATTTATTTTATTTTTAGTTGAAAAGATACCTGGCCAAGGGGTAGGTGGTGCTGTGAAACACAGTGATTCATATCTCAAAGTTGACGAAAATACAATACGCGAGTTTATTGTGTCAGTTTTTCAGAAGACGAGAGTGACAGTAACAGGTCATCAAATGGTTACTCGTTTGACGAATGTGATACTAGTCCTGTTTCTAAGAGAATATTATTACAATCTAAGCCAATAAATAGTAAAGCAAGTAATGTAGACCTAAATGAACTGGGTGTGAGTGACAGTGGTGGGCGTGTCGCGCCAGACGAAACACGTGGCATAAAACAGCTGTTTGACTGGAATTGATTCGAACCCAGGACCATAAAAAATGTTCAACAATTTTAATATTATAAGTGTTTAGTGATAATGCCATCAAAATTATTCAATAGGAAAAATGTTTTAGTGATAGTGATAACAAATTCCAATAAAGACGCCGTGCTGAATTCGAACCTGGGATCTTTACGAGTGGAAGCAACACCGTCTAACCATCAAATAAATGTATAATAGTGAGTTTAAATTCAATTTAGCATGGCATGTAGATAGTTAATTTTACTTTATATACGTTAATATTATATAGTACGGCGTAGTACTTTAAATTTAAAAAACCTGGCACCCACAGTCCAGCTGGCAAAAGGGAAACTCGGCGGTCAAAAGGTTAGTTTGGTTTTCCAATAAAGCGTGGTGTTTTAGTTTTTTAAAACTATTATTTATTTTTCTTTAGAACAATTACTTTATTTCAATTTATTACTGGTATATTTTTCTTAAGTGCCTTGTCACGCAGCGGGCCCCGGGTTCGATTCCCGGTCGGAACAGGCTCCTGGGTGAAGTTTTTTCGGTGGGTGAGGTTTTTTCGGGGGTTTTTCCTCACCTGTAAGACAAATGTCAGGAAGCGATGTGGATAGCTGCGGTAAGCTACCACACGTACAATTTCTTAGTAAAGCTGCAAAGCATAGCATGAAAATGCTATGCTTGCAGTGAAAGACTTGCCCTCGAGCAGAATTACTACGGATGGATGGACAACTCTATTTAAGGGGTGATATTTGTATTGAGTTGCCTGTTAGTGTCATTATTGGAAGAAATTAATAATTAATTAATAAACACATTAATAATTATTATTTATTAATTTTGCCTTAAGGAGTTCATACCATGTGGCTTTCCCTTCCGCTCGATATATAAAAGACTAGCATATGTTACATTAAAATATAACAATCGTGGTATGATTTTGGATAATTTCTATATAAATATTTTCGGACTGATAAGTTTTAATAATAATAATAATAATAATAATAATAATAATAATAATAATAATAATAATATAATATCCTCAACTCGTGTCCAACTTAGAGTTGGGTCGAGGGATGAGATGAGGTGAAAATCCTATATATACAGGTCTGTGAATGACAAGTGTGCCGGCCGACGACGCCTGACGCACCATCACAGGAACAGATAAATGAAATGAAACTAAGCGGATGAGATGAGTATGGAGAAATGGTGGAATGAAATTGTGGGAGGGGAAAAGGAAGAAAACCCGGAGTAAACCTTCCAAGCTCCGTTTCGTCTACCACCAAATAATAAGAGTAATAATAATAATAATTAAGTAAAGTGATCCCACAACAGGCCCGGAGGCCCTTGGGGTAGTAGGAGGTTAAGGCTTCCACTTTTTCTAGACAATCGGCACTTTTTGTCAGCCGGGTTGTCAACCCTGCGTGACGGCCGCCTTTACCCCAGAACAAGCGTCTGGTACTCATTTCCGTTAGAGGCTGAGTCGACCCCAGGGCCATATTGCCGCCAGAGGGTTTGGGTCAGTTTAAAAATCCTGACCCCAACGGGACTTGAACCCTCGACCCTCCGGCTTGTAGCTCAGTGCCTTAACCACTACGCTACGGCGTGCCCCCAATAATAATAATAATAATAATAATAATAATAATAATATAGTTGAGTACCCCTCACTAGTATTCATGTAATATATTCATGACTAACTTAAGTTAAAAGTATTGCACTTATTGATATATATATTTTTTTCTTTTATTTTAACAAACTTACCCAAATAGGGTTCGGCAAAGGTGACAAAGTATATTTCACAATATAGAAAAATAAAACTAGAGACAATTTATATATATATATATATATATATATATATATCCATCCATAGTAATTCTACCCGAAGGCAGGTCTTTCACTGCAATCATAGCATTTTCATGCTATGCTTTGCAACTTTACTAGGGAATCATAGGTGTGGTAGCTTGCCGTTGCTTTCCACACCGGTGAAGGATGATGATGATAATGGTAATATTGATGATGATGATCGGGTGATTTTCGGGGATCATTGGGCTCTACGCTTCCTGACATTTGTCTTACAGGTGAGGGAAAAACCCCGAAAAAACATCATCCAGCAACCTGTCCCGACCGGGAATCGAACCCGAGCCCGCTGCGTGACAAGGCAGCACGATACCTCGAGACCACAGCGGTGGACACAATTCATATATATTTTTTAATTTGCACAGTATGGATAACAGGATATAACTAGAGTGTAGGTAAAAGGGTGTATCTTAGGGTCGGTTTCACAAACAGAGGTAACTGTATTACGCCAGTTTGCCCATATATAATAAACTGGCGTAATACAGTTACCCTTAGGGTCGGTTTCACGAACAGAGGTAACTGTTACGCCAGTTTCCTCCTGTATAATGCATGGCTTAAACTGGCGTAATACAGTTACCTCTGTTGGTGAAACCAACCCTTAATGAAGGAGAAAATGAACCAGGATTGGAAGACTGAGCAAAAAGATGATTTTTTTAAGAATGGGATAATCTTGCAGCTTGTTTTTGTAAAGTGCCATAGTTTATAGGAAGCAAGTGAATTGGATGCTATGACGAGTGAAGCTATAGAAGATAGTGAATAATATAAACAATGTGACATAAAGAGGAATGCAAAGAACATTGTGCTGATAAGATTGAGTGCCTAAATTATAGGTATCGATAAGTCTAACGAAATGACGTGATAAGTAGTTACGTGTAGTGCACCGGCTTGAATAAATTTTATAGTTTTGATAACCCATTGCTGTACTATTATATTGATATTGTGAAAAGAAAAAATCAATGTCTGAACCAGGAATCGAACCGTGGACCTCTCCTTCTCCGCAGGAGTGTGCAGCTCACTACACCATTCTAGACTTGGTACAAACATTATCAATTCTTTCCACATATTCAAATCTATTCTCGTTTCGTCCGCTGCCAGGTAGGTGTCACTACCATCGCCAACGGCCGGCTTCGTTTAGAAGTATCTATATTGAGAATTTTACACCACCACTTTTATAAGCAGTAAACGACGTTATATAACATTTTCCAAAACTGTTATTTTAACACAGTTCCAATAATCGATCATATTATAATATTATAATGATATTGGGAAAAGAAAAATTAATGTCTACTCCTACGGAGAAGGAGAGTTTCACGGTTCGATTCCTGGTTCAGAAATTAGTTTTTCTTTTCACAATATAATTATAATATTATAATAGGATCCATTATTGGAACTGTGGTAAAATAACAGTATTGTAAAATGTTAAATACCATTGCTGTACATCAGTTATTTTTTGGTACGTAAAACGAGGAAAATCTCAGGGTTTATGAAAAAATCATTCATAAGATAATAATCAGTAATTGATGAATGCTTTTGAAGAGATTTGTTTAAAAACACAACATTTAGCCAAATTAAATAAATATGAGTTTTACATGACATGATTACGGACATGTAAATAAATTAGAAATTATTGAAACGCCTTATCTATGCCTTTACGAATTTATAACAGCTAGTGGTCGTCCAGCGGTCAAAATTCGACCATAATTCATTAAATTTTAAGTTTGTCATAAATACGTCATTATGCATTAATTTTCGATTTATTTTTAAAATACGAACAATAGAATGTATGTAGAATAGCTTGGCTAAGCCATATTTAAAAAAACAATAACGCGTCATTTGACATTTGTATACCATTCATACTATTTAAATTTTCATTTAGCCTATTATTATTGCACGGAAATATATATCCCTTCTTTTTTGTCTCTCACTACGACCCGTCAATTTTCTATGTCGAGGCATAATGGAAGTAGGTGCGAATATGTAGATATAAAAAAATGTAATGAAATTACTGAAACCAAGATTAGACAGGGTTTAATTTAAATTTAAATAACAAAATGTACTCACTTTATTTAAACCGGTAATAATAAATACGGGAGAGTAAGCCAATTCACATTGCTGCTGCACAATTTTCTTTTTACAACAATGCACTTTCAATATGAACGTAAATAAATGAATGAGTACACAAATGAATGCGTAATACACATAAATTCCTTAGAGGCAATTTATTTTATTTTGTTTAATTTAATGTGTTTGTAACACATATTACACATAAAATTTATTTTTCTGCACTCTTTCTCTATATGAACTTTAATTATGCCAAATATCACACTCCTCCGTGCACGCAATGTGCTTAAAAAGGGGTGTAAAGTTTTTTTTTCTTTACGTATTAATATATAGATTCCCGTTCCACTTTGTAGTGAAAATCTAAATCCAACTCTAGATTTCGCTGTAATTTTACCTAAGTCAATTTATTATATCTTGAAAATTCTACAAAGTCAAGTTTGAAATTGCCGAAATAAATAAGTTATAAGTAACCATCGCGAGCTGACTTGTGAGCAATGTTTCGTAATCAGTTTTTTTCGCTCGCTCGCTGTGATGTTTGTGCAATGTTTCTCCTTGATTATTTTAGTAAGCAGGTAAACTTCAGATGGGTGGTTCTTACTTTGTTTTCCCGTAACAATTTTTACCATACACGTTGTAAGAATACAATTATTCATTGATTATAAAATATTATTGCAGGAAAAAGGTGTAGTTTTAAATTACATATTCTCTCTGACTTCCTGTCTCATTGCAGGGTTTCAAATGTACATTCTTAGTCTCGGTGCCTTGTCTGAAGTCTAACATACTAACTAGTTTATGACGTTGATGTGACTGTAATTTGACAGTTCAATTTGTACTGTACGGGAAGTATGAGCTTTTTTATCTCCAACTATTTTTGCACATTATGACACTAGCTGTGTTCTCTGAAGTATTTATATACTTATAACAATGTCTTGGGAGCTCTTATCTGTCTAGAAGTTCTTCTATTTCTTAACTACTCTGTATTGTTCTCTAACAGAAAAAAATTACTGACTCGTATGTTGAATATATTAATTCAAATACCTAGGAACAATAATCACAAATAGGAATGAGATGCACAAAGAATATAAACATAGGCTCAATTCTGGAAACTCCCTATTATGAAACTCCTTAAAAAAAAGTTAACTGAAAATATATAAAACTATTATTCTACCAGTTATATTATATGGGTCCTCCGCTGTGGTCTCGAGGTAGCGTGCTGCCTTGTCACGCAGCGGGCCCGGGTCCGATCCCCGGTCGAGACAGTTTTTCTGGGTGAGGTTTTTATCGGGGTTTTTCCTCACCTGTAAGACAAATGTCAGGAAAACGTTAAGGCCCAAACGGTCCCCGAAATCATATGGTCATCATCATCATCATCATTATCCTTATTATTATCATCGTCATCATTATCCTTCACCGGTTGGAAAGCAACGGGAAGCTACCAGACCTACAATTCCCTAGTAAAGCTGCAAGCATAGCATGAAAATGCTATGATTTGCAGTGAAGGACCTGCCTTCGGGCAGAATTACTATGGATGGATATTATATGGTGCGAAACATGGACTCTTACTTTAAGGGAGGAAAGGAGATTGGAAGTATTTGAGAATAAAGTACTTAGGAAAATGTTTGGACCAAAGAGAGATGAGCAGACAGGTGAATAGAGAAATCTAAATGACAATGAACTACATGGTCTTTATAGGAAGCCAGATATAATAAGAACAGTTAAATCTCGTAGACTGCGAATGGGCAGGACATGTTGCGGGTATGGGGAATGAAAGACGTGCATGGAAGCTTCTTGTAGGAAAGCCAAAGGGAAAACGCCCAGTTGGTAGACCAAGAATGAGGTGGGAGGATTACATTAACTATGATTTGAGGGAAGTAGATTATACAGGGAATGATTGGAAAGCATTAGCTCAAGATAGAGAAGTATGGAGAGCTTATGTCCACGCGGCCATGAACCTGCTGGTTCGATAATGCCAGTGAGTAAGTAAGTATGTTGAATATATCTTTATCTAAATATCTGAATTCATTTTATTAGTCTTCCTATCACTTTATATGAGGGATAAAATCATTAACTTATTGCTCTTCATAATTTTAGATTTAACTAGATTATAAACACGGCAGAGTTTGTATTTTGGGCACATATAGGCTATAATTTCCCAGTTCAGTAGATATATATATATATATATATATATATATATATATATATATATATACGATAGAATATTAAAGAGAAGATTAAGAAATCTATAGTTCTTTGATTTTGTAACCGAAGTCTTACTAATTGTTCCCAGGAAACAGAATCTCGCCAGGTCTTTCTCGGAGTTCTTTGATTTCGTAACCGAAGTCTTACTAATTGTTCCCAGGAAACAGAATCTCGCCAGGTCTTTCTCGGAGTTTATTCCGCTTTCCTCTGCCACAATTTCATTCTACCATTTCTACATCACTCATATATGATGGTGCGTCAAAGTTGGTCGGCCGGCATCCTTCTTGTTTACAGACCTTCAATGTATGGAGCTTCATCGCATCTCATCCCTCGACCTGGCCGTCAGTTGGACACCAGTTCAGGAAGTACTTTCTACTACACATTAACATGAATTATGAATGTTGTAGTGTTTAAAATAATAATCTTTGGAATCAGTAGGCCTACCTAATGGAAAACGGAAGATAGAAAAACATGGAAGAGTGGTATTCGTTTATCGACGTGGGAATTATATTTGGTGGAGGGACATATAAAAGGTAATATTACGTAACTTTTAGTGGTTTTTATTTTTGTCTTTTGTAGGTATTTTTTAAAATCATATTTAGGTAATCAAAATCAAAGTCCTGCATTAATTTAGATAATATTTTTGAAAATACCCTTTAAATATATGGTGTATTTTCCCACATTTTGTGTAAAGGAGGGTAATATAGTTATATTTTTATAGATTCAGGTTTATTCGTAAAGTAAATGCAAATACCATCTACATTAAAATGGAGGGTGGACACTAACCACGTATTTTAGAGTAATTAACATAACTCATTATTTCAGGAAACTCTAGAAATACTCTAGAAATTAAATTCCAGTTTGCAATGCTATGGTGCGATTTGACAATAATTACATTAATCAATCCCATGTTTACATAAACATATTGTTTTCTCTTGTAGATATTAGGAATCCAATTCTGTAATTTTACATTTTATAAACTTGAAAAAAAAATTATTTTGAATAGATTTCCTCTTCAAAGTGGACTTACTATTTTTAAATTAATGTAGTTTTTACGAATAACGTGTTGTACAAAGTATGCTATTTATACTTATTCAATGTTATTTTAATTGTTGGTAGTAAAATGTTAAAATATCTTTTGGGAAAAAATAATTTGAGGAAATATTCTACTTCCTTTGGTGTCCAGGCAACTGTAATTTTTAGAAAATTTAAAATGAAATCATTGAAAAAATCGCTAACAAGGGATGGAATAAATATAAATTACACTGAAAAGAGTACAAAGCTTAATTTAATAACCTTGCTATGAGTCTATTGTAAAATAATGTATGCACTCGTGCCGAAAAAAAACCTATTTAAAATTATTCCATATGGGAGTGTTAAAGCCCCAATGTTGCTTAAAATTAATCCAAGAACTTTAAATACTTTTGTTAAATGTGTAGTTAAACTACTTGTCTTCAAGGCGTAGAATATGGAAAATAAAAACATTTACTAGAAAAAGAGTAATACACTATCTCAATTGATTATCACGTTGTGTGTCAAGTACATTAATCAGAGGCACACAAAAGCAAGTTGTAGTTTAGTACCCGAATTTGACACTAGATGTCAATATCTTACTCGCGTCGAGACGGCCAGAAATAGTTCAAGAGATGCCCGTATAGATGCCGTTTGCAGTACGTTATGAAGAGAAGCTTTGGTAAATTAATATCTACGACTAAATAATGAACTTCCCTCTATTTTATTATTCGCAACCGCAGCATTAAGCATAACAAAATAAAAATGAAGACATGTTCTTAATTTTACATACATTTATTTGTTTTTGTTTAATATAATCTAATTGTAACATCATTATGGTACAGACTGTTTGGCCTAACAATAAAAAGCAAATTTACTTTTACTACATTCTTTGCTCTTATAGTACGTAATTAAACTTATTTACTTCCTTTAATTTTTATCAGAGGTTATATGGGATGTTACAAGACCTCGCCGACAAACTATTATTTCATAAAGGATAATTTTTAAGCAAAATATAATCCCACGCTTGCCATATTTGAGATCTGCGCATTGCTCAAGATTGCTTGTTACTCATGTAACAGTAGACCTATACATTTTTTCACCTTTGGGAGATAACAACATATGGACTAGAAAACTCGATTTGCAGTACCGTTGATCTTACTATCTGAATTAGTTATGTCATCAGGAAGAATCGTGTCATGCTCGAGAGAACTGTACGATCGTTGCTACGAAGGTTTCGAGTATGTTACGAGGTACAGGTCAGACTGATTACAAGGGCTGAAAAAAATTATTGGTTATAGACTAGGCTGCATCATACTTAGACCGCTATCTTTACAAACTGCACGTTGACACGCGCTACTCGGGACAGACTTCTAGTAGAGTCAGCTTTGTGTAGAAATGGACTCATCTTTGCACAATTTTTGTTTCGGCATTCTGATACAACCACATGTCACGTAAACAGGTACGAGTATATTACTGAGGAAAGTCGAACATACACACTCTCCGCTCCGAGCAGGCAGTGGAGACGCTCGACAAAGACACGCATTTTGTAAACAATGTGTATAGAAATTAGTGACTATCCTGATACCGATACTTTTTTCAGCCCTACTGATTACCTACACATTACCTTTCAATAAAAATGATGTTGTGTACAATAGTTCTATTTCTTTGAACCAACCTCAGGGACCCTTACATTGATCAATGCAAAGAACTTATTAACTCCGTGTTCCCTAACAAAAAAAATCCCTTCAGTTTGAGCTCTCGTTCCTAAACGTTTTTTGTTAGTTAGGTCCTGTAATACCCTGTACAAAAAATATTTTAGCAGATTAAATCAACAAGTAATATTTCCACATTTATTTTCTTCTTCTTAACTTCACGGCTAGGCAAATTGCCTGTTCCGCCTCACAGTTGTTTGTCCATCTTTTCACTGGCCTTCCTACATTCCTTGAACCTCTTGCTTGTAGTTAAATGCTGCTTTTGGCAATCTTGCTGCATTCATTCTTTCTACATGTCTAAACCATTCATATCTATATTCTTTGTGTTTATCATTCAGTGGATATATATTTAACTCTGTTCTTATATCTTCATTATTTATCCGATTGAATTTCGTGCAGCCTTTTGTCTTTCTAAGAAAGTTCATTTCTACACTAAAAATTAATTTTCGTTGCGCATTTTCATTTGTTTGAAAACTATGTTGGATATTTTAATTATATTAATAACTGATATGTTTCTTTCAATACAAAATACTTTTGGATCACGTGGCACATATAAAATTTGATAATAGTTTAAATAGAAATTAATGTTTCCAAACTAGTTCTACATTGATTAAGAGAAAATAAATATATTTTAGAATAATTCATTGCATAAGTGAAAAATAATTAAAACAAAAGTTATATATAACTCATCACTTATCCAGGTAGGCCCTCTATGTCTTGTGTGACCATATATATATATATATATATATATATATTATCCAGAGTTTGTAATCCTTTCCCGAGAGATCGTGTTCTTGTAAGGCTCGAGTGGCGTGGGGCACATAAGAGTACCCAGAGAGAGAGAGAGGTTTAGCTAAAGTAAGGAGAGATTATTATTATTATTATTATATTATTATTATTATTATTATTATTATTATTATTATTATTATCATTATTATTATTGTTATCATCATCATTAACGAAATATCAGAATTTACAAGGAAATACCATTTTTAGACCACCCATTTTCACACTATACATTTTCAGTCTATGTTAGGAAGTTTCCGCTACATTTAACACGTAAAAGCAGACTTATTGTGGAATATAAAATAACTTGGTAAAATAAAGAGTTCACGTAAATACTTCGTAACGAACGGAAGGTATTTTTCAGAGATTACGTCGCAGACCTACTTTGCACTGACTCCCATGCCTGAAAATATCGGATTTGTCATCCTTAGCATAGAACAAATAAATTATCTCAGCATTTACAAGGAAGTAAATTGTTCCTGAATTTTGTTCCTGTTCTTCCTCTACAGTTAGGAATATTCTCTCTAAATTATTACATTTGTACACTTTATAACATGGATCAAACAAATATATGCTATTCAATTTCAAGATATACTAATGTATCCAATTAAAGTAATAACCAAATTTTTATTTATATCTACGTTTTTATCAATTGTTAAGCAGGCTGGGTTAAAATTTTATTATCACGATAATTAATCAATATTAAGTATATCACTGTACGAATACATAATATATTATTCAACCAACAGAATAAACGCCCCGCCATTGTTGCATATAGACTTAAAACCTGACAATAATTCTCTATAAAATAGGTAGATGAATCGTACCTTTTTATTTTATACTTATATACAGGGTGTAACTAAATTCCCATTACAGACTTTGAGAACGTGTAGTGAGGACCAAGACGGGTATGTTTATCGCAGGAACTCAGGTCCAGAAACGTACTGTTTTCTGCTTCATGCAAAATTCCACAACACACGTTCAACTCTACAGAATTTTCGGCTCCAAAGGCTAGGTATTAAGTACGTCGTTCACCGATTACCTAAAGTCCCATGCCCACTAGACGTTTGTTTGCATGCCATTCAGTTGTGTTGAATTTGCCCAGAGACGTTTGTACCTTCTGTTGTGTTTGTAGTTTTTGTTCATTCTGTACTAAGGTGTAGATATTATTATTTTTATTTAGAGCCCCCCCCCGGGTTACCTCGGGCATAATGCCCTTATCCCCGGGTCTGCTCTATGTCCCTAATACTATCTAATCTTTATTGAATAAATAAACATAATACATACAGATTTCGGGTATGTGAAGTGTAGATGTTACATAAAGTAAAAAGTATTGTGTGTTTGTTTGTGTGTTTGTGAGTTTGTGTTTAGTGATACATAAAATAAATATACGTAATGATTAAAGTAATGATAATACGTAATTGTTTTAATGATACGTGATATGAGAGTAATTGTGTTTTTTGTGTTAGTGTGTGTGTGTGTGTGTTGTAATTTGTGTTTACTGTTTGTGTTTATGTGTATGTATGTGTGATTGTGAAGATGGGAATGTTAATGACGGATCATTCTTCTTCTGCCATCTTCTTCTGTTCTTAATCGTAGAACTCTACCGATGAAGCGTATGATTGCTTTGTATGGTTGCTAACTTGTCCAGTATTCCAGGGGCTGTAGATACTACATTTCATTTGTAGTGTGTTTCCGTTGGCCATAGTGAACTACACATTTGCGGAATACACCGACATGGTGTTATTGGTCCGTTGCCGTGGCGTAGTTGGTATTTAACTCCGGCGACCCGGGTTCGATTCCTGGCGGGGTAACGGATTTTAATTCTCCACCTTGGGTCTGGGTGTGCGTCCTGTCCTTGTGTCTATGTGAGAATTAAAGAAAGTTAACAAACAGGTAAAACAAGAAAGAAATAAAACAAGATGGAAAACCAATGTAAACGAAAAAAAAAATGTATACGGTGGAGTTCGGTGTAATGTGAGGGCCGCTCCTCAGTTGTATGTGGAACGTTTTGCACACAGGCAGACACCTTTGCACACACTTACATTCCGAGATCATCTAGACCAACGATTATGATAACAGGTAGCGGTGACTCGATTACTTGGCCTGCACGTTCTCTCGGCTTGACTCCTTGGACTACTACCTGTGGGGCCATATTAAATTCTTGATTTACGAGACCCTCGTAGCATCCGAGGAAGACTTACTGGCGTGGGGTATGACTATGGCGGCTGTTGCAGAACCAAGGATTGGTGATCATGTGTACCAGAACATGTTACTATGGTGCAGTACCTGTGTTCACGTCGGTGGTCGTCATATCGAGCCCTTCTTGTAAGTAAACCCAAACGATAAACACCAGGCGTCAGAGAGAGCAACGTGTGTTATGGTATTTTGAATGTAGCGGGAAAACGGTACGTGTCCGGACATGGGTTCGTATGCTAAACGTAACCGTCTTGGACCGGTCTACACGTCCTCAAAGTCTGTAATGGGAATTTAATTTCACCCTGTACAAAAGAATAAAATAAAAAAAGGTGTAATTCATCTACCTAATATATAGACATTTGTCAGGTTTAAGTCTATATGCATTATGTGTTAGTACTGAGCTGTTTTATGTAATATATTATATATGATGAAAGTTAAAAATTAAATTGTACCTGTTGGTAGGTGCCGTCGTCCTCAACTTTGTCAAAATATCGTATATAAAATTAACTGGAGCGCTTTCGGAAGTTATCTTCCATCTTCAGAGTTGCTGCTACAAACAGTTGGAGTAAACACCACCATACACAACAACAACAAATAGCGGAAACTCAACCTGCAGAAGATGGAAGATAACTTCCGAAAGCTCTCCAATTAATTTTATATACAATATTTTAACAAAGTTGAGGACGACGGCACCTACCAACAAGCACAATTTAATGTTTAACTTTCATCATATGACTTCACCTCAACGAAATTTGATATGAATTTTACTAGTATTGATATTGTACATGAATTCTTCCATTTAACAATTGTATTTTTATGCATCTTAAGCAGGGAGATTGACGAGTAGAATTGTAACATGAAAGGGGAAGATTTAATTTACGTACATTATTGTAAGTTAGACTGATCTCTCTGTGTTCATTCTTCCTTTCAAATTTAATTTTAAAATGAGAGTGAAAAAATATACAGCGCACCTGACGCTGAAACTGTCAGATTACTGTGATTGACATTACGAATTTTTATTGTCATTATAGTTACGTGGCTGATACGTCACAATGGCTTTCATTAACTTGTCATTGTCACTCACGTGAGCTCTAAATTTTAAATTAAAGCATCTGTTGAACAAGGATAGATTTACATTTTAATGAAGGGAAATTAATTTAAAGCTTATTTCGGTATTTTCCTGCAATCTGTTTAATTATTATACATTTTTCAACTGACTTAAAAAAATCCCTTAATACTTAGTAGCTTATTATAAAATCATACTAATAACCCTGAAAGGTTGTCTGACTATATAAAGGATAATCATATTTACAAAGAAATAAACGCTATCTCAGTCAAAACATACATTTATTAAGTCGACGTTTCAATCTCTTTATGTGAGATCATTTTCAAGACATGGTTGTTTATAAATTTAAGATACATAGTTACATATATCTTTGTAATTATGATTATTAATTACTCTCAGTGAAAAATATTTTTAAAAAAGTATTATATATAAAGGATATATAAATACGTGAAATCATAATTTTTATCCATCGCTGTCCTTCATCTTAAGATTCTGATGTTCATCATGAAGGTCGTTATGTGGTCTTAAGATGAGTGTAGACTCTGATTTACCAGGAAAAATCTCCAGCCTTCAGATGCTCTGGATAGAAGCTGGCATAATTTGAGATGCTACCTCAGCGAAATGATCTCTTAAAGCATTTCGTTAAACTTAATATACCTAAAATTGAGTTTTTATTTTATACTCGTAGCTCAGTGGTTAAGGCACTGCGCTACAAGCCGGAAGGTCGAGGGTTCAAGTCCGGTATGGTCAGGATTTTTAAACTGATCCAAACCTTCTGACGGCACTATGGCCCTGGGGCCAACTCAGCCTCTAACGGTAATAAGTACCAGACGCTTGTTCTGGAGGTAAAGGCGGCCATCACGCAGGACTGACAACCCGGCTGACACCAAGTGACGATTGTCCAGAAAATGTGGGAGCCTTAACCCCTACTACACCAAGGGCCTCCTGAGGCCTGTAGTGGTATTACTTTACTTTATTACATATTGAAGAATGGGTACTTACATAATAATAATAATAATAATAATAATAATAATAATAATAATAATAATAATAATAATAATAAATAATAATGTAGATAGTGATAATAATGATGATAATGATAATAATAATAATAACAATAGTATGTAGCTTTCCCCAAAGATGTCAATGTATTAAAATTGTTTTATTACCACTTTCAGAGTAGTATTAAATAAATTTATGTCCTGAAATTTGTGTGTTTACTTTGTCCCGTTTCTTGAAAAGTGGTATTAATATGTGTGTGTTTGGTATTCTTCTAGGATTATATGATTTTTAATTTTTTTTATCAGCATAGTTAACTGTTCTGGTAATATTGAGTCTCCATACTTCAGGAGTTCATTATCAATGTGATCTAATCCAGGAGATTTGCTATTTTTAATTTAGATTCGCGAACCTGATTGTATTAATTACGGTATTTATAAATGATACAATTTTATGGCATCTTAATTCGAGGTCTTGTTTTGTAGCTTTTATAATAGTTGATTTAAGAAATTTCCCAAACGGTCTCCGAACATCTTCTGTTCATCACAATCATCTTTATCATATTCGCAGTGCTTAGTACGAATGTGTGTGAATAGAGTGTTTCGTCTTAATGTTATGATGTACCGGAGGAGACCGTGACATCGCGCTGATCAATCATTCGGGGGAGGTCATCTATGTCTTGTGTGGTCAAAAAAGTATGTGTGTGATCCACAGATTAGAAACCTTTCCGGAACGTCGTGCCACTCTCGGATGGGTTGTGGGATAGAAAGTACCTATACAGTGAGAGGTTAAACCGAGATAAAAAAGAAGAATTACAAAATTTGTGAACTAATTACTGAATTTACACTATCAA
Organism: Diploptera punctata; assembly: GCA_030220185.1. Taxonomy (NCBI): domain Eukaryota; kingdom Metazoa; phylum Arthropoda; class Insecta; order Blattodea; family Blaberidae; genus Diploptera; species Diploptera punctata. The sequence goes on along the minus strand of JASPKZ010009800.1, from coordinate 3,304,870 downwards.
TTGAAGAAATTAAATATACATTTCCCAAACTATGTTTTCGCTTATAAGTATAGTCATGAAGGCAATGAATTATTTTTCATTTAGCATATATAAAATATACCGTGTCTGTAAAGTAAGTAAGTCACACTTTTTAAATTTATAATTAGAAGATTATTATACCCATGTTTGGTGGCGCATACATTAAAGTTTTTTCTGCATTTAAATTTACACTGTTGGCCACAAGTTGCGTTGTACGCAACAATTGCTTTTTATGATGATGAAAAAGATTTATGTATTTTACAGTTTGGTAGAAATCTTTGTGATGTAATGGAATGTCCAATTTGGACTATGTAGGAAAAAAGCTGCCTCCAGGACGACAATAGGCAAATGACATTACCACTTTGTCAGAACAGAGTAATTTATCTCCATAGAAAATAAATTGACGTTCAGTACTCTCTGATGAACGCGTTAAATATTAAGGGAGATCTTCCAACGTAGCTCTCAAAATTAAAAATTATAATGTAAAATTATAAAATAGTTACCTGAAAGGTCCATCTCCTCAACTCAAAAACTTCTAGCGCAGAGCTTCTCGTGTGCTGGAAATGTCGCACCAGACAGTGTGGAGCATGTCGAGAAAATGGTTGCACATGAAACCGTACAAAATGCAAATGCATCAGAAGCTTAAGGATCTGGATAGAAATTAAACATATCCCTTTGAATGTCGTTTTCAAAAGTTAAAAGATAATGTTGATGTTACGCGGAGAACATAATTTTCAGCGACGTGACAACATTTAACGTTAATGGAAACTGAATCGTCATAACGCCTACTTTGGATGACCAAAAATACATCCAGAATTATAGGGTGTGTGTAATATTCACCATAGCTGAATGATTCTTATGCCATGTCACATTACAAGCTGTACGGTCCGTTTTTATCTATAATTGACGCTATCGATAGCATATATTATCTTGTCATGTTCGAAATTCTGTTAATGCCACAAATGAATGAGGATTCAGATGGTTATCTGTTCCAATAAGATGGAGCACCGCCTCACTATCACTGGTAGGTTCGCAATTATTGTAACCAAGTGCTTCCAGAACGCTGGGTAGGGCCAACAGAACCTCTTGACATTGCTCTTAAGAAAAGACCTCCACGATTCCCAGATTTAACCTCATATGTTTTTTCTTTTTCTGTAGGTGTACATAAAAGACAGTATTTACGTTCCTCCTCTACCACGCGACCCACGTGAACTCCATGTGATGATTGAAGAATCCACAGCTACAGCCTCACCTGGGATATTATTGAAAGTCTGACAAGAGTTGGGATACCGTATCAATGTTGTACACAAGAACCTACATGTAGGCACTGTAATGCAATTCCTAACAAACATATTTTAATGTCTAATGCATAGTTTGAGGCATCAACTCGTCTATTTAGATATTATACCGTTTATCAAAGCTTGACTCACTTTGAAGACACGTGGTAGATTAATTCCGTTTATTTGGCAATTTGTGTACTGGATAAATTTTAAATTTATTAGAGGAATTAAAAATGTAATCATGTAAGGTAAAAGTGCAATTATAACATTCATGAGAAAAATATAGTTTACTTAACATTTTCAAACCCTTGGCGACATATTCATATGCAATCCGCTCCACTACCAAGTAAGAGAAGTTGCCATACAATTACGGCGATACAACCTTCTGTATTCAACTTTTATAAGATTCATGATGCGTTCCGTTGAGGTTTATTCAAAATTAATATAAAATTATAGAATATTCACCTGAAAGGTCCGTCTCCTCAACTTAATTATCATTTAACTGTAGCGCTTTCGGGACTTGTCCCATCATCGGCAGGATTCAAAACTGGTGTTTCACTGAAGATCTGGTAGAGGGGGTTGCATGTATTTGGTTCGTTTTCGTTTATCAGGCTGTCGTTGTGAGCTGCTTTCATGATTTCCATCTCTTCGAGTACGTTTATCTTCGCTGGATTTTTTCTCTGTGCATTACTGTTAGGGTGTTTTCAATATTTAACATGCGATGTCCTTCATGGATAACGTGTTTTGCATAGCTTGATTTACCTTCTGCGTGAATGAAGTCTCGAAAATGTTCTTTGAATCTGATGTTAAAACTCCTGTTTGTCCTTCCTATATAAAATTTGTTGCAGTCCTTACATGTCAGTTTATAAACTCCTTTGCTGTTGAAAATGTTATTTTCTTCAATGTTATTGTTTATTATGTTGTTTAATTTGTTATTGTTCTGTATGCTATTTTTACGTTTTTATCGGCTTTCTTTAGTGCATTGGCTAATTTTGTTGTTTCTTTTCCTGTGTATGTAAGTTTCAACAGCAAAGGATGCACAGTAATGCACAGAGAAAATAATCCAGCGAAGATAAACGTACTCGAAGAGATGGAAATCATGAAAGCAGCTCACAACGACAGGATAACACTTACATACACAGGAAAAGAAACAACAAAATTAGCCAATGCACTAAAGAAAGCCGATAAAAACGTAAAAATAGCATACAGAACCAATAACAAATTAAACAACATAATAAACAATAACATTGAAGAAAATAACATTTTCAACAGCAAAGGAGTTTATAAACTGACATGTAAGGACTGCAACAAATTTTATATAGGAAGGACAAACAAGAGTTTTAACATCAGATTCAAAGAACATTTTCGAGACTTCTTTCACGCAGAAGGTAAATCAAGCTATGCAAAACACGTTATCCATGAAGGACATCGCATGTTAAATATTGAAAACACCCTAACAGTAATGCACAGAGAAAATAATCCAGCGAAGATAAACGTACTCGAAGAGATGGAAATCATGAAAGCAGCTCACAACGACAGCCTGATAAACGAAAACGAACCAATACATGCAACCCCCTCTACCAGATCTTCAGTGAAACACCAGTTTTGAATCCTGCCGATGATGGGACAAGTCCGAAAGCGCTACAGTTAAATGATAATTAAGTTGAGGAGACGGACCTTTCAGGTGAATATTCTATAATTTTATATTACTTCTGTATTCATTATGACAGTAATGTTTAAACATCTTATCCTAGAATCCATCTATAGTAATTCTGCCCGAGGGCAGGTCCTTCACTGCAATCATAGCATTTTCATGCTATGCTTGCAGTTTTACTAGGGAATTGTAGGTGTGGTAGCTTCCCGTTGCTTTTCACCCTTATCCTAGAATAGATAAAATATAACAGTCATATTATATTTATCCTGGCAGAGTTAAGTACATACGTTCTTATCTTTTACTCAACGAGTAAAAATGTACAAAATACAGATTACAACGATATTTGTATACAAAGTTTCCATTTCTACTACTACTACTACTATACTACTACCACCACCACTACTATACTACTACTACTACTACTACTACTACTATTGCTACTGCTACTACTGCTACTGTAGTTGCCGCCACCGCTACTGCCACCGCCACCGCCACCGCTGCCGCCGCCGCCGCCACCACCACCGCCACCACCACCACCACATACTACCCTGCCTCTACCGCTGGAGCCGTTGACATCGCCACAACAACAGCTATCATCAAAAACACCCACAATTCGTATAAATTATAAAACATGAAATATTATTATGTGAAATGTATATACCTACATGGATATTCTTTATTGTATATCTGGTTTAACTTGGCAAAGAGAGAGACGAAGATATAAGGGTAGATCTTTGACCGCTTTCGTCCAATTACAAAAGAAAGAACCCACTCTGTTGTTAGTTTTCATTTTCCCCCTCCCCTTATTAACATCTGGTGAAGAAAAACCGTTAACGCTGGTGCGAGAGAAAGGTGAACACAGCTTTCTCTTTCTACAAATTTCTTGCAAAGTTAAGCCAGACGAACTATAGTCTTATAATAATAATAATTGTTATTATTATTGTTATTATTATTATTTTATTATATATTATTATTATTATTATTACAGTCCACCGCTGTGGTCACGACGTAGCGCGGTGCCTTGTTACGCAGCGGACTCGGGTTCGATTACCGGTCGGGACAGGCTTCTGGTTGAGGTTTTTTTCGGGGCTTTTCCTCACCTGTAAGACAAATGTCACGAAGCCTAGGACCCAACGGTCCCCGAAAATTATCCGGCCATCATCATCATTCTTACATTATCATCATCCTTCACCGGTGTGGAAAACAACGGGAAGCTACCACACCTGTAATTCCCTAGTAAAGCTGCAAAGCATAGCATGAAAATGGTATGATTGCAGTGAAATATCTGCCCTCGGGCAGAATTACTTTGGATGGATTATTATTATTATTATTATTATTATTATTATTATTATTATTATATTATTATTATTATTAAAATAATGTAAAGTAAACCCTCTACTGGTGTCCAGCTTTATACAATAAATTGAAAACTGCGCCCAAACGGTCATTTTGAAATTCTAGTTTTCCGTGGCACAGTCTTTCAATGATCTCTCTGTTTCCACGCACTTAGAACTGATAGGTCCCGCACTTTTATCCGCAACTCGGACGGTCTCATTTTTCACCTTTGCGCAAAGTTTCCTGTGAAAGCCATGGACTACGAGACATGTACATAACCGATGGGGAAGCGTCAGAACACTTGGAGGAGGAAAGACGAACGGTATTCCAAGATTAAAACAAAAATCCAAACAGCTACGAGAAGAGAGCGGAGGAGAGGAAAACTCACGGGCCAGACATTTATGGAATTTCTGGATGGTAGGAACTACCCTAAAGAAAAAGACGGAGGAAAGAAAACATGATTTGTTTTAAAAAAAAATTGGATCCTGGACTCTAAGCGGTGGACAGTCGTGCCTGGTCCCATTTAGCAATATTAAAAGCACAGACGAAAGAAGGAATAATTGTCTCTCTATAAATGAAAAGGATAGATAGGGGTATAAGCTGTCTAGAGATCAACTTCTGGGAAATAAAATCGTTTAAGGTAGACATACATTTGGGATTTAAGAAGATTGCTGGGCTTCTGGAGACATATTACAGTCATTTTGTGTCCCCCTGGAAATACAGGAGCTCCCGAAACCCACAGAGTTACTATATAATAAAAATGGATTGCGCACAAATGTGCAAAGGTGATAACACAGCACTTTAACAATCACTAACATTTAGCTTGTCTTGCGTAATCACTAATTGGTTTTGTTCTTTGTTTACATGTTTCGATGTGATATCTTTGCATTTCTGTTCACATAGTTCGCATGTGCATGACGTATTCGGGTTATGGAATGTTTTATCTCTACACTTTAGGTGGTGGAATCCATGCACGCTTAATTTTGTGATGACATTTCTGGAAATTTGCTTCTGTCCAGTTCTGTCTATCATCGCTCCGGTGCTGAAGAATTCCGACCACACTTCATCTCTTTTCCTGCTCAGTCTTTGTAGCCGAGGGTTCAGTGGTTGGTAGTAGGTAGGCTGTTTCAAGTCCTCGATAAGGAAAGTCTCCCTGCCAGTAGGTACACTAGACGGCTACTTGTTATTTTTGATACTCCTATTGCTATTTTTATGTATGTAGCTTTCACTTTTTCCAGCGTGATTAGATTAGCTTCTGTAAGATGTGGTCATATGATTTCTATTCCGTAAGTTATTATTGGGAGGATCTTTGCATTGAATAGTTTCATCGCTGATTCCAGTCTTAGAGCTTGCATATTGCGTATATCATTTATTGCCATTATTGCTTGCGTTGATCGTTCTGCTAAGTGTTTTGTGAAGCTTCTTCCACTGGGTTGTGAAGCGATGCCTAGATATATAAACTCCTTTTCTATTTTGATGTTATATTTGTCCAGTTGTATTTCAATGTTGGCAGAGATTTTCCTCCGTTTCTGAACACCATCATTTCTGTTTTTTCTTTGTTTATATAGAAGCTGTAGGTTTTACACCATTCTTCCGTAGTTGTAATGGCGTTCTGAAGTTTACTTATATCCGTTGACCCGATTAGGGTGTCGTCTGCGTATTCATATATGAAAATTTGGATTAACATCCTGAACTGGAATAATACGCGTTTGGAAAATGTACGTAGAACTTATCTAAATATTTAGACATATGCATACTTACACAAACATTCATTACGATGGAGGAGGAAAAGTACCGGAATTCTATAAATTACGCTCTTTTGCACAGCAAGGTGAAAAGAAAGGTGTGTAGCGGGAGAATGAAATATCTGACAAAACCACACAAGGGACCGTACGAAGTACTGCAGAAGAGAGAAAATACACTACATGTAAAGACCAAACGGATAACAACCATAGGAGCCTATTTCAACCCGGAGTGTAACGCAATGGATGCATAAATGGACCATCAGAAGCGCTAAATATTCTCTCACTGTAAGCAGCTGAATGCCAAGTCAGAGACGAGAGGAAGCCCTTGTAATTGAATGTCTGTGATATTAAAGATGCCATTAGATTAGGCCTTGTGCACAATATAATAATAATAATAATAATAATAATAATAATAATAATAATAATAATAATAGTAATAATAATAATCCGATATCATGACACCTGTCGTTGTTTTCCGGAAACCAACGCCATTCCTCTCTCTCCATTCACTGATATTCCTCCAATACTCTGACAATCATAGCTGCTTGTTTAATGCCACGTTTTCTTTGGTCTTCTTTTCTTCTTCCTTTCCATTCCGGTCCATTCCATAATAAGTTTAGGCAATATTTTCTCTGACATTCTTTTGACATGGCCATGCCACTGTAACTTTTCTTTTCTATAATGTCTATGAAGTCCGACTTTTCTTCCACACCCTGAATTTCCATTACTTCTTTATTTCGAATTCTATCCATTCTAGATTTTGCAGCTGATAATACTAATAATAATAATAATAATAATAATAATAATAATAATAATAATAATAATAATAATACATATTTTATTATTAAAAACTTCCAATTAATACATATAACATTTGTAGATAAGCAAAATTAAAGCAAATATAAATGTATGTATATACACTAGATTCTCATTAGGTAAGTATGTTGATCGTATACCGTTCATGACATCTGTAGGGAAAAAGCGTAAGTAATTTAGCTTCGTCTGAAAATTCCTAACAATGCAATGGAGAGCCTACGGTTAGATTCAGAGAGTCGTAAAATCAATAAGTTATACCTACATCCATCCATCCATAGTAATTGTGTCCGAAGGCAGGTCTTTCACTGCAATCATAGCATTTTCATGCTATGCTTTGCAGCTTTACTAGGGAATTATAGGTGTGGTAGCTTCCAGTTACTTTCCACACCGATGAAGGATGATGATGATAAGACGAATATGAATGATGATGATTGCGATGGCCATATGATTTCGGGGACCGTTTGGGCCTTAAAGTTTTCCTGACATTTGCCTTACAGGTGAGGAAAAACCCCGATAAAAACCTCACCCAGAAAAACTGTCCCGAGCGGGGATCGAACCCGGGCCCGCTGCGTGACAAGGCAGCACGCTACCTCGAGACCACAGCGGTGGGACTATACCTACATAATTAACCGTAATTTATTTCTGAAAACCACGAATTCTTTGGCGAGATAAGAAACATTGGATTAATGGTTTCGATTTCAAATTTGTCACAATGTATTTCAAAATTTCATACTCATTAATATGAACTTCCCGGGAGCGTATAAATATTAAAGGGTCATACACAAGTACTTTGTAATTGTACGATATAGGTAAATGCTTCCTGTATTTAGAATACCTTCATGTAAGTTGAAATTGCAATAGTGGTTTGAGGTACTTCCTTGCTGCTTAATAAAATACAGGATGCTTTTTTTATAATAGCCACAGCTCCCTCTTCTCGTAATGAACGTCCGGCTACATATTATTAGTAGAAAATAGTTCAGTAAGGTTCCATTGCCTTTTACATAGGCTATATAATATTATTAGTACATGATGTCGGCACTTCCGTGCTATGAAGAGCACGAGAGTACGCACAGGAACTTGTTATTGCCTCATAAAGGTGCACCTCATCAACCAGCTTTCCCCCTTCATATGTCAGAGAATGGCAGTTCATAAACTTCGAAATACCACATGTCTTCAACTTTATTATATGCTGATGTTACAAAAGTTTCTCAATTAATTACTCTATAAACCATAAACAAATACGAAGGAGTACTTGATTTGTTTTAGGTTGTGAAAAAAAGTTATTCACTTTTATCCATAACTTTCTTTTCTTAATCAAAAGCGTTTTTTGTGTGTCTAATGCATTTGCGCAGTTATACCCATATGCAAAAATAAGAACATCTCTTTTAAGACAAAACTTAGATTGTTCAACACCAACAAATCAGTCCTCCTCTATGGTTGCGAAACATGGAGAGTTACGGAAGCAACAAATAAAAAGTTGTTGATGTTTGTAAACAGATGTCTGAGGCGTATTTTAAATATAAGAAGTCCGGAAAATAATATCAAATGAAGAGCTGTGGAGAAAAACCAATCAATCTGCAATATATTGCACCGGCGGTGCTGGATCAAACCGTTATTGTTGATAACTATTTTGATTGGAAAGCATAGAGTGTTCAAATTGTGACATCTTTGCCCGAGCCCATAGAGGCAAAGAGGAATTCAACTTTCTTTACTCAATTCTCCCAATACGTAATGTTTTCTGAGTTATAAAATACAATATTGGAAGCTTTGGGATAAAGGAACTAACAACCGCTTCAGCAAGCTTTTGGAATTTGACTTAGACATCTGACTAATACTAACTACTGAATGAATAGGCATAATTAAAAAATACAACTAAAGCTTTTAATGCGAGTCAAAAATAGTCAGATATAATATAAAGATAAATAAATAAATATTCAATTTACAAAGAAAAAGAAATCATAGTAGATCATCTGTACAAAAAGAAAATATGATATAAATTAACATACATGCATACATTATTACTCACTCTAGTCCAGCCTCGGGTTGGGAAAATACTGTCCTAGCGTCCCCACCCTGGCTTACTGGACTAAAAAAACATAATCAGCTCTCCTGAGCTGTTCTGGCCAGACTCCAACGGTGACTACGTAGATGATCATTCGATGTTACAAAGCACAGCTATTTATGAGAGTCCACAGGGAGAGGGGGAATGCGCGATAGCACAGGGTGCGCACTGAAGAAAGGAAGCGATAGATAGGAAAGTATTTGGCACTGTTCATAAAGATGACACTCGAGATGGAGACGCGATGACGTATAGTTTGCGCAGTAAGACGAAATTCCTGTATCGAAATGTCCATTTCGGTACAATATCACCAAATAAAACAAAGAAAGTGAAATTGGATAGGTTATACATTGAGGAAACCTGAAGGAGCCTTCGAGAAGACTGTACTAGATTGGAACCCGCAAGGAGTAAGAAAGATGGAATGACCTAGGAAAACTTGGAAGCGATCAGTAGAGGAGGAAGTCAAGGAAGAAGGGAAAGACTGGAAACAAGCAAAATGGCTGACTGGAATCAGAGTACGCTGGAGGAACTTTACTGATGTATTTTGTTCCACTTAGAAATTACAGGAAATAATAAGGAGAATGACGTGCCGATAATAGTACATGTTCTGAAAGGTCTACATGGTTTTAATTAACTGATAAGCTTTTTTAAACAAATCCATATTAAATTAGGACGATTGAAATATCAGGTACTTAATTTAATATATTAAAAAATGTTACATAACCTCAATTGTAAATTACAATGAATTCTTCAAGTATTGATCAAAAGATTTTATGCTTAAAAAATAATTTCAGAGAGGGAAAAATTTGAGGCTAAATGAAGACATTTATATTATAGATAAGCGAGGTTTTTAAACATTTTTCCTCGATTCTGTAAAAACCAGTTTCCAACCTCGCATCGTAATATACTATTTCAATGTGTCAAAGCGATAATCTGTATTATTAAATACTGTAGTAGGATGGGGTTAAATAAAGTAATGTTCAGGCGAGTGAAATGTAAATTGAATTTTCGAAATCTTAAAACACTATCTCAAAGTATCTGTCGTACCTTAAGTTAATTATTTTTACACGCTTTATATTAGCTTGACCTGTATCTATCTATCTATCTTTCTATCTATGTAACGGAATCTTTCAACGCGATTTTCACCCACTTAAAATCATTGGATCGACTTGAAACTTTGTATACTTGTAGAGGACCCGTGACAATACAATAATTTCATATTTATTTTCTAAAATCCTGGCCATAATCATCATAAAATCAAAAAAAAAGTGTTTTTGTATCATGTAACGGAACCTTTCAACGCGATTTTCACCCACATAAAAATATTGGATCGACTTGAAAGTTTGTATACGTATAGAGGACCCGTGACAATAAAATAATTTCATATTTTATTTCTAAAATCCTGGCCAGAATCATCCGAAAATCAAAAAAATGAAAACTGGTATAATAGGTTGCGGACTTGTCAAGTTTTAGTCAATTGTTGTAAGAGCTCAGTTGGTAGAGCAGTGAACTGTTAGTGGTATATAATTTAGTAATCCATACGTTGCTGGTTCAAATCCGGCTGGGAGGGTTTTTTTTATAGAAGAGTATTACTTTTAGCTCATACTACAATAGTATCGAATTTAAAGATATTTACATTTTTATCTTATTCTGTAAAATATTAAAACTAAAAGATAAAAAATAAATAATAGTTTTAAAAAACTAAAACAACACGCTTTATTAGAAAACGGAACTAAAAAAATGAAAAATAATTTTAATTTCCAACATGCTTGGGATAAAATTAAAGTAGTCAACAAAAAAATCATCTCCAACACATATAGAATAAAACTAGAGTTATCAACAAAAAGAAAATAATTTTACCATCAAAAGCGTGGGGTGCTCTACATCAATTAATATATTTGATAATAAACAGATATTGGTAAAAGTAAGCTCTCTAAGAAGAAAATGTAAAAATCATAAAAAGCACCCCACGCTTTTGATGGTAAAATTATTTTCTTTTTGTTGATAACTCTAGTTTTATTCTATATGTGTTGGAGATGTTTTTTTTGTTGACTACTTTAATTTTATCCCAAGCATGTTGGAAATTAAAATTATTTTTCATTTTTTTAGTTCCGTTTTCTAATAAAGCGTGTTGTTTTAGTTTTTTAAAACTATTATTTATTTAAGTCAAGGACGCGTTTTCATAAAGAATAAGTAGATCGTTGTCATAGAAACGCGCAGAAGGTTAACTGCTGGCTTAAGTAAACAGGATTCGCCGAGGTATGATATAAAGTCTATAATTGTTCTTAAGAAGTGGAGGTTAATGATGATTAATGAGATTTAAACAAACAGATCGCTTCTCTTGGAGGAAGATGCTTAATTTAATATCCGTATTAAATTTAATGGCAGGACGGCTGCGACAAAAGTATTAGTGTGTAATTAAATAACAATTAAACTGGCAATTTTCAGATAAAGAACACATGCGACAGCGAGGAAGGTACGTTAATTATCCCATGACATTGTTTTCACTTAACATATTTTTCGTCGCAATTGTATTGAGTTCCGACAGTATAAAAAACATAATAATAATAATAATAATAATAATAATAATAATAATAATAATAATAATAATAATTAATAATAATAACAGTTGACTACATAGATTGTATATTTTTCAGAAAATAAAAATTAGTTGATACCCCATTTTCTACTCTGGCGAGAAGAGTTCGATTGCTGATATGGTAGGTGACTTTTAAGACCCCCATCTTGGATCAGATTGTTTGCAGTCTTAGGCAAGCAGGCGGCCGTTATAAAACATTCGCTTGTAGGTCGCAAAGTATAAAGGTCTTAAAAATTGGGGATAAAAAATATAAAAAAGTTGTTTGTTTCATTTATTATTATTATTATTATTATTATTATTAATATTATTATTATTATTATTATTATTATTATTATTATTATTATTATTATTATTATTATTATTATTATTATTATTATCCACCATGTCAGTTTCGTGACAATATATTTGGAAACATCCTTCCCACAAAATTCTCCTTGGAATTTGTTTTCCCAAATTGCAATAATAATAGGCCTAATAATAATATTATAAATAATAATGATAATAATGATGATAATAATTATGATAATAATATTGATGATAATAATGATGAAGATAATAATACTTATGATAATAATAATGATGATAATGATAATAATAATAATGGTAACAATGATGATACTAATAATGATGATGATACTGATGATACTGATGATAATAATGATGGTCATAATAATGACGGTGATGATAACAATGATGGTCATAATAATGACGGTGATGATAATAATGATGATAATGATAATCATCATCCGGTATCATGGCAGCTGCCGCCGCGGCGGCGCGCCGTCTTCTGGAAACCAAACGCCATTCCTCTCTGTCCATCCATTGATAATTTGCTAAAAAACCAATAATATAATAATAATAATAATAATAATAATAATAATAATAATAATAATAATAATAATAATCATCATCATCATCATCATTACCCGGTATCATGGCAGCTGCCGCTGTCTTCCGGAAACTAAACGTCATTCCTCTCTCTCCATCCATTGATCTTCCTCCAATCCTCTAATATTCATAGCTGCTTGTACCCATTCTATCCAAGTTTTCTTCGGTCATCATCTCTTCCTCCTTTCCATTGGATCCATTCCATAATGTTCAGAAAATATTTGCTCTGGCATTCTTTTGACATGGCCATACCACTGTAATATTTTCTTTTTTCTATAATGTCCATGGTGTCCGGCTTCTCTTGTACACCCATAATTTCCCTTATTCCTTTATTTCGTATTCTATCCATTCTACATTTTCCAGCTGAACTTCTTCAAACATCCATTTCTGTACTTAATTTTTTTTAACGTTTCGCTGATAGGAATTTGCCAAACTTCAGCTAATAATAATTTCATAATTTCTTTTAGAATCCAAATTTCGGCAGCATACATGAATATAGATCGAATGGTAAAGTATTACGGAGTGCATAACCAATACAGTTTTTTATAGTAAAAACTGAATAAAAAATCGTTGCCTATGGCATCGGAAACCAGTCAGTTATAATTACATAATTGTGCCCGTAGGCCTGTTATTAAATTTAATTCCCGCCTGTAATTATTACACATTAACATTTAAAATTATAATGAGAGTTAGCTTTTTAAACTATTAAGTTCCCGAAAATGTCTGGAATATTGAATTACAAATTGCAATCCCTATCTTCCGAGCTCTACAATATACGAGTATCAATTAAATTAACTAAGGATAAAGGTAATGAAAAAATCGGAGAAATTTGTATCGTTTTAAAGGAGTACGAGACAAGAAATTTGGAATATCTAATCCAGGGTTTCAAATCAAAGATATATGTAATTGTTCCATCCATCCATAATAATTCTGCCCGAGGGCAGGTCTTTCACTGCAATCATAGCATGTTCATGCTATGTGTTGCACCTCTACTAGGGAAATAGGTGTGGTAGCTTCCCGTTGCTTTCAATGCCGTTAAAGGATGATGATGATGATGGCCGGATGATATTCGGAGACCGTTGGGCCCTAAGTTTCCTGACATTTGTCTTACAGGTGAGGAAAAACCCCGAAAAAACCTCACCCAGGAGACTGTCCCGACCGGGAATCGAACCCGGGCCCTCGAGACCACAGCGGAGGACTATATATATAGGCTATCAGTCGTCCTCAGTTAAAATGATATTCTGTTTAAAAAAAGTCAATTAGTTCAAACACGGCCGGGATCAGTGGAGATTAGAAAGCAAAAATTAAGATACAAGTCTTCCGGGAGGGACGTCAAGCCGTAGATCCCATGTCTGAAGATTTTCAGATTCCTAAAATAATCCCAATTCTGAATAAAAAATTCCTGTGAGCAAATTTTAACTGACGTCCATCTATCCGAGTAATACCTTAGTTTCCTAGTGGACGTCTCCTCGAGGCAATATACTAACCACATGTCCTTCGCTGATATATGTAGAGAAATAAGCGTAACTAAACTATTATTGTTAAGAAACATCTCACTAGGGAAGCAACCATGTCCAGTTGCAAAACGAAGTAGGATCAATTACACTGAGCAACAAAAAAGAAACTTCTTTTTGTCTCAGAAAGAAAAATATGCGATTCTGATAGTATTTTTTCTCCTGAATTCAAATATGATATCGATTTTTCTCTATCACGCAAAGTTTCCGAGAGACATGATTTCATAATTTCAAACACTTTGATATTTTCTTCATTCGTAACTACACAATAGTCGAACATTCGGACTCACCTAGAAAGTAACAAATGACGATTTTCTGCTATATTTTGCCTGTGGACCATCATTCTTGATAGTGCAACAATAATCCGGCCAGCATATTGGGATTCCATTTGCCTTGATATATCTTTTCCATAGCTGAAATCTCCTGAGTTAGCTCATTTGGTTTTATTTTACAATGGACAAATGGACGAAAAAGCGTTTGTTAAAAAATAATTATTTAAATCCATTAATTGAAATTGAAATAAAAAAAAACTGTGGGTGATGGAGAAATTCCGAATACATATTTGAAAATACGATAAAAAACTACATTACATACAACTATTGACAAAAATAATGTTTGTCAGTGTTATCAAAGTTATATGTTTGATTACTTCTTAATAGTTGGATTTAATCAATTCATAATCGAAAATCGAAACTATCACATATAGTTCCATTACACTTTCATATTAATATTGGATTATAAATGTCAAATGAAAACAAATATGTTACTCAACTAGCATAAATGCATGACATACAGATTACAATTATATACAATATTAAAAACTAACTGACTAGCTAATTCACTGACACTATCGAAACACATATGTTCATAGCCGGGCCGTACATAGCTCTCCATACATCCCTATCCTGAACTAATGTTTTCTAATTATCTTCTGTATAATTTACTTTCCTCAAATCATGATTAATGTTATTCTGCCACCTCATGCTTGGCCAAACTATTGGCACCTTTCCCTCTGCTTTTCCTACAAGGAATTTCCATGCCCTTTCATTCCCCATTCGTGTCACGTGTCCTGCTCTTACCAGTTACAAGACTTAACTGTTCTTCTTACGACTGACTTCCTATAAATATCATATAGCTCACTGTTATGAAGTCTCCTCCAATCACCTGCATTTTCGTCTCTCTTTGGTTCAAACATTTTCCTAAAACCTTGATTTTCTAATCCTCATAATATTTTCTCCTCCTTTAAAGTACGAATTCATGTTTGGCGTCCATATAATATAACTGGAGAATAACAGTTTTATATACAGTAAAACGTGCTCAAAGCGGAACGCACGGGACCAATTTTTTTCCACATTAGACAAAATTCCGCATTGTAAAAAAACTAAAACTTATTAATAATATTAGATTATAGAGTACCTTATATGTGGCTTAATTGTAGTTCCGCTGCCTTTGAAAAGTGACGTATAGTATGTATGAGCGACTTTTACAGTAACGCGCGAAAAAAAAACGCCCCATTTAATCAGCGTTAAAATGTCTCTTAGGCGCGTATCCTGAAATTAAAGTATGCAGTTTTGGTTTCCGCTCTCTAACTACATTTTCGTCCACATCCTCTGATTCCCCGCAAATTTAATTTCACATTACATTGTGTCGTCTTTTAAAATTGTCCAACCAACATGAAGATACCTTGTAATCGTTATTCCCTAGGGATTTAGCAACAGCTAGAGCTTGACTTTGGAGCATCGGTCCGGAAATTTGGAGATTTATCTTAGCTTGACTTTGGAGCATCAGTCCAGAAATTTGGAGATTTATCTTCAACCACTTTCACTTTTTCGTTTAATGACAATGATACATACGTTTCAGCCATCTTTATTCCGTAATTTAGAACGCCATCTGTGAAAGATCCGTCTCAGAACTTAAACTAGTTTACGATTTTACAGTGCTATAGTTATTTGTTTTAAAACAGGTATTTCGCATAACGGGTGTGCAGTGAGGCCGAGAGAAAATTTCAGGTACAGGTAGCATCTCTACTTCTCCTGGCGGCAGGAATCATTCCTTGTTATTATTATTATTATTATTATTATTATTATTATTATTATTATTATTATTATTATTTGGTCTAACGGGAATTCATTGAAGTGGAAACTAATTTCTTTATCAGTCTGTCTTACCGCTTTATAAAAACTTTTTTCATGAATTATGTAGTAATATCCTTCCATTTCCACGTTGGATAGATTCCGTTTTATACAAAATAAATGCACATAAAATTACTAATATTTTGTCGGGACCAAGAAATTTGCTCACATTGGACAGATTTCCGCATTACTCGCGTTCCGGATTAAACACGTTTTACTATATTTTCAGTTTAATATTTCATGAGAGAAATTTGGACGATAAAGTCCCTTTAATACATAATAGCATCCATTCCCGGAATTGAGACTATGTTTAATTTCATTCTGAACCTCATTCAAGTTTGAAATAATTGCTTAGGCATTTGAATTCAGCCAGTTCTTTAAAATTCCCCCATTTGTCATTAACGGTCCATTTCCATTATATAATTTATTTATATGTGCAACTGTATATTTAGTTTTATTCTTCTTCTTCTTAAACTTAATTTGTAGGATTTTCATCCTGTTTATTTCCAAAATCACTCCTCGGAGGAAGACGTATATGATGTGCATTCACTGTCTATCAATCTCTTGGCTGGTCTTCCTCTTGTTCGTCTCCCGTCCATTGGCCTATCTTCTTTAGCTCTTTTTGCAAGTAGGTTTCTTCCAATCTTTCTGTATGATTCTTCCAATATTTTCGTCTATCTATAATAAATTTGGTTATGTCTGTTATGTCTTGAATATGACATTTGTCCCTAATTTCTGTGTTGTGTATTTTATCAAATAATGTTTTCCCCGCCATAGCCTGTCCCAAGCCAGGTTGAAAAAATGTGCGGAGGAGGAGTAACACCGCGTAAAGAAAACCTTGGTTCAGCTTGCCCAGTGATATTATCTTGTGAGCGTCCCTTGCCAGGGTTACGGTGAAGACCTCAACGGCAGATTCAGCGAAGAAGCAGTCCTTCGGTGCGGTGTACCTGACGGAAGAGGCAACTCTACATCTACTGCCTTGTAGATTGACAAACTGGCGGATGGGGTTCGTTAGTCCTGCAAGACAACCCATCTAGGAGAGACAACTCCGAAATAAAAACGGGGCAGGCTGAGCTCTGGAGCTGAGTGAAGGAAATCGGCCTAGGGAGGAAACCCCCGAATAACAAACCCGCCACGTAAACGGGCTAGCAACCCACTTCAAGGTGTATCTTATACATTGCTCGCAGTCCCAAGGATCAAGCCTCGGATCAAAGACGGATTTAGTTTTATTGATGTTTACAATTAAAAATTATGTTAAATTATATTAACTTTAATAAATATTTGAAGAATTTATAAAATATATAGGGGTATGTAACCCTTTTTTATCAATTGAATTAGCACATACACTACATAACGTATATAAGAAGGCCTATCTATTTTTTTTCTCCCAGTCATCCATAAGCAGGTATATTTCATCGTCATCATAATCGTAGTCTATTTACGAATTTACGCCATTTGTTGACATATTTCGGCATCAACAGACACGCTATTAAAAAGTATTTGAGTAGACGTCCTGGTCTTCTCCTTCTTTCAGGTTAATAGCTTAAGATTTTCTGGATATTCTGTTATCCTCCATTCGATGAACATGTTGCATCCTTCTTGAATTATAATCAGAAATTTTGTTTTCTAAAGTTTTCATGTGTAATTCTTCTAAGTTGTCTACATTTTTTATGATCTAACAGTGTATATCCTGCAGTCCTGCGAAGATATCATATTTCAGCAGATCTAAGTCTCCATATATCCTTCTGTTTCTATATTCATATTTCGCTAACATACAAAAAAGAGTTGGAAGAGTCAGTGTTTTATACCCTTTTAGTCTTGATAGTTTTTGGACTAACTGTGGCTTGAGGATATAATTTATTAAATCTAAAATCTTTTAAAAATTATATTATTGCATTTATATCCTTTTAGTCCACCGCTATGGTCTCGAGGTAGCGTGCTGCCTTGTCACGCAGCGGGCCCGGGTTCGATCCCCGGTCGGGGCAGTTTTTCTGGGTGAGGTTTTTATCGGGGTTTTTCCTCACCTGTAAGACAAATGTCAGGAAAACGTTATGGCCCAAACAGTCCCCGAAATCATATGGTCATTATCATTATCCTTATCATTATCATCATCATCGGCGTGGAAAGCAACCTACAATTCCCTAGTAAAGCTGCAAGCATAGCATGAAAATGCTATGATTGCGGTGAAGGGCCTGCCTTCGGGCAGAATTACTATAGATGGATGATATCCTTCTATTCTTCATGTCAGATATTGCATTATATATATATATGTGTGTGTGTGTGTGTGTATGTGTGTGTGTAGAATTATTCATTTCTCCATATCTTTAATTCATCTATACTCTACTTTAATTCAGGGATGTATAAACGAACAGAGAAATAATTAAAATTTGTGAGGGCTGGATATATTTTTATCTCTGGTACATCTGTCCCATGTAATCCATTTTCTTATACTCGTCAGATATCATCTCCTTTACTCACAGACGAAATAATTATTTAACACGATTTGAAGGTTTGTCCAGCAGGTGTGTCAGTTCCGTTTGTTTCGTAAGGGCGTGAAGGAGAATCACAAGTTCCTTGAATCAGTATTTATAAAGAATATATAACTATAGATTAGTTGAATCTCATAGGCGGAATTGACGATGCCATTTGGAGCGGGTTATAATATTCTAGTATGGTGGACATAAGTTGAAACTTCTCGCTTATTATCTTCACAATCTTTATTTTACTATCTCGTTTTTATATGATAGTTTTCGCAGCGATATTATTTTATGTAACTCGTTTATGTTACAATAGAATTTTATCAACGTACTTCCGGATTTTCAAATTTTCTTCCAGGCAGATGTTCCGCATCGTTATCAACACATTTCAGTATGTGTTTTATTATTCCCGAGATGATGCATTACTTACGCGTATTTTATATTTAAGAACACGACGACGAAGTACGGTAATATTTTTAGAAAATCTGGTGAACCATCTTCTTTATCGTACTTTTTTTGCGTAAAATTCTTGTCTACTTTTTATAATTCAATTACCTGCCTTTCCAGACCATTCTTCCTTCTGATACAAATTGCTTTTGCGAGGGCGGGAACTAAAATGCTGTCTTTGCTTGATTTTCAGCATTAAATTGTCCCGCGCATCAAGTTTCAGATTGGATATGTGTTGGTTCTGTTCCGAATTCGATTTTTACCAATGCCACCAGTTTTTCTTTATAACATTTTTATTGAAAACCTGGCATTGGATATTTGTTAAGTTAGGACGCCTGGAAGGCGGAGTTACATTACCCCCGGTAATATGATAGATGATGATTGATAATTAAGCTCTGGGAGAGTTATTAAAGTTACGCAGGCTCTGGCGAAACGTCGGGGAACTACAAGCATCAAGACCACGGCCAACAGCCCGGAAATCTTCTACAAGATCACTGTTCGGAAAGTTGGTGTCCAGGGAGGCGTGCGGCATGTACCTCTAAACATTGAGGTTAGAATATGACAATAAAACATTAAAATGTACTATTGAGTTAACTAATATCAAATTTAACTTGTCAAAACTAACGCTGCATTCATGCATCACAAATTGATTGTAAATTCGATTATATCCGAATCCACTACAGAATTTTAATACCATAGTTTGCATTATTTGTGATACATGGTTCTTCATTTATAACCTAACAGGCACAAGGCGTTTCGCCTCTCCCGAGCTCTTGATACAGGCAAAACGCCGTGTGCTCGATAGGTTATAAATGAAAAATCCTGTTATATCTTATATCTTATGTGTGTATATATATATATATATATATATATATATATATATATATATGCCTATAATATTTATTTTATTTTAAAAATGAATTCCATATAATTTCTGATTACAAATCAAGATGGATGCAACATGTTCATCGAATAGAAGATTGCAGGATACACAAACAAATGTTAAGCTATCAACCTGCAGGAAGTAGAAGACCAGGCCGTCCACTCAAAAAAAAAAAAACTTTTTTTATGCTCTTGAGGCCGAAACAGGTCAACAAATGGATTAATTCATGAATGTACTATGATTATGATATTTTTTTTCAATAAGCTTTTCCAGTTTGACAACCCTCGAATCAGTGATGATTGTAGTGTCAAAGTTTATCAGTTCAAATGACATTTGAACATGTGTAGTTAATGGTGAGAGTAAATGAAAGCAACATGATATATTATGGTGACATATGTAACTCTATTTTGGGAAGTTGTGTGTGAATGGCTGCAATAATAAAATGAGAAAAACTGTTAAATAGGATATTTTGTGATCATATCCTCTTCTCTGTATTGAAACGAACTTCAATTACTATTATGTTGAGGAAGAAAATGATATGTTTCAGTTTATTAAAATGTATAGTAATAATGGAAAATATAATATAATTTATAATAATATAGGGCTATTCAGAAAGAAGGAACAGATTTCAAATATTTATTCTTAACAAACTACAAAAAATAGAAACACAATTCCAACATTCCTGGAAAGAGAAAAGTTCAAATTTCACTATATTATGCATTCAATAGGGGGACAGAGTCTAATTGCGATTTCTGGATCTTTGATCTCGTCAAAAACCGTGATAGAACTGATATTTAACCTCTGGGGAGAATTCCGGTGAAGTCCGGAGGGTCTAACGTAGCCACATCCACTCTCCTCACTTCAAATTTGGGGCCCCCCGGGACCTTCTTACGGTATTTTATGATTTTAAGATCCAAAAAGAGAGTGGGGTGTGGAAAGAAATGGGAAGCTACCACATCTATATATCCCTAGTAAAGCTGAAAACACAGCATGATGAGTCTTTCCTCTGTGCTGAGTTAAGCAAAGAGTGGAGAATGCTGAGTTTTAAGTGAAAGATCTGCTCTTGAGCAGAACACTATGAATTAAATGCATTTAATATGAGCACCATGTGTTACACGACAAATATCAAAACAGTGGCTCATTTCATGCTACTCACGAATCAGCTGGTCTCTAGTTATCGAATTAAAGTTTCAACAATTCGATGTCGCAAATTTTCAAGAATATCAGGTATCCTGCTGGAGTTTCGGAATTCCTAAAAAGTTAGTTAGACTTATACGAATGTGTCTAAATGGCACAAAGAGTAGGGTGCGTGTAGACAAAGAGTTTTCGGACACTTTTGAAATCCAGAATGGGTTGAAGCAAGGAGATGCACTATCTCCTCTACTATTTAATTTTGTACTAGAGCATGCCATTAAATCTTTAGAGAATGAGGAAGGCTTACAACTAAATGGTATTAATAAACTGTTAGTTTATGCTGATGATGTAGTACTACTGGCCGATAGCGAGGAGATACTGAAGGACAATACGCACACACTATTGAGTAACACTAAGAACTTAGGACTGGAAGTAAATATCAATAAAACTAAATATATGGTCATACGTAGAAATACATTATATAATGGAAATGGACAGCTAATGACAAATGAGGGTAATTTTGAGGAAGTGGATGAATTCAAATACCTAGGAACAATAATCACAAATAGGAATGAGATGCACAAAGAAATTAAACATAGGCTAAATTCTGGAAATGCGTGTTATTATGCATTGCAGAGACTCTTGATGTCCCAACTCCTTTCAAAAAACGTTAAACGTAAAACTATTATTCTACCAGTTATATTATATGGGTGCGAAACATGGACTCTTACTTTAAGGGAGGAAAGGAGATTACAAGTATTTGAGAATAAAGTACTTAGGAACATTTTTGGACCAAAGAGAGATGAAGAGACAGGTGAATGGAGAAGACTACATAACAATGAACTACATGGTCTTTATAGGAAGCCAGATATAATAAGAACAGTTAAGTCTCGTAGACTGCGTTGGGCAGGACATGTTGCACGTATGGGGAATGAAATACTTGCATGGATACTTCTTGTAGGAAAGCCAGAAGGAAAACGCCCAGTTGGTAGACCGAGAATGAGGTGGGAGAATAACATTAACTATGATTTGAGGGAAGTAGATTATACAGGGAATGATTGGAAAACATTAGCTCATGATAGAGACGTATGGAGAGCTTATGTCCGCGCGGCCATGAACCTACGGGTTCGATAGTGCCAGTGAGTAAGTATCAGGCATGGGGAGGATAAGAACACGGCATTTTACGTAACTCCACAAGGGGTTAGGTCTGGTGACCAGAGAGGGCAACGGCGATGACGTTG
Source organism: Diploptera punctata (assembly GCA_030220185.1). NCBI lineage: Eukaryota > Metazoa > Arthropoda > Insecta > Blattodea > Blaberidae > Diploptera > Diploptera punctata. Next base: position 3,282,648 of record JASPKZ010009800.1, on the reverse strand, counting down.
ATTTTCTGCTCCTCCTCTTCCAACCCAACGTCCTATTGTGTCGCCATTTTCATGCAAACAATCAACATGACGAGCAACAGCGCCAATGCGGCCGTGATAGGATCTTCAAACTGTTCTCTCTCTCCATGAACGTTGGAATTGTGTTTATATTTTTTGTAGTTTGGGGAAAAAATGTTAGAAGTTTGTTCCTTCTTTCTGAGTAGCTCTGTATTGTTATGTATTAAAATTTCTGTGTACTGTCATATTACTCCTTATTTCAGAACATAGTTGTGAACATGTTCAAGGAGTTTTAATGGTATATCCTTTTGATGTGGAACAATCAAAAGGATATTTAAAAGTACAAGAAAAGAAACAAAACTAAAATTTTATAAGGTAGTGGCAGTCCCCTTACTATTATATGGTAGTGAATTTTGAGTTTTAACTAAAAGAGAAGAGAAGATCATAGAAGCAGCTGAAATGAGATTTCTGAGAAGTGTGGCTGGTTGCAAACTTCTAGATAAGAGAAGAAGTGAAGATATTAGAAATGAGCTAAATATCTATAAACTCTTAGATAGAATAAATAATCTAGAAAAAATGGAAAGAACATGTTCAAAGAATGGAAGATGATCGCATTCCCAAAATTATACTTAAATACAAACCAAAAGGACGCAGGGATGTTGGTAGCCGAAGAAGAGATGGATCCGACTTTTGAATGAGAATCTATGAGACCGGAACAAGCCATATGGGCTTAATCCGTGATTGTTGATGATGATTATGATGATGATGTTGGTAATGATAGTTTATGATTTGTAAATAAACACTTTTTATTAGGGGTATTTCATAGCGTAGTTGGTTATTCCTTAGCCGTCCCAAAGATCTTTTTCCATGCCGTTTGTAGGTGTGGTGTTGATCTTTTGGGTATTCTGTATTGTTCATTCTGTCTAAATGTTCTTTCCAATGGTATTTGTGCTCTTCTAGTTTATCGACTATTGAAAATATCTCCTGTTCATTTCTTATTGATTCATTGTGTAATCTATCCATACATGTATATCATTTTACGGATCTTAAAAATTTCATTTTGTGGTTTGAATGTGTGAGATATCTTTTTCTGTTAAGTACCCAAGTTTCAGATCCATATAAAAGAACAGGAACAGCCATAATTTTATAAAACTTGAGATGAGTTTCTCTTCGAATCTTTCGAAGGTTTCTCTTAAAGTGCCACACATCATTTGATATCGGTTTAATTTATTATGTATATCCCATTCGTAGTTATATGTTATATCTGAACTAAGATAGTTAAAGTGTGCTATCTGTTCTATTATTCCATTATAGATTGCTATTTTTGCTCTGACTGGCATTTTGCCCTGAAAAGCCATAATTTTAGTTTTTGAACTTGAGAATTTGAGATTATAATAAGGTCCTAATTGATCCAACATGTAAATGGCTCTTTGTAAATCATCCTTTGACTTCTGTATAATTACCAGATCGTCTGTATACATTAAAATATTCATATACATTTCCTTATTAATTTGTACTTCTATTGGACTTGATTTTTTTCCATTTTCGTATAACCTCGTCAAAATATATATTAAAAAATGTAGGTGATAATGTACACCCTTGTCGAACTCCTTGAAAATGAGTAATATACGCTTTTTCTGGGGCTAAAGGCTGCAGTCACGCAGGGCTGACAACCCGGCTGACATCGCGTGCCGATTGCCTGAAAAGGTGGAAACCTTAACCTCCTACTACCCCAAAGGTGTAAGAGGACCTGTAGTGGGATATGTTTACTTTATCGCCATCGGCGGTTTAGTGGTTATATTCCTTGACTCTAGTTCCAGGTCAGGGTTCAAACCCGGCCGGGGTCAATAGATTTTTAGGATGGAAAAATCTAAGGGACAAGTCCTCCGGGAGGGACTTTAGCCGTGGGTCCCGAGTCTGACGATTTTTGGACTCGTAAAAGAACTTGAAGCTTAAATTAGCGCCTCTAAAAAATTAACTGACACTCCTTATTCTAGTAACACCTTAGTTTCCTATTACATGCCTCATTGAGACGATGTGCGGACCCCCGGACAATTTATTTTGACAATCGTTTTGTATATTATAATTACTATCTTATTATTATTATATTATTATTATTATTATTAGTTTGTACTTTTAGAAGAATAAGATTTTTTTACTTTTCACTTATTTTTTGAAAGAAGTTTAATTCCTTATATTCCAACTTAAATTCTACCCCCTTAAAAATAAAACTTTACAAGGTTTTTAAAACCAACTGGAGCCTTAATAAATTTTATAATTCTATTATCTATACTATGGGAGCATTTTAGCATTCGGTCACTCACTGACATCTGTAGAGAAATAAGCATAACTGAATTGGCTTGGCAAATAAAGTTCTGCTATGGGAGCACCTATGTTTTCATGAGAACGTATAGGGTGTATACATACATACTATTTAAGGTAAAGTTAAAAGACCTATACCGACAATGTTAAAATGTAAAACTTTGAGACCCATTTTCTCAGACACTATTTGAGGTATAAGTGCGAATTTTTTAATAGATGAAACCCCATTTCATGCTGTGTAAGCGTCTGGATAGTCTGAATACCGTCGAGGTATACCTGCAAGCCCTAGGAAGTGTTGAGGAAAAATAGTTAGGTTTACTCCTATAAATATTTTGTTCAGATACATGTTTAATAAAGCAGTTTTGAGTTACATTTCTTCTTACTTTTGGAAATGTAATTTTTTTAAACTTCATTTTTTTTATTTTTTCAAGTTTTCATTTTTTAAAAAATAACCAATAATTAAATTGTAAGAGCACAAAAGTGTTTCCATATCAACAGATGTAAGTACTATACATGCTCAAGAATGTTCATTCATTTACCTCGTATAGTTTCTGAGAAAACGGGTCATTTATATGAAAATTTTAGTTTGTCGGAAAAAACATTTTAAATAAAACGTTATGTCAAATAAATGACTACCTTACTTTAAAAAAATATTAATAATAGTTAATATGAGCATATATCAATAATATGTATATCATTTTGACAGAATATTTCAAACTATTTAAAAGTACAATAAAAATATTTGACAATGTTTTATTAAATTACCTTCTAATTTTCCCTTAATTATAATTTGGTTCGCTATGCGTTGCAGATGGGTTCTTTTATTCTCTGATATATGATGATAGCTGCACACGAGTGTGGTATTTGGCTGGGGTATGAGTTATGTGTTCATCCCCTAGACAACACTTCTACCGCCTCATTTCCTATCAGGGATCCACTGTAGAATCAATCGCTTTTGCAGAGCAATTAACTGTTTGATTAATTCCATGCATTTTGAAACATCACAAGATGGAATATTTGAGTAATCGAGTGACCCAAAAATGAGGCAGAAGTAGGTTTCCGTCCCCTAACATAACATAATGGCATAGCGAATCACCTGGATCATACATTTTGGCATAATTGGCCTTCTATTCTATGCGATTCGAATGAAATAATAAATGTCACAAACCTCACTACCTGCCAAGCATTAGTATCGTCATTGATTACTATTAAATGTTGGTAGCTATAGGGGGAATCGCTGTTCAGGATTTTGTGTAATTATTTGAATTATCTGCAAATTTAATAGATTATTATTATTATTATTATTATTATTATTATTATTATTATTATTATTATTATTATTATTGAATAAGACTAGAAAAGAAACTATTTTGAAGTTTTACAAAGTATTGGCAGTTCCATCTCTTATCTATGAATGTGAAACCTAGACATTAACAAAGGCAGATAGTAAACAAATAGAGGCTCCTGAAATGAAGATGTTGAGAGCAATAGCAGGATACCAAAGGACCGATGAAAATAAAAACGAAGATATAAGAACAGAACTTAATATATTTAATCTCTGTGAAAGTGCCAGTGAGTAAGTAAGTAAGTAAGTAAGTAAGTAAGAAAGAGTAAAATATTATCTAAATGCTTATCTTCAGCACGTATTACGAATGAATGAACAGCGCATATCGAGAAGAATGTATAATTATAAACCAAAAGGAAGAAGAATGTTTGGAAGACCATTGAAGAGATGGAAGGACCAATTCGACCTATAATGAGATCGGAAATCCTTGTTGTTGATGATGATTATTATTTACTTTTGTCAATGTTTGTTATGTTGGTTATAATTAGGGAAATTAATTTGAGGTGCGGCACCTTTCCAAAAAGGTTTCATACCAATAGTTCAATATATGTATTTGGGGGCATGAAATGAAGCAAAATAAATACAATTTGTTTCACCTTTTTGCACCTTTTGGTGAGATTACTACATTTGCCATTCTTCCCCTCTTTTCTTACGGTTTAGCACCTTTTCCTCCGCGTTTTTAAGAGATAGGACAGACAAATATGTATTTTTTCTTCTTGGACAGCTTATTAAAATCTCAATCACAAGTCAACAATACTAAATAAATATTAAAATACAATTTACATCATTTATACCCCATAAACAATGGCCAACTGCAGTGTGAAGTCAACAATAGTAAATAATAAATATTAAAATATAATTTATGTAAACCACCAGCAATTTATATCCCAGCAACAATGGCCAATCTGCAGCTGTGAAGTCAAATTTAAATTTCAACTGTTGCTGTAACAGCTTAATTTAAGTACAATTAGTAAAGTGATCTGACAATAATTTTACTATTCGCTGGGTGAGTGGAAGAGGGGTCGTGAACTCTGCCAGCTAAAATAAAGCATTATGGAGGAGGAGGAGGAGGGAGGAGGAGGAGGAGGAGGAGGAGGAGGAGGAGGAGGAGGAGGAGGGGAGGAGGAGGAGGAGGAGGCAGAGGAGGAGAAGCAGGGAGGATGAGGAGAGAGGATGGAGGAGGAGGAGGAGGAGGAGCAGGAGGGAGAGAGGAGGAGCAGGAGCAGGACGAGGAGGAGGAGCAGGAGGAGGAGGAGGAGGAGGAGGAGCAGGAGGAGGAGGACCAGGAGGAGCAGGAGGAGGAGGAGGGGCAGGAGGAGGAGGAGAGTCAGGAGGAGGAGGAGCAGGAGGAGGAGGAGAAGGAGGAGGAGGAGCAGGAGGAGGAGGCAGCAGGAGGAGCAGGAGCAGCAGGAGGAGGAGCAGAGCAGGAGGTAGGAGGAGGAGCAGGAGGTGAGGAGGCAGGCAGGAGGGGGAGGGGGGAGGTAGCAGGAGGAGGAGGAGCAGAGAGGAGCAGCAGGAGGAGCAGGAGCAGGAGGAGGAGCAGGAGGAGGCAGGAGCAGGAGGAGTGCATATCATTATTATCATGTTAATTATATTATCATTATTATTATCATTATTGTTTTAATCAGTATTAGTGATTAGTCCTTTATTATTATTATTCATATTATGTTTATTATTATTTTATTATTATTATTATTATTATTATTAATTTAACAGTTTTCTATCTACTGACTTGTTGTTGGCAGTGCTTGACTAGTCTCAACCACAACTTATTTTTATTAGTATGTTCAACTGAGTTTTCACAACAGTAACATGGTGAGTGTTAAGAAGGATAAGTTGTGTGCACTTTCAGAAGAATTCAAAACGTAATTTATCGAAACTGATAGCATCATTATTCGTTGTTCAATCTGCGAAGTAAATGTTGCAATAAACTAAAAAACTATGAATTACTTTTTATGGACTCTATGAAGAAGAAAACGTTGGTGCTTAATGATATGCATATTATATAAACTGAGTTCATGTAACTGGCTTAAAACCTTAATTCCATTGTTTCAACAACACATTTTTAAACCTTGTGTATATATTTCAGAAACCTTTTCTCCCGCTTTTATGACCAAAATGTGCACCTTAAAATCCCTTCCCTAGTTATAATATACAGTTTGATGTGTATCATTTTTTCTCCACCAGAGTGCATTCTTAAATATTGCGATCTTAATGGGTTATCGCTGATTGCGATCCTATTTGCTTGATTGATCAAGTTGCAGTCAATAAACATAACCACACATTACTGATTTGTTTTCAAACGTCGCCGTTTACATTAAATATATAAATATTTTAAAATGCCGGTAAACTGTATTAAATAGTGATTTTTTAGTAAACAGCTTAATTGTATTCGTTAAATAGTCCTAACAAATGCCACTCTTGATTTCCAAGTCCTCTAGATAAATTCACTCGTCACTCGTGATTAGTGAATTTGTCGATATTTTGGAAATCACTCGTGGGCATTACTTAAGAAAACAACTGAAATGTACTCAATAGAAATTATATATATATCTCAGCCTTGCTTATCATTTGGAAATTAATTTATTACATTTTAGAATTTTACTAAAAATAGTTTGTTTATCATGTAGTTTACTCTTTATAATTGTGTATAATATCCTATCGCTGATGAAAACTTAACATCTCAGATAGAGGAGATGATTATCCTTTGACCAAAAATTACGTTCCGAATCAAAACGCTTAGGTTGTCTTAAAAAGAGGAAAACCAATAAATGATTTGTTTTTTTTTTCTAAAAACTATTTAAAAAATATACTTTTGAAGGAATTTTTTATTGGATTTACTATGGGTACATCATCCACATTAAATTTCACTGAACATTCCATAGCTATATGTAAAGTATTTCCTGAGACAATCAAATTTACCCTCAAAATGTAAGAGCCATACGTTTAATGGGGGGAAAATATTAATCCAGTTATATTATACGGATGCTAAACATGCTCTCTCCAGTTTAAGACAAGGAAGAGAGTTACGAATATTAGATTAAGATCTTTAGGAACATTTTTGGATCGAAGAGTAACGAACCGAACAGGCAAAAGGAAACAAATCACCTGATATGATATTACTGATAAAATTCATATTAAATTCCGTTGACGTGAAGTCATAAGATAAAAATTAAAATATATGCCCGTTGGCAGGTGCCATCGTCCTCAACTGTGTTAAAATGTTGTATTAAAATATTATCTTGAGGCCTTTTGTAAGTTATACGAGATCGTTAAAAAAACAAGTGAGTTGCTACTAACGACACTTCAAGTCTACAACGTCATAAATAAAAATAACCAATAGCAGACACTCGCCTTGCTTATGATGGAAATTAACTTCCGAAAGGCGTTTAAAGAATTTTCTCCCAGTTTCGTTAAAACAAATCCTTGTGCAGAATCTTGTGTTGCCACATTTCGATTATTGTGACATTAGCCTATATATAATGATCTAAACCATGACTTGTCGCAAAGATTGCACCGTGTTCATAATGCTTGCGTTCGATTCATTTTCAATATCCGCCGTTATGACCATATTTCCGGACACTTTAACAACCTCTCTTGGCTCCGTCTTACAGACAGACGTAAATTGCACTCTCTTTGACTACTTTTCAAGCTTCTGAATTCCTACATTCCTACTTACCTGGCGTCCAAATTTGAGAAGTTATCCTCTTACCACAACATTGACACTAGGTCACAAGATAACAGTCTGCTAACAATTCCTCTTCATAGCACTTCCTCTTATTCTACTTCCTTCACAGTAGCCTCTGCCCGCTACTGGAATTTCCTTCCTCAAGATATCAGGGGTTGCCGCACATTTGGCACCTTTAAGTCACGCTTATACAGTTACCTGCTGTCTAATAATTAATTTCTCTTTATTATTAATTTAAATTTATACTATGTCATTAATAATTTTTTTCACTTTTTTTATATCTTGTACATATTATATATTTAACTCGTTAAATTGAGAGTAAATCAAAATAGATTATTAATATTGATTGTATTGTATTGTTTTATAACATGTAGTTGTTTATGTAGTTGTAAGACTATTTTTTTTTGTATTTTGTATTTTTTTAAAAAACCTGGTTGAGTGGCAGACAAGGCCTTAAGGCCTTAACTCTGCCAGGTAAAATAAAGTTATATTATTGTAAAATAAAGTTATTATTATTAAAGGCCTCTATGTAATATTTTAAAACAATATTTTAATGCAGTTGGGTACAACGGCACCTGCCAACAGGTATATATTTAATTTTTTATCTTATAACATGATATTAATGGGAAATCGGTCATAATAAGAAACACTGAAGTCTCATAGAGTGGCAAGAATGGAGAATGGATGGCGGGGCGTATGAGAAAGTTAAAGGGAAAGCATCTAAAAAATAATCCAAGTATTGAGGTAGGAGAATCATATTACCCATTATTTGAAGGAGGTAAATTATAAATGGAATTATTGGAAAACATTAACTCAGGATAGGGATATATGGAGAGCTTGTGTCCGCTCTGCCACAACCCTCTATGCTTCGATAATGCTAATGAGTTATGTATTTAGAATCAGATATGTTATATTTTTTGATTGCGAGATAATTTGTATCAATTTTCACAACGGTCTCCCCTTAATATTCAACTGTAGAGGTAGAAAGCAGATGTAGTGTTTTGCGCCATAATTCCTTTGAATTATCCGATGTGGCTGCAGTTTAAAGCAATTGTAAATGACATGAAAAATCAAATCTTGTCTTTATGCGAGATAATAAAATTGTTTTCTATTTACTGGCCGTTAAATTTTAGTGGGATCAAACAAAATAATTTACAATATTGTGCTTTCTACACCATAAACGTCCCAAGTTATCGGTTTATGTTTACTTATGGGTCTCACTGAAATTTATAGTGTGGGACGAGGTTTATTAAACCTTAGAAAAAGCTCTTTTCTCTGTGCATTTGGTAATAAAGAGTTTCTTACCATCTGCAACACATAACACTATCCCAGGTCAAGTCGAACTCCTCAGGTAACGACTGTAATAATACGTGTAAAAATAAATCTCTGTTACAGTACTCTATTATCTTCATTTTATCTTTAATAAGAGTATTTAGAATTCAATAAACATTCCATTTGGCCTCCATTTATATTTTCTATCATCATCATCATCATCCATGCAAGTATTAGGTCGTGTGGCCTGTTACGGTCTCAAAGGGGAATTTTCCATCCAGCGCTTTTTTGGACGTCCCAGCGATCTTTTGCCTTGGGGGCAGTAGCGAAGTATGGCTTTTGGAATTCTATGAGACGGCATTCGTTGAAGATGGGCTTTCCAGTTGTTCTGGTAGTTTGTATATGGTAAAGAATGGGTTCTACATCCAACTCTTCCATAATTTCCTCATTTCTTTTATGGTCCCACTTTGTGTAGCCTGCTGTACGGCGCATAAATCGCATCTCATTTGCTGTTATTCGGCTTCATCTCTTCTTCGTATTGTCCATGCTTCACTACCATATCTTAATACTGGTCTTGCGAGAACCTTATAAAGCCGTAATCTTGTGTTCTTCTGTACTAAATATGGTTTCATTATACTGTTAATTATCCCCGTTGTTTTTGTAAAATTGTGATTTTCTTTGATATAGCAGCTTCATCTTGAAATGTTAAATTATAACCCAAATAATTAAATTAATTTACTCGTTCTAAAATTTCATAATCCAAAACAATTTTGCTAGGTATAGGGTATTTCCCATAGAAGGCCATCACTTTAGTTATATTCTCTATGATCTTTCTAAATTTGTGCTATTACGTCCCAGCGATATTTTGCCTTGAGGGCAGTAGCAAAGTATGGCTTTTGGAATTCTATGAGACGGCATTCGTTGTATACATTACAAGGACTCTTGTGGTCTCAACTTCTCTAAAAAAACGTTGAACTAACGTTAAACAAAATTGCATTCTCCCTGTTCTCTTACATGGGTGCGAAACATGAACGCATACTTTAAGGGAGGAGAACATATTACTAGTATTTGAGAATAAAGTTCTCAGGAAAAATTTTGAACCAAAGACAGGTAAACAGACATGCGAATGGTGAAGTCTACATAACAGCGAGTTACATTATCTTACCGGAAGCCGGATGAAATAAGAAGAGTTTCTCGTAGACTGTGATGGGCAGGACATGGCACGAATGGGGAATAGAGAGGGCATGGAAGCTTCTTGTAGGAAAACCAGAGGTACAACGACCAGTTAGGTAGGTCAAGAGTGAGGTGTGAGAATAATATTAATTAAGATTTGAGGGAAGTAGATTTACAGGTGTTGAATGGAAAACATCTCGGGATAGGGATGTATGGAGAGTTTGTGTCCGCGCGGGCATGAATGTATGGGTTCGTCGGAACTATTGAGTTAGTTATCATTATTCTGTTATTTAGAATGGTATATAGTTTTACTTTATTTATATTTTGTTACGCCTTTATACAAAAATGTTCTTTTGCAATTTTCAGAATATTCGGACTGAATCCTGCCCATATATAAATGTTAAAACTATATTTTTGACATTTGGCAATGAAGGCAAATATGATATGAAAAGGAAAATGAATGCTTGAGTCGGGATTTGAACCCGAGTCTCTAAACTCTGTACGTTTAGCGCTCTAACCAACTGCGCCACTCAAGTATTCGAGCACAAATATACATTTTTCTTGTATATGTAGTATTCTCAATTCACACAAGAGGTAGTTGGAACAACTTTCCGCTATCTCTTATGTGAATTGAGAATACTACATAATAAGAAAAATGTATGTTTGTGTTGGGATATTTCAGTGGCTCAGTTGGTTACAGCACCAAACGTACAGAGTTTAGAGACTCGGGTTCAAATCCCGACTCAAGCATTCATTTTTCTTTTTATATTATATATATATAATTAAATTTATCGTAATTTTCATGTGATAAAATATTATTTTTAATCGCGTAGTAGTACAGTACAAAATAGTTTAAATAAAATATTTATCAAGAAAATGTTGAATACAGAATAATATTAATCGTGAGAGACGTTAGATTTTAATAAAGCTGTGTGTGAGGTGAAATTCCTGGAATTTGGGATTAATGTTAAACGAAAGAAATGTTGGATTTGAATAAAGTCGCGTGAGGTGAAGTTCCTGGAAGTTCAGATATAGAATAACAAATACTGCTTTGATCCTATGATGCACGTTCTCTAAAATTTCAACAATATTTTCCTATTTATTATTTATTCGCATATTTCTTTACTCGTGTACTGCTCGTGTGCTTTTGCTTAAAGATGCTCCGTCCGTCTTTTACTTCGCGAATTATTACATTTTATTCTGTTTGTCGACTTATAATGGGGAAGTGATAAGCTAATGGTTTTAATATGCAATTAACCCTCAAATTTCTTATGTCAACTATTTTGTATGTGTCGGATTGCAGTGAAAACAAATCATGTATAAACTTTAGTTATTGTTGTTTATTGTTATATAATTTATTTGATACAGATTTAAGTAGTTTATAATTATTTAATTTTAAATTTCTTTCTTAATTTTTTTAAATAAATTAAACCATGTTTCTTATAGGATTTATAGCAAATTTAAAGTTAAGATTGTATTCCTATATTGCGATGGAAAGGGCATGTGGCACGAATGAGGAATGAAATACATGCATGGACGCTTCTTGTAGGTAAACCAGAAGGAAAACGCCCAGATAATAGACGAAGAATGAGGTGGGAGAATATAGTATTAGCCATGATTGAGGGAAGTAGATTATAGAGAAATGATTGGAGAGTATTAACTCAGGATAGGGATATATGAAGAGTTTTATGTCTGCGCGGCCATGATCCTATTGGTTAGATAGTGACAGTGAGTTAGTTAGATTGTAGTCCTACAGAATTTTGAACTATACGCGTACAATCCGTTAGTATAAAGTCTATGAACTAAAAATGAAATACAATATTTTACATTTTATTCTTATTTTTCCCAAGATCCTCAGGAATAATAAAAGCTTTTAAATGCGGTTTTATAGTCACCATTTCAATGTTTATTTGAAAGATACTGCTTTTATCATTTCTTCACTCGGGTTTCTCCTCCAAGGTTGCAGATATTAATTCCATTGATTTTTTTTAACTTGCACCAAAGTAGATTTAATGTGAGTTGTTACACTGTCTGTTTTATACCTTACATTAAACCTCTGTTAGTTTTTATTCTTCAAATCTCAAACTGATAAAGAGTAGAAGAAGCTTTCAGCAGTAGTAATAAAACCTGCATCGCATTTATAAATAAATTAACAAGCACATTGTGTTAAGCAAGCTGAAATAAATGCATAATCCACTCTATAAAATGGTATGTACAAAACATTAAAACTTTTGATGCGAATATTTTTAAATACAAGTTTATATTCACAAGTATCGATTTGAATTTAGTTGCAAGGAATAATTTGCCTGGAATAAAATGTGTTATATAAATCTAGTTGGATCAGATGATAATATAAAATACTCAAATTCCATTAATCCAGAATTCAAATCATGGTTCAGACCAATCTGACTTCTGTTCTGTTGCGTGACTTTCCCTTTCATCAAAGCCAATGCCTGGTTTACAGTATCGCTATTAAAATTCATTTAACTGTTAATTATCTTTTCACAATTAGTTAAAATTAATATCACTGAACTAGCTAATACCCGGCGTGCGCTGCTACGCCTAAATAAATGAAAATTAGTGTGCTTTTATGTTTAGTGGAATACGTGGAAGGAAAAATAATTATTAATTTATATATTTTAGATACCCGTACTGATTACCCGGCGTTGTCCAACAAGTTGAAACAGGGGTAGGGGCAGCCATAGCCGCCGGTAATCAAGAAGAAATAGGAATTTGGACTCTTTTTTTTTGTTATAGCAGCCAGAACAACCAATAAACTAGTTAATTCTATTTATCTCTATTTTTATACAATCCAGATCATAAATAAAATTTCATCTTCCAAAATTCAGCATCCAGCAATAGCCATAGAATCTACTTATCCCGATCTTCTTGACATAAATGAGCTGAAATACAAAAACTAATGTTTTTATGTTTAGTTAGATAAGTAAAAGGAAAAATCGATATCGTAATTATTTTTAGATATCCCGTGCTGTTTATCCGGCGTTGTCCGGGAATCTACTCATCCCGATCTTCTTGGCATAAACGAGCTGAAAGATTAAAATTAATGTACTTCTTATGATTAGTTGAATAAGTGAAATGAAAAATAATTATAAATGTATATCGAGATGATTTTAAGATTCCCCGTGCTGATTACCGGGTGTTGCCCGGGAATCTACTTGTCTCGATCTTCTTAGCATAAATGAGCTAAAAGACAAATTCGTTACTGTGAGTTATCCGTAAAAGAATACCCACATGTGCTTCTAGGCTTGCACAGGAATCTACATACTTGTATCGATCTTCTTGGCATCAATGAAACACAAAAATGGTTATTGTGAGTTATCCGTAAGAGATAAACATATGCTGTCGCGGACTTTTTTATAGAGCTTTTTGAGGTATTCAATTGTGTGTATATTAATATTGTGTATTTGTTGTGGTTTAGGCAACGTAAGACATTTAAGCGTCCAAAGAGCTACTTTTTTCACGTTTTCTATACAAAGGGCGATTTTTAAGGATGTATGAGTTGAGCATCACAGCTCTCTTGTAGCCTATGTTCATTCCGGGAATCTCCTGAACATTTTACAAAAAACCCCATCACAATCGGATCAACGGTATGGCCGCGCATAAAGTACGAACAAACAAACAAACAAACAAACATTTTTATATATTAGATATCCACAACACATTACAACCCACCACAGAATTACAGTAGACTACATAAACTACAGGGTATTTGTATATCCTAGACGTAATCTGATTAATGATGTTAAATAGTCCCATGGGCAAAACGCACACTCTATTGAATAACACTAAGTAAACATCAGTAAAACTAAATATATATTCAGACATAGAAATGTATTATATATGTTAAATGGACAACATTGCAATGACAAATGAGGAAAATTTTGAAGAAATGGCTGGATTCAAATATCTTGGAACAATAATTACAAATATAAATGGGATGCACAAAGAAAGTAAACATAGGCTCAGTTCTGGAAATGCGTGCTATTGCGCATTGTTGTCCCAAATGCTTTCAAAATAAGTTAAACTGAAAATAGGCTATATAAAACAGTTATTCTCCCAGTTATATTATACGGATGCGAAACATAGACTCCTACTTTAAGAAAGGAAAGAATGTTACGAGTATTTGAGAATAAATTTCTTAGAAAATGTTTGGGCCAAAAAGAGATGGACAGTTTAATGGAGAAAACTACATAATATTGAGCTACATGGTATGTGTAGGAAGCCAGATATAATAAGAACAATAAAGTCTCATAGACTGCGATGTGCAGGACATGTGGCACGAATGGGAGATGTAAAATGTGCATGGATGCTTGTTGTAGGAAAACCAGAGGGAAAACTCTAAGTTGGTAGACCAAGAATGAGGTGGGAGAATAACATCATCCATTATTTGAGGGACGTAGATTATGGAGGGAATGAGTGGAGAAAATTAGCTCAGGATAGGGATATATGGAGAGCTTTTGTCCGCGCGGCCATGAACCTACGGGTTCGATAGAGCCAGTGAGTTAGTTAATTAGTTACTTAAATAATCTCAATAGAAAAAAAATTGTATACTTTAGTTGAGAATACCTGTGTAAATAACAGAAAAAATCCTTAAATAAATTAAAAAATAGTCTCAAAATTAGATTTAATTTATGAGTTTTTAATATATATAATAATATGTCAATTAATTTTATCAAGTTGATATATAAAAACTCTCTGCGTTAATTTGAATTGAAGTATGTCTAACTCAAGACCATGGGGTTGCACTTCTCGAAATTAATATTTCCAGGCAAATATGTATATTTGTGCATATCATTTTGAACTGTGGCATTAATTTAGTGTTAGTATAGAGTCATGTTGAGCAAATGTCAAGGTGTCACTTTTGCTTTGTACGTCCAGCACTCAACTAAATAGCATCCAGTTCACGGTGATAAAGTATGTCCTTTTCAGTACTGATATTTCATACAACGATTTGGAATCAAGTTTACTACAAGAAAAAGAAAAACCCTAAAGTTTATTTAAATGTAACTCTAGCTTAATTGTCACTTTTATACTTAAAAGTATTCTAGAATAATTTCGTCGTGAGAAGATTGCCACAAGGATAAAGTGATACAACCAATTAAGTTTGTAAAATTACGTTACAACATACTTATTCCTCTTCTTCACGGTTTAGGCTTATTTACTAGCCTGTTTCGGCTTCAAATTGCTGCTCTTTCTATCTTTTCTTGGTCTTCCCAAACTTATTCTTCATCGTGGTGAATAGTTGTATGCTGCTTTTGGTATTCTATTCTCAGTCATCCTTTCCAGTTTGTTCTGTATTTTGATATTGTTGTGTTTTAATTCCTCTACTTTTAGTTGTCTTATTTTCATGTTATGTTTTTTGTCTGTTCTTTGATATCCTGCTATTGGTCTGAGGAATCTCATTTCAGCAGCTTGTATTCTGGCAGATAGTTGTGTTGTCACTGTCCATGTTTCGGATCCATAAGTAATAATAGGCACTGCTATTGTTTTGTATAATTTAATTGTAGAGTCTTTCCTGGCTTTATTTTTCAAAGTTCTTTTTAGTGTTCCTGTTATAGTTACAAAGTACATTAACATATTTCAAAATAAAATAGTTCCCATTGAAACCTATGGAATAGACCTCATTTGGGAGAAGTTGAGTCTAAGAGATCTAATAACGTTGGAAGCAGTCAAATCACGATTCTTGAAAGCCGCCCTAGGTGTCTTAAAACACACAAAGTCGAGGTTAGCATATGAACTTGCCAAGGAACCATTCTTCAGAGAAGAACTGCGTATGAGACTACCATCCACAGACAGCTCAAATAAACTACTTCAGGAAAGGGAGAAGAAGAGACAAGATATATGGCTGGACTTTTATACAACAGAAGCCATGACAAACAGATCCTGGACCAACACCAATCAAGAACTCCGACACCTGGTGAACTCAATAGCAGTGCATGGATACCACCACAATATTTGCAAGACCAAGTATTTCCACGATTCCGGGAACAACTGTGTGTGAACTGTGCGAGCAACCATGCGACCGTTACCATGTAACCTTTGCAAAAACAAGGGAAATCCCTGGTAGAATTCTGCAAATAAAAAGCTATGTGAATCAAATTAATGACAAAACTCGTGTAACATATTATATTTTCTGAACAACTTGTGCGCATTTCTTCTATTAATTAATTAATTAATTAATTTCAAATTGTAATTGTAAGTATATTCTATAAAGTAAAATTGTTGTAAAGATGATTTCTTAAATTGAAATTGACCCTCTAATGGCAGCGATGGCAATTTTTAGAAAGATATACTCTATATAGTAAGGTATTCCAAAATTTAACTAAGAATCATGGTATAGTACATCTTGCTCCGAATATTATTCTGTGAGTCCACCGCGTGGTCTGGAGGTAGCTTGCTGCCTTTTTTCACACAGCGGGCCCGAGTTCGAGTCTCTGTTCGGCCCCGTGATTTTTGTTTTGGGGTTTATCCTCACCTATAAGACAAATATCAGAAAACTTTAAGGCCCAAACGCTCTCCTAACATCATCTGGCCACTATTATCACATTCGTCTCATTATATTAAGTTTAGGATTAAGGCCTTTCCTCGCGCAACATTTTCATCATCATCCATCATTTCATAGGAGCAGCGTAACCCCGTCTTCCAGGCGCCACAACCTAAGAGGTGGGTCACAATTCAACGATGCCAGGAGAGAATACCAGATATGTCGAAATGACAAGTTAGTGGCACTGAATAAAAATATAATTTTACTATAAAATTAGTCTGAATATTTATTTGACATGAAATGCGAACTTATGTCTTCTGGTTGATGTTACTTTTAATTCAGTGTTATGAACTAGGGTGTTCTGTTTTGTCAAATTAAGTTGAAAATACTTAAAACATTTTAAAAATATGTGAGAAAATTTTATCGAAATTTATGTACATTTTTGGATCTGCGCGAGTTAATTCTAATCATTACTGAACATTTCGTTTCGCATTATCTCTTCTGTTATTTAAGTTCCCATAATCTCCATATTTTGATTATACATTATATCGAAAGTTATTTTTGTTTCCATAATTTACATATTTTGAAAACATACATACAGTTACTAAATACTCAAATCAGAGGAAAACTTAATTAATAATAATATTCTCAAGTATTGGTAAAACATCGGTGGAATCTATTGCAATGTATGGAAGTAAGGTATGGACAATCAATAAGTACTACAAGAATAGACTAATAGTTCCAGAAATGGGATATTTACGCAGAAGCGCCAGAAAGTCAAAATTAGAACATGTCACAAATAAGGAAATTAGAAATATAATGGAAGCAGAAGAAAGCATAATTGAAAGAATTGAGGAGAAGGAATTAAAATGGTTAGAACATGTTTTAATAATGGAAGAGGAGCGATTGCCGAAGCAACTATATCAATGACAACCGACCAGAATGAAGAAAAGAGGGAGACCAAAGTTCACATGGAAGGAAAACATGAAGATAGTAATGCAAGCAAGAGGGCTAAGCATTGAAGATGCCCAAGATCATAGGCTTTGGAGGTTTGGCACGGGAAGACGGCAGCAGCTGTAAAAACTCGAAGATAGAATAGAATTCTCAAGTCGTGTCCAATTCAGAGTGTAGTCAAGGGATGAGATTAGATGAAGCCCCTATATTTAATACAGTCTGTGAACGGCAAGGGTACTGGCCAGCCACATCTGACGCACGTCACAGGGGCTGATGGACAAAATGAATCGAAATTAATGAGATGTCCATAGAGAAATGGTGGAATGAAATTTCGGACCGGAGAAAACGGGAGAAGCCCCGTGAAAAAACTTCCCAGTCTCCGTTTCATGAAATCTTCTTGTAGGAAAACCAGAAGTAAACCGGCCAAGAATGAGGTGGGAGAATAACATATCCATGATTTTTGAGAAGTAGATTATAAGGGAATGATTGGAAAACATTTGCTCAGAATAGGGATGCTTATGTCCGCGTGGCCATGAACTTGTGCATTCAATAGTGTCAGTAAGTTAGTTAATATCTTTGTTGTTGTGTGATGATGGTTTCTCTAATGTATTTGAGATAGAGTCCTATGTGGAAGTGAGTTATTCTGATGTATCTGTTTGCTTTTGTTATAATCCTGCGGCTCTGTAATCGGTTGATGTGTTCTTGAGCTGCTTGACCCCTGCATGGGCACGCGTATGTGATTATCAACAGTAATCTAACAAGAGGTTATGTGTTTCTGAAAAATTACGAGCGACAAAGTCGCTGGTCTAATGATATTGTCTCGCGTTGGATTTGGAGTGATTATTTAGCGAATAATACAACATCAGAAGCTAAAAATAAATATTATAATGTTTAACCCTTAAATTGGCAAAACACAAATTTCCTCTGTTAGTTATTTGAATGTGGCGGACTGCAGTGAAAACGGAATCTTGTGCAACTGTTATTATTAGGTATATTGTATAATTAGGCACTTATTTAAGTGGTTTCTTTTTGTTCGTTTTCTTCTGATTTATTTAAGGTATCAAATTAATTGAACCAACTGATGTATCCAAAAAGATACATTACGAATTTATGGGTTAATATTTACCAAATGTGAGGTTATGTAATTCGATCTTACTTCCGGGCGATTTCTAAGCCGGCTGTATAGTTATAAATATCATGTCTTTACTGTTAAATCTCTTTGGGCTTGGGAAAAAGCAATAACAGATGATTGTATGAGAAATAACTATTACAATAATGCTGATTTATTATAGAATATTTAATAATGATTTTAGAGCGATAGAAACAACCTTTTTTTTTATTTTTGTAATGTTTGAAGTTGTTTTCTTTTGATGTTACTTGCTGTACCATATCGATTTACGTTGTTGAATTGATATCCTTGTCAAAGAAGTTAATTTGCGGAGATATCTCACATTACGAACAGGAATAGGCAATATTACCAAACACAATTATCAACAGGAAGAGGCAAAATGATCGGTCTATCAGTTAAATAGAGTCTTGTATAATGATTTCTTCTTGTTTTCTGGTAGGGTATTCTGATGTCAGTACTGGGTAAAATTGTTTTATCCTAATAGTCGCATTTGCCCTCGTAGGCCAATAGTTAATGCAGTCTTTCAAGGTTGTTTTTTATCCATTTCTAGCTAATCCCGGCGTTTGCTGCTACACCTAAATAAATGATGTGTTTTTGCATTTAGTTGAATAAGTAAAAGGAAAAATAAATATAAATTTATATCGTTATTATTTTTAAATACCCCATGTTGATTCTCGAGCAACGCCGGATAAAGAATACCCGCCGTGCGCTGCTATGCTTGCCCGGGAATCTACTTATCCCGATCTCCTTGGCATCAATGAAAGACAAAAATGATTGTTGTGAGTTATCCTTAAAAGATAAACATATGCTGTCGCGGAATTTTCTTGTAGAGGTTTTTGAGATATTCAATTATAATTTTGTGTATTTGGTACGGTTTAAGCAGCGTAACCCATTTAAGCTTACAATAAGCTACATTTTTTTCACGTTTTTTCACTACAGAAGGTGATTTTAAAGGTAGAAGGGATTGAGCATTAAAACTCTCTTATAACCTATAACCTTCCCGGGAAAATCCTGGAAATTTTGCAAAAAGCCCCATGACAATCGGATGAATGGTATGGTAGACATGCTTGCCCGGGAATCTACTTATCCCGATCTCCTTGGCATCAATAAAAGACAAATATGGGTATTGTGTGTTATCTGTAAAAAAATAAACATACGCTATCGCGGACGTTTTTGTAGAGTTTTTGAGATATTCAATTCTGTGTCCATTAATTTTGTGTATTTGTTATGGTTTAGGCAGCGTAAGCCATTTAAGGGTAAAAAAGGGGACGCTTTCACATTTTTCACTATAAAATGTGTTTTTAACGGTGTAGGAGTTGAGTATCTCAACTCTTTTATAGCCGATGTTCATCCTGGAATCTCATGACATTTTGCAAAAACTCCTATCACAATCGGATCAAGGTGGCCGCGCATAAATACGAACAAATAAACAAACATTCATTTTTATATTAGATTACGCCAATGTATTTTATTTTGTATTTGTATTCCAGTCGTCTGTTGTTATGCGTAAGTTAAGGGAATTCCTTCTTTGTAATCTGCAGATTAATGTACTGTTGCAAGGCAGAGCTTCTGTAAGCGTGAATAGATAAACCTGAAGAGAAATAGTGTTTGTGATGGACTCAAGTACAGTAATCATATGTACTTGTACAGTGGTTTATTGTGAGTTATACACTGATGATTCGGAAATGTTTGTGTAATCTGGTGTGATGATAGATGAAAAAATGCTTCCTGTTTCAATGTAACCGCTAAACGCTACAATGTGAGAGCCGGAGGCTACGTAATCATCTAACAAAGCCGGAACAATTATCATATTGACATCAATGAAGTTTCAACGTAGCCACAGTTCTGGGTCATCTAATATCCGGATTGAACACACAATATTGCACGAAGTGCAAGTGGATTATAACCAATAGAATATTCCCGCCCCTGTTACTGCGATACAAAGCAAGTTTTGTGACTTTATGCAATTCAAAATATTATATATTTATTTATTACTTTTATTATTTATTTCCTGTAATTCCTAAGTGGCACATAAAGCAGCAGTAAAGTACCTCCAGCGTACTCTGCTTCCTGTCAGCCATTTCACTTGTTTCCAGCTTTTCCCTCTTTCCATTGCTTCCTCCTCTACTGATCGCTTCCAAGTTTTCCTAGGTCGTCTCCTCTTTCTTACTCCTTGCGGGTTCCAATCTAGTGCAAGTCTTCTCGATGGCTCCGTCTGGTTTTCCCAAAGTGTGGCCTACTCAATTCCACTTTATGTTTTATTTGGTGACATTTGGAGATTGGTTGGTTTTTCTCATAGTTCTTCACTTGATATTATTTCCGGCCATATTATATTTAAAATATCTCGATCTTCTTGGCATAAATGAGCTAAAAGACAAAATTCGTCATTGTCAGTTATCCGTAAAAGAATTACCTGCCATGTGCTGCTAAGCTTGCACATGAATCTACGCACTTGTCTCGATCTTCTTGGCATCAATGAAAGAAAAAAATGGTTATTGTGAGTTATCTGTAAGACATAAACATATGCTGTCACGGACATTTTTGTAGAGCTTTTTGAGATATTCAATTCTGTGTACATTAATGTTGTAATATGGATATGTGGGTATTTATTAAGGTTTAGTCATGCGTAAGCCATTTAAGCGTGTCAAAGAGCATAGTTTTTACACGTTGTCAGACTATAAAAGGCGATCTTTATAGGGTGTAGCCTAGATTTAAATAGCTATTGTGAGTTACAGCGGGAAATTCACCAGAACATTTTGCAACAAGCCCCATCACAATCGGATCGACGGTATGGCCGCGCAAAAGGTACAAACAAACAAACAAACCAACAAACAAACAAACAAACCAACAAACCAACATTCATTTTTATATATTAGATGATAGGCTAAAAGTATAACAATTATTAAGGCATAGTCGTGAAAATAAATTAACTGTTAAAAACGTTTTAAAAATATCTGCCAAATTTTTAAAGCTCTTCAAAAATCAGTATGTGAAAATATAATCAGTGATTTTAGCAAAACATGTTAGCATTACACTATCCAGTAAGCGCTCACCAAATGAACGAAGACGCTGCTCATGTTAATGTTAGATTCTGACGTCATTAAGGGAAGCAGTAGGATTAAGTGTAATTGTATACGATTCATAAAACAGAAGTGAGTACAGACTGTGAAATGTACGAGTAACAATTAACTTGTATTATCCACTTCCTTCACTACTTTGTTGTAGCTCACTCCACTACTCTTTAAAGTTTCCAGTAATACAAATATAAACTTGTAACATAACCACGCCTTGTCGAAGTAAGCGATTATTGACTTAAGTAATATGAAAAAGGCCAACAACTCAATGGTATTAATAAGCTCTTAGTTTATGCTGATGATGTAGTAATTATTGGGCGATAGCTAGGAAATACTAAAGGACAACACGCACACGCTATTGAATAACACTACGAAATTGGAGCTGGGAGTAAATATCAATAAAACTAAATATATGGTCTCACATAGAAATACATTATATAATGAAAATGGACAGCTAATGACAAATGAGGGAAATTTTGAGGAAATGGCTGAATTCAAATACCTAAGAACAATAATCACAAATAGGAATTAGATGAACAAAGAAATTAAACATAGGCTCAATTCTGGAATTGCGTGCTAGTATGCATTACAAAAACTCTTAACGTCCCACTGAAAATATATGAAATATTATTCTACCAGTTACATTATATGGATGCGAAACACGGACTCTTACTTTAAGGGAGGAAAGGGGATTACGAGTATTTGAGAATAAATATATTAGGAACAATTTTGGACCAAAGAGAGATGAACAGACACGTGCATTGAGAGGACTACATAACAGTGAACTACATGGTCTTTATAGGAAACCAGATATAATAAGAAAAGTTAAGTCTCGTAGACTACGATGGGCAGGACATGTGGCACGAATGGGATGAAAGACGTGCATACAGGCTTCTTGTAGGAAAACCAGAAGGAAAACGCCCAGTTGGTAGACCAAGAATGAGGTGGGAGGATAACATTAACTATGATTTGAGGGAAATAGATTATGCAGAGGATGATTGGAAAACATTAGCTGAGGATAAGGATGTATGGAGAACTTATGTCCGCGCGACCATAAGCCTACGGTTTAGGCTTATTTTCTAGCCTGTTCCTGCTCCAAATTGCTGATCTTTCCATCTTTTCCTTGGTCTTCCCAAGCATCTTCTTCCTCATGGTGAATAGTTGTATGCTGCTTTTGGTATTCTATTCTCAGTCATCCTTACCAAGTATTCTTTCCAGTTTCTTCTGTATTTCTCTACTGTTGTGTTTAATTCCTCTACTTTTAGTTGTTGTCTTATTTCTGTGTTATGTTTTTTGTCTGTTTTGGTTCTGAGGAATCTCATTTCAGCAGCTTGTATTCTGGCAGATTGTTGTGTTGCCACTGTCCATGTTTCGGATCCATAAGTAATAATTGACATTGCCATTGTCTTGTATAATTTCGTTATAGAGTCTTTCCTGGCTTTATTTTTCAATGTTCTTTTTAGTGTTCCTGTTATATAATTAAACTTATTTAGTTTGTTATTTATATCTGTTTCCGCTGTGTATGAAATTTCGCAACCTAGGAAGTTATATCTTACTGCTTGATCTATTGGTTTATTTTCTAATATTATCTTTGTCGGAACTGGATGAACACCCTTGAAGGTCATTGTTTTTTATTTTTGTGAGGATATTTCCATGTTGTATCTTTTTGATATTTCTTCTTCTTCTTCTTCTTCTTCCTTCCAAGTATTAGGCCAAGGCCTGTTACGATCCTATAGAAAATTTTCCCTCCAGCTTCTTCCGAAAATTCTCGTATAAGACTTGAAAGCATAATAATAGTCCCTTCAATTGGTTGCTGGCCAAAGGAAGGCAAGACCAGTGATGGGCCTGCCATCTTATAGCATCTGGTCAGGCTTTTCTGGAGAAGAAAAGAAAATAAAGGAAAGAAGAAATGGAAGAAAGGAAAGACTCCCTAGCCCTCGGATGCCCTAATAGCGTCGGGGTCGAAAAAACAAGAGTTAACCAAGAGAGGTTAGATAGTAAAGTTAAAAGAGTGCAAAACACAAGTAAGTGGAAGAAATGTTTTGCTCGGCTTGGGCACCTTGTGGTCGCCATCCACATATCCCCTAGATGAGGACCCCTGTCATTTAGTTTATATAGCATTCTTTGTAGTACGATAGTGCCAGTGAATTAGTTAGTTTAATATTTCATAACGGTTTTAATATATTAATAAAAACATTGATACTGGTAATACAATTCGTATAAAATGGTTATTATTGTTTTTATGTATATCTGAAGTTCTTGACATTTACTTTGAACTTTGACTTTCAGAAGAGTAATGATCTCACGTCGGTTTAATATCACTTAGTGTCCACTGGTTTCTACTATCGTGAGTTTCATACAAACGTTATTTTCCTACCTTGGAGCTCATTTTCTGCAATTCCTTTTTAAACCCTAACATGAAAGGAAACTTTGTTAGACACATGTTTTTTATCCCATGTACAATTTATTTCTGCGTTAATTGACAGCATTATATATATATATCTTCTTCTTCTTCTTCCTTCCAAGTATTAGGCCAAGGCCTGTTACGATCCTATAGAAAATTTTCCCTCCAGCGTTTCATAGGACGGCCCAGTGATCTTCGTCCTCTTGGTATATAATTATAAACAGCTTTGGGGATCCGATTTGAACTCACTCTTTCAAGATGGTGTTTCCAATTTACTAGTTGGTACTGTTTGATATATTCCAAAATTGGCGTAGTCTTCAATTCTTTTAAGATATCGGTGTTCCTTTTCCGATCCCATCTGGTGTAACCCGCTGTTCTGCGCATGAATCTCATTTCACAAGCCGTTATTCTGCTTTCATGTTGTCTTTTTAGTGTCCATGCTTCACTACCATAGGTCAACACTGGTCTAGCCAAGGTGTTATATAAACGTAATCTGGTGTTTTTTTTTACAAGGGATGGTTTCATAACTTGATTAATAATTCCTAAACGTTTATTGTAACTAGTAATTTTTTCAGGGATATCTTTTTCATCCCAGATAGAGAGGTAATATCCAAGGTATTTAAATTGATTAGATCTCTCTAAAATTTTATTCTGGAGACAGATTTTACTTTGTATGGGGTCCTTCCCATGAAATGCCATAATTTTAGTTTTGTTACTTGATATTTCCATAATAAATTTGGCACCTATTTTTTGTAAATTATAAATTGATCGTTGTAAATCATTTTCGGAAAGTGCCAGAAGAGCTAAATCGTCTGCAAAAGAATAGCATCGAGTTTGAGGTTCCTATTGATGGGTTGTGTTTTCCTCCATTCGTTTATTAATTTATTCATATATATAATGAAAAGCACCGGTGAAAGTCCACATCCCTGTCTTACTCCAGTGCTGATCTTTTCCCAAGAAGATAATTTGCCATCTTGTTTAACAGAGATTTCATTATCTTTATAGATGTTGAAGATATTAGTAATATATTGTTGTGGAACGTTACCATGAGCTAAAATTTGTAGTAATATATTTCTGTCTACTTTGTCAAAAGCCTTTATGAAGTCAACGAAGGCGATGAGTTTCTATATTGAATTCCTTGTGCTTTTCTAATAGTAGTTTTAGAGTGAAGAATCCATCTGTACAAGATCTACCGTTTCTGAATCCATTCTGCTCTTCTCCAATTATATTTTCATAAATTTTTCTCAATTTATTCTTAACTATATTAGCATACATTTTATATCCAGAGTTCAACAAGCTAATTCCACGATAGTTATCTTTGATTTGGCGACTTCCTTTTTTGAGGATTGGTATTACAATGGATTTGTTCCAGCTTTGTGGTGGTTCTTGTCCTTCCCATATCATATTAAGGAGAATAAGAAATCTGTCTAAACATTTTTTAGTTGAAAATTTAAATAATTCTTGATTAATGTGGTCTTCTCCGGGAGCTTTGTTACTTTTTAATGATTTAACAACATCAGTTAATTCATCTATAGAAATTTGTTCTAAAGCAGTGTTATTAGAAATTGGTATTTGTAATAAATCATCCTTTTGTGTCCATAGATGATGAAAGTAGTTAAGCCAAGATTCATTAGATATACAATTTAAATGTGCATTTTCTCTTGAATCATTATTTAAATTTTTTAAAACTTTATATATTTTTGGTTGAGGCCTAGTGATATCATTTTCCAAAAATGAGACAAATTGTTCCCAGCTTTGTCTATGGTTTTTGCGAACTTCAATTTTAGCTATGGCTCTCTTCCTATGAACTCTACTTTATCTTCATTTTTTTTGTAGACAGAATTTTTTCGTATGCTTCGCGTTTATCATCAATTACTTTTTTGATGTATTCATCCCATATCCGCAGTCCTTTTTTTCGATTCCATTTAGTTTTGATACCCAGGCTTTCATTTGCTGCTTTACATATATTAGGATATTTACGTGCAGCCTACATACCCTATGTTATAAAATGCTGGATGGTTTAATTTTCTCCTGTAAATAATAATAATAATAATAATAATAATAATAAATAATAATAATAATAATAATAATAATAACAATAATAATAATAATAATAAATAATAATCATCATCATCATCACAGCAGCAAAAAAGGAGTAAGCCCAATGGCCTGTTCCGTTCACATTATAGGTCGAATTGGTCCTTCCATCTTTTCAATGGACTTCCCAACATTCTTCTCCCTTTTGATTTATAATTATACATTCTTCTT
This sequence comes from Diploptera punctata, assembly GCA_030220185.1. Classification (NCBI taxonomy): domain Eukaryota; kingdom Metazoa; phylum Arthropoda; class Insecta; order Blattodea; family Blaberidae; genus Diploptera; species Diploptera punctata. The sequence goes on along the minus strand of JASPKZ010009800.1, from coordinate 3,256,517 downwards.
GGTATGCCCTGTTCATTCATTCGTAATACGTGCTGATGATAAGCATTTTGATATTTTATTCTTTCACAGAAATTAAATATATTAAGTTCTAATGTTGAGTGATTCCGGGTTATGTGGCCGTGGTCCATAGTTGGTGTTGATACCAGACGGCCACATAACCCGGAATCCTCAACATTACGATTACCGGCCGTGAAAGCCTGCATTCAACTATATTAAGTTCTGTTCTTACATCTTCGTTTTTCTTTTTATCGGTCCTTTGGTATTGCTCTCAGCATCTTCATTTCAGAATAATAATAATAATAATAATAATAATAATAATAATAATACTAATAATAATAATAATAATAATCCATCCATCGTAACTCTGTCCGAGGACAGGTCTTTCACTGCAATCATAGCATTTTCATGCTATGTTTTGCAGCTTTACTAGGGAATTAAAGGTATGGTAGCTTCCCGTTGCTTTCCACACCGGTGAAGGATGATGAAGATAATGATACGAATGATGATGATGGCCAGATGATTTTCGGGGACCGTTGGGCCCTAAGTTTCCTGACATTTGTCTTACAGGAGAGGAAAAACCCCGAAGGAAACCCTCACCCAGGAGCCTGTCCCGACCGGGAATCGAATCCGGACCCGCTGATTGACAAGGCAGCACGCTACCTCGAGACCACAGCGGTGGACTATAATAATAGTAATAATCTCATCATCATCATCATCATCATCATCTGCATTCATGGATTAGGTCGGTTGACCCGTTCCGACTTCAGCCCATCTCTTTCTAGGTCTGCTCACATCTCGGGTGCCTTTAGGTTTGTATTTTGTTATTTGTTTTGGATATCTATCTTCATTCATTCTGTCTATGTGTTGCTTCCAGTTTTGTATATATGTGATAATAATAATAATAATAATAATAATAATAATAATAATAATAATAATAATAATAATAATAATAATAATAATAATAATAATATATCTGTATATTGCAGTACAAATCGGAGACGAAATTACTGATTGGAAACCCATTAATAGAGGAATTCGCTCTTTATCTCCTGCACTATTCCTAGTTTATATAAATGCATTAATACTAGATTGGAAACAATGACACCATGGCAATATTTGCGTCAATGAACATTTTAATTAGGATATGTTACTATTTGCAGATGATGTGGTGCTTTTGTAAATACGGAGGATGATTTACCATGATCTACTTATAAAATTTTGGCAGAACAATAGCCTATATGTTATGAGAATCTCTACAAGTAAAACAAAAGTGATGGAGTTCGAAGGAAGATTACCTGTTCAAAACGTGTGTTTATGATAACATAATTGAACAAGTTTCTTCATTCAAATATCTTAGATATTATTTTAATTATGACAGTGAAATATATATATTAATTAAAATTCAAAATTGTAGTAAATCCATGGGATTAATAGAGTTTTTAAACCATCTTTAATACAAAGTCATACAAGAATAAGAGTTTATAAAACCTTAGGCAGACCAATGCTTACCTGTGGAAGCGAAACTTGGACTATAGCTCTATATGCAAAACAGATATAAGCAGAATAACAGCTAGCGAAATGTGCTTCATGAGAAGAACTTCTGGATACACAAAGTTAGATAAAAAGAAAAACGTAGAAATTCTTGAAGAACTTCAAATCACTTCGGTTGTGGACTATATAACTACATATAGAAATAATTGACTACAACACTTTCAGCGTATGGATCGATCTCGCATCCCCCGTCAGATTTTGAATTATCGTCCACAAGGAAGGAGAGCTTTGGGAAGACCACTCAAAATATGGCAAGAGACCATAACGGGCCCCCAGAGAAGAAGAAGAAGAAGAAGATGATGATATTGATCTCTCTCTCTCTCTCTCTCTCTCTCTCTCTCTCTCTCTCTCTCTCTATAATGGCTGAAGAAGGCCTACAACTCAATGGTGTTAGATTATGCTGATGATGTAGTACTACTGGCCGATAGCGAGGAGATACTAAAGGCCAACACACACACACTACAGAGTCACACTAAGAAATTGGGACTGGAAGTAAATATCAATAAAACTAAATATATGGTCACACATAGAAATACATTATATAATGGAAATGGACAGCTAATGACAAATGAGGGAAATTTTGAGGAAGTGGCTGAATTCAAATACCTAGGAACAATAATCACAAACAGGCATGAGATGCACAAGGAAATTAAACATAGGCTCAATTCTGGAAATGCATGCTATCATGCATTACAGAGACTGTTGACTTCCCAACTCCTTTAAAAAAAACGTTAAACTGAAAATGTATAAAACTGTTAATCTACCAGTTATGTTATATGGGTGCGAAACAAGGACTCCTATTTTAAGGGAGGAAAGGAGATTACGAGTGTTTGAGGATAGGAAAGTTTTTGGACCAAAGAGAGGTGAACAGACAGATGAATGGAGAAAACTGCATAACAATGAATTGCATGGTCTCTATAGGAAGTCAGATATAATGAGAAAAGTTAAGTCTCGTAGACTGCGATGGGCAGGACATGTGACACGAATGGGGAAATAAAGACGTTCATGTAAGATTATTGTAGGAAAACCAGAGGGAAAACGCCCAGTTGGTAGACCAAGAATGAGGTGGGAGAATAATATTAACTATGATTTGAGGGAAGTAGATTATATACAGGGGATGATTGGAAAGCATTGGCTCAAGATAGGCATGTATGGAGAGCTTATGTATGCGCGGCTTTGAACCTACGGGTTCGATAGGCTAGTGAGTTAGTTAGTTAGATAGTTGGCGTAGCCCATTGTTAAGGCATAGCCTCTCCTCTATAGGGAGTTAGATACAGTTAGTTTTCAGTTACGATATTTGTTCATAGATGTAATTAATGGCATGCGTTCAGCACACCGACCCATTGAGACATCTGATAAGTAACTTCAGGTCGGTATATTTTGCTTAGAGGCCTCATTATTCAGGCTAAAATATCTTTTACGAGCCTGAAATTCTTCAGACTTGGGACCCACGACTTAAATCCCCCCCCCCCGAGGACTTGCTCCTTGATTTTTCCATCCAAAAAAAACCATCGACCCCGGCCGGGTTTGAACCCGCGACCCTCGTGACCAGAGGCAGGGAGAATAACCACTGGTCCACCGCGGCCGACAGTATTGGCCTAATAGAAATCAATGAAATAGGCAGGACCCATAGTAGGAACATCAAATAAACAGAATTAAGATGATTTGGATATATAAACATAATGTCGAAAGACAGATTACCAAAGATATTTATAAATATAATTTGAGAGGAAGAAGAGGAGAAGACTAAAACTGTTACTAACACAACGAGTAATCAGAAGCAAGGAAAAAGAGGAATGGAGCTTGACTACAGAATCTTGGAATGGGCACAATAAGATCTCGAATGCTTGCTGAGAATAAGTAAATAAATGAATCAACAATAATAACAGTAAAAATTTAGATATTATTCCCTAATAATGTTATTGCCATGTTCTTGAAGCTTTTACTTCATTATGGGTTATATATATATATATATATATATATATAAGAAAAATAAGTGTTTGAATTGGATTCGCCTGGTGGTGTAATAGATAACACGCTGAGGTACAGACTCAGAGTTCCGGGTTCGAGTCCCGTGCAGGCATTTATTTTTCTTATCATGCCATATATATATATATATATATATATATATATATATATAATGTGGTGTGTGTGTGTGTCGTAGTGTTATTTAATATACTATTTTGTTCATGAACGTTAACCAATCCAATATGCAGCATTTTTCAGTTTAATAAGATCACGGTCGACTACCAATAAAATGTTTTCAAAATTAAATTTTCACATTAGATGCGCAGTTGGTCGGAAATTGTCGAACCTGAGTATCGAATGTTTCTGATTTACATGTTACTGCACACAGAAGGTTGTTCTGCCAAAACATTATTACAAAATAAATTCCTAAAATAAAATTATAGAAAATAGCATTATTCTAGTTTTAATAATTTCTTTATCAAAAATTAGATCCACCAACATGTCTTCTAAAATACAACTTGAATTTCGTCAGACAATTCACTCACGTCGCTACGCTCCAATCGTGAATTATGGATTAAATGAAAACTCTTGTGGTATTGTTCGTGATAAGTATTCGTTTTTCCATGTATGTTATGGCATTTTCATTCATTGTTTAGTTGTTTCTGTTCTAGATTTAATTTGTCTTATTCAATTGGTCTATAATTATTACTTTCTAAATTAGATCTATTTCATTTGTGTCTATTACAATAACCAATTAATATAATAATAGCAATGATAATACGTGTCATGACCAGCCTCATAGCCTAATGATCAACTTTTTTCTGACTACTGTTCATGAGGTCCCGGGTTCGATTCTCGGTCAAACCATAGGAATATTTCCTGTTGTTGCCCATGGTGTGGAATTTAGGTTAAGTTTCGGTTAAGAACTCTCCTGGCGCTTCATCATCATTTATCGTCCCTCATATTATCATAAGTAATGCCACGAGTGATTTCCAAATTATCGATAAATTCACGACTCACGAAGTGAGGAGTGAATTTTTCTAGAGAATTTGGAAATCAAGAGTGGAATTTGTTAGGACTATTTAACGAATAAAATTAAGCTGTTTACTCACAAATCATTATTTAAATATAGTTATTTTAAAATATTTATATATTTAATGTAAACGGCGATGTTTGAAAACAAATGAGAAACGATTGGTACGCTTCATTTGCTTCTTTTGTTCGTCAGTGAAACCAGATCATATTATTTATTGCCAAAGGAACGCAATATTGTAAGAATGCACTCTAGTGGAGAAAAAATGAAACACATAAAACTGTATATTAATTCATTTCTGATCTCCTATTATGTAAATATGACAATTATATTTTTTCCGGGAAAAAATACATTTAAGAAAGTGCAAACAGTGGTTTCTTTTTTTGGTGGTATAATCAATTGTTACAAATGTTTTTATATTAACTCCCGCATGCGGTATGTGTTGACATTGATCACTATATATACAATCTGGTTGCCGTATTTCTTTGTGTTCCAGTCACTGTAAAATAATGCTATGACCTATTCAGATTGTTAAAAAGGAGGTGCTTTCTTTACTATGATAAACTTTAGTTGGTAAATTCAAGGCAAACACGACTGTGATTGGTTGTAAATCAAAAATCATTGTAACGTGATTGGTCATTGACTCCAATTTGGGGCCTGAGTTAAATAGTTGGGGTAACGTAACTCCGCCTTCCAGGCGCCCCAACTTCAATAGAGGGTTACAATTACGTCAATGCCAGGAGCGAACACCAGAAATGTCGAAGTGACAACCTGGAGCATTGAATAAAAAAATATATGTGTCATAACAATACCTTGAGTAAATCTAAACAGATATATCCGATCTATATGGCTATATCCAAAACAAAAATTACAGATAAAAACATAGTAAGAGAAACAAAAAAATACACATTTCCATGGAACTAGTTTCTGAAAATAAACTTTGTCTGTAAATCTCAATTTCACAGGGATTTTCATCTGCCACACTGTACTCCGGCTGCAGGTGTGGAACTAACATAAACACACACAAAGTAAAATAAGGCGGTTATTAATAACGCATGTTACACTACACGGATGGTTTTAAATACAGTAAAACTTGTTTAATCCGGAACGTGAATAATGCGGACATCCGTCCAATGTGAAAAAAATTATTGGTCCCGGCGAAATAATAGTGATGTTACGTGTATTTATTTTGCATAAAACTGAATGTCTAACGCGGAAACGGAAGGATATTTGTATACAATTCATGACAAAAATTATTATAAAGCGGAAAGACAGATAGAGAAATAAATTATTTTCAACTTCATTGAATACCCGTTAGGCCAAAAAACAATAAGGAATGATTCCTGTCGCCGGGTAAATTATATCTGTACCTGAAATTTTCTTTCGTCCTCACTGCACACCCATTATGCGAAGTATAGATACTGTACCTGTCTTACAAATAACCATTACACTGTAAAATCATAAATTAATCTTTCACAGGTAGCGTTCTGAATTTACAGAATAAAGATGTCTAAATCGTATGTTCCATTGTCATTAAACGAAAAAGTGAAAATGATTGAAGATAAAAAAAAAACTCAGTGCCTGAAAGAATGAATAAATTTAAATGTGGAAAAACTCAAGTTTATGAGACTTTAGTCCACCGCTGTGGTCTCGAGGTAGCGTGCTGCCTTGTCACGCAGCGGGCCCGGGTTCGATCTCCGGTTGGGGCAGTTTTTCTGGGTGAGGTTTTTATCGGGGTTTTTCCTCGCCTGTCAGACAAATGTCAAGAAAACTTTAAGGCCCAAACGGTCCCAAAATCATATGGCCATCATCGCCATCATCATCCCTATCATTAATATCATCATCATCCTTCACCGGTGTGGAAAGCAACGGGAAGCTACCACACCTACAATTCCCTAGCAAAGCTGCAAGCATAGCATGAAAATGCTATGATTGCAGTGAAGGACCTGCCCTCGGGCAGAATTACTATGATGGATGGATGACACTTTAAAACACATGGGAAAATGAATGAATGAATGAATGAATGAATGTAAGGAAATGGTCAAAAGAAGAGAAATAAAAAAAAATAAAAAAAATAAATAAAGATTTCAACGGAATATTGTGGTAGTGTTTTATAAGTGCACGATAAAAAAATCTCCAAAAATTCGGACCGATGCTCCAAAGTCAAGCACTAGCTGTTGCAAAATCCTTAGGGAACAACAATTCCAAGGCATCTTTAGGTTCGCTGCACAGTTTTAAAAGACACAATGTAGTGTGGAATTAAATTTGCGGGGAATTAAAGGATGTGGGAAAAAGTGTAGTTAGTGAGCGGAAACCGAAATTTCATACTTTAATTTCAGGATATGCGCCTAAGAGACATTTTTAACGCTGACGATACCAGACTATTTTTTCGCGCGTTACCGTCGAAATCGCTCGTACACATTATACTTCACTTTCCAACGGCAGCGGAACTACTATTAATCCATGGTACGTAAAAAGACATATACGGTACTCTATAATCGAAGATTATTAATAAGATTCATTTTTTTTGTAATGCGGAATTTTGTCTAATGCGGAAAAAATGGTCCCATGCGATTCCGCTTTGAGCAACTTTCACTGTACTACAAAAGGTGCCACAATACAATAAAGGAACATAGTCGTATTCCATACTTACACTATGAACAAACACTTATGGATAGGAAGTTGAAACTACTTAGTTTTTTGGTAAATACTTACATTTTCTATATTCTTAATGTGTCCACGCTGTGGTCTCGGGGTAGCGTGCTGCCTTGTCACGCAGCGGGCCCGGGTTCGATCCCCGGTCTGGACAGATTTTCTGGGTGAGGTTTTTATCGGGATTTTCCTCACCTGTAAGACAAATGTCAGGAAAACTTTAAGGCCCAAACGGTCCCCGAAATCATATGGCCATCGCAATCATCATAAATCATATTCATCTTATGTTAAGCTTAGGATTAGGGACACTCCTGGCGCACCATTATCACCATCACCACCCATCATATCATCGGGGCAACGTAACCCCGCCTTCCAGGCGCCCCAACCTCAGAAGTGGGTTACAAGTACGCCATGCCAGGAGAGAAACCAGGAATGTCGAAAGACAAACTGGGGCATTTGGGGAAAAAAATATTCTTAATGTACATTGTTATCACAATTGAGGTTATGTAATAACATGTTATAAATAATAATATATTACCTTTTATTCTACCCGTCTTCCTCAATTACAATTAATTTTTAATCAAAAAAACTTGTTAATTTTAACAAAATCCAGGAAGCCATGTCAATCTTATACAAAAGAGAGTACAACAAGATTAGCATCTTAGAAAACATGGAAATTTTTAAAATAAGTCAAGGAATAATGAGAAGACACCCACAGACCTAAACCCATTGTATAAAGTGTTGGTCGTCATTAGTACGAATTAGTATGCCGAAGATGGAACATATTTTTGAAAGAACTTTATGATTAATAATTTAACAAGGTTTTTGATTAAAAAATCAATTCTAATCGAGGACGACGAATAGAATAAAATGTACTATATTATTATATATGACATTTTATTTCTTATGTTTGTACAAATACAAACATCAAATTCTCACTTTCTCAGTGTTTGTTTGATATGCATAGTAATGCTAGCAAGGATCTCATAACAATGACATAGTGTACCTATAATCAGCTGTATAAGTATGCGTGTCTAGACTTTTCAACTATCGACTTTGCTCGGTGACCTCCAGCATAGTGACATGTTCCTAATTTGACAGTTTGCTTCTAATGCTTTCATTGAGCATTAAAAAAAAACTTTCTTCAATAATGATCATTAATCTCTATTTATTAATTTTTAAATTTCCACTTTTCGTTTATATTCTCTCTATATTCCCTCTGTTTTTTTTTGTCAAGGACTTCTTGCTACTAATTTAACGTTCTTTATGAATGATTGTAATTTTTTATTACCACCTACATTTCGTATGCGATTATTTCCGATCTAAAGTTGTGATTTCCTATAAGTGAGAATCTCCCCTAAGAATATAATTTTCACATTCCACAGTTTTTTCAACGTAGTTAGATAGTATTTCATTTAACCACGTTTTTTAACAGCTAAGGTCTTTAGCGTTGCAATTCATAGACTGGCTGAATACAAGGTGCAGTACTAATTAGAAACTTCCTCGATTTATTATTTATTTATAACAAAAATTATATGTAGGCGTACCTAATCACACACTTTTACCATTGTGTCGATAGATACCCTTTATTTACAATTTCATTCCGAGCAGAATTTGTGCACCATATTGACTCACCTGTAAATTCTGCTGTTATTTTCACTACATCCTCACTTAACTGTTTGGAAATATTCAAGATAATATGTTTCTTTCCGCATTTCAAATTGTTCCCTTTCCAATTTATTAAGTTATTCTACATAAAGCGGGTATTTTGAAACAATTGAAATCCCAACGTATTCTGCATTGTGTGCGTAAAAATAAAACAATGGTTATTTAGTCTATTAAAATTGTAATTATATATTTTTAAGATTCTCCCATATAACCTATATAAATGTATGCTAGATATTTTACACATATTTTTATTTCCTTTATTTCGAATGTTAGACAGCGAACTACATTTTCTTACACACTTAAAGGTAAAACCATTATTCGACCAATGAAAATGCAGTCATACATTACATTACAAGTGGAACTTAGCTTGGAAAAGGCATAGAGAATGTCGATAGTTCAAAATGTATCCCTGAGTGTCATTGCAAAATCAACATGCATGCTTGTACAATGAATTTTTTTTTGTTCCTTTCTTTGTCGTTTTCTTTCGTTTACACTGTTATTCTCCTTTTTGTTTAACTTTGTTAACCTTTTTTTTTATTTTTTTCACACATACAAACACAAGACAGGACACACACCCAAACCCAAGATGGAGATTTAAAATCCCCTACCCCGCCGGGAATCGAACCCGGGTCGCCGGAGTGGATGGTAGGGACTTTACCGACTACGCCACGGCGACGGACAGGAATGAAACCTAAGCTGGAACCACTTCCTTTATTATTTATATATTAACTAGATGTCATCAGTAGCCTATAAGTTACAAGAATTCCTGTGCATTGAGTTTGATTAACAATTAAACGAACACTTTTCTGCCTTTTACTCAACTGAATGATCACTTTAATTGGCAATTAAAGAAACACTACTTTCCCCTTTTTACTGAGCAGAGTTATGAAATTATAGCATCTCTTTCATTTTTCCCATGTACCAAATGCGATAAAATAATCGAATCATCCTAATTCTAAAATGCCTTATTTAAAACTATGAATTAAATAATTCTTTAAGTAACATGTCAAAAGAATTCCAGAGCTAAGATTGCCTAAAATTGTTATGGAATGGATCCCAATGGAAAGGAGGAAGAGAGGAAGGCCGAAAAAAACTTGGATAGAAGGAGTACAAGCAGCTATGAATATCAGAGGATTGGAGGAAGATCAATGGATGGACATAGAGGAATGGCGTTTGGTTTCCGGAAAACGGTGGCATCTGCCTTGATACCGGATGATGATGATGAAGTAACATTTAATTGTTCTTAGATTTCACAATGAATTTGCTATCTTCTGAACTCCATTCCTTAAAATAAATTTGTAAAATTCCTTACTTACATACATAGTGTTCTGCAAAAGTGCAGGTCTTTTACTGCAAACTCAGCATTCTCCACTCTTTCCTTAACTCAGCTTTCCTTTTTGTATCCGCAAGTAATCCATTTATTTTAATATTGCCTATCATTTGATGTATTATTCTGTCTCTAACTTTCTTTCCGTTTATCATTCCTTCCAGGTCATACGTCTGCAAGTAGTTTCTTCTTAGCCAATGGCCAATCCAATTTATTTTCCTCTTCTTTATGAGTTCCAGCATTGTTCTTTCTTCACCCACTCTGTATAGCACATCTTTATTTTTTTATTTCGTCTATCCATGTTTTACGTTCCATCCTTCTCCATATCCACATCTCAAAAGCTTCCAGTCGCTTTTCCTCATTCCGTCATGATGTCCAAGTCTATTCACCATACAATGCTACACTCCATACAAAGCACTTCACTGGCCTCTTCCATAGTTATTTTGCCCAGGTCCGCAGAAAATCTTTTCTTCTTGTTAAAAGTTTCTTTTGCCATTGCTATCCTCTGTTTTATTTCAATTCCTTCTGGCTTTTTTCGTGTTGAGACTTGAAAGTAGTTTTGAAGTTCCTTAGGACAGGTTACTGGCCCGACGCTAAGTAGTCCAGTGGTAGGGCTGCTACCTTTTAGTCTCTGGACAGACATTAGGATACCGCATTTACTCAGTACCTGATGGAACGGTTATACCGCCGTGACTCGGTCCTCAGAGCCTCGTTTGTGAAAACAGGTTGTACCACGAAAAGGTGAGGATGAGAATTGGGTAGGAGAGGTTATGCACACGTCACTACCCCTTACAAGGCTACCCCCTATCCCCAACACTCTTTGCAATTTATATCAATGAAGTAATATGTTGCTGGAACAAAACATATAAATTTGGAATAAGAATATCAGAAAACAGAAAATTAAACACCCTATGGTTTTGTGCAGATGACCAAATAATAATAGCAAATTCCGAAGATAATCTACAGAAAGGTCTGTATGAACTTAACAAAATTACAGAAGAATATGGATTAAAGATATCTACAGACAAAAACAAAAATTATGGCATTTTCAAGGTGTAGATCCTGTCTTACTCTTACCTTACTCACTTGGCACTATCGAACCCGTAGGTTCATGGCCGCACGGACATAAGCTCTTCCTCCAATCCTATCCTGAGCTAATGCTTTCCAATCATTCCCTGTATAATCTACTTCCCTCAAATCATAGTTAATGTTGTTCTCCCACCTCATTCTTGGTCTACCAACTGGGCGTTTTTCCTTCTGGCTTTCCTACAGAAGTTTCCATGCACGTCTTTCATTCCCCATACGCGCAACATGTCCTGCCCATCGCAGTCTACGGGACTTAACTGTTCTTATTATATCTGGCTTCCTATAAAGACCATGTAGTTCATTGTTATGTAGTCTTCTCCATTCACCTATCTGTTCATCTCTCTTGGTCCAAAAATTTTCCTAAGAACTTTTTCTCAAATACTCGTAATCTCCTCTTCCTCCCTTAAAGTAAGAGTCCATGTTTCGCACCCATATAATATAACTGGTAGAATAATAGTTTTATATATTTTCAGCTTAACGTTTTTTGAAAGGAGTTGGGACATCAAAAGTCTCTGCAATGCATAATAGCATGCATTTCCAGAATTGAGCCTATGTTTAATTTCTTTGTGCATCTCATTCCTATTTGTGATTATTGTTCCTAGGTATTTGAATTCAGCCAATTCCTCAAAATTTCCCTCATTTGTCATTAGCTGTCCATTTCCATTATATAATGTATTTCTACGTGTTGACCATATATTTAGTTTTACTGATATTTACTTCCAGTCCTAATTTTCTTATGTTACTCAATAGTGTGTGCGTGTGGCCTTTAGTATCTCCTCGCTATCGGCCAGTAGTACTACATCATCAGCATAAACTAACAGCTTATTAATACCATTCAGTTGTAAGCCTTCCTCATTCTCTAAGATTTAATGGCATGCTCTAGTACAAAATTAAATAGTAGAGGAGATAGTGCATCTCCTTGCTTCAACCCATTCTGGATTTCAAAAGTGTCTGAAAACTGTTTGCCTACACGCACCCTACTCGTTGAGCCATTTAGACACATTCGTATAAGTCTAACTAACTTTTTAGGAATTCCGAACTCCAGCAAGATACTATATAACTTCTCCCTCTTAATTGAATCATATGCTTTTTTGAAGTCTACATATAGTTGATGTACAGTACCATTATATTCCCATTTCTTTTCTAAAATCTGTCTTATACTAAAAATCTGATCTGTTGTAGACCTGTTTCTTCTAAATGCACATTGATGATCTCCTAGAATGTCATCAATATAGGGAGTAAGTCTGCTTACTAATATATTTGTTAGAATTTTGTACGAAGTTGAAAGTAATGAGATGCCCCTATAGTTGTTGCAATCAGTTTTATCTCCTTTCTTATAAATTGGTACGATAATTGATTCCTTCCATTCATCTGGAAGAGCTTCTTTTTCCCAAATCATAGTAAGCAACGAGCGTATCTTGTCCATCAATTTTTCTCTCCCCTGATTTTATCAGTTCTGCTGGGATCTCATCTGAACCTGATGCTTTATACATCTTCAATTTTTCAATTGCCATTTCAACCTCTAAAGCACTTGGCTCTGCGACTAGCATTTCTGCTGTCTGTAACTTATCCTCCTCAATGTCCTGTTCTGTATGTACATTTAATAGCTGATTAAAATAACTTTTCCATCTATTTAATATACTCTTGAATCTGCAATCATATCCCCCATTTTCATTCCGAATTATGTTTGTTCTAGCCTGAAACCCTTTCTTCTCTATACTAATTCCCTGATATAATTCTCTAATGTTCCTATTTTTTGCATTCATTTCAAGATCATTAATCTTCTCTCTCAAATATTCCCTCTTCTTACTCTTTAGTAACTTGGTGGTTTCCCGTCTAACACTACCCAATTGCTCTAAATTTACCTCATTTGGCTCGTGTAACCATTTCATTTTTGCTAGCTTTCTTTTCTTTACGATGTCGGCACATTCCTCATCAAACCATTTCTTGTTTTGCCTCTTTTTTTAAACAACCAATGCTTTCTGATGCTGACAATTTAATAGTATCTCTTATAGCCTCCCATTCTTTATTTATATCAGTTTCTTCTTCGTTTGCAACATTGTCATCTGAAGATTCCAGTACTTCAAATCTATTAGCAATTTTGATTTGGTATTCTTGCCGCATTTCATCTTTTTTCAAGTTTTTTAATTCATATTTTAACAGAATCATCTTTAGCGTTTGTTCCTCTCATAAGCGATAGCCGTTGTCTGATTTTCACCCCTGACCAGATGATGATCTGAATTGCAGTCTGTCCCTCTAACTGATCTAATATCAATGATGCTACTGTGCCAGCGTTTATCCACTAATACATGATCTATCTGGTTCCGAGTTTTCTCCATCTGGGGACGTCCAGGTGTATTTATGAATATCCTTATGCTGAAATGTTGTGCTCTTAACAATGAGATTCTTTGATGTGGCAAATGTGACTAATCTAACCCCGTTGTCGTTACTATCCTTCATGAAGACTGAATTTGCCTATTGTTGGTTTGAATATAATCTTCCCCGCCCCACTTTTGCATTAAAATCTCCTAAGACAATTTTCATATGATATCGTGAAAGGCTATCAAATAAGCATTCTAATTCGTCATAGAACTCATCCTTGATCTTGTCATCTTTATCTTCTGTGGGGGCATGTACATTTACAATTATAAAATCATGTCGTTTACCCTTTAGAATTATGTATGAATATCCTATCACTAACAAACTTAATATCTCGGATAGCGGATAGGATCCTCCTTCTGACTAAAAAACCCGTTCCAAATGCAGGTCTTTCTGCACCACCATAGTATAATGCAAAGCTTCCTGATTCCTGACTACCATCTCCTGGCCACCTAACTTCCTGTAAAGCGACTATATCCAAGGGCGATTTATCCAATTCCCGCGTTAATATCTCTAGTGCCCCGCTATTGTATAAGTCCTAACATTCCATGTTCCTAGGAACATGTCCCTGTGTTTGAGCCTTTGGCATGGGTTCCCTGAAGTAGTCCCCGCCCGGAGAACCGAATGGGGGACTATTTTGACCTCCGGAAAATTTTACCCCAGTAGAACCATGTCCGCATTTCTTGACGGTTGTATTTTTACGGTGGAAAGATCGTCACTCTTTCGACCAAGGTACTTATTTCGTCTGGCTTATCACCTTCGACCAGTCCGGCATGGGTAACCCTATCGGCAGCAATGCTACCGCCGGCCATAGCTCTCAGGATCATTTAAGCACACAAGCCACTCCACCACGACAAGGTAAGGTAGATCCTGTCAGAAGTAAAATTGTACTGGACAATAAAATTTTGGAGCAGGTGAATAATTTTACATATCTAGGATGCAATATCTCATATGAAGAAGAAAAGGATGTAAATGCAAAAATATCTAATTTTTAAGAATTTTAGGGTTAATAAATTCTATCTTCAAGCCACAGTTAGTCCAAAAAGCATTCAAGACTGAAAGTGTATAAAACACTGGCTCTTCCAACTCTTTTGTATGGTAGCGAAGTATGGGACGTTGAAACAGAAGGATATACAGAGACTTAGATCTGCTGAAATGAGATATCTTCGGAGGACTGCAGGATACACACTACTAGATCACAAAAAAAATGAAGACATCTTAGAAGAATTACACATGGAATCTTTAGAAAACAAAATTTCTGATTATAAGTCAAGATGGATACAACATGTTCATCGAATGGAAGATCACAGAATACCCAAACTAATGTTAAGATATCAACCTGCAGGAAGAAGAAGACCAGGACGTCCACTCAAAAGACTTCTGGATGGTGTTTCTCTTGAGGCCGAAACAGGTCAACAAATGGCCTAAATTCGTGAATGTACTATGATGATGATGATGATGATCCTCTGTTTTACTGCTTGACAGTAGTTCATGTTACTACAGATAGTACAACCCAAGTATTTGAACCTCTCCACTTCCTCAATGACCTGATATTTAATCTTTATGTTATCTTTCTTGGCCTCCTTCCTATAATCATGGCCTTCGTCATATTTATATTTATCTTCATCCATAATCCTCGCATTGTCATTTAGCTCCATCAGCATGTTCCTTAGTGTAATTGCATCTTCTGCTAGCAAAGCCATATCATCAGAAAATATTATGCAGTTAATTCTTCTTTCTCCCATGTTTACTCCTCCCGCATTCCTGAAGCAGTTTTTCATTAGGTATTTTAGGTAGATGTTTGAAAAGAGTGGGTGATAAAGGACATCCTTGCAGTACCCCCTTCCAATTTCTCTTCCCTCTGACATTTCTTCTCCTATATTCACTTTTATTTACTGTTTCATATAAAGATTACTTATGAGCCTCCTCTCCTACCAGTCCACGCCAATTTTCTTCAAGATCCTCATGCGTTTATTCCAATTCACTCTGTCAAAGGCCTTTTCTATGTCAACAAATACTGCATAAACATCATTAGTTTTTTCTATATATGTTTTTTCTATTGTTCGTATCAATCCAACTGCATCTCTCGTACCCTTTCCCTTCCTGAAGCCAAACGCACTTAACTCTTTTTTTCAAATAAATGCCTACATCTATTAACTAAAAAATTATTGATACTCATTTCTGTTTCATGTGGATCCAAATATTTTATTTAATGAAAATAGATGCCGGCAATAAACTGTTTAAAAGAGTTTTGATCTAGGAATTTTCTACTTTTTTCTTCTTCATCATTCATTAAATATCCTCATTCTGACTCCCTTTTAGTAATAACTATCCGCAACTGTTGGAAATATGTGATATCGATATTTAGGTGATATCGATACTTTTGAAGGAGAGGAAATTTACATTTAATCTGAATCACGAATAATATATTTTCTCTTCTTGTTTCGCACATGTAGTGGTGCTGGAAGACAGTTTATCGTTCTCTAGAGAATGCTAATTTGGATGTTGTCAATCCTCTAGGAACAGGGAAAGTTTTATATGTAATATGAATCATGAATAACATATTTATTCTGCTTGTTTCATAGAGATAATGGTGCTGGAATACGGTTCATACATCGAAAATACTCAAAATCAGTTAGCCGTCCATTTCTGTGGCGTAGTCGGTAGAGTCCCTATCTTCGACTCCGGCGACCCGGGTTCGATTCCCAGCGAGGTAAGGGATTTTAAAATCTCAACCTTGGGACTGGGTGTGTGACGTGTCCTAGTTGTACCATTTGGGTTTAATTCCTCCAATAAATTACTTAGCCTATGCAGAGAATAAAATTGTTGCTACAAACCAAAACCTTGTTTCGTAATTACATTTTAATATAAATTTATGTTACACATTTTACTACTCTCACTTGTTCATAAAAATCAATTTGTACCTTATTTTGCTGGATCTATTTATAAATTACCGATTTTTTATAAAATGAATTCCGTATAAATTGAAAAATCGTTTTATTATTTCTCATTTTCTATGCTTAAATCGATTAAATGTGATGTAATTACATATTGTGCTGACTTCCTGCTTGGTTCAGCACTAAATCCATAATCTAAAATACCAATTTCCTCGAAAATACCTTTTCACCAGAAGGAATTAACACGAATATATTTTAAGAATCCCCTATGTAACATTCTTGAAGTCGATATAATACAAACATTGGAATAGCAATGCTATATTTATTATAAATTAATATATTATATATTATTTATATGTTTATTGATTGTTATCCGCTCTGTGGTCCCTCGATAAAATGACTACCTCAACGCGGCGGACCCGGGTTCAATCCCCAGTCGGGAAACGTTTCCAGAATGGAGTTTTTTTTTATCTTTAGGGCAAATGTCGGGAAACTTGGAAGACCCAAATAGTCCCCGAACACTATTTTGCCATCATAATAACCCTTTCATATGCACCTTATTTAGCAGAAATATATGAGTGAAAGGTGTGTCTTGTATTAAATATTCGTATTGTTTCGGAGACGGATCTGACATTGAGGTGATCCCTCATCATATGGCTCTCAAATGCCATGTTTTTTTAAATGTATGTATGTATGTGTTCAGGAGCTTAAACATCCCCTTTCAACTGGTCTTATCACTATAAGACCCAAGTAGTATGAGACGTGAAAATACTGAAAAAGGGAGAGAATAAAAAGTTAAAAATAAAGGAATTATGTTCACAAAAACTTATCTATAAACTGAACTGTTGTTTTCTGATTACACTGTACAGGAAAACCCCAGATTTCCTGCTCCCTACTCGTCATTTTATGAGAGGGAGTGATTTGTAAAGATTTCCAAGTTCATTCTTTTTTTTTTCGTTCCATTTTATTGATACGAACAACTGTTGTAAGGCTTTGTAATTTCCGTTCCAGCGTTTCAATCTGAGACTTACGTATCCTGGTGCCATAGATTGAAAAGGAAGAAAAGAAGTATCACTGTTATGTCTTTTTTAAATCATACAATGTAGCTTATTTGCATTTTCAACAAAAATAACATGTATTAAATTAACATATAAATGTAATTCTGTGTTAATTTAATCTAATAATTTATTTGCTTTCGTATTTATTTGTCCTCACGAACATTTTTAAGTTAGACTGTAGATCACTTCTCTATCAATAAAATTCAAAACTTTTACTACCAGCGATTTCTTGAACTTACAAGTTTTTTTTTTTTTTTTAACTGTTAGGTAATGGTTGGACATTTGAAATTGGATATGACTTCCTTTATTATATCTAATTAGCTACCAATTTGCCGTCATTGTTTAGATTTGCCTAATGCATCGTTCCCCAACCTGTGATTCTCGAACCCCCAGCAGGTTCGTAAAATATTTCAAGAGGTTCGCCAAAACTTTTCCGTAATGGCGAGTTTCGAGCTTAGGTCTATAATTTTTCCTTCATTTCTGCGACATTGTCGTAATAATAATGATAATAATAAATATTATTATTATTCATATTTGAAGAGAAAAATTATACGCTCAGACCGGGACTTGAACCCGGGACCCTTGGTTCTCTAGACCAAGTGCTCTACCAACTGAGCTACCTGAGCAAGTACCGATCTAAACGCAAATCTTTCTCTATATACATTGTAATTCCCATCCACCAAATGCTGTGAAGCCATGCTTCTATCTTGCAAATGGCGGCTCCTTTATTAAGAAGACATATTTGGGAATTATACATTACAGCCAGTACGGCTTTTTTCCAAGTTTTTATTATTGATTTTCGTACATCTCAATGATGGATAAATCATATTTGAAGAGAAAAATTATACGCTCAGACCGGGACTTGAACCCGGGACCCTTGGTTCTCTAGACCAAGTGCTCTACCAACTGAGCTACCTAGCAAGTACCGATCTAAACGCAAATCTTTCTCTATATACATTGTAATTCCCATCCACCAAATGCTGTGAAGCCATGCTTCTATCTTGCAAATGGCGGCTCCTTTTATTAAGAAGACATATTTGGGAATTATACATTACAGCCAGTACGGCTTTTTCCAAGTTTTTTTATTGATTTCGTACATCTCAATGATGGATAAATCATATTTGAAGAGAAAAAATATACGCTCAGACCGGGACTTGAACCCGGGACCCTTGGTTCTCTAGACCAGTGCTCTACCAACTGAGCTACCTGAGCAAGTACCGATCTAAACGCAATCTTTCTCTATATACATTGTAATTCCCATCCACCAAATGCTGTGAAGCCATGCTTCTATCTTGCAAATGGCGGCTCCTTTATTAAGAAGACATATTTGGGAATTATACATTACAAGCCAGTACGGCTTTTCTCCAAGTTTTTATTATTGATTTCGTACATCTCAATGATGGATAAATCATATTTGAAGAGAAAAATTATACGCTCAGACCGGGACTTGAACCCGGGACCCTTGGTTCTCTAGACCAAGTGCTCTACCAACTGAGCTACCTGAGCAAGTACCGATCTAAACGCAAAATCTTTCTCTATATACATTGTAATTCCCATCCCCCAAATGCGGTGAAGCCATGCCTTCTTTCTTGGCAAATGGCGGCTCCTTTTATTAAGAAGACATATTTGGGAATTATACATTACTTGACTGCCAGTAACGGCTTTTTTCCAAGTTTTTTTATTATTGATTTCGTACATCTCAATGATGGATAAAAATCATATTTGAAGAGAAAAAATTATAACGACCGCTCAGACCGGGTACTTTTTTGAACCCTGGACCCTTGGTTCTCTAGACAAAGTGCTCGACCCAACTGAGCTACCTGAGCAAGTACCGATCTAAACGCAAATCTTTCTCTATATACATTGTAATTCCCATCCACCAAATGCTGTGAAAGCCATGCTTCTATCTTGCAAATGGCGGCTCCTTTATAGAAGACATATTTGGGAATTATACATTACAGCCACCCAGTACGGCTTTTTCCATAGTTTTATTATTGATTTCGTACATCTCAATGATGGATAAATCATATTTGAAGAGAAAAATTATACGCTCAGACCGGGACTTGAACCCGGGACCCTTGGTTCCTCTAGACCAAGTGCTCTAACCAACTGAGCTACCTGAGCAAGTACCGATCTAAACGCAAATCTTTCGCTATATACATTGTAATAATCCCATCCACCAAATGCTGTGAAGCCATGCGTCTATCTGCAAATGGCGGCTCTTTATTAAGAAGACATATTTGGGAATTAGACATTACAGCCAGTACGGCTTTTTCCAAGTTTTTATTATTGATTTCGTACATCTCAATGATGGATAAATCATATTTGAAGAGAAAAATTATACGCTCAAGACCGGACTTGCACCGGACCCTTGGTTCTCTAGAACAAGTGCTCTACCAACTGAGCTACCTGAGCAAGTAACCGATCTAAACGCAAATCTTTCTCTATATACATTGTAATTCCCATCCCCCAAATGCTGTGAAGCCATGCTTCTATCTTGCAAATGGCGGCTCCTTATTTAAGAAGACATATTTGGGAATTATACATTACAGCCAGTACGGCTTTTTCCAAGTTTTATTATTGATTTCGTACATCTCAATGATGGATAAATCATATTTGAAGAGAAAAATTACGACGCTCAGACCGGGACTTGAACCCCGGGACCCTTGGTTCTCTAGACCAAGTGCTCTACCAACTGAGCTACCTGAGCAAGTACCGATCTAAACGCAAATCTTTCTCTATATACATTGTAATTCCCATCCACCAAATGCTGTGAAGCCATGCTTCTATCTTGCAAATGGCGGCTCCTTTATTAAGAAGACATATTTGGGAATTATACATTACAAGCCAGTACGGCTTTTTTCCAAGTTTTTATTATTGATTTCGTACATCTCAATGATGGATAAATCATATTTGAAGAGAAAAATTATACGCTCAGACCGGGACTTGAACCCGGGACCCTTGGTTCTCTAGACCAAGTGCTCTACCAACTGAGCTACCTGAGCAAGTACCGATCTAAGCCGTACTGGCTGTAATGTATAATTCCCAAATATGTCTTCTTAATAAAGGAGCCGCCATTTGCAAGATAGAAGCATGGCTTCACAGCATTTGGTGGATGGGAATTACAATGTATATAGAGAAAGATTTGCGTTTAGATCGGTACTTGCTCAGGTTGCTCAGTTGGTAGAGCACTTGGTCTAGAGAACCAAGGGTCCCGGGTTCAAGTCCCGGTCTGAGCGTATAATTTTTCTCTTCAAATATGATTTATCCATCATTGAGATGTACGAAATCAATAATAAAAACTTGGAAAAAGCCGTACTGGCTGTAATGTATAATTCCCAAATATGTCTTCTTAATAAAGGAGCCGCCATTTGCAAGATAGAAGCATGGCTTCACAGCATTTGGTGGATGGGAATTACAATGTATATAGAGAAAGATTTGCGTTTAGATCGGTACTTGCTCAGGTAGCTCAGTTGGTAGAGCACTTGGTCTAGAGAACCAAGGGTCCCGGGTTCAAGTCCCGGTCTGAGCGTATAATTTTTCTCTTCAAATATGATTATCCATCATTGAGATGTACGAAATCAATAATAAAAACTTGGAAAAAAGCCGTACTGGCTGTAATGTATAATTCCCAAATATGTCTTCTTAATAAAGGAGCCGCCATTTGCAAGATAGAAGCATGGCTTCACAGCATTTGGTGGATGGGAATTACAATGTATATAGAGAAAGATTTGCGGTTTAGATCGGTACTTGCTCAGGTAGCTCAGTTGGTAGAGCACTTGGTCTAGAGAACCAAGGGTCCCGGGTTCAAGTCCCGTCTGGGCGTATAATTTTTCTCTTCAAATATGATTTATCCATCATTGTAGATGTACGGAAATCAATAATAAAAACTTGGAAAAAGCCGTACTGGCTGTAATGTATAATTCCCAAATATGTCTTCTTAATAAAGGAGCCGCCATTTGCAAGATAGAAGCATGGCTTCACAGCATTTGGTGGATGGGAATTACAATGTATATAGAGAAAGATTTGCGTTTAGATCGGTACTTGCTCAGGTAGCTCAGTTGGTAGAGCACTTGGTCTAGAGAACACAAGGGTCCCGGGTTCAAGTCCCGGTCTGAGCGTATAATTTTTCTCTTCAAATATGATTTATCCATCATTGAGATGTACGAAATCAATAATAAAAAAAATTATTATTATTATTTAAATTAAATTAACCCTATAATATCCCTTGTTACGTATATGTAAGATCGGGAATTTATTACATCATTTCATCAGTAAATTAATATTTACCGCGAATGCCTGATTTAAAATTATGTAACAACGTTAGAATGTAATTAATTTTGCTACAACTAGGCCTATACGTTGTGTTACTTTTAAGCTGTAACTAGAGTAACTTTAGGTTTTAACCATTAAAGGTTATGTTAATTTAAAGTTATTAGACATTTTGCTTGGAATTATATTTTATGCATGTCCACTGTATGTATATTTAAATGTCAGTGGTTCACCTAACTCAGATTGTTGTAGAAAGGGTTCACGAGTCGAGAAAAGTTGGTAATCGCTGGTATCATGTGTTATTAATATTCAATTTTTTAAATAGTGATGTAATAAGAAATAAATAACCTATGAAGAATCTAAGGATTTAAATTGCTTCAGCTATCATTAATCGCACATTCCAGGAATGTATTAAATAGATGGAAAAATAAATTAATCAGCTGTTAAATATATGCAGACCAGGATATTGAAGATAATGATTTATAGAGAGCATATTTGCAAAGCCAATCTTATAAAGGTTGAAATGTCGATAGATAATTAAAGATGGAATCTAAGTACAACTGATAAAATAAGGTGGAGAGATTTTGATGGATAAGATATATTGGTTGTTTAGTATGATTTGGGAAAAAGCTCTTCCAAATGATTGGATCTAATCGAATATCGAAACAATCTATAAGAAAGGAGATAAACTCAATGAAACAACAGGGACATCTTATTACTTTCAACTTCATACGGAATTCTAACAAATATATTAATACCCAGGCTTACTCCTTATATTAACGAACGTAAGACATGGTGATAAATGTGGTTCAGAAGAAATATTTATACAATAGACCAGATTTTTAGCATAAGGCAAATTAAAAATAAATAAATGTGAATATAACGGAATTGTGCATCAATTATGTGTAGACTTGAAAAAGGTATACGATTCAATTAAGAGGGAGTATTTTTATAGTAATCTGCTGGAATTCAAAATTCCCAAAAAAAAGTTAGTTTCGCTAAGAGTGGGGTGCCAGTAGACAAACAGTTTTCAGATTCTTTTGAAATTCACAAAGGGTTAAATCGAGGAGATCCACCATCTCCTCCAATATTCAATTTTGTACTAGAGAATGTCATCAAATACTCAGATAGTAAAGAAACCGTACAAATCAATGGTATTAATAAACTGTTGGTATATGATGATGACAGTATTATTAGGCAATAAGTAGGACATACTAAGGGCCAATACACGGATTCTATTGAGTAACACCAAGAAATTTGGCTGGAAGTAAACGTCAATAAAATTAAATTTATGATCACATAGCCCATATGAATGAATTGAATAATGTTCTCTACGTTTTCACAATTTTCCAAGTCGCTGTTGATTGTTTAAATCCTAATTGACAATTTATTTCTGCAAATATTTTGTTCCCTTCTTCATATTTAGCTTCATTCACAATAATAATAATAATAATAATAATAATTAATAATAATAATAATAATAATAATAATAATAATAATAATAATAATAATAATAATAATAATAATCCATGCAAGTAAGCAAGTAATAGGCATGTGATCTGTTACGGTCTCAAAGAGGAATTTACCATCCAGCGCTTTTTTGGACGTTCCAGTGATCTTTTGCCTTGAGGGCAGTAATGAAGCATGGCTTTTGGAATTCTATGAGATGGCATTCATTGATGATGGGCTTTCCAGGTGTTCTGGTAGTTTTGTATATGGTGGAGAATGGGTTCTAGATCCAATTCTTCCATAATTCCCTCATTTCTTTTATGGTCCCACTTTGTATAGCCTGCTGTACGGCGCATAAATCACATCTCATTTGCTGTTATTCAGCTTATCTCTTCTTCTTCGTGTTGTCCGTGCTTCACTACCATATCTTAATACTGGTTTTGCGAGAAACTTATAAAGCCATAATCTTGTGTTCTTTTGTACTAAAGATTATTTCTTTATACTGTTAATTATCCCCATTTTTTTGTGAAATTTGTAATTTCCTTTGATATTTCAGCTTCATCTTGAAATTCCAAATTCTAATACAAATAATTAATTTCATTTACTCGTTCTAAAATTTCATCGTCCAAACTAATTTTGCTATGTATATGGTATTTCCCACAAAAGGTCATCACTTTAGTTCTCTTTGTATTGATTTTCATGTTGTAAGGGATAGTGACTACATTTCATCACCTCTCCTATCCAAATATCATCCTCAACCTGCTCGTGGTGCAACCTGCTATTACAAATGAGACTCTGAGTACCGATTACTGGCAGTATAACCACATCACCTTAATGTAGAGGAAATGCTACATTAGTGGGAACCCCACAATAATACCCCTCTGGGCCAGCTACCCATTGGGCGAAAAATTTACATTTGCTTTTAAGTATCGAATGAATTAGACAGATCAAGCTTTAATATAATAATAATAATAATAATAATAATAATAATAATAATAATAATAATAATAATAATAATTAGAATAATAAAATGTATACCATATTTTAAAATCTAAATAAAGATAATCTATTTTTGATGTCAGAGTTGCTGTTAGATTCCTGGAAATGAATAATTGAAAGCGATAAATAGAATATCTGCAATAGCGGTTTCAGCAAGTACATCCATCATTATTGGCACTAAATCATGACACGTTTTGATTGCTTCTGAGACTTGGAATTCTCTCGTCGCGACATGAATAATGTTGCAATTATTGCTCGCGGAAGATACAACCAAATAGCTTTATGATAAAAACTGCAAGCAGCAACAATTATAAGAGAAAGTTGTAAATATAATGTTTTATACATGAATCGGTATGTGTTAAAAGGCTTTATGTCAAATATGAGAAGTTTTGTCTCAAATTAATTATCCAACTATCGTCGCAAGTTTCAAGCATCTATTTAAGAAAATCTTTGTGAAAATTAAATCGTAGTTCATAATTTATCACTTAGTTGAATAGACGAAATATTTTTCGCAGTACTTTTATGAAGAATGTTTGAAGTTTCATACTTATTTTGTTAAACTATAGACTTAACTATTTTTTTTTTTTCCATAGAACGGTGACCAGTATGAGGCAAAATATGTCAGACGTAATTGTTGCTAATTTTTTTTGCAAATGCCGCAGGTTGTCAGTTCGACATTCCTGGTGTTCTCTCCTGACATGGCGTAATTGTAATCCACTTCTGAGGTTCGGGCGCCTGGAAGAAGGGGTTACGTTGCCTCGATGATTGATAGTTGATGATGATGGTAATGGTGTGCCAGGAGATGCGTTAAAGTAAACTTTAGCTAATTAGGTGAATATGATATTGATGATAATGATGACCAGATGGTGTTCGGGGATCGTTTGTGCCTTAAAGTTTCCTGACATTTATCTTGAAGGTGAGGAAAACCCGGTGAAAAACCTCACCCAGGAAACTTGTCCCG
Organism: Diploptera punctata; assembly: GCA_030220185.1. Taxonomy (NCBI): domain Eukaryota; kingdom Metazoa; phylum Arthropoda; class Insecta; order Blattodea; family Blaberidae; genus Diploptera; species Diploptera punctata. The sequence continues at coordinate 3,231,217 of JASPKZ010009800.1, read as the reverse complement.
ACTATAAGCAGTTATATGATGTGTTGCGCATGAAGAAAAAATGTGTACCCAAATCTAAACTGGTATTCAATCGGTATTTTATTTTATTCAAAAGAATAACAATTTTGTCAGCATAGACCATGACATAAGAAATGAACTTAAAAATTTAATTTATCACTTACGCCTTTCTTGGTTCAAAGATCATTTAGACATTGAAGGCAATAAACTATCTGATAATCTTGTAAAAGAAGCCGCTTCTTCAGACATTCTTTACTCATATTTCAAATGTCCAACGTCATAAATTAAAAAAAAAGGAAAGAACATATTATGTCGCTACGGAACATTAACTGGATAAATAGCGAGAACGGTTCAGTTACTAGAAGAATATTTTTTTCCGTAAGTATGTGATCATCTGAAATTAAAGATACTGTTCTCTAGTTTTGCTAGAAATTGTGTCTGGTCATAAGAAATTTGTATATTATTTAGAACGTTTTAAAATCAAAATAGCATAGCAAATATAGTGCATATGTGAGGACACTCAAACAGTAGAACCTCTCCGTTTGACTTCCCTATTTTGTTCATGGAGAGATTATCTCTCATTGCTCATGTTATAAGATGTAATATAGCATATAATATACTCATGTGTAGCATTTTGGGGGGACATATTGTTGCAATTGTTTATTATAATTTATCCATCACATCTTTTAAAAACTTTAAGGGGACCGAATGGTGAAATGTTGAAAAAAATGGTAAAAAATGACTTTTTGTTTATTTGCTTTTTAATGACTCTGATTCTTCAGGACCATTATTTCCATATAAAGATTTTTATTGTAGGAGCAAAATTGACCTCGTGGCGTAAGAGTTTAAATACGCTTGCACGTATAGATGGCATAACTACAAAAAATTTAAAATGCGTTTTTTTTCGGTTTCCATTTGTTGACATTTTCCAAAACTTAAAGTGCTCCTTACGATGCAATTTTGTTGCTATCAAAGTGAACTTTTGTGGTTAGACTCTCCAATAAATGCTAATTCAAATTTGCTATGCAGTTACTAGTCTAAGACAAATATGTTCTTTTAAATTTAGATGGAAAAATAATAAGAGTGATAAAAAATATATATTTTTTAAAAATGAAAAATAAGCAGTATCCTCCCTTTATGAATATTTGTTGCATAGCAAATGTGTTTAGTGGAATCATGAAGATTCTGAATCTCAACTTTCAACAGAGAATATTTAAAAATGCATCGTAAGTTTAAAAAAATCATAATTCTGAAACTATTCTACTTATAAACATCAAACCTCACATAAACGCTACTATAAGCACATAATGAATGTGATAAAAATTTCAATACAATCAGATGAAAACTAAAAGAAATTTGAAATTCACCATTCGGTCCCTTTAATTATTGTTATTAGAATTAACTCAATATAACATTTTGTATCTTTCTAAAATGCTGTTATACTATTTCTGAAATTCATTCGGCGTATCATATTGTAATTTTAAAATACTGTTCTTTGATGTTGTGTTTGTTAAAACTATAGTCTTAATATATTTTATTTAATGTAGGGCTATTTTTGTATAAGCATTATTACTATAATCTTAATATATAAAAATTTCGTGTCACGTTGTTTGTCCGCGATGGAATCCTAAACTACTGAACCGATTTTAATAAAATTTTGTACACTGCGTGAAGTTTGATCCAACTTGAGACTTAGGGCAGTTTATAACTAAATTTATAGTCGCATTATTTTTATTGCAAATTATTTGTTTATTATTTAACAAAGAGTTATAATTATCTGTGAGTTCCATACGATTCTAACAGATGGCGGTGTAATTATCTGTGAGTTGCATACGATTCTAACAGATGGCGGTGTAAGGTAATTTGGTTAGGTAATTGGTTTATTATTTAACAAAGAGAGATCCAAATGGCTGTGCTTTTTGTTGCAACCGCGTATTTCAATTGAATTACAAATATTGATTATTTCATAATTTAAGTGTGTTCAGTGTTTATTTTATTTTCAATATTATTAATTTCGTGTGTAAGTATTAGTTTTAAGTAATCTGGTTGAAAGACAGCAACCTAATTAAAATTTTTAACGTATACCTTAGCCACAGCAATGCATGGCCGGGACTTCTAGTATATAATATTTTGTCAATGTTTTTAATGTTCTATGTCACCATTTTAATTCTTTCCTATATTAAATTCAAGAAAATGTAAGATTTTATTCACATTTCTCCTTAATGTATAACTGCTGTTTTTTTTTATTTCACTCCTAAATGACTGTATATTTTAAATCTGAGTTAGAGTTTTAAATATCTGTTTTAATTTGATTTTTAGTACCCACTCTCCTGAATAATTTACTTTTTGCGATCTAGGCATTAGCATTCCATTAACATTGCTATCGATTACGCAAATTATATACGATTTTACTTTACTACGTGATTTTCTAGCATAATTATCAAAATTGCTTTATTCCTTTGATGGATATATATATATCCATCCATAGTAATTCTGCCCGAAGTCAGGTCCTTCACTGCAATCATAGCATTTTCATGCTATGCTTTCAGCTTTACTAGAGAATTGTAGGTGTGGTAGCTTCCCGTTGCTTTCCACACCGGTGAAGGATGATGATGATAATGATAAGGATGATGGTGATGATGATGGCCATATGATTTCGGGGACCATTTGGCCTTAAAGTTTTCCTGACATTAATGTTATTGATGAGGAAAAACCCCGATAAAAACCTCACCCAGAAAAACTGCCGACCGGGGACCGAATCCGGGGCCGCTGCGTGACAAGGTAGCACGCTACCTCGAGACCACAACGGTGGATATATCAACGTTTATAACTATACTGAATGGGAAAAAAATAAAATGTACAATAGGTATTAAATATTGTTCAATAATACACTGACCCGGCCGGGTTTTAACCCATGAAACACTTATAACCTTACTTCAGTATTGTATGCACTGTACCGGTGGAGTATATATATATATATATATATAATATATATATATATATAAGAAATTAGCGTATAACGTAATCTTAAATTAATTCTATGTGACTTTTGTTAAAAATTAGGTCCATGTTTGTCTTAATCCGAATATACGATGAATATACGTTATATCAACATTTTTTCAAATGTTCCAGGTTATTATTTCGACATTTCTGGTGTTCACAGACCTGGTGTTCTCTCCTGCATGATGTATTTGAACGTTTTTGGTTTTTTATTTTATTTTTTTACGGGATTAACTAATTTTAGAAAGTACTGTGTTGTGAAACTTGTAACCCACTTCTTATGTTGGGGCGCCTGGAAGGCGAAGTTACACTGCCCGATGATATACAGTTGATGATGATGGTAATGATGCGCCAGGAGAGGCCTTAAACTAAACTTAAGCTAATTAGGCGAATGTGATATTGATGATAATAATGGACTCATGGTGTACGGAGAACGTTTGGGCCTTAAAGTTTCCTGACATTTATCTTACAGGTGAGGAAAAAACCCGTAAAAAAAAACCTCACCCAGGAAACTTGTCCCGACCGGAGATCGAAGCCGGGCCCCCTGCGTGACAAGGCAGCAACGCTACCTCGAGACCACAGCGATGGACATATCAACGTTTATAACTATACTGAATGGGGAAAAAATAAAATGTACAATATATGTTAAATATAGTTCAATAATGCACTGACCCGGCCGGGTTTTAACCAATGAAACTTGTAACCATACTTCAGGATTGTATGCACTGTACATCTAAGGGTGATTTCATATTTTTATTCAATATTCAACACCTTTTGTAAATTATAATACAATATTGTTTTTTCCAAGAAAATCATTCCACACTGAGATAAGAATTTTCACTCTAATTATCTGAATTATTAAAATGTGTCGTTATATAATGTATAATTATTTAAAATTATGAAATTTGAGGTAAATATATTCCCGTTAATTTGAGCTGTGCTACCATTAATGTTGCATGTCTATCTTATAGAAAGCTCTTGTTACTAATTACCATCTCCTGTGGCTGCACGTCTCGATCCCTATATTCCGCTTCTGATTAATTTGTTATATAATAAAATTACATATAGGTTTGCATTAACCACATTTATATATATATATATATATATTTGGAAAATGTAACGATTTAGAATATTGGAGGCATCAGTTATTACCGGAAAGATTTCTAAATTCAAATCGTGAAAGATTGGCATGATAGGAGTTACTGGTAAACCCAGAAAATTGGATAAATTTGGGTAGATTTCTGAACAAAACTTATTCAGGAATAAATACATATGTTAACAAATTGCAATACCATTAATTCTTAATAATTCTACATAACTAAGTTAATGTATAATGTAATTGTATTGATATCTAATTGTAATATTATTGTGTTTTCCTTTTTGTTTTGTTTTAAGTATATTATTACCAAACATCAACTTATTGTAACGGACTGTCAACAGCACGTACGGCTTACTGCCCGTGCGATCCATATTTGTAAATAACATTGTATGTATCTTACTTTTATTTTAATGAAGTCTTTATGTATGTATGTATGTATGTATGTATGTATGTATGTATGTATGTATGTATGTATGTATGTATGTATGTATGTATGTATGTATGTATGTATGTATGTTATGTATGTATGTATGTATGTATGTATGCATGTATGCATGTATGCATGTATGCATGTATGCATGTATGCATGTATGCATGTATGCATGTATGCATGTATGTATGTATATATATATATATATATATCTACTAGCTAATACCGGGCATGCGCCGCTACGCGTAAATAAATGAAATGTGTTTTTATGTTAAGTTGAATAATTAGAACGAAAAACAGTTATACATTTTATTGTAATTATTTTTAGATATCCCGTCCTGAGTACGCAACATTGGCCGGGAATCAACTTACCTCTACCTTCTTGGCACAAATGAGCTGAAAGACAAAAATGTTTATTGTGAGTTATCCGTAAAAGATAGACATATTCTGTCGCAGACTTGTTTTTTTGTAGAATTTTTTGACATACTCAATTCTGTATACGTTAATTTGTGTATCTGTTACGGTTTAGACAGCGTAACCCATTTATGCGTCCAAAAAGCGAATTTTTTTAGTGCGCCGATGCCCTTTCTTTTAGCTCCGGCCCTATAATACCTAGGGTAATATGTTACATACGTTGTCTCAGAATAATTCTCTAAACAAATGAATATACATATCCTCAACTCGCGTACAACTCAGGTTCGGGTTGAGGGATGAGATGAGATGAAGCCCTATATTTATAGAGGTCTGTGAACTACAGGCGTGCCGGTCAACCACTCTAGACGCATCGTCACAGGGGCGGATGAATTAAATTAAACGAAATTGATGAGATGCGTATGGAGAAATGGTGGAATGAAATTTATGGCGGGGAATAACGGCAGAAACCCTGAGAAAAACCTGCCCTAGCTCCGTTTCGTCCACCACGAAACCCACATGGAGTGACAAAGATTACATCTCGGGACCCCAGCGGTGAGAGGCGAGCGAATAACCGCTTGCGCCACGGAAAAAATTCAATTGTAATCCGTCAAGTAGTTTTTGAGTCCACAAAGTAAGACAGACAGACAAACAAACAAACAGATTGACACTAGTTTTTACGAAGATTTGAATAATCTTATAAACGTCATGAAAAATACTCTTAATGCTCTTTGATATGTATATTATGAATATAAAAGAATCCTCGTATTTTAATGATTTTTCAAATTAAAAAAATAATTAATTATAAATTTCTATAACTGTTAAAGTGTGCACACCTTTGTATCACATTTCATTTAAGAAAATGTGTATTTGTTTTGTTACATTGCAAATTTAAAATTCAAAATACCTTTTTGAAGTTAAAATTTACAAGTACGATAAAGTGAATAGGGCTTATATTTATTAAAAAATCGTGATTATTCTTATTAATATACTAAAGTGTTCCATTCCATAGTAATTCTGCGCGAGGGCAGGTCTTTCACTGAAATCATAACATATTCGTGCTAAGTTTTGCAGCTTTACTAGGGAATTATAGGTGTTGTAGCTTCCGGTTGTTTTCCACACTGGTGAAGGATGATGATGATAATGATAAGGATGATGATGATGGCCGGATGATTTTCGGGGACCGTTGGGTCCTACGTTTCCTGACATTTGTCTTACAGGTGAGGAAAAACCCCGAAAAAAACCTCACCGAGGAGCATCTCCCGACCGGGAATCGAACTCGGGCCCGCTAAGTGAGAAGGTAGCAGGGTACCTCGAGACCACAGCGGTAGACATACTATAGTATAATAAAGCAAACTATTTTAATAACAGCAGATCTTTCTTGGATTAAAATATTGTATAACGAAATGAATTAAAAAATTCATAATTAACTTTCAACATTTACTGTAGAGTACATAAAAACTTGCCAAACTTCATAAAACATTACATGCATTAGTTAGCTATTATTTTAATTTTAAGCGATTTTATGTTTTATCAGTGCTTTATATTCATCTTTACTCGAGTCCAGTCTAATGTCAGATCGAGAGATGAGATCATATGAAGCCCTAAAATTGGAGGTCTGTGACGTATATATGTGCTTTCCAAGCACACTATCACAGTAATGGTGAAATGAAGGTTTTGACATGTGAAGAAGTGAGAATCCCTGAGAAAATTTTGTCCTGGCTCCGAATCGTGAACCACACAAAGCGACCGATACTCGGAATCCAGAGGTGGAGGCAAGTTTCTACCAACTTTCCCAATGAAAAACATTCTCTGAATTGTTTTGATATACCGTATCTTGCCAATCTCTAAATCATAGAGACATAGCTTCTAGCTGCTGATTACTGATGTAATCTGTCTTCTTTGTATTGAAGACCCTGACACATTGACTCCGTTCCTTTAACCGACAGTAGTTTCAATTCTTTCGTCTGCACCTGGCTGCAAGCTACATTCCTCAACAGTGAATTTAGGTTCACACCTGAAATATTGGTCATCTTATTATTTCTCTTCACTCAATTTATTTGCGTTGAACATGACAAATATTTATCGTAAGTAATGCCACGAGTGATTTCCAGATTATCGATAAATTCAAGACTCACGAAGTGAGGAGTGAATTTATCTACAGAATTTGGAAATCAAGAGTGGCATTTGTTAGGACTATTTAACGAATAAAATTAAGCTGTTTACTCACAAATCATTATTTAACTATATTTATTTTAAAATATTTATATATTTAATGTAAACTGCGATGTTTGTAAACAAATGAGAAGCGATAGGTACGCTTCATCTGCAGCTTTTGTTTATCACTGCAACCAGAACATACTATTATTTATTGCCAAAGGAACGCAATATTGTAAGAATGCTCTCTAGTGGAGAAATTTATGAAACAACATCAAACTGTAGGTATTAATTCATTTCCGATGACCTATGATGTAAATATGACAATTATATTTTTCTGGATTGTTATTTCCTGGGAAAAAATACATTTAAGAAAGTGCAAACAGTGGATTCTTTCTTCTGGTTTTTTTTTTTTGTATAATCAATTGCTACAAATGTTTTTATATTAACTCCCACATGCGGCATGTGTTGACATTTATACACTATATATAACAGTCTGGTAGCCGTATTTCTCATGGGTTCAGTCACTGCAAAATAATGGTCAGACCTGTTCAGAATATTAAAAAGGAGGAGCCTTCTTTAATATGGTAAACTTAACACTGATAAATATTTCGTGAAACACGACTTTGATTGGTTGTAAAACAGAAATCATTGAAACGTGATTGGCCATTAAGTCTCATTTGGGGCATGAGTTAAATAGTCATAAATAACAATATGATTTTAATTTCCAAATTTCAAAGCTAATTATTAAAAGTATCAAAAATACAAATAAAGCGGCATTTTTCTAACAACATTATAGATGACCATATAGAAATACAACGTTGAATAGGCCTTCCCAAATTTCGTTCACAATTTAGATTGCAATTAAAAGTAAATTTAGGTTAATATATTGTTTGAAGCTCTAATTATGCTGATTTCGTTATTTGAGTAACACATGAGACTTTCAAATATTAAAAACGTACGTCTTAAGTTCAACTATGAAGAAAACTGCATTTACAAAATCTTACCAAAATAAGTATGACAATAAGAAAGTAATAAGCTGTTAGTTTATGCTGATGACATATAGTACTATTGGGCGTTAGCGAAGAGATACTGGGGGCCAACACGCACACACTATTGAGTAACACTAAAAAATTGGGACTGGAAGTAAATATCAATAAAACTGAATATATGATCACATATAGAAATACATTATATAATGAAAATGGACAGCTAGTGATAAATGAGGGAAAATTTGAGGAAGTGGCTGAATTAAAATGCCTAGGAACAATAATCATAAATAGGAATGGATTTAGATTTATTTAGATTTATTTATTTAGCCTGGTGGAGTTAAGGCCATGTGGCCTTCTCTTCCACTAACAAGGGCAAACATATATTACATCAGAATATAACAATCACAATGAACTCTAATATTAAATACTAAATAAAAATTTGATCAAAAGATAATATCTATTATATTACGACCTATAATGCAACTAGTTGATGTTAGTTAAAATTAAGACTAAAACTAATAATAAAATGTATACAATCAAGACATATTAAATTGTCCCTGTCTAATGTATATATAAAACAAAGAAAAATAATGAGGCATAGAAAACTAATTTTACGTTTGTACAATATTTAAAACAAAACAAAAGAAAATATTTGTTAATCGTAATATTATTTTCATAGATAATTAAATTTATTAATTGTTAAAAGAATACTATCAGTGAGGTGTATAAGTTAGTTTGTTATTAAATAATTCTTTAATTTGTTTCTGAAGGATGTTATAGTTTGACAGCCTCTGACATAGGGCGGAAGGGAATTCCATGTTTTGGTAAGCGAGACCGTAAAATATAATGAATAATATACAGTGTGATGAGGAGGGATATAAAGGACAATGTGCTGATGGGATCGAGTGTCAAGATTGTGTGTGTCGGATAGTCTGATGAAGCGGCGTGATAAATAATTAGGCGATGGTGTGTGAAGGATTTTATAGAGAAGGGATAGTGAATGGACAGTTCTACGATCTCTTAGACGAAGCCACGATAATTGTTCCAGGGACGGTGTAACATGGTCAAATTTGCGAATACCACAAATAAAACGTGCGCAAGAATTATGAAAACGTTGAAGTCTTTGAGTGTAAATAATATATAAGTCTGTAAAAAGAGTGTCACAATAATCAAAATGGGGCATTGCAAGTGTTTCTACTAACATTTTCCTAAGAGCGAATGGCAGACAATTTCTTACGCGATTTAATGAATGTATTATTGAGAAGACTGTTTGCATGTATGGTTTATTTGTGTATTCCAATTTAAGTTGTTGTCAAAAATACTCCTAGAATTTTTACTGTCTCACTATAAGGGATTTGAACTCCATTTAGTGACACATGCGAGACTGTGTTTAGGTTAATTGTAGATAATAGTCTCTGGTGACCCATAATGATTGATTGTGACTTTCTAGGATTTAATTGCAGTCCATATTTAACTGTCCAAGTCATTAGTGAGTCAAGATCCTCGTTAATTTTGGCAACAGCGTCATTTAGAGAATATTTGTCTCTGTGGATGTAGATTTGCATGTCATCTGCAAATAAATTATGTTTGCAATGCTTTAGGGAGTTAGATATGTCATTTATGTAGATTGAAAAAAGTAAAGGTCCAAGCACCGAACCCTGTGGAACCCCATCTTTACAGAAGGACCAAGAAGAACATAATGCATGATTTCCTACAACAGATTGCTGGCGCTCATGAAGGTAGGAATTGAACCATTGCGTGGCACTATCAGAGAGTAAGAGGTTTTTAAGTTTATGCAACAATAAGTCCAAGTCTACCGTGTCTAATGCTTTACTAAAGTCCAGTAATGTAAGAATGGTAAGTTTTCGATTATCAGCAGCTTCCCGTATGTCTTCGCAAATATTTAGTAGAGCAGTATTTGTATTGTGTCCTGTCCTGAAGCCTGACTGAAATTGATCTAGAAGGTTGTATTCATTTAGGTAGTCAGTCAGTTGTTTATGGACTAATCGTTCCAGAGCTTTGAAAGGATAGGTAAAATGCTAATGGGTCGAAAGTCGTTCGGAGTTAAGGGCATTTTAACTTTAGGCAGTGGGCGTACGAGGGCTTGTTTCCACAATTAGGGATATGTAGAAGTTTGTAGTGAGGAGTTAAAAATATGAGTTATAGTAGGTAGTATAGCGTCGATTATTTTATTCAGTAAAGTAATATTTATACGGTCAGTTCCTTCTGCTTTGGTTTTTATTCTCATGATGGCTTTCTTCACGTCGTAATCTGTAACATACGAGAAGTGGAAATGTTCTCTGTCGGGTTGATTTGTCAGTGATAATTCATTTATTGTTTGTTCTTTATCCTTTGGAGTAGTAGTTATACCTGTGAAGTGATTATTGAGTGTGTCCAGGGAAACAGGTAATTTGTCTACCTACGCGTCTTTTCTCCCTATTCCCATTAGATCCACAAATAAATTAAACATAGGCTCAATACTAGAAATGCATGATATTATGCATTACAGAGACTCTTGACGATCCAACTCGTTTAAAAAAAAGTTAAATTGAAAATATATAAAATATTATTCTATCAGTTATACTATATGGATGCGAAACATGGACTGTTACTTTAAGGGAGGAAAAGAGATTCGAGTATTTGAGAATAAAGTTCCTAGGAAAAATTTTGGGTCAAAGAGAGATGAACAGACACGTGAATGGAGAAGACTTCATAACAGTGAGTTACATGTTGTTTTTAGGAAGCCAGGTGTAATAAGAACACTTAAATCTCGTAGTATGCGATTGGCAGGACATGTGACACAAATGGGGAATGAAACACGTGCATGGAAGTTTCTTGTAGGAAAACCAGAGGGAAAACGCTCAGTTGGTAGACCAAGAATGATGTGGGAGAATAACATTAACTATGATTTGAGGGAAGTAGATTATACAGGGAACGATTGGAAAACATTTGTTCAGGTTAGGGATGTATGGAGAGCTTATGTCCGCGCGGTCATGAACATACGGGTTCGATATTGCCAGTGAGTTAGTTAGTTAATGCATTTAAATGTCAAGTAAGATTTAAATAATGTGTTATATTGTCCAATGCCACCAGGTTGTCTTCTATGACATTTGTGACTTCTTCCCTGGTTTCGGCGGAATAATAATTCATTTCTTAGGTTGTGGCACGTGAGAGGTGGAGTTACGTTACCCCGATGATATGATGTGTAATAAATGACAGTGAAGTGCCTTAATCTAAACTTAACCTAAATAATCACACCATGGGCAACCATAGGAATAATTCCCTTTAAGGAAAAATTCCTGTGGTCTGACCAGAAATCGAATCCTGCACCTGCTGGACTGTAGTCAGAAGCTCTGGCCACAAGAACATGAAGCTAGTTATATCTTGAATACTGAAATATACAAATTGACTGAAAAGATTTCTGACAGATACTATTTAATAATAATAATAATAATAATAATAATCATCCATTTAATTAAATAAAATAAAATTATATTTTATATGATTTTCATATTTATATTCATAATAAATAATTATTAAATCATTAAAAACTTTAAGTTTTATCTTTATTTAATTAAATTAATATGGATATTCATCAAGTAAACGCCAAATCAATTGATTACATAATAATTTATATTTATTATTATTATTATTATTATTATTATTATTATTATTATTATTATGATATACAGGCATCTTAATATTCGCCATTTGGTATCCAATTAAATGTCAAATTTGTACGAAAATTAACGTTTATTTTAATTTGTCAATGTTTATTGGAGTAATAAAATATTGGTCTCTTATAAAAAAACAAGTACGGTACATTTCTATTTATTTATTTATTTATTTTACCTGTTGGAGTTAAGACAGGTTTAAATTATACATATAATATCAATTACGATTGATACATTGTATATAGATTACACAATATAAAGTTGACAAGGATAAGAAAGAAAAAAAATAATAACATAAATAATAACCTATAATTAGATTAAGTAAATGGCTTGGTAAATAAAGTTTAAAATATAAAAGAATGATAAAAGTATACATAGTACACGGTTATATATTATATTGTATAAGGAAATGTGAAATGAGTTTCTTTTTAAACAGTTTTCGAATCGCGCAGTCGAGGGGAGGGAATTCCAGAGTCGTGAATTACGATTTTTTCTATTTCATAATTGTATTAAAAAAATTATGTAATACTAGTACACTAACTCTGACATATATTATGTGGTTTGAGTTATTTATTTCTAATTTACCTCGGAATCTTATAGCTTATTCGTTATTAATATTAACGTACATTTATTTATTGTAACAATTACAATGTAATACATTCTAGTAGCTAATTGATTTCCAAAATTTTCAGTTTTAACTGTCTGCGATTCTTTTGGATATGATTTCACAGAGTTAATCAACGGTCCACGTGTATACCCAAATATTTTACGTTATCAGATGTTGCTATTACTTTGTTATTAAGGAGCACAGCAGGACTCTGCCAGTTCTTGTTCCAAATATCAGGTGGGCAGATTTAGTTTCACTGGCCCACATATGCCATGAAGTCAATCATTTATTTATCTCATTCTGTTGCAGCTGGCATTCTTTTTTTTTTTTTTTTTGGCTTGCACGGTGTCTTTATACGATGCTAGGACGACAGTGTCATCGGCGAATGTAACCACACAGGTATTTCGCTAGTTTTTGGGAACTCACCTGCACACTCTGTGTATAACATCGACCGCAATCCGAAACAATGGAGTACTGCAAAAGATACGCTGTGGAAACCAGATACATTGTTCTTGATTCTCCTAAAATATCCAGTGTCTCGTCATCAAATTAGTGACCGAATGAAAAGATTAATAAAATTTCCTATGCACCTATCTACATATTTTATTTGACTATTTAACTCATGCCCCAAATGGGAGTCAATGACCAATCGCGTATCAATGAATTTCGATTTACAACTAATCACAGTCGTGTTTCACCTGGAATTTACCAAATAAGTCTATCATATTAAAGAAAGCTCCTCCGTTTTTAACATTCTCAATAGGCCAGAGCATTATTTTGCAGTGATTGACTCTGCAAGATATACGGCTACCAGACTGTATACATAGTGCAAGAATATAAACAGATAATGCTTGCGGGATATAATAGAAAACATTTGTAGTAACTGATTATACCACCAAAAAAAAAAAAGAAACTACCGTTTGCACTTTCTTAAACGTATTATTTCCCAGGAGTTTATGTTCCAGAAAAATATAATTTACATCATAGGACGTCAGAAATTAATTACGAGTAATTACCTTATAAACAGTTTGATGTATTTCATTTTTTCTCCACTAGGACGCATTCTTACAATATTGCGATCCTTTGGTAATAAATAATATAATATGGTTGCAGTGATGAACAAAGAAGCATAACCAGACATGTCTCATTTGTTTTCAAACATCACCGTTTACATTAAATATATATACATATTTTAAAATAACTATATTTAAATATTGATTTGTGGGTAAACAGCTCAATTTTATTCGTTAAATAGTCGTAACAAATGTAACTCTTGATTTCTAAATTCTTTAGATAAATTGGAAATCACTAGTGGCGTTACTTGAGAAAAATTCTGTAACTAAGATAAAAGGTTAACAATATAAAATATAACTGTGCAAGACATTATTTCAGTTTTGTACCACAATCCTAAATCCCAAACTTTATCCAAGGCTTGTGCAATATCTATAAGAAGAGCAGAACACTATTTACTTTTGTCTACGGCATCTTCAGTTTCATTTACATCTCTATGAATTTGTTTTACTGAAGAATGGCCGTTACGAAAACAAAACTTATGATCTGGAAATATACTATTTTTCAGAAAATTTGTTTCAGACGCTTTAAAAATGTTGACGGTATCACATAGGTTAGTTTAACGGTTTTCCTTGTGTTTGGTATCATATTATTTGGGATACTTCCCACGGTGTAGGATAACTGGATATTCTAATGATGAGGTGTGGTGATAAGTACTATGTGTTTTTTGACGGTGCTCTAAATAATTATTATATTATTAAGTTGCTAGTTATTCTGAGGAGTGTGGCTGGCTACACAATGACAGATCGAAAACGAAATGAAAATATACCAAATGAACTAAATATATTCAAACTATTAGATACAATTGCAGAATACAGAGATGAATGGATGGACCACAGCAATAGAACGGATATCAATAAAATTCCAAAACAGATTCTTCATTACAAACCACTAGGACGAAGAAATGTTGGAAGACCCAGAAATAGATGGACAGACCAATTATAGCATGAGATCGAAACAGACCTTAAGGTTTAATCCTTGATGGTGATGATGATTAAGTTATAGCTAGGACATTTGCTTGGGTTCAAATTGGTATAATAGAAATATGAAATTAAATACATTTACTAAAAATATACACACATTTATTTTATTTATTTGAATTTTCTTCTATTATTATATTTATTTTTTAAAGGTTAACAAAACGTAATCGCTCATAATCTTACTAATTTATATATATATATTCGTTTTAACAATATAATATTTTCCTCTGTTGCATTTTTCATTCATTGATGTCAAAAAATGGAATACGTATTTTCATACTAACTTACAAAATAAATGTTTTCAATCCAAGTTGATTTATATTTCGCCTCGTGTGCTAGTGGTCAGCGTTTCAGATTACAGTTCAACAGGTCCTGGGTTCGATTCCCGGCCAAACATAGGATTATTCCTTAAAGCGAATTATTCTTGTCGTTGCCCATGGTCTGGAATTTAAGTTATGTTTGGTTTAAGAACTCTCCTAGCGCTTCATTATCATTTATCACCCATCATACCATCGGGGTAACGTAACTCCGCCTTCCAGGTGCGCCAACCTAAGAAATGGATTAAAATTCCGCCAATGCCAAGGGGCAAAAACCAAACATATCATTAAAGAGAACCTGGTGGCATTATACAAAAAGATAATTAATTTAAATGAAACTGAATTGAATTGAATTTTTTTTTTTGAAAATGGCTTCATAAATAAATAACGAATAGTAAAACATATATCACTTTTGTACTGAAATAAATTTGTATTGCAGCGCATCTTAATTACGTAATTGAAAACAAGTCATTGGCTCACGTAATTGCATTGTATTCGGCACTGTGTATTAGTATTCCATCGCCATGCAGAGTAATAGACATCACAATACAAAACCAAATGGACCTTATGTACACATCTTAATCCTCATATTGTGCAATATAAATTTTGTAGCCAAGAAAATTTGCAAATTATGTTTCTGGTTGACATGATTTTTTCTTTTGTTTTTGACAAACAATAATTATGAAATATAGGTTCTGTGCTGCCCGTATAATAAATGTTATTCATACGTAATGCCACGAGTGATTTCCAATTTATATAGGGAATTTGGAAATCAAGAGTGGCATTTGTTAGGTCTATTTAACGAATAAAATTAAACTGTTTACTCGCAAATCATTATTTAAATATAGTCATTTAACATATTTATATATTTAATGTAAACGATATTGTTTGAAAACAAATGAGAAGTGTTTGGTTATGCTTCTTTTGTTCATCCACTGCAACTAGACCATATTATTTATTGCCAAAGGATCGGAATTGTTTATAATATTTATTGTTAGTTTAATTTTATTAATTTGTGTAAGAATGCACCCTAGTGGAGAAAAAATTAAACACATCAAACTGTATATTAGAACGAAATTTATAGGTTATTAATCTTTTTTTACGAAGCAATTCCATAAAATAATTATTCCTAAACACAATTATTGAACACACAATTAACAAATGTGTGTAGTTCGAAGGAATCTGTTCATTATTAGCTATATCCAACATATTTGTTGGAGAGTCAGTCACTGGGAAACAGTGCTCTGACCTGTTGAGAATATTAAAACTGAGGAGCTTTCTTTAATATGATAAACAGAAGTAGATAAATATCGAGGTGTAACACAACTGTGATTGGTTGTAAAACACAATTAACTCCCTTTTGGTGCATGAGTAAATAGTCATTTTAAATATACTGAAACATACTTTATAACGAAGTAATATGTAACTGTATAAAGTATTGTAATTAAATTATTCTGAATCGTAAAAATAACAATTATAAATATGTAGTAATACGTAGAATATATATAATCATTTTGAAACTTTAAATTAGGTTCTATTCAACCTGTTCTCTATTTAGTTGAGATTGGTCTCTCCGATGAAGAATATGAAACATGGAGACACTTTAAAAATATAGAGGAAACCAAATATCTGTGTATAGGAGAAGAAATGGAAAATATTAATTTCAACAATGGAGAAGAACTAAAACCTAGTATTGAATACACTTATTTAGGAACAAAATTAGACCATTCAGGCGATAACACAGTGGAAATTAAAAATAAAATCGCACAAACAATACAAGCAATAAATGCTTAAAACTCTGTTTGGTGGAGCAAGAATATTACAAAAAATAGAAAATTACAAATATATCAAACCATAATTCAGAGTATTTTAACATATGGTGCTGAAGTTTGGCAAATTCCTACCAGCGAAATGAAAATAATTTTATTTACAGAAATGGGTGTTTTAAGATAAGCTGGGAAATCCAAAATGGATAAAATACGAAATAATGAAATAAAGGCAATTATGGGTGTACAAGAGGAGCCGGACATCATAGAAATAATAGAAAAGAGAAGATTACAGTGGTATGGCCATGTCAAAAGAATGCCAGAGCAAAGATTACCTAAAATTGTTATGGAATGTATCCCAATGGAAAGGAGGAAGAGAGGAAGACCGAAGAAAACTTGGATAGAAGGGGTATAAGCGGTTATGAATATCAGAGGATTGGAGGAAGATCAATGTTTGGACAGAGAAATGGCGTTTGGTTTCCGGAAGACGGCGGCAGCTGCTATGATACTGGATGATGATGATTGGTCTCTACATATTTTTTGGTCGTCCTCTGATTCAATACCCTGATGAATTATAACGCAATGCTTGCTCTGATATTATTTCTGTATTTAGTTTTCTAATGTGATTTAGTAATTCCTTCTTTGCGCTTATATAAAGTGTTTTAGCGAGGGCCGGACGGGAATCGTGAAAATCAAATAAGCTGTGATTGCCCTATGTTTCAGCATTAATCTTTCCTTCAGAAACCGCAAATCTCTCTCTCAACATTTAAACTCTTACACGAAAATAGTACAGAAACAGCCCTAATAGATTGGATCAGCATAAGAACAATATACAAAAGAAATGCTAGGCATTTCAACACAAAAGTTACATGTGTCACGGAATGTGTGATAACAAGTGCTTGTGTTTGACATGCTATTATTTTTGTCCGAGTTCATGATAAGATGGGTTCTGACAGTTGATATTTTATACTACACACTTTAGGAGGTAGTTGGTTGATTTTTATTTTATTTTATTTTATTTTAATCTATCACAAGCCATGCGATCACGGTCCAAAGACATGCTACAGTTTCTCCCATAATATACAGTTGTCTCCAAGAGTGCATTGTATTAAAATTTTATATGGCTATTTTATCTAATAAACATTTTTAAAAACAAAATAATATTTTACAGTACTATTGCATAATATTCCTTCAATTGTTAATACTTACAATACATTAATATAGTACAAAATAAATTACTTAAACTTTTATATTTTATGCCAAACGCAGAATTAGCCTGTAATTGTACATAGTTTTTTTAATAAATTGGTATTTTTATTTCAGTCCTAAATTTAAAAAAAATAATGTACATGTTTTTAAAAGTGGAGTACCGAATATTTGAATGGGACGAACTGTATAAATCTAACACAAGAACACATTATTCTATAAGAATATTATATCAGATAATATCCCTGGGCAATCTTAGAAATTTTTCCGGTAGAGTTCTGTTCCTCTCTGTATATTTATTTATATTCGAATAAATCAGTAAATTGAAATTTGAAATGATTGAAAGGTTCACAGACAACTGACTGAAAGCGATATTTTATTTAATTAGTGATTATATTTTCCGTATCACTCTTTTCTTCTTCTTCTTCTTCTTCTTCTTCTTGTTCTTCCTTTCCAGGATTAGGCCAATGTGACCTGTTCCGGTCTGAAGTCCATCATTTCCTTGGCAGTCCCAAAGACCTTTTATCATGCTGTTTGTAGGTGTTGATCGTTTTGGGTAATCTTCTATTGTCCATTCTGTCTAAATGTTCTTTCCATCGGTGTTTGTGCTCTTCTAGTTTGTCGAGTATTGAAAATATCTCCAGTTTATTTCTTATTGATTCATTATGTAATCTATCCATGCGTGTACATCCTTTTACGAATCTTAAAAATTTCATTTCAGTAGCTTGAATGTGTGAGATATCTTTTTTGTAAGTACCCAAGATTCAGATCCATATAAAAGAACAGGAACAGCCATAATTTTATAAAACCTGAGCTGAGTTTCTCTTCGAGTCTTTCGGAGGGTTCTTCTTATGGTGACACATATCACTTGATATCGGTTTAATTTATTATGTATATCCCAATCATATCTATATGTTATATCTGAACCAAGATAGTTAAGGTGTGCTATCTGTTCTATTATTTTATTATTGATTACTATTTTTGTTATGACTGGCACTTTACCCTGAAAAGCCATAATTTTAGTGTTTGAGGTTGAAACTTTAAGATTATAATAGAGTCCTAATTGATTCAACGTGTAAATGGCTCTTTGTAAATCATCATCTGACTTCTGTATAATTACCAGATCGTATGCATACATTAAAATAATCATATAAATTTCCTTATTAATTTGTATTCCTATTGGACTTGATTTTTTTCCATTTTCCTATAACCTCTTTCCTTCCTACAAATACATAAGTTTTCTTCTCTCAATTTCCATCTTTTCTAATTTTTCCAATTTCATTAACCTTAACGTTCCTCCTCCCCCTATTTTCTTATTTTTGTTTGTCTATTGTATTTGATTCTATTCTATATGGTTTCAATAGTAGTGATGTAGTCAAATTCTTAATCAATGTTTGTTATATGTGGATTAAAAGTATAAATGGAGAGAAGCAGTATAGATACAATGAACAGAGTCTGGAAATTACCCAATTACGAGATAATACGACTTTGCTAATTGGGACTCGCTGAGAACTAAGTGCTAATTTTAACAAAATCGGTGACAATTTTATTCCATTTATCAATGATGAGACAAGCACAGCATTAAAACGCAAACATAAACCAGCAAATGAAAATGTCGATGATTATCTCAATTGTAAAATCTTGGGATGGATTCCTGGTTTTTCCTTGTCTCGTAATTGATTGATTGATTGATTTATTGAACAAAAGTTTAACTGATTTTGGAATAAGTAGGTCTACTTTGGAATAAGTAGGCCGAGTTTAGTGTTCAAAGGAATGTGGTGTGGGGATGAATACTGGATGACAACACCAGTCAAGAAGGAAGTACAATCATATTGAAAACATTCGCCCTATTTACGAAAGACACAGTCAAAGAAAACAGCAAACTGAAAACTGCATATTTGTGAATGAATAATACTTCCCTTCGACTGGGCTGTAGGAACAAAATGAACTACCTGCAAGAATAGTAAACCGAATGGCAAGAATACCCTATATCCCAGCGCTAAACTCATCGGAGGAGGACAGTAGTATAAAACGAGCCTCATCAAGGAGAGGAAAAAAACTTATTTGTTATATTGACGTAGACTTTCACGGCCGGGGAACTACAAGCCTCACAACCACGGTCTACAACCCGAAAATCTTCAAGATCAACCTAGCTGTTAATTTCCGGACCCCTATGACTGGTCTTTTTTTATCATTTTTCTTATCATTCATTCATTTTGGACCATTACTTTTGAAACCTCTTTTTCAGCTTATTTTGTTTTAATTTAGGCATTGAGATTTGATTTGCAGCTACTTCTCAGTACATTTAGGAGGAAATGTACATACACTTGAAATTAATTAACACTATTTTATATCTAAAACGCAATTAATTAAATATAAATATTTTAATTGTATATCTTACTTCTCTCTGCTCTCTCTCTCTCTCTTTCTCTCTTTCTTTCTCTCTCATCCTTTTTTTCGTCATATAATATCTCCTTTTGTAGGCATTTTTATTTGCCCCGACGCCTGGACCTTATAGGGGCTTAATCGCTGGGGGAGGATTTTTAACTCTGGATCTCATACATACTTTCATGATCAACAAAACCATGGAGGCAGTCTCCAGATGACTGATCATCTCAGTGCTGGGACCACTTCCAAGATAACACGCGTAATCGTACATACACATTAAACAAGACGAATATATGGATATATGATATGACCATGACATGATATGACCATTTTGGTCTTAAATTTTCCTGATATTTGCCATATAGATGAGAAAAATCCCGCAACAAAAAAACTCACCCAGGAAATTTGTCTCTATCGAGAATCGATACCGAATTCGCTGTCTGAGAAAACGAAGTTACCACCAGACCACAGCGGTGGACATTTTACTTTTCTAGTCCTTCAATAATTTATAAATGTTCACTTACGCTTCTGGTAGCTTGAATTTATCTATCTCCTACTATGAGAGTTGTGGGAAAATAATACTGAACTTGCTTTGTTTTCCACGCTATCAATATTATACATTTATAATTTTTTATGGGCAATATTAATTTTAGCTTGTGAAAGATTAATTCGACAGAATGAAGTAACCCGGTTGTACGAAATACTGTTTTGGTGAGTATCCAATCCTATAAGTGAAATAAATTTACTCTTGCTTTTTAATCAAGGCAGGCAGGAGGAACGTTGCTACGTAACTAGGTAAACTTCGACACTCGGACGCCTGACAGGATCGATAGGAAATAGGCAGTCCTTACTTAGCAATAATACCAAACACTACTTCCCGTTGCCGTAGAGACTGCTTCAAAATGTCAAGTGCCAAACAAATTACTTGCAATCTACGACACAATTTATTTCGAATTCCTCAAAGGACTTCTTCATGGCGTTTTTTATATCTACAATCATCCCTAAGTTAACTTAGAATAGGAATTAAACGCTAAACTAAAAGTTACTCATTTCATTATTTTTTTCGGTGCCCCTTAGTCTAACTTTGGTCAATATATTCTAGAGATCAATACTTCTAAAATGCATTGTAATACACCGACGAGGTTATGTAATAATGTTAAAATATTAAAATAAGTAGTAGTAGTACTTTATTACACTATTAGTATGTTACAATGCGAGGTTGGGAACTGGTTTTTACAGAAGCGAGGAACTGTTTAAAAACCGAGCGATGGCGAAGTTTTTAATTTCCGAGATTCTGTAAAACACTTCTTAAACGGCCGTTGTACATTATTTTTTGCGCGATGCTGTTTTCAATATCATAAATAATAGTAAAATAATATCTTTGTTAGAAATATTTGCGTTCATTATAAACAACTGACTAATGTTAACAGTGTGGGCAATGTTTATTAGCCGAGACTTCAGCAGGCTGTGACACCAGTCAGTGATAAAATGGCGGCAAGTACGCATTTATTATTTTATATTGTTTCAAATAAAGTTCAGTTCATTTAAAATGCAGTGATTTGTTTCGTATAATGTATATTAACCCTACCTTTAGGATATATTTTTGTATATACATTGTACGTAGTGTACATAAAGGGCAGTGGTTTTACTTCCCGCACGAGGTTTGTAATATGTAATATTACAGTATAGTTATTTAGGTTGGCAACCCCGAGATGTAGGGCGTTGAACTTTCAATCATTGTCGCCATTGCTGTAACTACAACAAAACGCACTATCGCGCAAAAAAGTAAGATACATACAATGTTATTTACAAATATGCATAACATGGGCAGCAAACCGTACGTGCTGTTGACAGTCCGTCTCAATAAAATAATGTGTAGAAATAATATAAAGTAAGTAAAAACACTATAGAAAACAATACAATTCAAAACAATTATCTTAAGCATTAATTAGGTTACGTAAAATTATTAAGTATTACTGATATTACACTATGTTTACATATCTATTTAATCACGAATGAGTGTCGTTCATATTTTCTGTGTTTTGTCCAGAAATGTACGTACGTTTATCCAATTTTCTGAACATAGCGTGAATAAAATAATGTCTAGAAATAATATAAAGTAAGTAAAAACACTATAGAAAACAATACAATTCAAAACAATTATCTTAAGCATTAATTAGGTTACGTAAAATTATTAAGTATTACTGATATTACACTATGTTTACATATCTATTTAATCACGAATGAGTGTCGTTCATATTTTCTGTGTTTTGTCCAGAAATGTACGTACGTTTATCCAATTTTCTGAACATAGCGTCAATAAAATAATGTCTAGAAATAATATAAAGTAAGTAAAAACACTATAGAAAACAATACAATTCAAAACAATTATCTTAAGCATTAATTAGGTTACGTAAAATTATTAAGTATTACTGATATTACACTATGTTTACATATATATTTAATCACGAATGAGTGTCGTTCATATTTTCTGTGTTTTGTCCAGAAATGTACGTACGTTTATCCAATTTTCTGGACATAGCGTCAAATCGTAGCAAGCCAATCTTTCACGATTTAAATACATTTATCCAATTTTCTGGGTTTACCATTAATTCGTAGCATTCGTATATGTGTGTGTTATTCCTCTCACATTCCATGTTGCAACTTTGAGATCCTTAATCATTAACCTATTTCTTGCTTTGTCGTCATCAGTGTCATTCCAGTCTTTGCTTAAGTTTCTTCGAGTAATAGGAAGTCCCCTGGGTTGGTTACCAGCCATCCACAGAGCAAGACTAGTGGTAGGGCTGCTACCTTACAGCCTCTAGTCAGGCGTTCAAAATATGGAATTTCCTCCATATCTGATGGAACGGTTATACCGCCGTGACTCGATACCCATTACCTCGTTAGTTAAAAGCAGGGTGTACCACGTGCAGGTGAGGTTGAGAATTAGGTAGTAGAGGTTATAGAATGTACATCACTACCTCTTACACCCCACAAGAAATAGACTTCCAAAATTGGCATTCCGATATACCCCAACTGGACATAGGGACCAAGGAAGACCAAAACATCGGTGGAAAGATCAAGACCATCTTCGCTAGGTTTACCGTACAGGCCACATGGCCTAAAACGAATTTGTTCATGATGATGATGATTATATATATAATATATATATATATATATCGTCTTCTAAGCTCTCGCACATTGGACATATTCGCTTTTTTAAAAAAAATAAGTACCAGATATAGCAACCGTCTTCAACTAAATTAAATTTCTGTTGATGAAACTTCGTCAAGTATTTAAAACTATAAAGCTCTTTCATATTCATGTGACAAATGGAATGTAGAAGATGAAACACAATTCTGAAAGACCTTAAGACTTTTAACTACTTGAAGTTTCTTTAATAGAAATTTAATTTGAGGACGACTACTATATCAGGTACTTATTTTAATATTTTCAAATTTTATATTTCAGGGACGCTGAAAATTATAAACATCAAACATGCATTCATCATACCATCAGTAGATTGAATTATAGAGGAATAGTCATAAAATATCAATAATGTGTCAGCATCAGGCTGCTGCCTCGATCTCAATATGGCGATGAGATGAAAAATGTAGAAATAAATGTCCAAGTAAACACGTTAATAGAAACGTAGTTCCAATAATAACGCGGAGAAATTGATTATTGAAATTATTTATGATGAGTATGACTATTATACAGATTACAGCAGCTGAAATTATGACAATAATTATTAAGGCATGGCCGTAAAATAAATTAACTGTTCTATAATATGAGAGGTTCTATGTTGTAAATTTATGTTGGCTCATGCTATTTTAATATTTGTATGAAAGTAATGTAAATAAGTATTATTTATTTCCCGTTTAAAAAGCGTTGTTATGCACGATGAATGTGGCCATTGCATAATCCATAGAAAAAGATGTAAATTATATTATAGATATTATTCTGTCATAATTATTTAAAATAAAAAACGGATAAAACACCTTACTTTGTGAATAAGTTAAGTCGAAAAATTCGCCAAAAAAGAGTTAAGCGTAGTGTAATCATCAATAAAGCACATAGAAATGCATTATATAATGGAAATGACAACTAATGACAAATGAAGGAAATTTTGAAGAAGTGGCTGATTTAAGGTTCCTAGGAACGATAGTTATAAATAGGAATGTGATGCACTGGGAAATTAAACATAGGCTCAATTCTGGAAATACGTGTTATTATGTATTACAGGGATTCTTGTCCCAACTCCTTTCAAAAAACGTTAAACTGAAAATATGTAAAACCGTCATTCTCCCAGTTATATCATATGGGTGCGAAACTTGGACTCTTACTTTAAGGGAGGGACGAAGATTACGAGTGTTTGAGAATAAAGTTCTTACGGGAGTTTTTGGGCCAAAAAGAGATGCACAGACAAGTGAATGGAGAATAGTGAGCTACATGATATATATATATATATATATATATATATATATAAGAAGCCAGATATAATAAGAACAGTTAAGTCTCTTAGGGGTCAATGGGTAGGACATGTCTCATGTATATATGATGAAAGAGGTGTATGGAAGCTTCTTGTAGGAAAACCAGAGATTAATCGCCTAGTTGGTAGACCAAGAATGAGGTGGGAGAATACATTTTTCATGATATGAGGAAAGTACATCTTATTTCAGCGCGGCCATGAACCTGTGGGTTTGATAGAACCATTGAGTTAGTTACTCGGTTAGCAATCATTTCCCAAGCTTCCTAAGTATTGCGAATAAATTGATTACCCAGGATTCTTAATTCTTTCCGAGTTATAAAAATATTTGTTTCTTGATATCGCTTGCCCAGGATTTTAACTCAATACCCGCCAATTAATTTTCAAATGTACTAAGTAATTTAGCTGTGATATGATTACGATACCTTCGTAAATAACAAAATCATATTCATACTATTTTTATTCCTTTCAATAGGGAGACACAATTTCTACATTACTTTCTGATGAAAATACGAGGTATCTTTTCTAGGACTTAGAATTAAGAGCAGTGTAAATGTAAAATCACTTAGTTAGATTAGCTAGTAAATGTAAAATTATCCCACTACAGGTCTTAGGAGCCCCTTTGTAGTAGTAGGAGAAAGGCACCCACCTTGTACGAGATGTCAGTTGAACTGTCAGCCCTGCTTAACTACAGCCTTTTAGCTCCAGGGAATGAGTCTGGTACTAATTTACATTAGAGATTCATGTCAGTTGATCAAGCTGTCAGAATATTTAGCCAGGTTAAAAATTCCGAATCTTTCAGAATTGAAACAGCAATCTTTCATCTTTTAAGGTACTGTCTAAAACAACTATGCTAAGGTGTGCCCCCCCGAAAGAGGACATGCGTCTAATATTAATTTATCATGGAGTCCAAGCCTATTCCAGTGTCAGAGAGTCGCCAGAAGGCTATGGCCTGTTTGAAAATACTGATCGATTTAGGAAACAATCCCTGAACCTTTCGACTTTTATTGTATTGCTTTACTCATCTATGTTACGGCTTCGACACACGATCCTATTGATATGAGATATTAAGTTTATTGATTTTTTATTAGGAATAGTCCATAATACAGTGTTTCTCTTTCAACACAAAGTGATTTGTCGCCAAAGGTTCCTGTTTAAAGCTTATTCTTCCCTCAAATATCTAGCTTCCATACTTCTCCTCACTCCATATATCCAACGTTCTCTAGGTCTGCCACTTCCACTTCTTCCAATAGGTTTCCAGTCAAGGACCTTCTTTGGTATTCTCTCTTCTTCCATTCTTATGAGGTGTCCAAACCATTTCAAACGTTTTCTTCTATTTTTTTTCAACTTGCATAATTACCCTTATTGTGCTGTTTCTGGCTTTATACCTTCTTGAAATACTTGTTCATCGCCTCCAAAAATCCATTTTTACTGCTAACAGCTTGTTGGCTTGTTTTCTACTTACTGTCAAGGTTTCGTACCAATATTATAAAATGTTTTGTAACTGAACTTGAAATATATATTTTTTTTTTCATTCTGTAGGCCTATATTGTATTTATATTCCAAAGCACTGAGTTCAACTTACCAATGATCAGTTACTCTCTTTTAAATTTATTTTTAAAGATTTATTAAACACGCTGTTTACATTAGGATAAGTAAAGTAAAGTGATCCCACAACAGACCCGGAGGTCCTTGGGGTAGTAGGACGTTAGGGCTCCCACTTTTTCTAGACAATCGGCACTTTGTCAGCCGGGTTGTCAGCCCTGCGTGACGGCCGCCTTTACCCCCAGAACAAGCGTCTGGTACCCATTTACGTTAGAGGCTGAGTCGACCCCAGGGCCATAGTGCCGCCAGAGGGTTTGGGTCAGTTTAAAAATGCTGACCTCAACGGGACTTGAACCCTCGACCCTCTGGCTTGTAGCTCAGTGCCTTAACCACTACGCTACGGCGTGCCCCTGTGTACATTATTAGGATACAATTATTAAAAGTAATTATCATCTGCGTAGAATTTTAGAGGCTTTCATCTTGCTGTACAGTCAATTAGGTGGTATTGTTCACAATTTTTGGTCACAAAGCTTGCAGAGGCACTGGTTCGATGCGAGGTGGAATTCTTTTTGGGTACATATTTTGTAGTGGAATCCATGTGTGGCGGTCCTCGTGAACACGTGCTTTCATGCAGAAGTTCGGTTCCTTACATTCTTCAGTATTCGTCGCTGGGGTCATGAAGAATCCGCGGTCTATATCCTCTGCCTTTTCTGATCTCTCTCTTATGTGTGCTTCGTAGGCCGGGGTGTGTGGCAGGTAGTTTTTTGACACAATTTCTCTGATGAAGTCGGTTAGTGCGCGTGTGTATATGTGTCGGTGTATGTGTGTGTTTTTTTTTCTAATTTGTTTTCTAGCAATTTTTAAAAATATTAATGTACAGAATGATACTTTTTTATTTATTTATACACATGGTCTTTTCAAGGATGAGTGTAGATATGTATTATTGTGATGTAGTGTAGACATAGATTTTACTTTTATATGGCCTATTTTTGCTTTTTGATGCAGATGTATTTCTAGGTATTTGTTTATATTATGATTAGTTTTATTTTTTATTCATGGAAAATAATGAACGTTCGGCGAAGCAGGCCCGTGTGCAATGTAAATGCATATGTATTTTCTTTTTTCTGAAAAAAAAGGCAATAAATTCAATTATCTACCAGTCAGTCTTGGTTAGGTGGTATATGAGTCGGGAGCTCGTTGATCTCCGAGGTAGGTAATTTTGACCATTTTTCAATTTATGTAGTTGAATTCTCATTTTTATCAAAAATAGATCCTAAATATTTAAAATTTGTCCACCGCTGTGGTCTCGGGGTAGCGTGCTGCCTTGTCCACGCAGCAGGCTTGGGTTCGATCCCTGGTCGGGACAGTTTTTCTGGGTCAAGTTTTTATCGGGGTTTTTCCTCACCTGTAAGACAAATGTCAGGAAAACTTTAAGGCCCAAACGGTCCCCGAAATCATATGGCCATCGCAATCATCATCATTCATATTCACCTTAGGTTAAGCTTAGGATTAGGGACTCTCCTGGCAGATCATTATCATCATCATCACTCATCATATCATCGGGCAATGTAACCCTGCCTTCCAAGTGCCCCAACCTCAGAAGTGGGTTACAAGTATGCCATGCCAGGAGAGAAGCCAGGAATGTTGAAAGACAAAACCTGGGGCATTTGAAAAAAGAAAATATATATTTAAATTTTTTTAAATTACGTATTCTTCCTGAAATAAAGTTTATTGATAAATAAAATAATATTTTACTTGAAATCTTAATTAAATCGGCAATTTCCAACCAATAGGAGAGAAATCCGCATTTTGTGGACGATTCTTACATTAAATGGACGATGCAATCAGAATGAAGTGTAAGTCAGATCGTAATAAAGTCAGCTACAGTTGACTCATATATTCACATTGCTTTATTAACGTACATCAGATACAGTATTCCAGCTGTAATGACATATAAAACAGCGGTAACAATAAAACTGTAATGACCAAATCCACTGATTCATAACTATAAATCACAACTTCTCAGCTTCTCACAAATCTGTAGCTATTTTATTCTATTCTATTTATAAATCCACACATTATTGTTTCTTGATAATTGATCTAACATATACTTTGTCCATTAGTAGAGCCTGTGACAACTATAAGAGAGATTTTATTCATAGTTCGTCTTTTTAAAATATTAAATAAACAGGCGATTAATTTTAATATTTATTGGAATTATAAAAATTACTACTAATATATATAATTTTGCTATAAAATATTTTAACAATATTAAGTTATATTATATGGGTGCGAAACATGGACTCTTACTTTAAGAGAGGAAAGGAGATTACCAAGTGTTTAAGAATAAAGTACTTAGGAAAATGTTTGGACCAAAGAGAGATGAACAGACAGGTGAATGGAGAAGACTACATAACAATGAACTACATGGTCTTTATAGGAAGCCAGATATAATAAGAACAGTTAAGTCTCGTAGACTGCGATGGGCAGGACATGTTGCACGTATGGGGAATGAAAGACTTGCATGGAAGCTTCTTGTAGGAAAGCCAGATGGAAAACGCCCAGTTGGTAGACCAAGAATGAGGTGGGAGAATAACATTAACTATGATTTGAGGGAAGTAGATTATACAGGGAATGATTGGAAAGCATTAGCTCAGGATAGGAATGTATGGAGAGCTCATGTCCGTGCGGCAATGAACCTATGGGTTCGATAGTGCCAGTGAGTAAGTAAGTATTTAAATTATGCAGAAACGTTTGAAATGGCTATAAGAGAAAGTACTTTCCTAAGTTATTCGGAGAAAATCTTTTTTTTTTTTTTTTTTTTTTTTCAAATATAGCTTGTTATCTCTGATATGTGATCCCTACGGTTTTTGCAAGTAAATGTCCAGACTTGTTATTCGTTGAAAAACTATCCATGTTTCACCACACTTGTAGATGGTTAAGATATTGTTTTTGGCGCACTTGTTTCTTTCTGCGAGACGTGGTTTTTATTTTAAATTAATTCACAAGAAAACTACAGATATCTTACAGCTGTATAAAGCAACTGTTGTACCTAACGAGCACTTTAAGAATCAGAGTCCTCTTTTTGAGGCTTCAAAGTTTTCACATGCCGTAAATCAACGACACTGGATCCCATTTCTTCACTTTCCTTCCAAAGGAAACACATGGTAGTAGAGTATTGCCTGGGCGAGATTACTTTAGTATTCTGAAATTGCATGTGTTTTCTTTAACGAAACGTAGATAGTAACGGTCATAGTTACTGATGCCGAGTGGTTTTAATTGGAAGTAGGATGATCAAAACAAAACATGGTAAAAAAAAAAAGAAAAAAGAAAAAGCCAATGCTATTTTTTCGAAATATGATCATTGTTTGAATTCTAACCAAAATAATCCTCATCGTCGTCTTCAAGGATTAGACCAGTTGTTCTGTTCCGACTCAGAATTGCCCACGGCTCAAAGAGCGGAGGCAGCTACTCTTTCTGTAGGGGCTAATACGCAGAGAAGCTAGGTAAGGAGCTTGGAGATGGCAGCCCCATCATTGTCCTTGCCCTGTGCAGCGCCCCGTAACGCGGCCAGAGGATATTTTACTTACTAAGATTCTCAAATAAATATATTATAATATATTATATTATATATTGTATTATATCGTATTGTATTATAACATTTTATTTTTAAGGGTGTTGAATTTGAATTGGAATACTTCTAAACTGTAATCTATGTTATGTTATTTATAATAATATTATGTTATATATTATACATTAAATTACATTACATTACGTTACGTTACCCTTACGTATATTTATATTATGTTATGTTATATTATATTATATTACATTACATTACATTTATATTATATTATATATATTATTATTTATATAGATTATATTATATTATATTATATTATCTTATATTATATTATATTAGATTATATTATATATATATATTATATTATATTATATATATTATATTATATTATATTATATTCAATATTATATTATATTATATTATATTATATTATATTATCTTATATTATATGATATTATATTCCTTATATTATATTATATTCTATTATATATTATATATTATATTATAATTATATTGCATTAACATATTACTATTACATTATATTATTATTATATTATCCACCACTATGGTCCTCGAGGTAGCGTGCCGCCTTGTCACGCAGCGGGCCCGGGTTCGATCCCCGGTCGGGACAGTTTTTCTGCTGGTGAGGTTTTTTATCGGGTTTTTTCCTCACCTGTAAGACAAATGTCAGGAAAACTTAAAAAAGGCCCAAACGGTCCCCGAAATTATGTGCAATCATCTTCATCATCCTTATCATTTCATCATCCTTCACACCGGTGTGGAAAGCAACGGGAAGCTGCCACCCCTACAATTCCCTAGGAAATCTGCAAAGCCAAGCATGAACAGTGCTTGTGATTGCAGTGAAGACCTGCCTAGGGCAGAATTACTATGGATGATAAATATTATATATTATATCACAATTTAAACTTAATTCTGAAACAAAGAATTTGTATCGCACAGTTAAGAACGGTGTTGGTGGATTGATCACGTTTTTAACAAAAGAATATCATATATTTGAGTAACTATCAAATGTAGAATGATTCTGGGACTGTAATTTTGTAGTTTGTGTGTGTGTGTGTGTGTGTGTGTGTGTGTGTTGTATGTGTGTGTCTAGAGGAAAGCGAGTATAACCTAGACAAACCCATTGTTTAGTACCAATTTCTATTTCTAGTAAAGAAATTATTTAAAAAAAATATAATATAATTATATAAATATTATAAATATATATAATTATAAAATATAATATAATTATTTGTTTGCTATTTAATAATTAATAAGATTTTATTTGCGTTCACATACGTAAATAAAATTAAGGCTTTTTTGTATATTGTAGATTGGTTAAAAATCCGGATTTATCTAAATCGTTTATATTTATTACAAATATTATGATAATATATATTTCATTCAAAAGAATGTAGGTGTTGAAAAAACACCAACAACGGAGGTGATGAGGTATATTGAGATATGTTGTTCATTTTTTTAATACGGTACTTATGTCCGCAAATGATGCGTTTTCACACTATCAGTAGCTAACTTCTCAAGAGTTCAGTTAGTTGGATCTGAAGACTCAATACTTAACAATATTGTCACAGTCACATGAGGTTTTCAAAAATATCCACTTCCCATTTCATTGCAGAGCGCACATCGGCGTTGTAGTGATTGGCGCCACACATTCAAATACGCCTGGCCTCCTGTGAATATTTTCTGCAGCAACGTGCATTTAGGTTATGTGACTCTACTGGAGTCTGATAAACGGACTGTTTCATGTCCGCCCCAAAAAAAGTAGTCGACAGGGTTAAGACCAGGTAATCTCGGATGCCATATGACTGGTAACCTTCGACCTGGATACGTGGTATTCAAATGTCTCCTCACATTGGCATCGAAGTGAGCTGGAGCTCCGTCGTGTTGCAGCAGGTCATGCGAAGCCACGTTTCATATGTTCCGTACCTGTGAGGTGTTGTCAAGTAATGAGTTTTCAAATCCTTCGAACTAACACTGATGTAGAGACATAATTAACTAATCATAGTGTGAAAACGCATCATGTCCAGACATTGGTACCTTATTAAACAATGATCAGCATATCTCAATATACTACATCACCTCCGTTTTCGTTTTTTTTTTGCAACAGCCCCTGTATATTATGGGCTAAAATTAATTGTAAACAAAACGCAAGCAATAATTATCGGACATCCAAGACTATTACACCCCATAAACAATGGTAATATGCCGGCTGTCATTTTAGATAATGAACAAATTCCTTATACCGACGTCGTTAAAAACTTGGGACTTTACTTATATTCTAATTTAAATTGGCATGTGCAAGTAAAACATACATCTAAAAGGATCTTCTCCATAATGCATTCCCTAAAGCATCTTAAAAATGTTCTCCCTACAGCTCTTAAAAGAATTTTAATTCAAACCTTAGTGATGCTGCATTTTGACTATTCTGACGTTCTACTAACTGACATAAGTGACGCATTGTCGGACAAACTACAGCGTGTCCATAATATGTGTATCAGATTCATATTTAATGTTCGAAAATACAATCACATTTCTCCATTATTCCACGAATTGTCATGGCTACATCTAAAAGAGAGAAGAAAATAGCACTGTCTAATTCTCTTATTTAAGATCCTACATACCTCGATTCCCAATTATTTATCATCCCATTTCCAGTATCTATCCTCAAACCATAACTTAAACACAAGATCACAACATAGTCTCTTGATTAATATACCGCAACATAGGACATCACATCACTCCATGTCATATACCATCTTCACTTTTCGCAACTGGAATTCCCTACCACAAGAAATAAGGGGCTGCCGGACATTGACATCTTTTAAAAGAAATCTAAATTTACATTTGCTCTAACCTCGACTTCATTATCACCCAGTGTAAGGTATATATATTAATTGGTGTTTCTCGTATAATTTATCATATTTATAGTATTATTATTATTATTATTATTATTATTATTATTATTATCGTAAGTATTATTATTGTTATTATCCTATAAAATGTTGTTTGTACATGAAAATTACATTGCTACATTTAATGTATCTTTAACTGTTTATAATTAGTATAGTGTATATCTATATTTGTCAAATATTTATTTGTATTTGTGCTGGTTGAGTGGAAGAGAAGGCCTTATGGCCTTAACTCTGCCGGAATAAATAAAGCATTATTATTATTATTATTATTATTATTATTATTATTATTATATATTTGCATGCAACGTTATAAAATTCGAATATTAGTCTTACCGAAAATTTTATATATTCTTTCACGGTAATATTACACATTGTCCTTTCTATTGGGCACATTACTTTTATTATAAAGTATTTTTGTTGTGTAGATATTGCTAAATATACTCTACATATGTATACGTCCCCATTATTTCGAAGGAGTGTTGAATTAAATATGTTCAATTGCGTGGAAAGGAGGAGCTAATAAAATTGTGAACTGATGTTCCAATTTGTTGCCAGTCACCATGGCAACAGTTTCAGATTGCTCTGTGATGTATGCGAAGAATCTATATTTTCGTTTGTTCCTAACATTACTGATACTGCTTTGCTCTGCTAAAACAAGCGTTTTAGAAAGTTCTTGTTTGCCCTCTTACTACACCAGATGAATATAGAATAACATAAGCACATAAGAGCTTCAAGACAGTGGAAAATAACTCAATTTACCTCTTGATGTTCTATTATGACCTACGTTATTAATAATTCTATTATGAGTGAGTTTCTATAAGAGATTACTTATGAATCTATCTTAAATATTTATTTAAAAATCGTGAATAGGGCATCGTCTTCTCACTTACAAGGGAATAGTCAACCATTGAATGCCGAAACGTACCTCGAAATTCCTTCCAGGGAAGCATTATGATGTACAAAGACTGTGTCCAAAAAATATATGCCGTTGTTAACTGCAAGGCACTAAAATCCAGCGCCAAATCTCTCATTTAAGTTATAGAGAAGTAACACGATTTCTGAATTGCTACTTTAGATAACCCTGATTACCTGCGGTCCGCGCCGCGTCCCACCTAACTCCACTCCGCTGTTACTCATGCAGGGATTCCATTTGCTCAGTACAGTGGATTACCATATCGGGATTCTGGCCTCAATTTATGTACCTTGCAGTTAAAAACGGCAGATTTTTTTTTTTGGGCACAGCTTGGTACATCCCACACGTGGTTTGTAATATGTAATATTACAGTGTAGTTATTTAGGTTGGCAACCTCGAAATATAGGAAGTTTAACTTTCAATCATGGTCGCCATTGCTGTAAGTACGACAAAACAAACTATCGCGCAAAAATTACATATTATGTCTTCAAACGTAAAATGTAATTTTCCACACTTATGCCATAATTTTAAATTAACATCCATGATTTCTTAAAACTTTCAAACAAACTGAATTTTAAGTAAGAAGATTTGTTAATTAAATATACGTTAATCTTTAAAAAAATACTCTTCTCCATAACTTCCTTCGTTATATTGCATCAATATTGTAAATATCAGCAGAAAATGGATACACTCTTGACACAAATGGCAAGGAAATAGGTTCGGCGATCTGGAGGGACAAAAGCATTGAAGTGTGTACCTATTGTGTATCGATAGTGTATTGCGAAAATGTCTGTTTTCTTACAACTATTCCAGTAGAAGAAGAATGTGTTGAACTGGAATTGAACGTTTTTATCAATCGTATATCTTCACCTAGTATTAATATGTCTTTCTTTGATTCCATTATAATTGCTGAAATTATTATATTATTTAATTTACTTGTGTTTCTGTTAGATTCTTCTTATATTCCATCGCAGTTTAACTTCTCATATCCATCCACAGTAATTCTGCCCGAGGGCAGGTCTTTCACTGCAATCATAGCATTTTCATACTATGCTTTGCAGCTTTACCAGGGAATTATGGGCGTGGTAGCTTCCCATTGCTTTCCACACCGGTGAAGGATGGTGATGATAACGATAAGGATGATGATGGTGGCCGAATGATTTTCGGGAACCGTTGGGCCCTAAGCTTCCTGACATTTGTCTTACAGGTGAGGAAAAAACCCGAAAAAACCTCACCCAGAAAAACTGTCCCGACTGGGAATCGAACTCGGGCCCGCTGCGTGACATGATATCACGCTACCTCGAGACCACAGCGGTGGACATAACTTCTCATATTTCTTTCATTCTTTCTCACTGGCACTATCGAACCCGTAGGTTCATGGCCGCACGGACATAGCTCTCCATACATCCCTATCCTGAGCTAATGCCTTCCAATCATTCCCTATATAATCTACTTCCCTCAAACCATAGTTAATGTTGTTCTGCCACCTCATTCTTGGTTTACCAACTGGGCGTTTTCCCTCTGGATTTCCTACAAGAAGCTTCCATGCACGTCTTTCATTCCCCATACGCGCAACATGTCCTGCCCAACGCAGTCTACGAGACTTAATTGTTCTTATTATATCTGGCTTCCTATAAACACCATGTAGTTAATTGTTAAGTAGTCTTCTCCATTCACCTGTCTGTTCTACTTTCTTTGGTCCAAAAATTTTCCTAAGAACTTTATTCTCAAAAACTCGTAATCTTATTTCCTCCCTTAAAGTAAGAGTCCATGTTTCGCACCCATATAATATAACTGGTACAATAATAGTTTTATATATTTTCAGTTTAACGTTTTTTTAAAGGAGTTGGGACATCACAAGTCTGTGCAATGCATAATATCACGCATTTCCAGAATTGAGCCTATGTTTAATTTCTTTGTGCACCTCATTCCTATTTGTGATTATTGTTCCTAGGTATTTGAATTCAGCCACTTCCTCAAAATTTCCCTCATTTGTCATTAGCTGTCCATTTCCATTATATAATATAACTCACATTTATACACAGACAAACTTCAGGGACTGTTTCCTGAAAATGAAGAAAAAAGGTCCTATAAACATGTGTCCGGAAATGAACGATGTGCGTGCAACGATACAAATCGTCCCGGTACACAGTACACAGCATAATCACATCCACGTCAAAAGAGATGTTCAAAGTGGCCTCCATGGGATACAATGCACGCGTTCACTCGTATTATCTATTGCCTCACTCTTTCGCATGTTCCATCCTCTCTCCGAATAACGCCACAGGCGATGTGGCACGCTGTTGAAGGGTAAGCACATCAGGAACTGTTCCAGCATACACAACGCTTTTCAGATGCCCCCAGAGATAAAATGCATTTATGGACACTTACTTATTCATAGGACATTTTTTTCCTCTATTTCCAGTCAGGAATCAGTCCCTGCAGTTTGTCGGTGTAATTAAAATCCATCCTGTATAGGCCTACCTCACACCTCCTGGGCCTTACAGTGCCACGACCTGACGGGAATGTGTTGTATTGAAATATTTAACACATTCATTAAGAGAAAAATTAATTTAGAACACATTGTGACTTCATGGAAGCAATTATACCACTAAATGTCTGATTTGATTATTTGTATCAAAAACACGTAACCTTGCCTATTCAAACAAATGAATTGTCGAAATTCAGAAATTTAATGCAGTATTTCCACGGGCTTTAGCGTGTGTTTTTATCCTCTGGAAATCGAATCAAGTTCTTAACCTTCATTTACACTTGCATTTTCAGCAAATCTAAAAGTAATATGCTCATCAGTAATAACAAGTCTAGACACCCATACCGAAAAAAATTAGTTACATAAAGTGGAAAATCAAAGAGTAGGCCTATATTATTACTGAATGGGATATGTTATGGCAAAATACTAACAATGGTATGATAATTTGAGAATTATTTTTCCCAACAATCTACGATAGACTTAAAAGCCCAAATACAGTTCCCAGCTCCATATTAACTCAATTTTTAACCGGACATGGACAATTTCAGGCATATTTATACAAATTTAAAATATCAAATGCAAATTGTAAATGTGGAGAAGATATTCAAATAGTCAAACATATTGTATTTAATTGTCCAATGTTGTGGTTTGAACGTTACAAACTTGAAACATATTTGAATTTTAATGAAAAAAATATTTCAGTCCTCTTTGTAATATTAACGACAAAAAATGTTATAATTATTTCTTTTCTTTTGTAAATAGTGTTAATTCTCAACTATAATTTAATTTTACTGTGTTCATCTTTGCTATATTGTTATATAATTGTTCTTTTTTGCGCGAGAGTGCACTTTGTCAGCAATGGCGACCATTATTGAAAGTTCAACTTCCCACATTTCGAGATTGCCAACCTAAATAACTATATTGTAATATTACATTTACACCCACGTGTGGGAAGTAAATCCACCGCCCTCTATGTATGCTACGTACAATGTATACACAAAAAATATCCAAAAGGTAGTGTTAATATACATTATCCGAAACAAATCACTGCATCTTAAATGAACTGAACTTTATTTGAAACAATATAAAACAACAAATACGTACTTGCGGCCATGTTATCAATAATTGTTCTCAAGGCCTCGTGTTGTTTCAACTAATAAACATTGCCCACACTGTTAACGTTAGTCAATTGTTTATAATGAACGCAAATATTTCCAACAGCGATGTTATTATTTTACTATTATTTATTATTTTGAATACAGTCCACCGCTGTGGTCTCGGGGTAGCGTGCTGCCCTGTCAGGCAGCGGCCCCGGGTTCGATCCCCGGTCGGGACAGTTTTTCTGGGTGAGGTTTTTATCGGGGTTTTTCCTCACCTGTAAGACAAATGTCAGGAAAACTTTAAGGCCCAAACGGTCCCCAAAATCATATGGTCATCGCAATCATCATCATTCATATTCATCTTAGGTTAAGCTTAGGATTAGGGACTCTCCTGGTGCACCATTATAATCATCATCACCCATCATATCGTAACCCCGCCTTCCAGGCGCCCCGACCTCAGAAGTGGGTTACAAGTACGCCATGCCAGGAGAGAAACCAGGAATGTCGAAAGACATACCTGGGGCATTTGAAAAAAAAAATTGAAAACACCATCGCGCAAAAAGTAATGTACAACGCACGTTTGTGAAGTGTAGTACAGAATCTCGGAAATTAAAAACCTCGCTGTCGCTCGGTTTTGAGACATTTTTCCTGAATTCTGTAAAAACTATTTCCCAACCTCGCATCGTAATATAACTTACTATTATTTTCAACTATAATTTAATTTTATTCTGTTCATCTTTGCTATATTGTTACATATTTGTCGTTTGTTCTACTGTTTTATGTTAACTTATTTGTTAATGTTACATAATTACAACCATTATATACCGTAAGGTAAATGAATAATAGTTTAAAAAACTAAAAAAACACGCTTTATTAGAAAACCGAACTAAAAAATGAAAAATAATTTTAATTTCCAACATGCTTGGGATAAAATTAAGGTGGTCAACAAAAAAAAATCATCTCGAACACATCTAGAATAAAACTAGAGTTATCTACAAAAAAAATACCATCAAAAGCGTGGGATGCTTTTTATAGTTTTTACGTTTTCTTCTTAGAGACTTTACTTTTACCAATATATGTTTATTATCAAATATAATAATTGATATAGAACACTCCACGCTTTTGATGGTAATTTTTTTTTTTTTTGTAGATAACTCTAGTTTTATTCTAGATGTGTTGGAGATGATTTTTTTGTTGATCACTTTAATTTTATCCCAAGAGTGTTGGAAATTAAAATTATTTTTCTTTTCTTAGTTCGGTTTTCTAGTAAAGCGTGTTGTTTTAGTTTTTTAAACTAATATTTATTTTTTATTTTTTAGATTTAATATTTTACAGAATAAGATAAAAATCTAAATATCTTTAAATTGGATACTATTGTAGTATGAACTAAAAGTAATATCCCACTTGATGTGAAAACAGGTCAAAAGGCCTAATTTCATGAAGCAGAAGAAAGAAGAAGAAACTAAAAGTAATACTCTTCTAAGAAAATTCCTCCCAGCCGGATTTGAACCAGCGACCTATGGATTACTGAAATTATATACCACTACAGTCCACCGCTCTACCAACTGAGCTCTTACAACGATTGCGTAAGAAGTTGATAAGTCCGTAACCTATTATACCGGTTTTTATTATTTTGATTTTCTTCTGATTCTGGCCAGGATTTTAGAAATATTTATGAAATGATTGTATT
Source organism: Diploptera punctata (assembly GCA_030220185.1). Classification (NCBI taxonomy): domain Eukaryota; kingdom Metazoa; phylum Arthropoda; class Insecta; order Blattodea; family Blaberidae; genus Diploptera; species Diploptera punctata. The sequence goes on along the minus strand of JASPKZ010009800.1, from coordinate 3,192,378 downwards.
GTCATTGGTCCTTCACAAGTATACAAAGTTTCAAGTCGATCCAATGATTGTAAGTAGGTGAAAATCGTGTTGAAAGATTCCGTTACATAATTACATAGACTCTTTTGTCGATTTTCTTATGATTCTGGCCAGGATTTTAGAAAACAATTATGAAATAGTTGTATTGTCTTTGGTCCTTTACAAGTATACAAAGTTTCAAGTCGATCCAATGATTTTAAGTGGGTGAACATCGCATTGAATAGATTCCGTTACATAGATAGATACATGTCATGCTAATATAAAGCGTTGAAAAGGGGTTATAATATTTGGATATAATAAAAAAATATAATAATAATAATAATAATAATAATAATAATAATAATAATAATAATAATGCTTTATTTAAGCTGGGAGTATTTACATAAGTAGGGAATAATTTAGTTAATGACAATCATTAATAACTCTTGTCATTAACATCACAATTCAAATCTGAGCGTAAAGTAGCCGTCACATTTTGCTATGAATGACACTTTTGTTTCAAGTTTGAGGCCGCGGTGGACTAGTGGTTATGCTCCTTGCCGCTGGTCGCGAGGGTCACGGGTTTCAAACCCGGCCGGGGTCGATGGATTTTTTTAGGATGGAAAAATCCAAGGAGCAAGTCCTCCGGGAGGAACTTTAAGCCGTGGGTTCCGAGTCCTGAAGATTTTCAGGCTCATAAAAAATCCTTAAACCTGAATGAAAAAAGCCTTCTAAGCAAAATTTACCGAATTTTCCCGTCCTAGTACTATTTTGTTTTCCTAGATGTATGAGGCGGAACGCTGACCACGGACCACTCAAATGAAATCTATACGAAAACAAGTGTAACTAAATTAGTATGGTTCAAATTCTCCCCTGTATGGGGAGAGCGCCTAAATCTCTGTTAAGGGAAACATGGGCTTACAAGACAAGAATGTTATTTTACATGCCATATATCTACGACACGGAAAACATGGCTTTAGTTCGCTAGTGTTGGAATCCATTCTGGAGATTTTTAAATCCATCTACTATGACCAGCCTCATGGGCTAGTGGTCAGCAGTACTGAGGTCCCGGGTTCGATTCCCTGCCAAACCATAGGAAATTTTTCTTAAAGGGAATAATTTATGTGGTTGCCCATGGTCTGGAGTTTAGGTTAAGTTTAGGTTAAGAACTCCCCTGGCGCTTTATTATCATTTATCATCCATCATATCATAGGGATAACGTAACTCCGTCTTTCAGATGCCCCAACCTAAGAAGTGGATTACAATTCCGCCAATGCCAATTGAGAAAGCCAGAAATTCCATAAAAGACAACCTGGTGGCATTAGAACCAAAAAAAAAAAATCCATGTACTACAGCCGAGTTGAAATCTGCGAACCTTGAAATCTAACGGCAGTACTTCCCTATCATAGGAATCCATTCTTAAGAATTTTAAATCCACGTACTACGCCTTGCTTCGAACCTCGAACATTGGAACCTGAAGTAAGCATGATAATCACCAGTACATCGGGACCGAACTCACCAAAGCGATGGATTCTTATTTTGGTTATTATCTGTTTTAACTTTTGGACACCAGTCTTAAGGCTGTAGAAAAAGAATATGAAGAAGCGCACGATTGTCTATTAGAAATATCACTTAAATCCAAAAAGAATTAGGCAACATTTTGAGATAAATCATTTTGCATATATGAATAACGTTTTGAGGAATGAACTGTAATTGTAACTTAATCTTCTGACGCGATGTAATTGGATTTAAATTGCAAGCTGTGTTAAAATGTCGTGTGGAATTAGAATTGATTTGTCAATTTGAATCAATGAAATGTTTTATAGATTCTGTTTTGTACTAATTTTGTACTAATTGTACTACAATTTATTTCCATTTCTTCTCAAAGTGGCATAGCTCCCTCTCTCATTAGACTTCTCAATTATGAAATATGAAATAATTGGTGACAATAATTCGATATTTTTTCCACACTAATATCGGTTGCTGTCCAATATATATATATATATATATATATATATATATATATATATATATTGCAAGGAAAATTCCAGTAATACTTTGGATTACTAGACATGATCTTAGTAAAGATCCAAAATTCCATCATTTTCTAATATTGGAGGGGGATGGAAGTTCAACTAAGGCATTATTTGCTATTTTAAGTAATGGGTGATTAACTGGTAATGATTTATTCATTATGTTATTTGGCGGAGAGGCCCTTTGAAGATATTAGTAATTTTTACTACTGCTATATATATCACCCTCGTAGTGGTGATAGGGCTCTCTTACACCCATAGAAACGTATCCAAATACTGGATTATATGTACACCATGAAATTAACTGCATATGTTCTAGAGTTATGCTGGAACATACTGTATATCGGTCGTTTTCGATAATTGGTTTCACTTCAACCCTCTGAAATCCCCCTTTGGAGATGCTACAGGTATTTTATTTCTTGCACCCACTATCCTAGGTTATAATAAACATGTGAACTAAATGTGGTTGAAATTTCTCCAGGCGTTCGAAAAGTATTATGCTGACGCAGATATTACTTCATTTATATATAGATAATGGTTTAGTTTTATTGGGATGTTTTTAGACTTACTGAATAATTTCTCTACAAATCTAATATATAAAAATCAATATTTGTTTGATTGTTCGTTCGTATTCTATGCGCGGCTACACCGTTGTTCCGTTTTTGATGTTTTTTTTTGTTGTAGAATGTTCAAGAGATTCCCGGGATGAACATAGGGTATAAGAGAGTTGTGATATTCAACCCCTTCACCCCTATAAATCACCCTTTGTAGTGAAAAACGTGAAATAAAGTCCCTAATTTGTCGCTTAAATGGCTTACACTGCCTAAACCATAACAAATAAACCAAATTATGTACACAGAATTGAATATCTCGCAGAACTGTACAAAAAAGTCCGCGACAGCATATGTTTATCTCTTACGGATAACTCACAATAACCATTTCTGTCCTTCATTGATGCCAAGGACGTCGAGACAAGTACGTAAATTCCTGTGCAACATAGCAGCAGATGGCGGGTATTCTTTTACGGATAACTCACAATAACGAATTTTGTCTTTTAGCTCATTTATGCCAAGAAGATCGAGTTAAGTCTTTCATTGATACCGAGAAGTTGGGGATAAATAGATTCCTGGGCAAGTGTGCTCTGCCATACTGTTCATCCGATTGAGATGGGGTTTTTGAAAAATGTTCAGGATTTTCCGGGGATGAACATAGGCTATAAGAGAATTGTAATACTCAAACTCTTTACCTCTAAAAACCATTCTTTGTAGTGAAAAACTGAAATAAAGTTTAAATGGCTTACTCTGCCTAAACTATAACAAATACACCAAATTAATGTACACAGAATTGAACATCTCAAAAACCTCTATAAAAAAAGTCCGCGCCAGCATATGTTTATCTTCTACGGATAACTCACAATGATTATTTTTGTCCTTCATTGATGACAAGATGATCGACATAAGCAGATTCCCGGGCAAGTATAACAGCGCACGGCTGGTGGTAAAGACACATTTAGGAGTAGCAGCGGACGCCGGGTATTAACTAGTGATAAATAAAAAAGCTTAATTCTGTATTGTTGAAGTAGACTCTTTATAATAAACCACACCTGTCTCTACAAGTCACTTTCTTTGGCACCTTCCCCTCAACGAAGGTAAGATTTCTCAGAAAGATTCACATCTTGAATAAACCGCAGTTTGTTTTCTAACACACTCAACATTTTTATTTTTTTTACACGTGTGGGAAGAAAGACTCTATTTTAAACTGGTAAATAGTTTCCATACGTCACATGGATCTAAATCATTGTAATTTCTAACAGATTTACACTATTCTTTTCATTTCAAATTATTAACCTTGAAATGTTTTTATACGCTTTATATTAGCTTGACCTGTATCTATCTATCTATCTATCTATCTATCTATCTATCTATCTATCTATCTATCTATCTATCTATCTATCTATCTATCTATCTATCTATCTATCTATCTATATTCTATCTATCTATCTATCTATCTATCTATCTATCTATCTATCTATCTATCTATCTATCTATCTATCTATCTATCTATCTATCTATCTATCTATCTATCTATCTATCTATCTATCTATCTATCTATCTATCTATCTATCTATCTATCTATCTATCTATCTATCTATCTACCTACCTACCTACCTATCTATCTATCTATCTATCTATCTATCTATCTATCTGTCTATCCGTCCATCTAGTCCATCTAGTCCATCTAGTCCATCTAGTCCATCTAGTCCATCTAGTCCATCTAGTCCATCTAGTCCATCTAGTCCATCTAGTTCATCATCTAGTTCATCTAGTTCATCTAGTTCATCTAGTTCATCTAGTTCATCTAATTCATCTAATTCATCTAATTCATCTAATTCATCTAATTCATCTAATTCATCTAATTCATCTAATTCATCTAATTCATCTAATTCATCTAATTCATCTAATTCATCTAATTCATCTAATCCATCTAATCCATCTATCTATCATTCAACGCGATTTTCACTCACTTAAAATCATTGGATCGACTTGAAACTTAGTATACTTGTAAAGGACCCGTGACAATACAATAATTTCATATTTAATATCTAAACTCCTGGTCAGAATAATCAGAAAATAAAAAAAATATTTTTGTATCTATATAACCGAATCTTTGAACACGATTTTCACCCACTTAGAAACATTGGATCGACTTGAAACTTTGTATACTTGTAAAGGATCCGTGACAATACAATAATTTCATATTTTGTTTCTAAAATCCTGGCCAGAATCATCAGAAAATAAAACAAAATGAAAACTGGTATAATAGGTTTCGGACTTGTCGACTTTTTATTCAATTGTTGTAAGAGCTCAGTTGGTAGAGCGGTGAACTCTAGTGGTATATCATTTCAGTAATCCATAGCTCGCTGGTTCAAATCCGGCTGGGAGGAATTTTCTTAGAAGAGTATTACTTTTAGCTCATACTACAATAGTATCGAATTCTAAGACATTTACATTTTTATCTTATTCTGTAAAATGTTAAAACTAAAAAATAAAAAGTAAATAATAGTTTTAAGAAACTAAAATAACACGCTTTATTAGAAAACTGAACTAAAAAATGAAAAATATTTTAATTTCCAACACGCTTGGGATAAAATTAAAGTGGTCAACAAAAATCATCTCCAACACATATAGAATAAAACTTGAGTTATCAACAAAAAGAAAATAATTTCACCATCAAAAGCGTTGGGTGTTCTATATCAATTAATATATTTGATAATAAACAGATATTGGTAAAAAGTAAAGTATCTAAGAAGAAAATGTAAAAATCATGAAAAGCACCTCACGCTTTTGATGGTAAAATTAGTTGTTTTTTTATAACTCTAGATTTATTCTATATGTGTTGCAGATGATTTTTTGTTGACCACTTTAATTTTATCCCAAGCGTGTTGGAAATTAAAATAATTTTTCATTTTTTAGTTCGGTTTTCTAATAAAGCGTATTATTTTAGTTTTTTAAAACTATTCTTTATTTTTACTACTTTCTAACATAAACCACAATTATGTATCAATACTTTTAAAATTCATTACGAAAAACCGTTGAGGTCACACATTTTAAATTCTTTTAAAGTTTGAGGAAGACTGAGCTATCAGGTACTTATTTTATATTTTAAATAATTAAACTGAGCAACAAAAAAGTAACTTTTTTGTCTCAGAAAGAAAAATACGTGATTCTGATTGTATGTTTTCTCCTGAATTCAAATATGATAACTGCTTTTCTCCATCACGCAAGGTTTCCGAGAGACAGGCATTTATAATTTCAAACATGTTAATATTGTCTACATCCGTACCTACACTATGTTCGAACATTCGGATTCACCTAGAAAGTAAGAAATGACGATTTTCTGCTATATTTCGCCTGTGGAGCATCCCTCGTAATGACCCAACAATAATCGGCCATCATATTAGAATTCCATTTGCCGTGATATCTCTTTTCCATAGCTGAAATCTCCTAAGTTAGCTCATTTGGTTTTATTTTACAATGGACAAATGGACAAAAAAAGTATATTAAAAAATAATTATTTAAATCCATTAATTGAAATTGAAAAAAAATCTGTGGGTGATGGAGAAATTCCGAATACATATTTGAAAACACGATAAAAAACTGCATCAAGTACAACTATTGGTACTCATGAGACAAAAATCATGTTGACCAGCGTAATCAAAGGCCAAGAAAGGAGTGTATAAGTATTAATTTATCTTTTCTATGATATGTGCTCGTTCCATTAAAAATATTCTGCTGATATCGTTTGTTTTATACTAGTTAAATCCTGTCTTTCATTATTTTCCAGAGACCGCCGACTAAATTTATGTTGTTCAAGATTTTTCTCCAAGACCTTAAGAATATATTTTATACTAGGAATAAACCCTTCCTTGCGCATCTTAAGTCTAGTCGCCGCAGTGCTTTGCGAATAAAATTATCAACATGTGTCATTTTGCTTTCGCCATTTCTCCTCAACTCATAGTGGGGCTTTCCAGAACTCTTTTTGTCCGTTTATGACGTAAAATCTCTCCTACTCACTCCTAGATAATCCAATAACTTTCGTTGTTCTTTCCCACACACTAACTAACTCACTGGAATATCGAACCCGTAGGTTCATGGAAGCGCTGTCATAAAGCTCTCTATACATTACTATCCTGAGCTGATGTCTTCCAATCATTCCCTATATAATCTACACGCCGTTCACCTACTTAGAATACTCTTTTAGGATACATATCCAGATATAGTAATTTAATACACTGTCTGTATTAACCCATACATTCCCATGTAGGGACTGTGTGCTCCCTTTAGAGAGTTACTTAATAAAGCTAATTTAGTTACGCTTATTTCCCTACAGAGTGTCAAGTCGTTAGCTCATCACCTCGAAGACACTGTCAGGGGACATATGAGGTATTATCTGTATGGGAAAGCAGATTAAATTTTGTTCAGTGAGTGTAATTTATGTTATTTAATAAAACACTTTGTAATAATGATACAATATGGAGAGTAATTGGGAATTTATTTTAGTAATTAATAGTATAATTAATTTTAATTAAATTGATAATTACATATTTTAGTAAAATATAGTATTTACAGGTCTAAAGCTTATCGAGTAAAAAGAGAATTTATGAACATGGAATTAATTGGAAAACAAATACCGAACTCGTATAAATATGTGGTCATTTAGTCGCATGACATTTGACATTTTTTTTCAATTATTTAATTAACATCGTACAATTGTTTTTTAAAGACGCTTAATTTGTTGATGATGTATGAGTTAATTAGTTGTTATTGATGAACAACAACAATATTTTTGTCCACATGTGTGTTGATAATAAACACTATTATTTCTAAATGAAATTGAATGCAGACGCATTTTTATAACGAAATAGTCATACAAAAATTGTTTCAGTGGGATGGTGTGTATTACGAACATAAACGCCTTGATTCTAGTTTCTTGTTCAACATAGTTTATTCGAATTTATTTCCATTGTGAGGGCTTTTTTCCTACGCACCAGAAACACTTTATTTAAAATTCTTCGACCGAAAATTCTATTGACTTAACGGGAATTGAATTCGCAAACCTCGGATCTGGAGAAAAATGCACGATTCTGATATAACCAAGGCATTATCTTACAAGAGTCGGTGTTTATTTTTATCTTCTTCTTCTTCTTCTTATACTTCTTCACTTCAAGGTTTAGGCGATTCGCCTGTCCCGATTTACAATGATTCCTTCCATCTCTTCTCAGGTCTTCCTACATCCGTTAATCCTTTTGATTTATAATTATATGCTATCTTGGGCAATCTTGTTTCTTCCATTCTCTGAACATACTGTTCGCAGCCGACGCAGTGTTGAATTCTTTCATTTATTGAATATATTTCTAATTCACTTCTTTTTCCTTCATTTTTATGTAGTCCAATTTTGTGCATCATTTGGTCTTTCTTAGAAAAATCATTTCTGCACTTTTTATTCTACTCGAACTCCTCTTATTTGTTACCCAGGACTCACTACCGTATACATGTACCGGTACCGCCATTGCTTAATATCGTATCCTTCCTTGTTTTATGTTTTAGTGTTCTATGAATGGTGCTACATATCATTTGAAATGTTGATAATTTTATGTCTCTATCATTTTTTGTTCTATATCCAGAAGACAAGTTTATTTATCGTTCAAAGTATATTTGACGGCAAGTGTATTTAGCTGAAATGTGTTCGAAGTTAGGATGATATTCGATTCAGCTGCTGAAGATTGAAAAGCCATATTTTCTCACTTTAATGCCATCTAATAAAGATATGTAAACAATTGTACCCACAGACCCTCTAAAAATCTCACAGAAAAATATATCAATTTATGATTCCGTCTAGCTTCAGTACCATGACCACAGAATCCTACCAAGAATGAAATTTTGTGCCGTCGCAACGCGCTAACAATATCCTCTTGTCTGTTAATATCGCCTCACTGTGATGTTTTGTCCAGCGGCTCGCTTTGTTTCCCGACACCTATTATTTATAATTATATACAAAGATGCCGACTACCGCCACTACAATAATTCCGCATGTTAAGCATTGTTGCGCGGCATCCGCTTTTATATAAATGGACAACCATCATAGCGAGGCTACAATACCCATTCCTTGCATATGAAATGGATAGCTGAAAAAAACATCAGAATTTCACAAATATAGATAGAACTGTAAGGTCTTTGTCTGATGGCATAAAATGAAATTATTCCGAGATATAGTCTATCTAATTATCTAGCGAATCTTACACCGAACCTTTCAAGTGCAGGACGACCTGACAATTCAAACGATGTTAACATTTGCATGAACGAGGGATGAAAGCAATAGGAACACAACATCAAGACGGGGCCAGATACAGTTAGGTGCTGCAAACAACATTGCATAATGTAGCAGACAATTGAGGCGTTGCGGATATTAAGGGCCAACTCGATTTATTTACTCGTATATGAACTATAGTGGTTCTCCCAGATAACTCGCCCCTAATATCCGCAACGCCTCAATTACAGTTGTACAACAAAGTAACTAAAACACTATGCAGTATCGTCGATGCTACCAAGCACAAAGGAACTAACATAAAAAAAACAATGCACAATTTATAAGTACACAAATGCCTATAATACGTGTATCAGAACTGGAATGAAAGTTACTCCCTGAACGTATTGCACAGTTGTAGAGTAAATTGAACAATACTGGGAAGGACTTTATAATACTCCCTACCCCTTTCACTACTTCGCGTAGTACCTATAATGTAGTACTTGTTTTGGTGTTAAATCCGACAGGCCTGATAATTACAGTGTATCGCCTTTTGGAACTACCGTTCTTAAACTCGTTTTGTTCAACATGCACTTATTATTGTAATTTTTACCTGGATATTAAAAGTGGTGAACATCACGAAAATAATATATATATATATATATATATATATATATATATATATATTTAAAAGGAAGCCAGTTTTAGAGTCAAAATATCTGAGTCATCAAAATTGTTAAAATTGTATACACATAAGAGGAAGTTCGGGTAATGTGGACCCTTCGGTTTGAGTGGACCCTGTTAATATTTTTTTTAATTGGTGCTGCCCTGGAACAGAAAATATTTTAATTTCTTCCCCTCATCAACTTTGACGTGTTCAAATCAGTTTCTTTTGTTCTTTGTGGGAAGAAGAGTTTATTTGTGATATTTATGAAAACGACCATTTAAAAGTTTTTCAAGCTAAGGATTAATTCTTAATTTCTGATATTGAATATTACAAATGTTGAAAAAACTCCTAAATATATTACATTATGTAGATGCTGTTTTAATATACTGACGGGTTTGGTTTGATATTATGTGACATGGCTGCTGTATAAAATAATTAAAGATAACAAAGGAATTCGATTAATGTAGACCCTCCACGAGGCGGATAAAGTTAACATGGGTCCACTTTACACGAATACATATATTTTATCAGTAAAGGTGCTGTATGTAAAAGCCATACACTTAATTAATTTTATTTAATATCCTTATAATTTTACCTAAACCCAAAGACGGTCGCTGCCTGCAGATGAATGACGTGTGAATGTTATAATCAACGGTAATTTTTCAAAACATTAAATAAATACCAACGCATTTAATTACATTCAACTATAAATAGTTTCAGATTAATTTGTGCCTCTCTGTATAAATTAATATAGTAAATAATCTTAAAATAGTCTAAAGGCTAGAATGGACTCTGGGATTCACTTTACCGCAATATGGCAATATGGAGGTTAAAGTGGACCGTTCTTGTAATATAAAAAGTTTATAAATTATGAAGATATTTGCATATTTCAATAAAGTAATATTTCACAATTACAACACTATTGTTAATCACTGCAATTAAACAAAATTCAACTCCCTTAATTAAAATAAAAAAATACAACGAATTCAAAATAGGGGTCCAATTAGCTGAAGTTCCTCTACAGTATTATGATTAAATAGGAGTATGGAACGGTATAAATTGTTTCGGATATAATTGGGGAATAGATTGAAAACTATTTATCCGATCTGATTGAGGGTCTTTCCACTTTTCAGCGGTTGCCCTTTTACCAGCCGGCTGCTGGCCCTTCACATCCACATGTGTCAATCACAGAGGTAGATGATCAACAGCCAGTGTAGGGGTGACATGTGGTTAGCATGTCGAGTCCCCCAGCCGTTATAGCTGGTTCCTCAACCTGGAAAACTATTTATAACTTTTCAATAAAATCTTCAAATTTTTAACTTTTTTTGAATGCGTAAAATTGTCAGCACATCATAATTCTATAAAAGCTAAATATAAAAAAAATAGGGTTGATTAGATCTTAACGGTTAGTTGTTTTCAAATCTGTAATTAAGTTCTAAAATCTTCTCACTCCATCCCACACCCCTATTTTAATTAATATTAGATATATAGTAGATTACCAAATAAAATCTTACATTATTTTCCGAGAAGAAGAAAAGATGTCTGACGTCCTCGGAAGAGATGGTCTTAGATCCATTAGTGAAGACGAAACAGGCAACTAATGCCTAATCCAGGAAGTGCAGAAGAATAAGAAGATTATATATGTCTGCGGAACAATTAGACGAACCTATAAAAAAAACAAAAGCCCAAATCAGATTCTATAAAACGTTGGCCATACCAGTATTAACTTAAACGTGAAAAGTGAGCAATCAATAGATTTGAGAAAATAAAAACCGAGGAAAAAATGGCAAGAACACATTTTCAGGATGGACAGAACAAGAATCACCCGACAATCGATAATTTACAAGCCCACGGGTAGGAGAGATGTTTGGCGACCAAGAAGATAGGAAAGATTTGGATTCTTGACTGAATGGAACGGACCTGCAATAACAATCGGTAGCTCATATAATTATATGAGATATTTGTTCCCTATTTATTACCTGAAAACCCTATCTACACACATCCACATACATATTGTTTATATATGTGTGTGTATGTGTAGGCCTATATAATATATGTGTATGCATATATAGGCCTATATATATATATATATATATATATATATATATATATATACGGGATGAGTCTAAATTCACCTTACAAAGTTTGAGGATTTACAAAGGAGACCAAGCCAATTAAATTTAACATAGGAACCCATGTCCAGAAATGTACCATTCTTTCGTTACACATAAAATACCACTACAACACATGTTGCTGTCTCCGACTCCTGCTGCCTGTCGTCTGAAACCACTTACGAGAAGGGCTCGATGTGACAACCACCGACTTCAATACGCCGTACCATGTTCTCGTACACACGATCACCAACCCCTGGTCCTCCAACATCCGACGCAGCCATAACTCTTGCTAGTAGGTCTTCCTCGGATTCTACAATTGTATCGTAGGTTTTCTTGTGACCTCACAGGTAGTATTCTAGCGGGGTCAAGTCGGGAGAATGTGCAAGCCAAGCAATCGGATCTGCCATTGCATAGAGCTTCGCCATACAATAGCATCATTTCTGTGTGTGCATGCCATGGATAACAGCAACACAGTACCAATGAAGTACGTACAACTTGTACTGTCGTGAAGGATTACTACTGTACTGCGCATGTACAAACGTCTCACAAACTCAACTGAATAGCACGTAAACAAACTTGCAGTGGACATGGTACATCAGGTGAGCTGAGAATGACGTGTAAACTACCCTAGTTAAAACTATGCTAGTGAGTGGCGCCGAAAAACCGTGTGTGGTGATTTTGCGTGTAGCGGTAAATCGGTACGTTTCCGGACACGAGTTCCTATGCTAAACTTAATTGTCTAGGTCCCTACTACAAGTCCTAAAACTCTGTAAGGGGAATTTAGACTCACCCTAATATATAAATAAATAAATAAATATATATATATAAATATATATATATATATATCCATATTAATTCTGCCCGAAGGCAGGTCCTTCACTGCAATCATAGAATTTTCATGCTATGCTTGCAGCTTTACTAGGGAATTGTGTAGGTGTGGTAGCTTCCCGTTGCTTTCCACACCGGTGAAGGATGATGGTGATGATGATGATGGCCATATGATTTCGGGGACCGTTTGGGCCTTAAAGTTTTCCTGACATTTGTCTTACAGGTGAGGAAAAACCCCGATAAAAACCTCACCCAGGAAAACTGCCCCGACCGGGGATCGAACCCGGGCCCGCTGCGTGACAAGGCAGCACGCTACCTCGAGACCATAGCGGTGGACTATATATATATATATATATATATATATATATATATATATATATATATTTGATTAAATTTAATTTAATTATTAAGTAAGAAAGCTTAAATGATTTTATGGGACGATAAGATAAATATTGTCCACTGCCGCCAGTTTTTCTATGACATTTCTGGCTTTCTCCCCTGACATTCGTGGAATTGTAATCCATTCCTTAGGTTGGGACACCTTGAAGGCGGAGTTGCGTTATCCCGGTAATATGATGGGTGATAAATGATAATGAATGCGAGGATAGTCATTAACCTAAACTCGGCCTAATTTCCAGATCACGGACGACTACAAGAATAATTCCCTTTAAGAAAAAATATTTATCTTCTGACCAGGAATAAAATCCGCGACCTCATGAACTGTAGTCTGAAATGCTGACCACTCTAAAATGTATCTTATTCTTCTTCTTCACTTCACGGTCTAGGCAAATTGCCTGTTCCGCCTCACAGTAGTTGTGTCCATCTTTTCTCTGACCTTCCTACATTCCTTGAACGTCTTGGCTTGTAGTTAAATGCTATTTTTAGTAATCATGTTACATTCTTTCTTTCTAAACCATTTATCTCTATAATCTTTGATTTTATCATTCAGTGGATATATATTTAGCTCTGTTTTTATATATTATTTATCCAATACAATCTTGTGTAGCCTTTTTTTCTTCTTCTCAGGAAGTTCATTTCTACGCAGTGTATTCTACTTTGTATTTTTTTGGTCATTACCCAAGTTTCACTCCCATAAAGTAATGCAGGAACTGTCAATGTTTTATAAAACTTCAATGTAGTATCTCTTCTTGTTTTGTTCTTTAATGTTTTATGTATAGTTTCGCATATCATTTGGAATTTCGACAGTTTCATATTTATGTCTATTCCAATTTTTGTGTTTATAGTAATATTACAACCTAAATAATTAAAATAGGTTACTTGTTCCAGAGGTTTGTTGTCTATTATGATTTTTAATCTTATGTCCATTTCCCCTAAATGCCATTATTTTTATTTTTATTTTTATTTTTAAAATTGAAGAGCATAGGGCAATAACATGATAAGCCACATATTGTTCTTCCTGAGATATAAGGATTTTAATGTATTCACGTATATTTTCACGGCCGGAGTTGTTATGATTATCTTGATGAAGATTTTCGGGCTGTAGTGCCGTGGTCGTGAGGCTTGTAGTTCCCCTACGTTTCGTCAGAGACTGCGTCTGGCATCCTCAAGGGTTGTCTTGAGACTGGCAATTCAGTCCACTGTCTGTCCTATTTATACGCGGTGAACGTATAAATAGGACAGACAGTGGACAGAATAGCCAGTCTCAAGACAACCCTTGAGGATGCCAGACGCAGTCTCTGGCGAAACGTAGGGGAACTACAAGCCTCACGACCACGGCCTACAGCCCGAAAATCTTCATCAAGATAATCAAAGGATTTTAATGTTTCAAAAAGTTATGAATACCAATAGGACAGTATTGTTATTAATACATTGTGTGTTTATACCATCGTTGTGGTTTCGAGGTAGCGTGTTGCCTTCTCACACAACGGATCCGGGTTAGATCCCCGGTCGGGACAAGTTTCCTCGCCTATGGGTTTTTTCGGGGTTTTCCCCACCTGTAAGACCAATGTCAGGAAACTTTAAGGCCCAATCGGTCCCCGAACATCATATGACCATCATTATCATCATTAACATATTCATTAGGTTTAGGATTAAGGCCTCTCCTGGCGCATCAATACCATCACCTATCATATATCATCGGGGCAGCGTAATTCCGCATTAAAGGCGCCCCAACCTCAGAAGTGGGTTACAACAACGCCATACCAGGAGAGAATACCAGAATTTGGAAAGATAAGGTGGTGGCATTGAATAAGAAAATTATTTTGCGGATATTTCAATATATGTATTTGTTATCATTCTGATAAATAATTACGATTTCTTAACAGAATGTGGCTTATCATCTTATTATCCTAAGAACCCTTCAATTATATTCTTGGCATAACTGATTTAATTTACGTAAAGAGTACTGCAAATTATTTTTCATTTTCTTGAATAACAAACATATCATCAGCATACATTAAAATGTTTAATATTTTAAAACGATTCATTCTAAAATGTATTAGGAATTAGGGTGTCATTCGAGTTTTTATATCTGTCTGTTGCACCTTTCCATCAACTCCTCTACTAATACAAAGAAAGAAGAACAAGGTATAATTGTTTGATGATTGTTTAGAATTATATTTTTCTTCTCAGGTTGAATGGTAGGAGGATATTTGTTCTCAAATCACGTGGAGGGTTGGCAGACGGCGCTGCGGCGCATGATTGTTTTGTTTTGGGGGAGGGGGGAGAGCAATGATGGAGCGTGTGGTGGTATAGAGACAGTGAGCAGATAGCACGTGTACCTCATGCACACTCTCTCTTTGCTTCATCGGTTCTTGTTCAATCAGTGAATTCATTTTATTTGCCAGGATATTAAAGTTATGCCTTCCTCCATGCTGTGATAAAGGCTGCTTGATACATTATCGTGTAAGTATATCGCACCATCTTCCCCATTACTAACTTATATTAACAGTTGGTTAGTGATCGAAATGAGGTGATTAATGAATGCTTTCCACTAACAGAGGTGTGGGATGTTTTAATAACCGGTGTTTGTTTTCTAATGCTTTAATTTTGCTAAATAACAATAAAATTAAATAATGTTACATTATTATGTTAAAAGCAAAATTATTATAAACAAAACAATTCCTTATCGTCTAACATTTCAAAATTAGAAATATGTATCTTGGATTTTTTTCTTTATTGATTTATATTTAAGACTATTTAACTTTGAGTTTAATTCTTCTGCTCGGCAATTAATATATAACAGCTATTGCAAGTTCAGGGAGATAATTGACTGTTTTAGGGGTTATAATATTTAATAGAAATCATTAAGCTTATCCAGAATGTCAAGATATAAAATTTCATTTATATTGCAGTTGAATTAATAAATATTGATTTTTTTATATTAATTATATATATTATATAAATAATTAAAATAATTATTAAGAACATTAGGCTGAAAAAGTTCTACACTAATAATGAATATTTTTGCATTACATTTAAAAATATCAGCGAATTTAATTAAGTCAAGGATTAACAAATAAAATTTGATATATCCGAAAATGCCCTTAATTATAAGAAAATTGTACAGCCTTACAATATAGGCCTAAGTATACTTGTTCCAAAATTATATTAATTAAGATTATACTTAAAAAGAAATATATATATATCTTTCTTGAATAAAATAGTATTTTCCTTAGATGTATTTTATTTTTTATATTAACGAAAAACATATTTTTAAACAAAACTTTATTCATACTTAGTGAGTTCCTAATATTAAGTCAAAAGAATCTCATTAGTTAATAATTCTCCAAATTATACTTTTATTGTACTAATTAAATGGGTGATGATTAATGATAAAATCAATTAATGCTGTCATGTTCATCACAACAGATGTTTTGGATATGTCCTCGCCACAGTGAGTTTAAATTCAGTAATCTACTATTCTCAGCAAATCATATAATAGCATTAGTTACTTTCATGTCATTTACAAACAAAGCTTTTGATTGGTTGAACTCAATGCGCATTCCTATTATGCAAATGTATGTTTTCATAATGCCAAAGCAACAACAAACTTTTTACGATGTACGATTGAGATAAAATGACAACGTAATATCATGAATTTGCTTGAATGGCACTTCATGAATTGACTCTTTTTTTTAGGTACTTGTGTACTTTATTATCTGAAGTTAAGTCCTGCAGACCATTTCAAGTCTACAAAACTGAAATGATAGCATGAGCAGTTTAATCATATCTATTGATCAATATATAGGCTATTTTAACTAGATTGGATATAGTAGTAATAGGACTTTATTAGATTAAAAGTAAGATACATACAATGGTATTTATATTTTTATAGGTCGCATGGACAGCAAGCCGTATGTGCTGTTGACAGTCCGTATCAATAAAATAATGATTGGTAATAATATAAAGTGAAACAAAAAAACACACAATATTATAAATAGATAACAATATAATTACATTATACATTAATGAGGTTATGTAGAATTATTAAGTATTAATGTTACATTTTGCTAACATATTTATTTATTCACGAATGAGTGTTGTTCTTATTTTCCGCGTTTTGTCCAGAAATTTACCCAAGTTTATCCAATTTTCTGGGTTTACCAATATCTTGTAGCATGCCAATCTTTCACGATTTGAATTTAGAAATGTTTCCGGTAATAACTGACGCCACCAATATTTTAAATCGTTACTTTTTTCTAATGTATAATTTATTAGTTCATCAATTAGGTCTACATGTGTAACAATTCATCTAGTAGATTATAATTTGGTAGATACTAACCTCTATGGATGTCGCCATTTTGTTTTTAAATCAGCGAGACTTCTCGCATTTTATTGATGGATTACATGACGGATCCATAACATGGATGATTTTGTGTGAATATTTTATGCATATAATTTCTTGAAAGTGATAATTTTCCACCATACTATTGAATAGGCTAAATGTAATGTTATTGAAAAGTATTTTTTTCCTATCTTTCAATAATTTAACAACTTGTATGCAGCATTACGTGTTATAATCTAAATTCTTACCATATAAATATTATAGGTATTTCATTTCGCACGCAAATACGGAAAATAGCTTAGGATAAATGTTCCAATATTTCAAAATTTTATTTATTTAATAGGATTTAAATGTATACAACATATTCCTGTGCCCAATATTAAATTTTTATTCTTTTCTTCCATTCATCTCCATCCTTCCAGACACCGTCCTGCAGTCCCCTGACCTTCATCAAATGCATAATTCCCCTCAATCCATGTCTTCTTAAGTCTCCCTCTTCTTTTCCTCCGATTTTGAATCCACTCCACACTCCTAACTGGCAATACATCTTCATTCAAACTCTTCACGTGTCCAAACCATTGCAATTGTTTATTTTCCAAAAATTGTATAAATGTTTCGTTGAAGATCATTTTTTCTCGGATAATGCTATCTCTTATCCTGCCTAATTTAGAACATAGTGCAGATCTTCTAAAATAATGAATTTCTGTAGGTTGGAATTTTGACTGTAATTTGACATTTATAGTCGTATTAAACTTAAATATTTCAAAATTAAATTTATAAATACCGGACTAACGTATATTTTCCTTATATAATGATATAAGGACAAACTATTTTCGTTCAGATACTATGTTGTAAAATGTCTTAATACATGAAGAGAAGAATGTTAGAAACGAAAATAATAATTATTTTATTTCTTCTATAACTCTTCAGTTTTATAGTTTGGTTATAACATCCTTAAATAACGATGCTGGAACTTTTCTGTATCTATTTTATTTTCCTTTCGTATTTCTATATAACTTAATTTCTTCTTAATGTTCTTTCTTAATATGATCTAAACATATTTCTCAGTCTATTTTCCTAAAATAATCTCTTTGAATGTCATTATCTTTTATTGTCCATTATAGAGGTGGATCTCGCAATTTCAAAACGTCTAATGTGATATACAAATTTGTTATAATACTCAATAATTATTTTTTTACCTCCAAATTCCTTTGGCAAATATAAATACTATCTCATAAGAAGGCCTAACATGTTTTTAACAACGTTTATTTGGAATGTTTTCTGACAATATATAAAACTACTATACTCATCAAATTGGAGACTATCAAATTCAATGGTCTGGAGCCATAAGCAATAAGGTTTATTACTTCCATGAAGATACCAGTCTCTGATATTTATAAGAAACATTTGTTGAGGCCCACTTTTACAGCTTCAATGTTTTCAATATTTTCGAAAATTCACGGAAGAAAAAGGCATGGATCGAAACAGATGGTTATCTCAATGCACAAGATCTGTATTATACTAGATGTGATAGCAGTTCGATCCCTCCCAGTTCCTGATCTTTTTTTGTCATGGTTGTTCGTGCAGTACAGCGCCCGGTCGGATTTGAACCTCACAGTTTAATGAAATCGCTCCAGTTGAGAATGAAAATCCGCATCGACTGTACGCCCGTTTGGAACAAACTCCCAGCGAATCACACCTCCATAATTCCACCATACACACAGGATTAGATGGATTAGATTGAAAACCGACATTATGAATTATGAGATAACCAAATATTAACACGAATTTATTTCTTCACCTCAACCTAAAAGTAACTGGCGGTGATAAATAACACTGAGCAACAACAAAGAAACCTTTCTTTTTGTCTCAGAAAGAAAAATATGTAATTCTGATAGTATTTTTTCTCCTGAATTCAAATATGATATATTTTTTCTCCATCACGCAAGGTTTCCGAGAGATAGGAATGTATAATTTCAAACACTAATATTTTCTACATTCGTAACTACACAATATTCGAACATTCGTAAGAAATTACGATTTTCTGCTATATTTCGCCTGTGGAGCATCCCTCTTGATGGTCCAACAATAATCGGCCAGAATATTAGGATCCCATTTGCCTTGATATCTCTTTTCCATAGCTGAAATCTCCTGAGTTTAGCTCGTTTTATTTTACAATGAACAAATGGACAAAAAAAACATTTATTAAAAATAATTATTTAAATCCGTTAATTGAAATTGATATAAAAAACTGTGGGTAGTGGAGAAATTCCGAACACATAATTGAAAACACGATACAAAACTGCATTAAGTACAACTATTGATACTCATGAGATAAAAATCATGTTGACCAGTGTAATTTTACACCAGTCTTCCGAGCTCCAGATTAAAATTTTACAATTGAAAATTTCTCGTGCCTCTGTATGACCTGGGTCGCTTGTGGCATATAAAAATTATCTATAAGCTGAGAATTTAAACGAAGTTAGAGGAATGAAAAAAAAATCAACCCCGCAAGATACCATTTCCAGATCCGCTAGTCAGGAAACCGTCTTGCTATCAACTGTGCTAACGCGGCGAACAGAATTAGTGACGACGTACAGCTGGAAGAAATGAAAGTGACAGTTTTCTTCAAAACAAAGATTCGTTCGGGTATTTTCGCTACTACTCGGAGAAGGCAATGTTACTCATTGTTAAACTTCGGTTTCAGTGTCCTGATATTTATAGTTACACTAGCTGGCCCGACGAACGTCGTATCGCCTTTAAATATTTTTACGTTAATTTTTACGATGTTTTGATAGTTATCTGCTATTCGGGGCGGAAACAAATCCAACTAATCCGACTTTGTTATATATATATATATATATATATATATATATGGGTAGAAGTCCGGCCACGCGTTGCTGTGGCTAAGGTATACGTTAAATTATGTTGTAGTAAACTAAGTGAGAAATCTAAATCAGAAAGTTTTTGTTTTACACAATTTTTTAGTTCTGGTACGTTAACTACACCCGGTATAAATATGGGTTGTGGTTTATGCGGAAGTGGTTTTGTTGATGAGATGAATTTATGTTGTCTGCATTCTCAGTATCATCCATAAGTGTATCATAAGGATTATATACATTTATTGATGGACTATTTTGAGGAGGTCATTATACTTTCGTTTTTTTTTTCTAAGAACTTGTTGGCAGTTTGGGTTCTCATCATCATCAAGAAGTCTCTGTATAGTAATATCATCTTGTGATATATTATAGTCATCTTGTTTTTCATTTAATTGAGGCATGGAGATTGTTTCTGTAATATATATTTTTTAAATGCCCCAGATTGTCTTTTGAGATTCCTGGTGTTCTCTCCTGGCATGGCGTACTTGTAACCCACTTCTGAGGTTGGGGCACCTGGAAGGCGGGGTTACGTTGCCTCGATGGTATGATGGGTGATGATGATGACAGTGGTGCGCCAGTAGAGTCCCTAATCTTAAGATGAATATGAATGATGATGATTGCGATGGCCATATGATTTCGGGGACCGTTTGGGCCTTGAAGTTTTCCTGACATTTGTCTTACAGGTGAGGAAAAACCCCGATAAAAACCTCACCCAGAAAATCTGTCCCGACCGGGGATCGAACCCGGGTCCGCTGCGTGACAAGGCAGCACGTTACCTCGAGACCACAGCGGTGGACTGTTTCTGTAATATTAGGCATATTATTACAACTAACAGACTTACTTACAGTTCTGTTATTCCGTTCCTTAGGAACTTCATATGTTTTTAAATTGACATTCTTCTTAAATGTAAGATTTATGCCACATAGGCCTATACCAATTTGCGGAAATTCACTTGATATCTTATCATTCATGGTTTATAGAACTGATTCGCCATATTGTTCAATGGGCAGGAAATGGGGCATGAATAGGGAATGAAAGACGTGGAAGCTTCTTGTAGGAAAACCAGGGGGAAAACGCCCAGTTGGTAAACCAAGACTGTGGGAGAATAGAACATTAACAATGATTTGAGGGACGTAGATTATACAGGGAAATATTGGAAAATATTGGCTCAGGATAGGGATGTATAGAGAGCTTATATTCGCGCGGCTATGAACCTACGGGTTCGATAGTGCCAGTGAGTTTGTGATATAATTTAATATACTTAAAGTTATTCACACATAGGCAATTCGTCATAAACACAGTAATTCTTCATACTGTTTAAAATTGCTCAGACACAATTCGATATAATTAAAATTGGTCTGACGTAATTCGTCATATAATTAAGATTAATCAGAACTAATTCTACATATTAATAAAATTGATAAAAAGCAATTTAATTACAATTTTCGCATAGACTGTTCGTTGTAATTAAAATTTGTGATGAAATAGTCATATAATTAAAAATTGTCTTAAGTAATGCCACGAGTTATTTCCAATTTTTCTAGGTAATTTGGAAATCAAGAGTGGCATTTGGTAGGACTATTGACGAATAAAATTAAGCTGTTTACTCACAATTCATTATTGAAATATACTTATTTTAATATATATATATATATATATATATATATATATATATATATATATAATGTAAACGGCTATATTGGAAAACAAGTGACGAACGTTTGCTATGCTTCATTTGTTCATCACTGAAACCATATTATATTTTTTATTGCCAAATGATGCCAATATTGTAAGATTGCACCCTAGTGGAGAAAAATGAAACACATCAAACTGTTTATAACCAATATTATAAGTTATTAATTAATTTCTGATATCCTATGATGTAAATATGTCAATTACATTTTTTTGGAACGTAAATTCCTGGGAAATAATAAGTTTAAGAAAGTGCAAACATTGATACCTTTTTATTGTGGTATATTCCATTACTACGAACGAAAGCAGTATCTGTTTACATTCGTGCACTATATATAAAATCTGGTAGCCGTATTTCTTAGAGAGTCAGTCATTGCAAACTTTTGTACACAAACTAGCAGAATCGGATAATTAGGAGTGGAAGTTTATAGGAACACAATTTTTTAAGTTATTCTAGCGGCCGCAATTTTGTTTCCCCGTAATAAAATTGAATACGTATAATTTAATTAACAAAATAATATACATTCTATAAATCAGCATAATCGAACCATGAATTCTACTTTTTAGGAATTCGTTTATGTACGCAATTCTCACATGACTGCTTTGTACAATTGTAGTTATTTTTTTTAAATATGGTATTTAACATATTAATAACGAACACAATAGTAAGAATCGTGTACGTATTACTATACTATCCATTCATACTAATTCTGCCCGAGGGCAGGTATTTCGCTGTAATCACAGCATTTTCATGCTATGCTTGCAGCTTTACTAGGGAATTGTAGGTGTGGTAGCTTCCCGTTGCTTTCCACACCGGCGAAGGATGATGATGGCTATATGATTTCGGGAACCATTTGGGCCTTAAAGTTTTCCTGACATTTGTCTTACAGGTGAGGAAAAACCCCGATAAAACCTCACCCAGAAAAACTGCCTCGACCGGGGTCGAATCCGGGCCCGCTGCGTGACAAAGCAGCACGCTATCTCGAGACCACAGCGGTGGACATTATGCTATAATATATTAACTGGACTATTTAACTCATGCCCCAAATGGGAGTCAATGACCAATCACGTTTCAATGATTTCTGTATTACAACCAATCAGAGACGTGTTTCACGAAATAATTATCAACGTTAGGATTATCATATATTAAGCAAAGCTCCTCCTTTTTAATATTCTAAACAGGTCTGACCGTTATTTTGCAGTGACTGAGCCTATAACAAATACGGCTACCAGATTGTATATAATAGTGCTTACATGTCAACATTTGTAGCAATTGATTATACCACCAAAAAAAGAAACCACTGTTTGCACTTTCTTAAATGTATACGACATCAAAAATGAATTAATATACAGATTGATGTGTTTCATTTTTTCTCCACTAGAGAGCATTCTTACAATATTGCGTTCCTTTGGCAATAAATAGTATGATCTGGTTGCAGTGATAAACAAAAGAAGCAGTAGAAGCGTAGGCTACCTATCGTTTCTCATTAGTTTTCAAACATCACCGTTTACTTTAAATATAAAAATATTTTTAAATAACTGTAGTTAAATAATGATTTGTGAGTAAACAGCTTTATTTTATTCGTTAAATAGTCCTAACAAATGCCACTCTTGATTTCCAAATTCTCTAGATAAATTCACTCCTCACTTCGTGAGTCGTGAATTTATCGATAATTTGGAAATCACTCGTGGCATTACTTATGATAAAGTATATTGTTTCATCTTCCAGAGGAAGTAAAAAAAAATGCATCATGCAAGCTGCATTCATATCAATATGTGTAACTACAAGTTTGTATTGAACAAGAAACGCATTTGAGTTACTGCACAAGGCATGAGCGAACCAACACGCAGTTGCTTAAGTAATCTTCAATATATATATATATCCATAGTAATTCTGCCCGAAGGCAGGTCCTTCACTGCAATCATAGCATTTTCACGCTATGCTTGCAGCTTTACTAGGGAATTGTAGGTGTGGTAGCTTCCCGTTGCTTTCCACACCGGTGAAGGATGATGGTGATGATGATAATGATAAGGATGATGATGGCCATGTGATTTCGAGGACCGTTTGGGCCTTAAAGTTTTCCTGACATTTGTCTTACAGATGAGGAAAACCCCCGATAAAAACCTCACCCAGAAAAACTGCCCCGACCAGGGATCGAACCCGGGCCCGCTGCGTGACAAGGCAGCACGCTACCTCGATACCACAGCGGTGGACGTATATATAATATATATATATATATAATTTTGCTTTAGTATCTCTTTATTGAATATGAAACAGTGTGTTCACTCAAAGAAAATGGTTCAGATGAACGAGTTCTGAATTCTCATATTACCAAATAGAATTGCTTTATACATCAGGAAATAAACATAAAAATAATAAATAAATTCACTTCAAATGAAATAAATTTCGTTATTATCCGTTAATTTCTACTGTATTTTCGCCTTGGGTCTAAAAACAAGAAATATAACCACTATCTCCGCGACTTCTATTATTAAATTTGAACACAGATAAATTGTCATATAATTAAACTTGGTAACAAGCAACTCTGTTCAAAAGGCTCGGTAGGTGGCGCTGCGGTCGGGTTACAGGTATATTTTTATTTCAGGTGTGTTGTCAACTGCATTACCGATATATTCCATGCGACAACAATGTGATGTCGTCATGCACACTTCTTGAGCTACAACAGATGACAGTGAGGAGTTATCTTGCGAACTTATTAATTAATGAATTTTATGGCAAAAAAGTTACAAATTTTTATCATCTGGCCATGATACAAAAATTGAACGTTCGGACAAGATAACGTCTGCCGGGTCCGCTAGTATATACAGAGTGCTCTAAAATTCCCGTTACAAACTTCTAGGACTTGTAGAGGGGACTGAGTTGATAATGTTTAAAACTGGGAACCATTAACGGAAACTTGCCGTTTCCGTGCTACAGCCGTTTGAAAACATGTCCTTAACGCCACCACTTTTACAGGTAATTTATTATGAGGCGTGAAACAGTACATCACTTGTTTTACAATTCAACTCATTAAAAACCAAAGGAACAAAATGGAAACTGAATCACGACTTGCATTAATAATCCCGGATGCATCCTCCACAATCAGTTTATGTAGTTTTCAAAATTTCAAAATATTTTTACATTAAAAAAAAAAAACACCAAGTCATGGAATACTCGATAGGAAAATTTTCATTTTAGACGAATCGCGAAGGTATTACTTGTTGGGACACGTGACGTAGGCCTACGTTATGGCAATGCTTGTTTTCAAACGGCTGTATCACGGAAATGGTAAGTTTCCAGACGTGGTTTCCAATTCTAACTATTGTCAATTCAGTCCCCTCTACAAGTCCTAGAAATTTGTAAGGGGAATTTTAGAGTACTCTGTGTGTATATATATATATATATATATATATATATATGTTATAATTAAATCTTTAACATTGAGCAATACAAGCTTAATATGGTATGATAAGAAAAATAAATGCCTGGACGGGATTCGAACCCGGATATCTGAGTCTGTACCTCAGCGTGATATCCATTACACTACCAGGCGAATCCAATTCAAACACTTATTTTTCTTATATATGTATTATACTCTTCATTATTACTAGATGTCGCGAGAACACTGTCTTCACTGCCATCTAGTAGCTGACTATATCAAGTAAGCAAATTAAAGAGAATATTTATTTTACTTTATAGCAGTGACGCTTTATCGATGTTATAATTAAATCTTTAACATTGAGCAATGCAAGCTTATTTATTAAAATATTCTCTTTAATTTGCTTACTTGATATAGTCAGCTACTAGATGGCAGTGAAGACAGTGTTCTCGCGACATCTAGTAATAATGAAGGGTATAATACATAATTATATAAGAAAAATAAGTGTTTGGATTGGATTCGCCTGGTAGTGTAATGGATATCACGCTGAGGTACAGACTCAGAGATCCGGGTTCGAATCCCGTCCAGGCATGTATTTTTCTTATCATACCATATATATATATATATATATATATATATAACAATGAATGTTTATCTGTTTGTTTGTACTTTATGCGCGGGCATACCGGCGTTGATCCGATTGTGTTGGTTTTTTTTTGCAAAATGTTCAGGAGATTCCCGGGTTGAACATAGGCTCTAAGAGAGTTGAGATATTCAACTCCTACACCCTTAAAAACATCCTTTGTAATGAAAAACGTGAAAAATATATTTTTTACCCTTAAATGGCTTACGCTGCATAAACCATAACAGATACACAAAATTAATGTACACAGAATTGAACATCTCAAAAAACTCTACAGAAAAGTCCGCGACAGCATATAGGCCTATTTATATTTTAAGGATAACTCACAATAGCCATTTTTGTCTTTCATTGGTGCCAAGAAGATCGGTATAAGTAGATTCCCAGGCAAGCATAGCAGCGCACGACGGGTATTATTTTATGGATAACTCAAAATATATCTTTATGGTCCAGACAATATGGGCTGAAACTAAATGTAAACAAAACGCAAGCAATAATTATCGGACATCCAAGGCTATTACACCTCATAAACAATGGCAATATGCCGGCTGTCATATTAGATAATGAACAAATTCCTTATACCGACGTCGTTAAAAACTTGGGATTTTACTTAGATTCTAATTTAAAATGGCATGAGCAAGTAAAACAAACATCTAAAATGGATCTTCTCCATAATGCATTCCCTAAAGCGACTTAAAACATTTTCTTCCTACAACTCTTAAAAGAATTTTAATCCAAACTTTAGTGATGCCGCATTTTGACTACTGTGACGTTCTACTAACTGACATAAGTGACGGATTGTCGGAACAAACTGCAGCGTGTCCATAATATGTGTATCAGATTCATATTTAATGTTCGAAAATACGATCACATTTCTCCATTATTCCACGAATTGTCATGGCTACATCTAAAAGAGAGAAGAAAATCGCACTGTCTAATTCTCCTATTTAAGATCCTACATACCTCGATTCCCAATTATTTACCATCCCGTTTCCAGTATCTATCCTCAAACCATAACCTAAACACAAGATCACAACATAGTCTCTTACTTAATATACCGCAACATAGGACATCACATCACTCCATGTCATATACCATCTCCACTTCTCGCAACTGGAATTCCCTACCACAAGAAATAAGGGGCTGCCGGACATTGGCATCTTTTAAAAGAAATCTAAATTTATATTTGCTCTAAACTCGACTTCATTATCCAGTGTAAGATATATATATATATATATATTAATTGGTGTTTCCCGTATAACGTATCATATTTATATTATTATTATTATTATTATTATTATTACTATTATTATTATTATCGTATCATTATTGTTATTACCCTATAAAATGTTGTTTGTACATGACATTTACATTGCTACATTTATTGTATCTTTAACTGTTTATAATTAGTACAGTGTATATCTATATTTGTCGAATATTTATTTGTATTTGTGCTGGTTGAGTGGAAGAGAGGGCCTTATGGCCTTAACTCTGCCAGAATAAATAAAGTATTATTATTATTATTATTATTATTATTATTATTATTATTATTATTAAATAACGAACTTTATCTTGCAGCTCATTTATGCGAAGTACATCGGGATGCGTAGATTCCCGGGCAACGTCGGATAATCAGCACGGAGTATCTAAAAATAATAACGATATACATTTATATTTATTTTTCCTTTTACTTACGCAACTAAATGCAAATAATTTATTTAGGTGTTGCAGCGCACGCCGGGTATTAGCTAGTATATATATATATATATATAAAGCCAGAAAGTATTGTATTGTTAGTATTATACCTTTCTCATTAACGGCATAACACAGATGTACTTATAATATTCCAGAAAATGATTAGATTATATTGTTGGTGATCATCTGTCGCGCGCCTAAGCTGAACGGTGGGTGCAAAGCTACGGGACTTGCGAAGGGACATTTTTTTCGTGGAATTTCAGTCCACGTGTGATCAGTGCCCTCCCATCTTCGTGATGAATTTTGGTAGTACAATAATTTCAGCTTCAGTTTGAGTGAGAAAATGAGCTATAATGGCTGTTCAGTTTGTTTATTCAGAATTATAAAAATACGATGTTCACACACAAAAACATACACTTACACACGAAAAGAGTGAAATAACAATAGAATACCGACGCGGGAATTACCGTAGATAAATCACCGTTCGATATAGATAGATGAACAAGATAAAGTAGACAGGAATCACGAAGAATTGCATTGTATTGAGACAGGCGAATTGAGAAGACTTACACAGCAGTGAGCTACATTATCTTCGTAGAAAACCAGATGTAATAAGTACAGTTAAGTCGATTATGATAACAAAATTGCATAATATTTTTCTGTCTATCTGCCGCAGAACTCTGAGTATGTCATCACTAGGGCTGAAACAAAGTATTGGTTTTAGGCAGCCTAGCCTATAACCAATACTTTTTTGAGCCCTAGGCTTCATCGTACTTAGACCTCTATGTCTACAAATTCCACATAGACACGCGCTATGCAGGACAGACTTCTAGTACAGTCCGCTTTGTGTAGGAATGGACTAATCTCTGTACAATTTTTTTTTTCGGCATTCTGATACAATCACACGTCACGTAAACAGGTCTATTACTGAGAAAAATCGAACATACACACTCTCCGCTCCGAGCAGGCAGTAGAGACGCTCGACAAAGACACGTATTTTGTAAACAATGTGTATTGAAATTAGTTAGTATCCTGATACCCATACTTTTTTTCAGCCCTAGTCATCACCGAGTCTCTTTTTAACGTTTATTGCGGCTCTGTGGTGCAGGTGCTTAGACATTCGCTTACCACTGGGTATTAATGTTAATATTTTGCTTCTGCAGTTTATTTATATCTGTATCTTGTGAATTAATGTCTTCGTCGCTCCATGTTTGGTTTATGAGAGCCAGGGAAGGTTTGTCTTCAGGGTTTCTCCAGATTTTCCTGCCAGAAAATTAATTCATTTTTCCTTACTGATGTAATCGATTATGTTTCGTTTTATTTAATTTCATGATAATGATGGACAGATGACGTTCGGGGACCGTTTCAGCCTTATGGTTTCCTGATATTTGTCCTTACAGGATACGAAACCTCCCCCCTAAAAAAAAAAAAAAACTTCACCCAGGAAACTTGTCCCGATCGAGGATTGCATTCGGGTCTGCTGAGTGATACGGCAGAACGATACCTTGAGACCATACAGGTAAACTTTTATTATTATTATTATTATTATTATTATTATTATTATTATTATTATTATTATTATTGTCGGCCGCGGTGGACTAGTGGTTATGCTCCTTGCCTCTGGTCCCGAGGGTCACGGGTTCAAACCCGGCCGGGGTCAGTGGATTTTTAGGACGGAAAAATCCAAGGAGCAAGTCCTCCGGGAGGGAGTTTAAGCCGCGGGTCCTGAGTCTGAAGATTTTCAGGCTCGTAAAAAATCCTTAAGCCTGAATGAAAAGGCCTCTAAGCAAAATTTACCGAATTTTCCCGTCCTAGTACTACCTTGGTTTCCTAGATGTCAGTATGAGGCGGTGCGCTGATCACGGACCACTCAAAATGACATATATACGAAAACAAGTGGAACTAAATTAGTATGGTTCAAATTCTTCCCTGTAGGGGAGAGCGCCTAAATCTCTGTAAAGGGAAAAACATGGGCTTACAATACAATTATTATTATTATCATCATCATCATCATTAACATTCCTTATTTAATAAAAATATTCAATACTCCCAATACGCCACGATATATTATGTGCACAAAAGACCCTAAATTCGAAAAACAAAACATGCACACAAAAACGTGTTGAACGATCTAAAATATTTAATAAAAATAATGTGTAAGTTGCATACAACGAATGTTTTTTTTAAGTCATAAATTCTTGTTCATTTCATATATAATATCTGATAATTTTGGAATCTTTGCACTTTTTTACGTTAAACAGAGATTTTATAAGTTTTCATATATTCTGAATCCGATATGTAAAAGGTCCTATTCATAATTTTGTTACATGGAATTCTAAAGAGTAATTTTTAAATTCTATAATTGACAAGTGTTAAGTAATCTGTTTATTGCATTCGTTGAAAAAGTGGATGATAGATAAATGTAATATATTTCAATGTTAGTCCATTGAAATCGACGGAGTGCATTTTAACCACAGTTAAGATAATTTTCAACAGATCATTGAGAGAGTGCGAGGTACATATTTCAAACAGTACTCAACATTTATTTCTTAAGAATAAATATTTATATGAAGTTTCCTTGGAACGCCATTATCTGTTATAACTTATAAGACATCAGTCTACGTGTTATTCTGGTTGGGACCTAAGCAATAACTTTATTCACGTTAATTCTGTCATAGGTTGGAATTAAGATAGTTCTTGCGGTGTTTTTATAAATTACTAGCTAATACTCAGCATGCGATGCTATGCCTAAATAAATGATAATGTGTTTTTTGCGATTAGTTGAATAAGTAGAAGGAAAAAATAATTACAAATCTTCATCGTTATTATTTTTAGATACCCCGTTCTGATTACCCGGCCTTGACCGGGAATCTACTTATACCGATCTTCTTGACATCAATGAAAGACATAAATGGTTATTGTGAGTTATCCGTAAAAGATAAACATATGCTGTCCCGGACTTTTTTGTAGTTTTTTCAGATATCCAGTTCTGTGTACATTCATTTGGTGTATTTGTTATGGTTTAGGCCGCGTGAGCGACTTAAGCTTACAAAAAGCTACATTTTTTCACGTTTTTCACAATAAAGGGTAATTTTTAAGGGTGAAGGGCTTGAGCATTAAAACTCTCTTATAGCCTATAACCTTCCCGGGAAAATCCTGATCGTTTTGCAAAAAGCAACATCACATTTGGATGAACGGAATGGCAGCGCACGCTTGCCCGGTAATCTACTTATCCCGATCTTCTTGGCATCAATGTAAGACAAAAATGACTATTATGTTATCTGTAAAATATAAGCATATACTGTCGCGGACTTTTTTTGTAGAGTTTTTTGAAATATTCAATTCTGTGTACATTAATTTTGTGTATTATAGTATAGGCAGCATAGGTAATTTAAGCGGCAAAAAAAGGGAATATTTCACGTTTTTTCGCTATAAAGGGTGATTTTTAAGGGTGTAGGAGTTGCGTTCACAACTCTCTTACAGCCTATGTTCACCCCGGGAATTTTCTGAACATTTTGCATCTGAGTAAATTAATTACTTCTCCAAATATTTGCATAGGCCTATTTAGATGTGTCTGTATATTTTAGAGTTCGTAACTGAGAGTAATTAAGAAAATAAAATAAAAGTTATAGAGTTATTTCATCATCATCATCATGAACAAATTCGTTTTAGGCCATGTGGCCTGTACGGTAAACCTAGCGAAGATGGTCTTGATCTTTCCACCGATGTTTTGGTCTTCCTTGGTCCCTATGTCCAGTTGGGGTATATTGGAATGCCAATTTTGGAAGTCTATTTCTTGCCATTCTTCTCAGATGATTTTTTAAATATTTAATATAAATACTTCCTTTAAACTATTTTACAGATAACTTTGGTACAGGTGGTAGTATTTGAGACTCGTATCCTGAAAATAATACCCGGGTGAAAATTCGGAAGTAGGAATTGCTAAATATTACTTCGTGTCTGTCCTAAGCAATCAAGGTTGACCAAGGTTAGGAGTTTATTACTAAGGCTAAGTTTTAAATATTTAAAAGTAATACCGAAATATTAAAATATTTCCATGCTTAATTTATAAAGTGTTTTTTCTACGATTTCATGGTCAACTACTGGGTACTGAACCGTGTTATTTCCGCTCTGTCAACGTTTCAGCCAAGGACAAAGATCCACCATAAGCTAGAAAACGTCGGTATATCAGATGTACAACAATACGTTGCAATACAAAAATTAATTAAATCACGTAATTTCAAATTGAAATAAACATTATTCTAACGATTATATTAATAACTAGCTAATACACGGAGTGCGCTGCTACGCCTAAATAAATCAACTTTTATAATATTCATAAATTAGTACATTTGTGATAAATTAGTACATTTAATAACTTAGTCAGTAGAATGTTGAAACTCCCATCAAGCAAAGACAATTATATCCAAGAACTCAACTACATAAAGTATATGGCAAAAACCAATGGTTATAATGAAGAATTCATAGATAAGCTCGTAAAAAAACAAAAAAAAAGGAAGACAACATAACCAACATAACTAAACTAGAAAAAGAATCTGACAACAACAAGAAAACATGGATAACACTTACATACACAGGAAAAGAAACAACAAAATTAGCCAATGCACTAAAGAAAGCCGATAAAAACGTAAAAATAGCATACAGAACCAATAACAAATTAAACAACATAATAAACAATAACATTGAAGAAAATAACATTTTCAACAGCAAAGGAGTTTATAAACTGACATGTAAGGACTGCAACAAATTTTATATAGGAAGGACAAACAGGAGTTTTAACATCAGATTCAAAGAACATTTTCGAGACTTCATTCACGCAGAAGGGAAATCAAGTTATGCAAAACACGTTATCCATGAAGGACATCGCATGTTAAATATTGAAAACACCCTAACAGTAATGCACAGAGAAAATAATCCAGCGAAGATAAACGTACTCGAAGAGATGGAAATCATGAAAGCAGCTCACAACAACGAGAGCCTGATAAACGAAAACGAACCCAATACATGCAACCCCCTCTACCAGATCTTCAGTGAAACACCAGTTTTGAATCCAACCGATGATGGGACAAGTCCCGAAAGCGCTACAGTTAAATGATTAATTAAGTTGAGACGGACCTTTCAGGTGAATATTCCATAATTATATGTTAATTCTAAATAAATGAAAATCAATGTGCTTTTATGTTTAGTTGAATAAGTAAAAGCAAAAATAATTATATTTATATTTTTAGCCCTCAGGGGTCCTCATCTAGGGGATATGTGGATGGCAACCACAAGGTGCCCAAGCTGTGCAAAACATTTCTTCCACTTACTTGTGTTTTGCGCTCTTTTAACTTTTCTATCTAACCTCTCTTGGTTAACTCTTGTTTTTTCGACCCCGACGCTATTAGGGCATCCGATGGCTAGGGAGTCCTTCCTTTCTTCCATTTCTCCTTTCCTTTATTTTCTTTTCTTCTCCAGAAAAGCCTGACCAGAGGCTATAAGATGGCAGCCCCATCACTGGTCTTGCCTTCCTTTGGCCAGCAACCAATCGGAGGGACTATTATTATGCTTTCAAGTCTTATACGAGAATTTCCCATAAGGAAAATTTTCTATAGGATCGTAACAGGCCTTGGCCTAATACTTGGAAGGAAGAAGAAGAAGATATCCCGTGCTGATTACCCGGCGTTCCCCGGGAATCTACTTATTCCGATATTCTTGACCATAAATAAGATAAAATACGAAAACTAATGTGTTCTATGTTTAGTTAAATAAGTAAAAGGAAATATTTATATCGTAATTATTTTAGATATCCCGTGCTGTTTACCCGGTGTTGTCCAGGAATCTACTCAAGCCGATCTTCTTGGCATAAATGAGCTGAAAGACAAAAATTAAAATAATTCTTATGATTAGTTGAATAAGTAAAATGAAAAATAATTATAAATGTATATCGTAATTATTTTAAAATTCCCCGTGCTGACTATCCGATGTTGCACGGGAATCTACTTATCTCGATCTTCTTGGCATAAATGAGTTAAAAGACAAAATTCGTTATTGTGAGTTATCCGTAAAAAGAATACCCGTCGTGAGCTGCTTCTGCTTGCACACGAATCTACGTACTTGCATCGATCTTCTTGCCATCAATGAATGACAAAAATGGTTATTGTGAGTTGTCCGTAAAGATGAACATATGCTGTCGCGGACTTTTTTGTAGAGCTTTTTGAGATATTCAATTCTGTATACACCCTTCGACAAAATGAGTCATCTCTTGAACGCACATTTCTTCTAAGTCATATTCGGCACAGCTCTGGGCTCAAACCAGGAAATTAGTCATAATTGTGAAGTCCCTGAGCTACTGTGTTATGTGAAATAAACTGAAGACTCTCCTACGTGTCCTGATAGGTCAGCGGTAAAGCATGCGGTCACTGTTTCTGTTAGTCAAGATCGCAGGTTCGCGTCTTCGATTACGCAATTTTTTTCGTGATATTTGTATTAAAACGTTTTATGAATTAAATACATTTTATTTCGACATTTGAATTAATCTATACTTTTTAAGTTCATATTTTGTATACCATTGAGGTTATAACAATGATAAATTATATTTTTTATACACTTTACATTAATTTGACCTGTATTTGTCTATGTAACGGACCTGTATCTATGTAACGGAATCTTTGAACACGATTTTCACCCACATAAAAACATTAGATCGACTAGAAAATATAGCAGTATTTTAATATCATATTAAATATGAAAGTTTAAGTTAATAATTTTATATTTTAAAATTCTTTTAATATTTAAATATAACTTAAATTAAGAAAAACATCTAAATAATTAATTGTTGTTTATTGTTGAATAAAAATGTTTCAGTAACAATTAAAGAAATTGTATTATATAACAGTCTTTCTAAATAATGCTTTTAAAATTGTGTCTTAAGTCATTGTTGTCTGAAATATAAAGCTTTCTGTTATAACTGTAATAAGAACACCTGCTTAACTTAATATTTTAAAATAAAAGTATACTAAATTCTGATTGGATGTTAAAAACAATTAACTTTTGATTTAACCAATCAAATTTAAACCTGGTATTTAATGGACCATTAACCAATATAATTTAAATTAAAATCATGTGATGTAATAATGTTCTTTAATATTATAACAGAATTACTCAAGCAGTCTGCATATAACTTTCATCAAGTACAGAAGCAATAACAACTTTCCTGATAAAATGTGAAATTTAATACAAGAAGAACAGTTGATTTAAGAAAAGAAAATAATTTAATTTTAATAGTCAGTGAAGAATAATATCACTTAAATTTACTTAATCTGCTGGGAACCTACAAAATGAATAAATTTATTACTAGTTCAGTTATTAGTGATTTCTAAAGTGTTTTCCTATCCTGTGTACCAATTTCGACCTTGAGAAAAGAATCCAGCTCTACCGGAAAATCAAACCCAACCAGAACCAGTAATTCTGATTTATTATTTTGGACAATAATCCTTCAAAATTGCGCCCACAACGTGGAAAATAATGAAGAACTAATTAAATACTTCTTCAAAATGTCGCCACAACGAGGGGCGTAATTAAATACTTCTTCAAAATGTCGCCACAACGAGGGGCGTAATTAAATACTTCTTCAAAAATTTGTATACTTGTAAAGGACTCATTACAATACAATAATTCCATTATTGTTTTTTTAAATCCTGGCCAGAATCATCAAAAAATAAAAAAAATAGTAACCGGTGTAATAGGTTGCGGACTTACCGACTTTTTAGTCAATCGTTGTAAGAGCGGTGGACTGCAGTGGTATACCGTATAATTACAGTAATCCATAGGCCGCTGGTTCAAATCCGGGCCGGAGAATCTTTTTAGAAGAGTTTTAAGCAATTAAAGTTTAATGGGACTCCAGTTTATGACAATAATTTAAACTAAAAATTAAAAATATAAATAATAGTTTTAAAAAAACTGAAACAACACGCTTTATTAGAAAACGATACTAAAAAATTAAAAATAAATAATAGTTTAAAAAAATTAAAACAACACGCTTTATTAGAAAACCGAACTAAAAAATGAAAAATAATTTTAATTTCCAACACGCTTGGGATAAAATTATAGTGGTCAACAAAAAAATCATTTCCAACACATCTAGAATAAAACTAGAGTTATTTTTATCTACAAAAAAATCACCATCAAATGCTTGGGGTGCTTTTTATGGTTTTTACGTTTTCTTCTTAGAGACTTTAATTTTACCAATATCTGTTTATTATCAAATATATTCATTGATGTAGGGAACCCCACGCTTTTGATGGTATTTTTTTGTAGATAACTCTAGTTTTATTCTAGATATGTTGGAGATGGTTTTTTGTTGACAACTTTAATTTTATCCCGAGCGTGTTGGAAATTAAAACTATTTTTCATTTTTAGTATGGTTTTCTAACAAAGCGTGTTGTTTTAGTTTTTTAAACTATTATTTATTTTACCTTGTATACTACCGTCTTCCTCAACTATCTAAAATTTTCGTTGACTTCACTCTAGGCCTTTCGATGCATGCTTCATCTTCTGGAGTTGTTGTAGTAGTATTGAATTAACTGTATGTCTAATAGAGGGGTTTGCTCATTAGGCATATTTTCGTTGAGAATGTTTGTATTTTTTGCCTTCTTGATAATTTCGATTTCTTCTAAAATGTTAATTTTGTGTCTGTTGTTTTCCCTGTGTATAATTGACATTGTATTATCGATATTGTTGAAACTGTGGCTGCTTTCTGAAATGTATTTAGCTAAATTTGATTTTATTGTTAAAGGAGAAGGCAAATCAAATTTCGCTGTTCACCTGATTTGAATGCAATCGAAAATGTGTGAGCTAAGATGAAAATAGAGATGAACTCTAATTGGCCTGCAGATGCACGAAAGATCGCTTATGGCACAAATTCAAGACGCCTGGGATGCTCTAGACGATTGTCCACGTGCCTGTATAAATTTTATTGCATCAATGTCCCGAGGATTGAGGGCGGTAATAGATGCTGAGGGTTCATACACCCGATATTAATTTTGTTAAATTTTTAATTTTAGAAGATATTATTTTCTTTCTTCATTTAATTATCAGAAAGTTTTCATTTATGTGTTTTGTGTGTGCATTAAAGCCATAAAACTCAAATATAAAATTAAATATGAAACTATATTACAGGCGAAATGCTATCCTAACATTCAGTAAAAAAAAGTAGAACGGGAATCGAACCCGTGAGGTTACGACCGCAGATGTTGTGTGTTAAACCTCTCGACCACGGAAACGCGCAAAGGTAAGCTCTCTCTTTTATTTACTTGAGTGTGCACTGCGTTAACTAGCAAACAACACAGTACAATTTATGAAAACGTGTTAATGTGAATAAGGCTTCAGCGAGTGCTCACGAAGTTTCCCGATCGGATGATAGAATCAAGAAATGACTCATTTTTAATGACTCATTTTTTTGTCTAAGTGTGTAAATTAATTTTGAGTATTTGTTATGGTTTAGGCAGCGTAAACCATTTAAGCGTCCAAAGAGCTATTTTTCACGTTTTCTACTACAAAGGGCGATTTTTAAGGGTGTAGGAGTTGAGTATCACAACTCCCTTATAGCCTATGTTCATCACGGGAATCTGTTGAACATTTTGCAAAAAGCCCCATCACAATCGGGTCAACGGTATGGCCGCGCATGAAGTACGAACAAACAAACAACCATACATTCGTTTTTAAATATTAAGTTATTTTTCTACTGTAAAGGAAAAATAAGTATATTTAAAATAATGAGTGTTTAAATATTTTTATTCCACTAGATTTTTAAAGATTTCATATGGCAAATATAGTCAAAAAGTCATGAAACTTTGGGTCACAAATGCGTAGTTTTGAGATTTTCGTTAATTTTTTCCTGAAATGTATAGTTCAATACTTTAAAATGATGGAGGGTACAGGTTGATTTTTCATATAGTACATAAGGGGAGTTAAATGAAACAACTTATTTTCTTTTAAAAAAAATTCAAGATATTCTTATTGTAATATTGCCAGTGATCCTTCCCTAATATTAATTTAAAAAGTTTATTTTATTCCGTTCCTTTCATTTTAATTTATGCTTAAAACATTTCACACAGTATCATAAAGTGACTGGAAGAAGTGAAGTGCAAATAAAATTATGCTAAAAATATTTTTTTCTGAGAAAACATATATATTCGTGATCAAATTTTAAAATATCGTAATGTATTTACCGTACGTAGCCATATCGAAATATATGCACATTAATGATTTTGCCGATAGGGGCGCAAGTAGCGGATCTCACTTAGTTTGACATGACATTTAGATCTGTTAGTGTTGACATTGTGTTGATCAGTGATCACTCCATTTCTCTACAAGACTATTAACATAATGGATTTGGCATCAAGTGGTTGCCCGGCACCGCTGCGCTGTAGCTATAACGGTGCTCTCGCAAACCCCTGACATTTTTGTACTTACCAGGCACTCACTAGTGCCCACATGCCACTTAAGTCTGTTTCAAGCAATTTCAATAACTTCCTTATGTGTAAAGTAGTCCATCACTGTGGTCTCTAGGTAGCTGCTGCTTTGTCACGCAGCGGGCCAGGGTTCGATTCCTGGTTGGAACAGGCTCATTGGTGATGTTCTTTCGGGATTTTTCCACACCTGTAATAAGACAAATGCCAGAAAGCTTAGGGCCCTACGGTCCCCGAATATTATCCGGACAGCATAATCGTCATTATAATTATCATCATCATCCTTCACCGGTGTGGAAAGCAACGGGAAGCTACCACACCTACAATTCCCTAGTAAAGCTGCAAAGCATAGCATGAAAGCGCAAAATTACTATGGATGGGTGTGTAAAGTGACAATTCTGAGTAGAAAAGACACTTAGTGCATTGATTTATAATATGATTTTTTTATTCAATGCCACCACGTTGTCATTTCGACATTCTGGTATTTTCTCCTAGCTTGGCGTTATTGTAACCCACTTCTGAGGTTGGGGCGCCTGGAAGGCGGAATTACGCTGGCCCGATTATATAAGATAGTGTAAAATATATGCATAACTTACTTGTTTTATACTACTATTTCATGACACGACAGGCCCTGGCCTAAGAGTCGATTGCTGACCTCACATCGAGATTTGTTAATCTGAGAGGTGGACGATCATGTAGCCAGTATAGGAGTGGTACGTGGTCAGCATGTCGGGTGCTTTAGCCGTTATAGCTTGTATCCTAAACTTGGAGTCGCTACTTATTGTAGGTTTCCAAATTCATCCCAATGTGTGATGGATACCGGTCTCATACTGATCGAAATTCCACGAAAAAATGTATTTCTTTATGGAGACTCGAACCAGCTTGAGTCCCATAGCGCTGCATCAAGACATCATGCTTTAAAACGCTCGGCTACATTACGGGCTTTATACACTAACTATAATAATAGGAATAATAATAGTAATAATAATAATAATAATAATAATAATAATAATAATAATAATAATAATAATAATAATAATAATAATAATAAATAATAATATAGATTACACAATGAATAAAACAGAAATTAACTGGATATATTTTCAATACTCGATAAACTATAAGAGCACAAATACCAATGGAAAGAACATTTAGACAGAATGGACAATACAAGATTACCCAAAACGATCAACACCTATAAACCAGATGGGAAAATATCTTTGGGACGGCCAAGGAAACGATGGACTTGAGACCGGAACAGGTCGCATTGGCTTTATCCTGGAAAGGAATAATAATAATAATAATAATAATA
Organism: Diploptera punctata; assembly: GCA_030220185.1. Classification (NCBI taxonomy): domain Eukaryota; kingdom Metazoa; phylum Arthropoda; class Insecta; order Blattodea; family Blaberidae; genus Diploptera; species Diploptera punctata. Next base: position 3,153,118 of record JASPKZ010009800.1, on the reverse strand, counting down.
ATAATAATAATAATAATAATCCATCCATAGTAATTCTGCCCGAAGGCAGGTCCTTCACTGCAATCATAGCATTTCCATGCTATGTTTGCAGCTTTACTAGGAAATTGTAGGCGTGGTAGCTTCCCGTTGCTTTCCACACTGGTGAAGGATGAAAATGATGATGATAATGATAAGGATGATGATGATGACGATGACTATGATTTCGGGGACCGTTTGGGCCTTAAAGTTTTCCTACATTTGTCTACAGGCGAGGAAAAACCCATAATAATAATAATAATAATAATAATAATAGTAATAATAATAATAATAATAATAATAATAATAATAATAATAATAATAATAATAATAATAATTTTGTTAGAAATAATAACTGATGCACATGTTTATGTAAACGTCAAAATAATATAAGATGCATCCTAATGGGAAAACGGTCGATGTACAGACTTAATGAAGGAATTTGTCTGATAGTCAAATCATAAGTATTTTCTGATAATTTCATGGGGCAATATAGACATGTGCAGAGATAAGCCGCCTCTTTCACCTTTAAAAGGTTACAAGCGTTCTTTTATATTTAATGTTTTTCTAGTTCTATGTCTAGATTTATTGAAATGTTAAATGCGGTACTTAAATTATTCCTTAATTTATTACTTATTTACTGAGTGCTTTGTATTATAAGTACTTTTATTTTCTTAAACGCATTTTCAAACTGTAAACCAACAGGAAGTTCAGTTAATACCGCAGAGTGGCTAATAAAATTGGAAGAGAGAATTCTTATCTTTTATAGAGATTTAATATCAGACGACAATTCCATTATGTTCGCCATTCTATTATCCGCCATTCCTTGTTGAAAATATGGCCAAGAGGTATATATAAGGCAAGGAGATAGAGGATAAGATGCGTTCGATGTTAGAGAATCATAATTTAATATGTTACTTAATGGAGGAACACAATTTGATTTCTATGTACAACGCTGAAGCTTTTAGATATTCCGAAATGCAGACTTCCAAGTACTGTATTATTATATTAGCTTGTAATCTGAAATGATAAAGCCATGGGTACAATTATCCCACGGAAACAAACACACTTACAAAGGAATTAGTGTTAGTCTCCATGGTGTGGTAGGTAAAGTACGTAGATTTCTCTACGGAGGATCTAGTTCCGATCCCGGCCGTGTATAGCATCTTAAATATTCACACACAGTCTAAGTGTTTGCCCTGTGTTTATGTCAGGTAGACTTTATTTGACTAGAAGTGAGATACATACAATGTTATTTACAAATTTAAAAATTATGAGTCCCGCGCCGTAGCCGAGCGGTTAAGGTAGGAAGCCTTGGCGCAGAGCTACGGGACTTGCGCTGGTTCGAGTCTCCATGGGGGAAGAAATTTTCTCATGGTATTTCGGCCAGTATGGGACCGGTGCCCACCCAGCATCGTGAGGCAATAAGTAGCGGCTCCAGGTTGAGGAACCAGCTATAACGGCTGGGGGACTCAACATGCTAACCACATGTCACCCCTACACTGGCTGTTGATCATCTACCTCTGTGATTGACACATGTGGATGTGAAGGGCCAGCAGCCGGCTGGTAAAAGGGCAACCGCTGAAAAGTGGAATGACCCTCAATCGGAAGAATTATGAATTTTATTAATGTTGAATGTTATTTACAAAAATGGGTCGCACGGGCAGCAAGCCGTACGTGCAGTTGACAGTCCGTTACAAAAAATATCATCATCATCGTCATCCTGGGATTAAGCCTGTTGGCTCGTTCCGGTTTCATGAAAGCTAGAATTGTTAAAATTGTTCAGACCATCTTCTGTGTTCTGTGTGGGCGTCCCAACATTTCTCCTTCCGTGCGGTTTATAATTTAGCAATAATTTTGGAAATCTTCCTTCTGGCATTCTATCAATATGTTCTTTCCAGTCGTTCCCACATTTAATTATTCGGTCTGGTTTGGAAATAATGTAACGTAAAAAATAATAAAAAAGAAAACACCATAATATTACATTTAGATAATAATACAATAATCAGGTTATGTAGAATTATTAAGAATTAATGATATTACATTTTGCTAACATATTTATGTATTCACTCATGACTGTTGATCTTATTTTCCGCGTTTTGTCCAGAAATTTACCCAAGTTTATCCAATTTTCTGGATTTGCCATTAACTCCTAGCATGCCAATATTTCACTATTTGAATTTATAACTCTTTCAGTAATAGCTGATGCCTCGAATATTCTTCTTCTCCTTTCTCTTCGGCTTTCCCCCACTCATAGGTTTGCCGTTCCAATATTCTAATTTTTTTATTTTCCTAATATATATTTATCTTGTCTTCAAAGCTCCCACACATTGGACATATTCGGAAATCGTGAATATCGCTAATTTTTAGAAATTTCCATGCCCCGATCCTAAACCAAGCAAGCCCTGATCTCTCTTTAAATTCTAGATTGAGTATATAAGATTATTTTCCCCAAACTAGGTAACAAATGTAAAAACAGAAAGAGAAAACGGTAAAACAAAAGATAAGTTGGAACTGGAGTACTAGTGGATAAAATGCTTGCTTATGATTCCGAGATTCGCGGTTTGAAATCCGGTCTGAATGGATGGAATTTTTTCAGGATGTAAAAACTTTGAGTATGACATCCATCGGAAGAAAAATAAAGCCATGTAAATTGAGCTAAAAAGTATCTAGTCCAATCTATATGACCGTATGATTGTTCTAATATTAACGATAACGATACTGATAATGATTATGGTAATAAATGTATTTATTTATTTTTAGAGCTTCCTTATGGTGAAGTTTTCCTCAACCAAACTTTAATATATAACTAACTAACTCACTGGCACTATCGAACCCGTAAGTTTATGGCCGCGCAGACATAAGCTCTCTATACATCCCTATCCTGAGCTAATGTTTTCCAATCATTCCGTGTATAATCTACTTCCCCCAAATCTTTGTTAATGTTAATCTCCAACGTCACTCTTGGTCTACCAACTGGGCGTTTTCCCTCTGGTTTTCCTACAAGAAGCTTCCATGCACCTCTTCCTTTCCCCATACGTGCCACATGTCCCGCCCATCGCACTCTACGAGACTTAACTGTTCTAACTATATCTGGATTCCTATAAAGACCATGCAGTTTATTGTTATGTCGTCTTTTCCATTCACCTGTCTGTTCATCTCTCTTTGTTCCAAAAATGTTCTTAAGAGCTTTATTTTCAAACATTCGTGATATATATATTATATATTAATATATATATATATATATATATATACACACACAAAATGTCCACTTTCTCAATTGTTCCTATCCAATGTAATCTGTATCATGTGATCCTTACTCTTCTATAGATCTTCTTGCTCAATCAATCCAATTTCAATTTGGACTTCCTCTCCTGTTATCTGGTGTCCGCACATCGCTCTCTTAGGTAGTTCATCTTCCTTTCTAATTACATGTCCGAATGTAATTTTTTTTTCTCGTGAATTATTTCTTTTTCCGGTCCTTTTCCAAAAGCAGAATGTTTCCGAGGTTTATCGTTGTTTTTAGCATTTCTTTTTTTTATTATGTTGAATAAATAGCTGGTCCAGTGCAACAACCTCCAACATAGAGGACCAAGTTATTTTTTGTTTAGGTTTTCTTCCTCTAGCCATTGAAAAATCAATGAGAACCTTCAGCAGTTCTTGTTAGCCCGCAGGAGATATTTCATTTCCCTCCTACCGCCCGTATTTGGGAGGTATTCTTCTATTCGGCACCTGGCGATGCGATTTTTTTAGGGTTACTAGATCTCCGAGAAATAATAATAATAATAATAATAATAATAATAATAATAACTATTATTATTATTTATTTTACCTGCCACAGTTAAAGCCTTTTAAGGCCTTGTCTACAATTGAATCAGGTTAAATCAAATTTACAATAATTAGTCTTATAACTAAATTAAAATAAATATATAAATTATTACATTAAATCGCTACTATATATATATATATAGTCCACCGCTGTGGTCTCGAGGTAGCGTGCTGCCTTATCAAGCAGCGGGTCCGGGTTCGATCCCAGGTCGGGGCAGTTTTTCTGGGTGAGGTTTTTATCGGGGTTTTTCCTCACCTGTAAGACAAATGTCAGGAAAACCTTTAAGGCCCAAACGGTCCCCGAAAGCATATGGCCATCATTATCACCATCATCATCGAGATTCTTCACTAGTGTGGAAAGCAACGGGAAGCTACCAACACCTAAAATTCCCTAGTAAAGCTGGACGCATAGCATGAAAATGCTATGATTGCAGTGAAGGACCTGCCTTCGGGCAGAATTACTATGGATATATATATATATATATATATATATATATATATATATATATATAAAGTAGAATATAGAAAAATACAAATGAAAATAACACTACTAATAACATAAATAAATGTCATTGCCTAGAGGAGAAAAAAAAATTAACAACAAGTAATTTAATTGTATGAGGGTGACTTAAAGGTGTCAAATATGCGGCAAGTCCTGTTACCTTGAGGGAGGAAATTCCAAAAACGGGCACTTGCTACTGAGAAATAAGTAGATTAAAAGGTATTTTGTGATGAGATGTACAAGTTTGGAAACTTGTGAGTTATTGTCAAATATACAACTTCATTCAGAAGCTCTACATAACTGTACGAGAGACTCATTTCTTACATCACAAACTCCTAGTGTTTACATTTGATTTTCAAACTCAGGTCAGTTTTTCAAACTACCATAGTTCTGTATTCTTCTTGGAATACCACTTGTCCTTTATTAATACGATTTTCATAAGACCGTATTTTGTAGATTGACTTTCCGGCAATTTCCATTTCTATCGGCCGATGTAGACTAGTGGTTATGCTTCTTGCCTTCAGTTCCGAGGATCGCGGGTTCAAATCCGGCCGGGGTCGATGGAGATTTTTAGGACAGAAAAACCAAAGGAAGAAGTCCTCTGGGAGGGACTTTAAGCTGTAGGTTCCGAGTCTGAAGACTTTCAGGCAAGTAAAAGAACCTTAAACCTAAATAAAGAGGCCTACAAGCAAAATTTAACGACACCAGCGTCCTAGTAGTACCTTAGTTGCCTTTTAGACGTCTCATTGGACCGGTGTGTTGACCGCAATGCCATCCATGACATCTACGAGCAAAAAAAGGTAACTAAAATTAATTTGGTCTAGAACTAGTAGCTCCTTACAAAAGAGAGGTTATGCTCAACAATGAGGTACTCCTTTATAGACAGATGACAATTATAGTTTTATTAATTTCCTCTTATTAATATGTTTGTAAAATGGTAACAATAAATCGTGGTATCAGACAAGGGTGTCCTTTATCACCTTCTCTTTTTAATGTATATATAGATGCAGTTATGTTAAAGTGGCAGATTATTTATTTTAAAATAAATAACCAACTGTTGGATACAATATTATTTTCTGATGATCAAGTAGTGATTTCTGGTTCAGACGATGATCTACAAAGAGCTATTTTTAATTTGGAAAAAAAAGTGCCAATTACAATTCAAAAATTTCAAAGAATAAAACTACACTTTTAGCATTTAAAGGACATGATACCTTAAGAGCAAAAATAGTAATTGAATATAAAATTTTAGAGCAGGTGAACAGTTTTAAATATCTAGGTTTCAATTTATCATATGCTAAAATTGAAGATATTAATGACAAATTTAAAAAAATCTAATGTGTGGCACTTTTAAACGAACCCTTAAAAACACAAGAAAAGAAACAAAAATTAAATTTTATAAAGTAATAAATAGCTGTTCCTGTATTAATGTATGGTTCAGAATGTTAGACGACCACTAAAAGACAAGAACAAAGATTGGAAGCAGCTGAGATGCGATTTTTAAGAAATATAGCAGGATATACTCTGCTGGATAAGAAAAGAAATGAAGAAATAACAAAGGAACTAAATATTTTCAAATAATTAAATATAGGATCGACTAGAAAGAACATATTGATAGGATGCCAGAAGGAAGATTTCCAAAATCATTGCTAAATTATAAACCGCACGGAAGGAGAAATGTTGGGCTCCCACACAGAAGATGGTCTGAACAATTTTAACAATTCTAGCTTTCATGAAACCGGAACGAGCCAACAGGCTTAATCCCTGGATGATAATAATATGTTTGTGTTTACCATAAAATCAAATTACTGAGATTTTCCTAAAATGTGTTCGATATACTAACATGTCTTTCGCTTTGATTTGGGAGTAGCGTCATTTCCTCTTATGCAGTTAGGCCGGGTTCGATCCCCAGCCAGGAAAGTTTTTTTTTGGTAATGATCTTTCATTCGGTCCCGCGCCGTAGCCGAGCGGTTAAGGTAGGAAGCCTTGGCGCAGAGCTACGGGATTTGCGCTGGTTCGAGTCTCCATGGGGGAAGAAATTTTCTCATGGTATTTCGGCCAGTATGGGACCGTGCCCACCCAGCATCGTGAGGCAATAAGTAGCGGCTCCAGGTTGAGGAACCAGCTATAACGGCTGGGGGACTCGACATGCTAACCACACGTCACCCCTACACTGGCTGTTGATCATCTACCTCTGTGATTGACACGTGTGGATGTGTAGGGCCAGCAGCCGGCTGGTAAAAGGGCAACCGCTGAAAAGTGGAAAGACCCTCAATCGGAATCTTTCATTCGGAGTTTTGATTATCAATAAGACAAATCTCAGAAATATTTAAGTCTCAAAGAGTCCCAAACGTCATCTGGTCATCATAATTATTATTTTCATATTCAACAGATACGTTGTTCAATAAGAAGATATTTGAGAAATGAGATCACAATAAACTCGATTGAAATTTTACAAAACAATAACCGTACCAACGTTAAGATACGGGTCTGAGACTTTCCCTTTAACGATCTCTGATGAACGTAAAATTGAGACAATAGAAATGAGATTTCTGAGATCCGTTGTAAGTGCATTTTTAAGAGATCAAAAGAGAAGTCAATATTTACTTATTCACTGGCACTATCGAACCCGTAGGTTCATTGCCGCACGGACATAAGCTCTCCATACAAACCTATCCTGAGCTAATGCTTTCCAATCATTCCCTGTATAATCTACTTCCCTCAAATCATAGTTATGTTATTCTCCCACTTCATTCTTGGTCTACCATCTGGGCGTTTTCCCTCTGGTTTTCCTAAAAGAAGCTTCCATGCACGTCTTTCATTCCCCATACGTGTCACATGTCCTGGTCATCGCAGTCTACGAGACTTAACTATTCTTATTATATCTGGTTTCCTATAAAAACCATGTAGTTCATCGTTTAGTAGTCTTCTCCATTCACCTGTCTGTACATCTCTCTTTGGTCCAAAATTTTCCCTAAGAACGTTATCCTCAAATACTCGTAATCTCCTTTCCTCCCTTAAAGTAAGACTCCATGTTTCGCAACCATAGAGAAGTCAATATATCAGAGATTAATTAAAAAATATATTATATAAACGAGAGAATATACAGAAATAAATATAATTGATTTGAACATGTACAAAGAATGCAAAATAATCGTTTATCAAAACATATACTTTATTATAAACCTCAAGGCCGAAGAAATGTAGGAAGACCAAAACGACGTTGGAAGGACGATCTGTAGCATATTGTGCAGCGAGAAGCGGAACGGGTCAATAGGCTCATACCTTGAAGATGATGACCATGTCATATTCGCTTAGGAATGTGGAGTGAAAACTGTGTATCGACATAAATGTTGTGATACTCGGAGGCCCAGGATTGACTGACCATTCATCCAGGGAGACCCTCCATGTCTCTGTATGGTCATAAAAGTATGTGCATAGAGTAAGGATGGTGGTATGTGTGTGATCCTATGTTTAAAATGCTTCTCCCGACAATTCGTGTCACTGTAAAGCTCGCTAAACATGTGGCGTGTAAATGTAGCCTTTCTACAATGTGAGAGATTACATTAAGATGACGAATGAGAAGTTTTGTTTCATTATGTAAATTCAAATTATTGTTAAAGAGTGTTACAAAAATTAAATAGATCAATTTTACAATTTTTTCTCATAATTTTATTTTAATACTTCAGGTGTTTTTTCTGTAGAATATATTATTTTGATGTATTCAGAAAATGTATCAAAACGTTTCACAGCAATTTAATGTTTTATTTATTTAAATAGTCCCATTCCCATGAATGTGTTTCTACTCATACTTAAGAAAATTGAACGATAATTATCTATATTTTGACCAGATTCATGGGCTACTGGCCAGCGTTTCTGACTTTCATGAGGTCCCGGTCAAACCATAGGAATGTTTCCTGAGGTTGCCCATGGTTTGGAATTTAGGTTAAGTTTAGGTTAAGAACTCTCCTGGCGCTTCATTATCATGTATCACCCATCATATCATCGGGGTAACGTAACTCCGCCTTCTAGACGCCCCAATCTAAGAAATGGATTACAATTCCGCCAATGCCAGGGGAGAAAACCAAAAATGTCATTAAAGACAAGCTGGTGGCATTAGACAAAAAAAAATGGGAAAAGCGAATTTTAATACTGATTTGAAAAATGGAATTAGAGGTTTAGGCTCTTCTTGAGGGTGTTCTTCACCTGGACGATATTATGCATCAACCGGCTTAATGCCATTAAAAAAATTGAAATTTCGTTGCTATCTGTTGCACTGGCTCATGAAGTAGACCTAAGTGTACGCACGCTTTTTGTCCCATATTTTTAAATGTACCCTAATTCTATTAGAAATTCTATGTTTTGCAACAAACGGCTATGAAACATGAACGTAAACTAAATTTTGCATCATGCAGCTAAGCGTCAAAAGTTCCCATTCTTAGATTGTTGATGCATAACAATCAAACAACGAAAATGACTTGCAATATCCAATATTGTTACAATAAATAGAGAAGCTTGACTTAAACTTTAAAAGTGCTTTTCTCGAAACTTTGATAATGGCGCATAGTCGGTTGATGCATAACGTCATCTAATTATTTTAATAAATTAACAATTTTGAATAATATACAGCAAAGTTTGAATTTTATTGAATGGAAATTATAGCTCTTTTAGCTGCGAGATAAACTGTCTACAAAAAGTTACTTTCTGGCAAGAATTTTCAAGAAAAAATAAATGTTCTCGTATTTTAACCAAAGTTAGATGCTCCTATAAACGGCTTGAACATATCGCTGCCTTACTTCTATAGCATCGTAAAACTATTTAACAAATTTTTCAAGAGAGCATAAAAACATTTTTGACATTGTTTATTATTTTGTAATTATGTTAAGTAATAAGAACTGGAATGAGTATAAGAGGACTGAAAGGCATGGAGTGGATAGATAGGGACAAGTGGAGAATGAAAATAAATCTTTAAGGACAGAAAGATGTGTAAACATTGAAAATCTTTATATAATTAAAAACATAGTTATAGCAATGTTAAAAAAATGTTTTTTATGCTTTTCTGAAAAAAAAATTAAATTATACGTACGACGTTTGAGAACTAAGGTCTGTATGTATACTCGTACACCCAATACGTCTCTAATGGAGAGAACGGTGCTTCCCACACAAATTTAGCTACGCTTATTTCCTTAATCAGTGAATCACATGTGGTCAGAGGAAGGTCCGTTAAATTTTGCTCGGAGAGACTAAATTAGGCTTGAGGTTCTTTTACGAGTACGAAAACCTTCAGACTTGGAACCCATGGCTTGAATTCATTCCCGGAAAACTTGTCTGTTGGGGTTTTTCATCCTAAAATTTGTCGATCCCGGCCGTGTTTAAACTCGCGGCCCTCAAGACTACTGTAGAGGCGGACGGCATTTTGGTAAAGAGTTCCAATTATTTTGTGACTTAATGGCAATTATATATGTGTAAAGAAATATGTATAAAAATAAATACGTACTCGGAAAATCAGGAAGAGTTCAACAAGGACACAAAAATGTGCGTAAATGAGAATACAGAAGGCACACATGTATTATTCAGACCACAAAGGAAGGAAAGGAACAGCTACCAGTAAGTTATATTGATGACAATGTGTCAGAAAGGATAGAAAGGGTAAAAGTTAAGAAGAATTAATTGTTGAAGTGGGCGGGGGGGTGTGAAAACTGTGTTAATGACCACATGTTCGGAAGTAGACGTGGAAAAGAAGAGAAATTAGATGGTTGCGCTGGATTTGTGTCAAGTTTTCTATTTCTTTATCGAGATGAAATGGCACAATGTATCCAACCGAATCGTTACTAGTTACATTTACAAAATAAATATTCTAAACTAATATAGAATAGGCTTATAGGTCTTTAATGAATGAGACTTCCTCAAATTTATTACTAAGTTCAGTTTAATTCTAGAATGATTTATTAATTATATCTAAAGATAAGAAAAGTACAATAATAGGTGATATTATTTTTTCGATGATGATGATAATAATAATAATAATAATAATAATGAAAATAATAATAATGAAAATAAAACACATTTTCAGTTTTAAAAAACAATTAATAACACTAATATTTTAGGGAAACTTCCAAAAATTATCATTATTATTATTATTATTATTATTATTATTATTATTATTATTATCGCCACTGAAATGGACTACTGGAGACGTGCTGCAAGAATATCCAGGAAGGATAAAATCAGAAATTCATATATAAAAGAAAAAATGCAGGTACAATATTCAATATTAGATTTTATAAAGAAGAAAGAATTAAATTGGTACGGACACATTAGAAGAATGGAAGAAGGAAGACTACCTAAGATAATCATGGATTGGGAACCACAGGGAAGGAAAAAGAAGGGTAGACCAACTATTACGTGGATTCAGGGAATCAATGAAGCTAAGAGGGAATGGCAAATAGAAGAAGATATATTGATGAATAAACAGGAATGGAAAAATGTGTTGAAATAAATGTGTAGTTAACTGTGAACATGGGTATCGGAAAAATGTATATTCAATGTAAAAGCCGGAATAATAATAAAAAAATTATTATTATTATTATTATTATTATTATTATTATTATTATTATTATTATTATTATTATATGTCAAGAAAACAAAATCATATGAAACAATGGGGACTTTATATAAACATAGAGAAAACTAAATATCTGTTTATATGAGAAGAAATGGAAAATATAAATTTCAACAATGGCGAGAAACTAAAACCTAGTACTGAATGCACTTATTTAGGAACACAATTAGACCATTCAGGCGATAACACAGTGGAAATTAAAAATAGAATCGCTCAAACAAAACAAGCAATAAATGCTTTAAACTCTCTTTGATGGAGCATAAATACTACAAAAAATAGAAAATTATAAAATATATCAAACCATAGTTCAGAATCTTTTAACATACGGTGTTTAAGTTTTGCAAATTCCTACCAGGGAAATGAGAAGAATTTTAAGTAAAGAAATGGATGTTTTAAGAATATCAGCTGGAAAATCTAGAATGGATAGAATATGAAATAAATAAATAAGGGAAATTATTGGTGTACAAAAGGAGCCGGACATAGACATTATAGAAAAGAAAATATCACACTGGTATGGCCATGTCAAAAGAATGCCAGAGCAAAGAGTGCCTAATATTGTTATGGAATATATCCCAATGGAAAGGAGGAAGAGAGGAAGACCGAAGAAAACGTGGATAGATGGTATAAAAGCGGCTATGAATATCAGAGGATAGGAGGAAGATCAATGGATGGACAGAGAGGAATGGCGTTTGGTTTCCGAAGGACGGCGGCAGCTCTCATGATACCGGATGATGATGATATTATTATTATTATTATTATTATTATTATTATTATATTATTATTATTATTATGCTGCATGCAAGAAATAAGAACTGGAATGAGAACAAGAGGAATGGCGGACATACGTAGAGTTGGATGGATAGGGACGAATGTAGAAGGAAAATATACTTTAGGCACAGAAATATGTGTAAACATTGAAATCTGTATGTGAATAAATGAAATTATTATTATTATTATCATTATTATTATTATTATTATTATTATTATTATTATATTATTATTATTATCATTATGTGAAATTTGCTAACAGTTTAGCATGACAGTTAAATTCGTATTTTTGCATTATAAAAATTATGATTTAGTAATGGGGAGTTTATAACCTTTAGCTTGAGGGCATTTAAATTCAAAGTATTACATCATAAAAGAAAATAATTTATCAAAGACAAATTTTCCCAACCCTAGAAATATAATATTGCTTTAAAGGATTTAAACAACAAAGGCAATCATTAATGGCGTCCGGAAATTTAGCACTCAAAGATCAAAAAGCGTTTATAAACCAGATGCGATGCTAGTAAAGCTAGGTGGGGCGGAAGATCGAAATTTACTTTTGTGTCGACTCCAGACTGATTGAAGTACAGTCTCTATTCAATTATTTGTTTAACCCAGTAACTTTTAATTTTATGTCTAATTTAAAATAGGTTGTTACTTCTGAAAAAAAAATCGAAGCTGACTCTTTTTAAGCTTATTCATTTAACTAAATATCTGAAAATATTTATTAGTGTATCAGTTTAACGTTTTTCTGCACGATCGCTTTCCAATATTTCATATAATCGATTGATTAATTAACAAATGTGTATAATAATTTTACTACATCATAGTTATAGTACGTTCACGAATTTAGACAATTTGTTGACCTGTTTAGCCTCAATAGAAACACCATCCAAAAGTCTTTTGGGTGGACGTCCTGGTCTTCTTGTTCCTGAAGGTTGATAGCTTAACATTTATTTGGGTATCCTGTGATCTTCCATTTGATGAACATGTTGCATCCATCTCGACTTATATTCAATTCCTTCTGGGTTTCTTCGTGTTGAGACTTGCATGTATAGTTGAGATTCCTTAGTACGGGTTACTGGCCCGACGTTAAGTAGTCCAGTGGTTGGGCTGCTACCTTTTAGTCTCTGGACAGACATCAGTATACCGCACGAAATCATATAAAACTCTAACTTATATATAACAAATATTATTCATTATTATGTAATGTGATGCAAATGTAAGAAATGTATAGCCATTTGTTTTTATATTGTTATATATACATATATAGGGGTATATGTATATGATAAGAAAAGAAAAATGAATACTTGAGTCGGGATTTGACACCGGAGTCTCTCAACTCTGTACGTTTAGCGCTCTAACGACCTGAGCTACCCAAGAATTCCAACACAAACATACATTTTTCTTATATATGTAGTATTCTCAAATCACACAAGAGGTAGCGGAAATTTGTTTCGTCTGACATCTAGTGGCTAACATAACAGTTAAGCAATGTTTTTAATGTACATACATTATATAATAAATGTAATACATACATGTAATAAAAACGAATGTATGTCTCTCTGATTGTCTGTTTGTCCTTTATGCATTACTATACCATTCATCCGATTGTGATGGGGCTTATTGCAAAATGTTACAAGAGTTTCTCGGGAAGGTTTTATGCTATAAGAGAGAATACTCGACCCCTTCACCTTTAACAATCACCCTTTATAGTGAAAAACGTGTTTTTCGGAACTTTTTAGACGCTTAAATATATGGTTTATATGAAAAGCAAATTAATGTACACAGGATTGAATATCTGGAAAAAATCTAAAAAAAAAAGGTCCGCGACAGCATATGTCTATCTTATAAGGATAACTCACAATAACCATTTCTATTTTTGAGCTCATTGATGTCAAGAAGGCCGGAATGACTAGATTCCCGTGCAAGCGTAGCAGCGCGTGACGGGTTTTCTTTTACGGATGACTCTCAATAACCATTTTTGTCTTTGTTCTCATTTATACCAAGACGATCGGGATAAGTAAATTCCCGGGCAACGCCGCGCCGAGTAATTAGCACGGGGTATCAAAAAATAATTACGATATAAATGTATAGTTATTTTTGTTTTTTACTTATTCTACTATACATAAAAACATATTTAATTTATTTAGGCGTAGCAGCGCACGTCGGGTATTAGCTATTATACAATATTTTATAAAATATATTTGAGTCATTTCACAGAAGGACGTAATATAACTATTAATCTTCCGTATTTAGAGACGAATTATCAAGAATTACATTTTGTTAACACATTTTGAAAGATAATATCATAAAGTGGATAAACAAACTCGACGTTATGAACAATAAAAGAGTGATATGAAAATGTAGGTTAATATTTTGTAGATGAAAATTGAATAGACAAAAAACTATATACCAATTATAGACAAGGCCTACGATGTCAGCAGCAAAAGTGATCTTATTGTTGCACAGAACTTTGAAAAATAATTTATGCATTTTCTCGTACTAATAATGCCCCATTTATTTTTAAATGTACGAAGATTTGTTTACAGATGAACGTTTATATCAGAGAAAATAGGATACATATAAGTGGTACAGTGGCACACGAAGTGCAAGAAATGACATAGCAACTGAACGAACGGATGTGTAAAATTAATCTTTCAAAATTTGTGAAAAAGCATAATGTTATATGGATCGGAAATTGGGACAATAATTAACAACATGCTAACAGAATAACTGCAGTTGAAATGGATTTTTGGAGAAGAGCTAGCAGAAAAGCTCAACTGGAAATAATTAGAAATACAGGAATTAGAAAACGGATGAAAGAAGCTTGGAAAACATTACAAAATATCAGGAAATCAGAAATAAAGAAGATAAATATTCAGTTGACAAGACCATCAGAATGGATGCAACATTATAAAGGTTTACTTCAAGAAAATAGAAATGAGTTTCAACTTCAAGATACGGATGTAGAATATAAATTTGACACTCCAGAGATAACAGAAGATGAAGTAAAAAGAACCTTGAAAGAGGCTAAACACGGGAGAGCACTAGGACCAGGAAATATTCAGACGGAACTCCTAAAACATGGAGGAGATATTTTAGTAAAATGTTTAACAAAACTTTTTAATAAAATTGAAATTGGAGACGATATCCCAGAATACTGGAATTTATCGTATATTACTCCTATTTTTAAAAAAGGTGATAAAAAACTGTGTTCCAATTATAGAGGTATAAGCGTTTTACCTTCAACATATAGGATTTTTAGTAAAATTATAAATTTTAAACTTAAGGAGATAAGATAACGTAAGAGAAGAACAATGTGTATTCAGGAGTGGAAGATCATGTATTGATAATATTTTCTGTATTAGACAATTACAAGAAATTTAGAGATGGCATATGATAGTGTACCTCGACAATTGTTATGGACAACAATGAGAAATATGAATATAAGTGATAAATGGATTAATATTGTTAGGAGGATCTATAGTAATACAAAGCTAAAGTAAAAATACAGAATAATTTAACAGAGGAATTCACAGTGAATAAAGGCCTTAAGCAGGGATGCAGTTTGTCACCAATTCTTTTTAACATTTATTTAGACCAGGTTTTTAACTTGTGGTATAAAACATGTTCTGAAATGGGTATTCCTATAGGAGGAAAAGTACTGCATTCATTGTTGTTTGCAGATGATCAAATAATTTTTGCAGGGGATGAAGATGATATGAAATATATGATAAATAAACTAATGGAAGAATATACAAAATGGGGACTGAATATAAATTTACAGAAAACAGAATATATGTGTTTGGGAAAGGATGTGGATGACCTCATACTTGAAACAGGGAAAATTAAAAAAATGTGAATTTTTTTATATCTTGGGTCAATAATTACAAGTTTAGGTACCTGTGAGAGAGATGTACAGACTAAAATTGCAATGGCAAAAAATGCAACTAAGACATTGCATGGAGTAATTTGGAACAAAAATATTACAAAAGCAACTAAAATGAATATTTATAAGAGCATAAATACAGAATATTTTGTCATATGGAAGTGAAACTTGGTCTTTGACGGAATTACAAAAGAATAAAATTAGAACAGTTGAATTTGATTATTTTAGAAGAAGCCTCCAAAAAACAAGACAGGATAAAATAAGAAATGAATTCCTTTGGAGAGAAATGAATGTCACCACGTCTGTTGTTAAGAGGATTGAAAATCAAACGCTTAAATGGTATGGCCATGTACAAAGAATGGAAAATGAAAGATGGCCAAAAATATATATATACCAATGGTCACCCCCTGGAAGAAATAAACATGGCAGACCAAGATGGAAATGGAAAACCTACGTCAGAACTATAATGGATGATAGGAATTTCGAAGAGGGAGATTGGAATGATAGAGATAAATGGAAACTGAAGATGGCAAACCTATGAATGGGGGAAAGCCGAAGAAGAAGAAGAAAACGGATGAACGCAGAAAGAAGTCTAATGGATGAGATTGAACACATAATGGACACGTAACAAGAATTTCAGGTTGGAAGACTACCAAAGGCTGTATATACGTGGAAAATTGAAATAAGGAGCAGAAAAGCAAGACCAGGAACTACCTGGAAGAATACATTCAGAACTCAATGACGGAATTTGGTGTAACGGATGAAGACACGGAGGACAGGAACGATGGAGAACTTTAATTAAGGGAAATTTGTGAATGTGTATTAGAAACTGATAGTCTCTAAGTCCGTAGTCATTTATGTGTTTTTAAAACTCATGTTAAATATTAATATTGGTTGGAGAAAACTCTCAATGATGAGGGAAATTCTCAAAATGAATGGATGAAAATGTGTGAAGCGAGTATCAAAAGTTACAGCTTGGGAAAATTAAAAGTAAGGGTTATTTGATTATCGAAAATATTTCCTTATATTTTATATAAAGTCTCAAATTATAATAAATATAGGCACATCAAAGACCGAAGCTATTTTAATAAATAGAGGTGTAAGTCAAGGGTGTAGTTTATCACCTACTCTTTTTAATCTATATATTAATGACATCATCCAAAATTGGAAAGGTATTGTTAATATAGGTATAAGAATGGACCGTTTTAAAATATTAAACGTTTTAATGTATGCTGATGATGTGGTTATTATTCAAGAAAATGAAAATAAGTTGCAGTACTATTTACATCAATTAAATCAGTTATGCCAAGATTATAATTTTAAAATATCAGAAGAAAAAACACAAATGACGGTATTTTGGGGAAACGAACAGGCCTATATACGATCAAAAATCGTAATAGACAACAAACCTCTGGAACAAGTAACACATTTTAATTATTTGGGTTGTAATGTTACTATAAACACAAAAACTGAAAGAGACATACATATGAAACTGTCGAAATTTCAAATGATATGCGGAACTATACATAAAACATTAAAGAATAAAACAAGAAGAGATACTAAGATGGAAGTTTTATAAAAAATTGGCAGTTCATGCACTACTTTATGGGAGCGTAACTTGGTAATGACCAAAAAATTGCAAAGTAGAATACAAAGCGCAGAAATGAACTTCCTTAGAAGAACAAAAGGCTGCACAAGATTGGATCGGATAAGGAATGAAGATATAAGAACAGAGTTAAATATATATCCATTGAATGAGAAAATCAGAGAATATAGAGAGAAATGGTTTACACATGTGGGAAGAATGAATGTAACAAGACTATCAAGAGCAGTATTCAACTACAAGCCAAGAGGTTCAAGGAATGTAGGAAGGCCAGTGAAAAGATGGCCAGAACAACTGTGAAGCGGAACAGGCAATTTATGCCTAGCCCGTAAAGTGAAGAAGAAGAAGAAGAGGAAGAAATATTTCATTATGTGTTAAACAATATAGTAACCAAAACGTCGTTTTGTAAAGACGACCTTCTCGTGCAGCATATAGTGCACCGGGGAGCGGAACGGGCCAACAGATGAAGAAGATGATGATGATGTAGTAAACAAGAAAAAAAAAGTAATAAAACGTAAAGCTGGTGTGCAGCGGTTATAACAAGATATGCAAGAGTTTCCATGTCATGACGCCATGGCACTTGAATAATGATTTGTGCATTGCCAATTCCACTCTGACATTGTCTAAATGTTTTGCATACTAAGACATCTCTGATATGCAGATCATGTAATTTATGGAAGGACTTTAGAACCATTCTTAACGTTGCTTTGATTGGAATTCTGTGGCACTTGCATCAAAACCGTAACCTCAGTGTAACTTCTCGTGTAAGTATCATAGTTAATCCGTACAAAACGCAGTCGCACATGTATTGAATATCAATTGTTTACAACTAAAATCATTGGCAGTGACATCTCTAACTTACTGTAGCAATATATGTAATACCTTTTCCTTTCACTAAAACAATTAGCTGTTTTTCTTTACCCGTAGGATCATTTGCACGATAAATTATTATATACAATTTGTATTATAATTAGAGTTGCGATTAATGTCTGTTTTGAACATAAAGTTCACATGAATTGAGTATGTTGCTCGGAGGAAATAATTATGTAAAATCTATTTAATAAATAAAATTAAGAAAGTTTTATATAATTTACACAAGTATTAACTTTAACACTAGCTAATACCCGGCGTGCGATACTACTTATAAATAAATGTTAATGTGATTTTTAATTTATGATCTTCTTGGCATCAATGAGAGACAAAAATGGTTATTGTGAGTTATCCGTAAAAGATAAACACATGCTGTCGCGAACTTTTTTGTAGAGTTTTTTTAAGATATTCAATTCTGAATATTTATGGATAAAAATTTAATTTGGAATAAAAAATAAATAACATTTGCAAAAGTATTTTCTCAATAATACACTAATTAAATCGTGTAAGAAACTGTTTACCGTTTGCTCTGAGGAGAATGTTAGTAGAAACACTTGCAATGCCCCATTTTGATTATTGTGATACTCTTTTTACTGACCTAAATACTGTTATTACCCAAAGATTTCAAAGTGTTCATAATTCTTGCATACGTTTTATTTGTGGTATACGCAGATTTGGTCACGTTACACCATTCCTGGAACGATTGTCATGGCTTCGTCTAAAAGATCATAGAACCATCCATTCCTTGTGCCTTCTCTATAAAATATTACACACATAATTACCTTATCACTCGTATTCAAGAAGAGAAAAAATTAGGAACTCAGTTATAAGGGAGAAAATGAAGATTGAAGTCACTGTTTTAGATTATATTAAAACTCAGCAATTAAGATCGTACGGACATGTCCAGCGAATGGAAGAGGATCGACTACCAAAATCTGTTTTGGAATGGAAACATGAGGGAAGACGAAGCAGAGGAAGACCTAAAACCTTCTGGAGTCAGGGAATATGTTTATATATGAAGGAGAAACATCTACAACCAGGAGATTGGATGGACCGACAAAACTGGCTATTAGGAATCGGACGATGTCAAAGGCATTAATCAACCAATGATCTATCTATCTATCTACTCGTATTTATCACACCGCTTCACTAGACTCTCTGATACACATAAATTAAATACCCGATCACTTCAGCAGTGTGTTCTTTATATCCCTCCTCATCACACTACCTATTATTCGAAATATTTTACAGTTTCTCTTGCTAGAAATGGGATTTCCTTCCATCCTATGTCAAAGACTTCCAAACTTTACCATCTTTCATAAACAAAATGAAATAAAATATATTAACAGAAACAACTCACTAATATTACTTCTTAAAAATAAATAATTTGTTTTTTTTTTCATTATTTAATAAAAATAGTTTTAAGATTTAATATATTTACCTAATGCCTTGTATAATAAGCGATAGATTAAATCATTATAGTTTATTACTTAATTTGTATTTTTTTTCATTATTTTCTTTTATGTATAGTATATTCGAGCTGTTATTCCTTTCCGTATTCATTCTATCATTAATTTAATTTTAATTGTATTTAATTTTATTGTATTATTAGACATTATTTTCATTATTTTTCAATTTGATAGATAATTAATTGTTTACTATGTCTATTATTGTAATGTTTTGTATTTATGTGTAACATACGTTTGTCCTGGTGAGTGGAAGAGAAGGTCACATGGCCTTTATTTCACCACGCTAAATAAATCTATTATTTTCTATTCTATTCTACATTAATTTGGTGTATTTATTATGGTTTAGGCAGAGTAAGCCATTCAAACGTACAAAAAGCTACTTTTTTCATGTTTTCACTACAAAGGGCGAAGGGCTTGAGCATTAAAACTATCTTATAGCCTACAACCTTTCCGGAAAAACCTGAAAATTTTGCAAAAAACCCCATCACAATCGGATGAACTGTATGGCAGAGCATGTTTACCCGGGAATCTACTTATCCCAATTTTCTTGGCATCAATGAAAGACAAAAATGGTTATTGTGAGTTATCTGTAAAAGATAAACATACACTGTCGTGGACGTTTTTTGTAGAGTTTGTTGAAATATTCAATTCTGCGTACATTAATTTGGTGTATTTGTTATGGTTTAAGCAGGGTAAGCCATTTAAACGTACAAACAGCTACTTTTTTTTCATGTTTTCACTACAAAGGGTGAAGGGCTTGGGCATTACAACTGTACATAAAGACTATATTAGACTAAAAGTAAGATACATACAATGTTATTTACAAATATGTGTCGCACGGGCAGTAAGCCGTACGTGCTGTTGACAGTCCGTTACAATAAGTTGATGTTTGGTAATAATATACTTAAAACAAAAAAAGAAAACATAATAATATTACAATTAAATTATACATTAACATAGTTATGTAGAATTATTAAGAATTAATGGCATTGCAATTTGTTAACATATTTATTTATTCATGAACGAGTGTTGTTCTTATATTCCGCGTTTTGTCCAGAAATCTACACAAGTTTATCCAATTTTCTGTGCTTACCAATAACTCGTAGCATGCCAATATTTCACGATTTGAATTTAGAAATCTTTCCGATAATAACTGACGCCTCCAATATTCCAAATCGTTACATTTTCCTAATATATGTATCTCGTCTTCAAAGCTCCCGCATATTGGACATATTCGCATATCATGATTGTCGCTAATTTTTAAAAATTTCCAGATTGAGTATATAAGATTCCTTTCCCCAAACTTGTTTTAGGTCTCTTTGTAAAAACAGTGATCGTTTTCCCGCACATTCGGCCAAAATATTTTGTCGGTTTATATCTAAGTACCTCCTTCTTATTTTTCTCCACACATTCTTGGGATTTTCAGTACCTTTTTCCCATACCCAACCCAACCCATCCCAATCTTTTGGAGTTCTGTCCTTACCTCGTCTGTCCAGAATTTCACATTTGCGTTCCTGATTTGGTGGTCGTAACAAATTGCTCTGAGCATTGTTTGTTCACCTTGGATTAGCCGCAACTAGTAGCTACTTGAGTACATGAATATTGCAGTTCAAGTATTTTTATCTTTACTTTAAGCGGCAACACACTTTTTTTTCTCTTTGGTACTAATCATTTTTTCTTTCATTTTACTCGACATTATAAACTGGGAAGAAAGCACAAGAGACACGTGTTATTCCATCAAAATTATTGTAACGAACTAGTTGAAACAATAATATACCGATCGTGACGATGGAGATGTTTATCAAAGTACATATCGGTATGTGAAATACAACAGCTTTTAACAGTGAACTTTAGGATCAGTGACAATTAGGTTTGTTTTGTATTGATACTTATTTGTCC
Organism: Diploptera punctata; assembly: GCA_030220185.1. Taxonomy (NCBI): domain Eukaryota; kingdom Metazoa; phylum Arthropoda; class Insecta; order Blattodea; family Blaberidae; genus Diploptera; species Diploptera punctata. The sequence goes on along the minus strand of JASPKZ010009800.1, from coordinate 3,131,650 downwards.
ATTTGGTTTGAATCACCATTTGTAAAAGCCGTCTTGGCACCTGCCGTCAGTATAAAAAAAACTGCTGATGGTTAATATATACCTTTCCGCTTTATAATTTTTTTTCATGAATTGTGTACAAAATAAATACACGTAAAATTACTATTATTTCGCAGGGTCCAATAAATTTGTTCACATTGGACAAATATGCGCATTATTCACGTTCCGAATTAAGCAAATTTTACTGTATTTGTATGAAGTTCCATACATATCTTAAGAAAATCGGAATGATATGGTTGAATAGGTAACGGTCGAGATTTTTATTAGGAAATTTCTAGATTGACAAAAATAGCAGCGAATTTTCGTGATATTCTTCAATCGTTGAGGCAAAAATTTGTTGGAATTTTTTTTTTCACGATCCGCTTCATTATAAATTATAATTTTGATTCCTGGTATGTGATTTCCCGAAAAAATAATTAATTATTTTTTACAGGAAGAAAATATATTAAACGATTACGTTTACACTGGAATCTTGCATTATTTTTTTACTACTATAAGGAAAGGATTAATATATTAATTCTCAGCTTGAGTTGTGTTTTATTCAACTAGTATTTGTTATTTGAATTGAGTGAGGCTCTCAAGGAGTCCCCATCATTTCAAGACGTCCAGTATCTGTTTGTACGTTTTCTCATACAAACTATCTGCCGAAATATGTCAAAGAATGAACGGATTTTTGAAATGGCAAAGTTTTACATTTGTTCTATGCACGTAAGGCTAAAGCATCGATTGACATCAAATTCTAGTAGTAGTAGTAGTAGAACTTTATTAGACTAAAAGTAAGATATTACAATTACATAAAGAAAACACAATAATATTACATTTACATAATAATACAATAGCATGATACATTATTTTATTTATGTATAATTATTTAACAAATTAATTGGTTATTGCATTTTGATAAACATGTATTTATTTCATGAATTAGTGTTGTTCTTATTTTCCGGCGTTTTGTCCAAGAAATTTTTACCCAAGTTAATCCAATTTATGGATGTTTACCCATTAACTCGTGTAGCATGCCAATCTTTTCACGATTTGAATATTTAGAAATCTTTCCGGGTAATAATCGAAACCCCCCCCGTCTCCAATTAATCTGATCCATTACAATTTCCTAATATACGTATGTATCTCGTCTTCAACAACTCCCGCACATTGGACATATTCGCATATAAAAAACGTGATCGTCGCTAATTTTTAGGGAAATTCCATTTGCACCCTAACCTCTTAAACCAAGCAATCAAATTTATTTCTAAATGCCAACGTTGGGGAAAATATTAAGAAAGATTAAGTAGTGGAAACACGACACCGTAGATGGAAAAGGTACCGTTAGAAAGGAAGTATGATGAGGTTTTTTTCTATTTCAAACTCCTCCTCCCTGAGATATTTTTATTAATATCGTTCTTGCGTGTTACTGGATAACTTGTTTCATTTGGAAAAATACCAACAGATATTTAACTTTCCCCAGCGCCATGGGAAATGGACATTGATAATTGCGGCAGAGTGGAAATTTACATTCTTAGAGCCGTGTTTGCAAATAATATAAATAAAAATAAAATAGAGGCAGTATTGAATTATTGGACATTCTCTAACATCAGAGATTCGTAATTCAAAGCTGGGGATTAAGGGGTTCAAGCTTTTTTTTTTTTTTCCCCCAGACAAAACCATTTCAAATCTTGATTATACTGAAGAATTTGAAGACTCGGCATATCTAAGCATGGTGTGGAATAAATTTGTTATACAAGGGGATTTTAGTTGCCCTGACAAAATCGGCTTCGATGGGCATGAAAACGCGAACCCCCGTCCCAGAAACGATTGTAGCAGAAACTAAAACAAGATTGATTCGATAATATATTTTTTACAGTGTTCTTGGTTTCATTGGGCAGTTAACCAAGTTAACCCATTCGCTTCAAGTTTTAATGCTCAATGCATTTCCCCAGAAACCGGATTTAAATCAGCATAAATTACATTATCCATTTTCAGACATTTAAAACGAACAAAATATAACGGTATTTAAGTTCACAATAACTGTGAAGGCCAAAACACATTCCTCTACCTTTCATAAAAGTTAACAAAATACTACCCTGCTAAGTTATGTACAAATTATTCCAAATATATATATGTATGTATGTATATATATCAGACAATGTACCTCGCCTTCTGAGTTGAAGGCCATTTAACAGCCGGCGAGTTTACCTCGTCTTCTGAGACGAATGGGTTAATGGGATTGAATGTAAAGATTAATATAGGCTTGCTAGCAATATTTTTTAATGGCAGCAGTTTTGCCCTTTCAGACATACCTGGTATTCTCTCCTGGCAATGGCATAATTGTAACCCATTTCTCAGGTTGGGGCGCCTGGAAGTCGCGGTTACGTTGCCCCGATGATATGATGGATGATGATGATGATAGTGGTGCGCCAGGAGAGTCCCTAATCCTAAACTTAATCTAAGATGAATATGAATGATGATTGCGATGGCCATATGATTTCGGGGACAGTTTGGGCCTTAAAATTTTCCTGACATTTGTCTTACAGGTGAGGAAAAACCCCGATAAAAACCTCACCCAGAAAAACTGACCCGACCGGGGATCGAACCCCGGCCCGCTGCGTGACAAGGCAGCCACGCTACCTCGAGTCCACAGCGGTGGACTACTAGCAAAATATATGCTGAAGTATATTTAAAGATGCTTAAGTTCATTTTTTTAACTTAATTTCTCTTATTTAGTTTCTGCTACAATAAATTTAACACTTTTTAATAAAACATTGGATATTGGCTGGAGAAATGTTCCAGATTCGCTTCTGGAATCTTCAAGCTGAATTAAACTTTAAAGCCTTTTGGCTGATTACAGAACGGCGAAAGAGAAATATCTGCGAGCAATCTGTCTAATCACCCGTTACATTAAATCTCTTTTCCCTATTTTTTATTCATTTTCATCATTAATTTCTGTAAAGGTTAAATTCTATTGACGTCATAATTAAAATTAACTGAGAAAGGGAAACGTACTTGAATATTACAGCCCCCAATCAACGTACTACTCTTCACACAATACTAAAGAGACTTTGCACTGAAGCACCAAAAATTCGTAATGGCCAATACGTACCAAGCACTTGCTTACTGATTTATTTGTCCCAATGCTCTTAGAATAGATTTATTTAGCCTGGTGGGGTTAAAGTCGTGTGGCCTTCTCTTCCACTCACCAGGACAAACATATGTTACATATAAATACAATAATAGTACATACTAAACAATTAATTATCTGTCAAATTGTATAATAATGAAAATAATGTCTAATAATACAATAATATTAAATACAATTAAAGTTAAACTAATGATAGAATGTATATAGAAATGCTCGAATCTACTATATACAAAAAGAAAATAAAGAAAAAAAATACAAAGAAAATAATAAACTATAATGAATTAATCTATCGCTTATTATACAAGGCATTAGGTAAATATATTAACAAATCATAAAACTATTTTTATTAAATAATGAAAAGACTAATTATTAATATTTAAAAAGTAATATTAGTGAGTTGTTTCTGTTAATAATTTTATTTTCAATTTGTTTCTGAAAGACTGTAAAGTTTGGCAGTCTCTGACATAGAGTGGAAGGGAATTCCATGTTCCAGCAAGAGAAATTGTAAAAGATTTAAAATAATAGATAGTGTGATGAGGAGGGATATGAAGGACACTGCGCTCAAGGGATCGGGTGTCTAATTTATGTGTATCAGAGAGTCTAATGAAGCGGTGTGATAAATAATAAGGTACTGATGTGTATAATATTTTATAGAGAAGGAATAGGGAATGGATGGTTCTACGATCTTGTAGACGAAGCCATGACAATTGTTCCAGGGATGGTGTAACGTGATCAAATCTGCGTATACCACAAATAAAACGTATGCAAGAAACGTTTAAGTATTTGGGTAAGAACAGTATTAGATCAGTAAAAAAGAGTATCACAATAATCAAAATGGGGCATTGCAAGTGTTTCTACTAACATTTTCCTTAGAGCAAACGGTAAACAATTTCTTATACGATTTAATGAGTATGTTATTGAGAGATAGTTTTTGCAAATGTTATTTATTTATTTATTCCAAATGCTCTTGGTCTCAGATGGAAATTTGTCACATTTAATTACGTCTCGAATTCAATTGGGGTAGGCTGTTAATTGTCCCTAATTTTAGTATTGATCACTAGGGCAAAGATTTTTACGCATTTGCACATTTTTTCTATGAAAACTATATCATGCTCAGTTAGTTATAAATGAGTTTAGGCGGAAAGGGGTCTTAAACAGGCAACTTTGTGGTTTGCATTATTTGCATTTTTGTTTATTTTTTGGGATATTGCATTTTTTGTGGATTTGTTTAGCATATTCGTGCTTATTTCAACCACTCAAACATCCTATTTTGCATCTGTATGTGTTTTCGCGAGGAAATGTGCATTTTTTTAAATCACGTTTGACAGCAGCAAAGTGGCATGCATCAAACTTGCACAGGAACGTCTCTCCAACAAAGAATTGATAGGTGAACTCTTGTATATAACATAAAATTTTTGAACTCTCTCCAGTATTACAACTCGTTCAATTAGTGGATCAAGGAACCTAGTGAAAACTGTAGTAATGGATCTAAAAAATGAATGGGGAGATAAGAAAGGCTGTATTGAAGAAAATAATAATGATTTTGAGTAGAAAATAAAGCATTAAAGAATTTGATGTGCTATGTTCAATAGCTGATCTTCTGTCACTTGACATTTTTTTTCTATAGAACTATCAGGGGACTTACAATCCAGTGATACAGTTTGTTTAAAATGTTTCACCTTTAATATCGGTAGTAGTGGATATTAATTTTTATGCACATTTCATTGTTAAGAGACAACCGACAATCTTTCTCTTTTGACAGTCTATCTATTTTGACAGTCTACAGCAGTTTTTTGTTGTGCATTTGCAATTCAGGACTAAAAAATGAACACCTTTTATTTACATGAAAATGAGAATTTTGTAAATATATTGCATATTTTTCAACTTTAGTGCTTTTTTGTACTTGTTAGTGCATTATTGCATTTTTATAATGCGGTTTATTGTCTTTTATTGTGCTTTAAAATCCTTGCCCCATTAATCAAGTACAAAATTGAAGAGATATCATGTGTGTGAAAATAAATTATATTATTAATTTTATATATCTCCTCTCTCATTTATTGTGAGACGATTGTGCTTTTACTGCCGAATGGCAATTTGTAATTTTGAAGATACCGAGTAATGGAATAAACAATATTAGTGGAATGCAGGCTTTCACGGCCGGTAATCATGGTAGTAAAAGATTCCGGGCTATGTGGCCGTGGTCTATAACTGGCGTTTCTTCCAGACGTTTCTCCCTCAACTGCGGAGGGCATCTTCAGTGGCGAGCGCTAGAAGCTGTCGAGTCTACGACAGGGAAACAACAGCTTCTAGCGCTCGCCACTGAAGATGCCCTCCGCAGTTGAGGGAGAAACGTCTGGAAGAAACGCCAGTTATAGACCACGGCCACATAGCCCGGAATCTTTTACTACCAATAAACAATATTGTTACTGGATAACCTCTATTTTCCTTCTGTGCTATATAGGCGTAATAAGCACAATGAATGTATTAAAACTTTCACTAAACACTTTACTTAATTCAATTATCAACAAACTTCTATTCACAATTACAATTCCCGAAATAATCTCCTTATAATTGTTATCTCAGAACAACTTTCCAATCACTGATAAATAAATTCTCCACAAATTATCATTATACTCTTCACCATATAACTCGCTATCGCAGACTGACTGCTCTCTCTTGCGTCAAACACAAAACTGACTCCGGTGTGTGTGATTGAAAGCGCAGAAGAAAATCCGCCACTTTCAGGCTGTTTTAGGGACTTAATATGCCCTCTTCAGCCCGGGTTTTTTGTTGGATATGTCGTAGGAAATTAATGAATTCTGTCGTTTAATAAATGCATCTAAGCCTCAGATAGAGTATCACATCCGCCTATGTGCCAGTTCGCAGTCAAGGGAGAGTCCAGGATAGGGAAGCGCGGCTTTGAAGCTTCTCTGGTCGTTCTGCGTTGCTGGTCTGCTGATGATGTTGATGATGATGCCAAGCCAAGAAGAAAACCGCGGCAGCCGCGGACGCAATACGCGAACCCGCGAGTCGAGCACGTACCGACCACGCCCCTAGAGTCCCACCCTCCAATGAGAAACGACCTTTTATAAGGCGCGAGGAAATCTCCAGAAACAGCTTCGAGATGCTTCGAAGCCTTTCTCAAAGGAGGAAGGAGACACCGATAGAACCATCTGGAAAGACGCTCCAGATAATTCGTCGACTGCGCGGGTACTGCTACTCGCCCGCGCAATTTAAACGTCGCTGTGCGGTACACGTAATAGTATGCATTGTAAGTTGTACAAACGTTTGAGTCTAATTATTGTAATCTGATAAAATAATCGCTATACACATTTACATTTTTATCAATAGTCGTGTTATAAAATGACCAGAAGGCAGTCAGGAATCAGTAGATTTGTATTATACTACGGGGGAGCAGCAACACTTGGTAGACCAAGAATGAGGTGGGAGAATAACATTATCCATGATTTAAGGGAAGTAGATTATTCAAGGGATGATTGGAAAATATTAGCTCACAATAGGGATGTATGGAGAGCTTATATCCGCGCGGCCATGAACCTACGGTTTCGATAGAGCCAGTGAGTAAGTTAGTTAACCGTGTTATAAATTGTAAGCTATAGGATATTGTCGTCGGGTCAAATTTGAATGGGGTACAAGTTAGCCGTTGTATAAAATTTCTTGACTCGCATTCCATTATTATTTTCAAAATCCTATGTAGGCCTATTCTTTCATTTGCCTATATCAGGTTTACATAAGATTGTATTCTAAACGCATAAGCCAGGAATGTAAAAAAAGCTTACTGCATTATGTAGACACCTTTGGAATCAGGCAATAGGAAAAATTAATGAGGTAAGAATAAATGGAGACAGTACTTCATTTGCTTATGACGTCAAACAATACCGTAAACGTTGGGAAGAAAATGAGTTATATATAAATTTGTAATCTCTGTATCTAGACCTTATGTTCTCCTGTAGGAGTCGATGGAAAAAAAAAGTTTCTATATATCTATATACGTATCAATACATATACAAAATTATCAATTCCAACCGCCATAAAGAAAACTTGTTTATTAATGTGCCTTTCCTTAATAAATGAAAGGAAATCCTGTTGGGTAAGAGGTTAAATTATATTTTATTTTAGAATTCTTCCTGGATTAAACATTCTGTGTGCATGCTACTTGTTAGTAGGTATTTTTAGATTTCAACAGGTTACTATTTTATTTCTTGGGGACACGAATCGATAAAACTTACATCTTTCAATATTCAAGTAATACCCCCAGCATATTGTTCTCCCCTTCTTAAGATCAATATCAAACTCTGCGAAAATTTAAAAATAAACTTATTGTATCTCATGTACTATACGGAGTGTAATAACATTCGATACTCGTACTTCCAGAGATACTATGAGACACAAGTATTTTCTTTGTGTGAAGTAACCATAAGATTGAAACCAATAAATTATGGAATGACAAAATAAGAGACTATACTATCTAAAATATAGCCTAACAATAATAGTAAATAAATATCATCTACTCGTGTCCAAGTCAGGGTGAGGTCGAGGGATAAGATAAGATGAATACCTAAATATAGATATTTATGGATGACAAAGGTTCCGGCCGACCACGCCTGACACACACCACAGGGACAGATGAACGAAATGAAATGAAATGGATGAAATGAGTATGGAGAGAATGGTGGAATGAAATTGTGGCAGGGGAAGATGGGAGAAAAACCCCAGAAAACCTACCCAAGCTCCGTTTCGTCCACCACAAAACCCACTTGGAGTGACCGAGACTCGATCTATGGAACCTAGTGGTGGAGGCGAGCGTCTAACCGCTTGTGCCACGGAGGTGTCCTAACAATAATAGTAATTATTATTATTATTATTATTATTATTATTATTATTATTATTATTATTATTATTATTATTATTAATTTTCGTACTTGTTTATTTCGTAGGTTTCATAATGCTTCATATATTCTCTGCCCAATTAATTTAATGTTATTCTCTTCCAAATTTCTCTATCATTCCAATCTCCTCCGTCCAATTCTCTTTCCTTTATGATGCTTCTTAAAACATCATCGATCCACTTTTTATGCTCGTCCCATTCTTATTCTTCTTCCAGGTGGCACCCATTCTACGTGTTTTACTTGGAAATCTGTCTTCTGTCATTCTTTTACATGACTATACCATTTTTTATGGAATCCACAATCGAGCTTGAACAAAAATATTTAATTTTTAATGAGAGTTTAAATACAATTGGCAATGTTCTGGCCGCAAGAACTTATCTTCCTCTCAAAATGGAATAAAATATAAAATTACGCGCTTATACACTTTAATTAATCCTGTAATTAGGCCCTATTATTTAATACTATTAATATGAAAATGCACTTAAAATAAATTTACGTCTTCCAAATAATGTAATTCTAAATAATGTATTATTAATTTGTCGTTTATCAAATAACACATGACGTTACAATAAAAGTGATTCTACTAATATTGATTGATAAAAGCCCATTTTACAATTTAATTAGTTATACATCTTCAAAACATATCAATATTATAATACTTACAAAATTATATCCCGCATAAAATAAGGATATTTACTTCCAGTTAATGATCCAATTAAATACAGAATCAAAATATTTAGTAATCACGCGTTGCAGAAATACAAAGTTAGAAAATTATTCGCTCAAAAGTGAGAGTAATTTTGTCGATATCCACTAGGGAGAGGATTCAGTGAATATAATGGAAATGGAGGAAGATAAAGTTTATGAACGCCTGAATGCCCACAAAGCCGATTGATTGGAGTTCCGTTATGAACTTTGCCAGAAAAGTTTGAGATCTACAGACTGTTATGTAAGCGTGCAAGCATTGAAGTAAATTCGCTTAGAATTGTGAAATCTCAAATTTCTAAGAATCTCAAGATTTATATAAAAAACCTGTATAGAATTATATTTATGACATATTTCTTACATATAATTTACATATAACTGCAAGTTATAATGACTATTTACAAAGACTATTTAACTCATGCCCCCCCAAATGGGAGTCAATGACCAATCACGTTACAATGATTTTTGATTTACAACCAATCATAGTCGTGTTTCGCCTAGAATTTACCAAATAAAGTTTATCATAATAAAGAAAGCACCTCCTTTCTAACGTTCTGAATAGGTCATAGCATTATTTTGCAGTGGCTGACTCTCCAAGAAATACGGCCACCAGATTGTATATATAGTGCATAAATGTCAACATGTAGCGAATGCGGGAGTTAATATAAAAACATTTGTAACAATTGATTATACCACCAAAAAAAAAACACTGTTTGAACTTTCTTAAATGTATTTTTTCCAGGTAATAACATTCCAGAAAAATATAATTGTCATATTTACATCATAGAACATCAGAAATTAATTAATATACAATTCGATGTGTTTCATTTTATCTCCACTAGAGTGCATTATTACAATATTGCGTTCCTTTGGCAATAAATAATATGATCTAGTTGCAGTGATGAACAAATGAAGCGTACCAATCGTTTCTCATTTGTTTTCAAATATTGTTTCAAATATTGCCGTTTACATTAAATATATAGTATATTTTTAAATTAACTATATTAGAATAATGATTTGTGAGTAAACAGCTTAATTTTATTCGTTAAATAGTTCTAACAAATGCCACTCTTCATTTACAAATTCTCTAGATAAATTGGGAAATCACTCGTGGCATTACTTATGATAACGCCGATTGTCACATAACGGACTGGACAACATATGGACCCACCTAACAAAGAGAGATCTCCTATATTATATACAACTTTCCTCATTAGAGGATTGTCTCAAAGACAAAGTGATACAGACAATTAATTTTTGGAATTGACGAAATACATTTTGTAAATACATTAAAAAAATTGAAATTGTAGGCCTAATTGAAGCATACATGCTATAAAGTAGAAATTTTGTAAATATGCTTTCTTAAAATTGATCCTCTAATGGGATCAATGGCAATTAGACAAGGTGAAAGCCACATACTTAAAAAAAAAGGCTCTCTGTCTATCGAAATATACACTGTCATGTCTCGTATATGAACTGGCGAAGGATCCCTTCTATATTGAAGAGTTGCGACAAGATCTGCATCTGAAATCCACAGACGCATACAATACCTCAATGAAGGAGTTAAGGTGGAAGAAATACCAAATCTGGATGGAATTCTACTCCAGGACGCTATGATAACAACGGACTGGAGACAAGCAGAATACGACCTCAGACATCTGATGACGGGGATGGCAACACATGGGTTCCATCATAGGATCTGTAGGTTCAAGAAACATCACGAACCAGACTCCCACTGCATCTGTGAGCTGTGCGCCAAACACTGCGACCATTACCATGTTGTGTTGTGTCTGAGGCGAGACGTGTTCCTGAGGGCTTAATGTGAAGGGGACTGAAAGGTAAAAGCTGGTAAATAAAAAAAACTTGACATTATGCACATTGTGCGCTCTTCATTATTATTATTATTATTATTATTATTATTATTATTATTATTATTATTATTATTATTATTATTGTTATTGTTATTTAACTCGTGCCCCAGATGGGAGTCAATGACCAATCACATTTCAATGAATTTTGATTTACAACCAGTCACAGTCGTTTCTCACCTCGATTTTATCAATTTAATTTTATCACTTTAAATTCAAGCACCTCCTTTTTAAGATTCTGAATAGGTTAGACAATTATTTTGCAGTGACTGACTCTCTAAGAAATACGTTGAATATAACAATTTATATATTAATGCAAGTGGCTACAAAATTGTATATATACATAGTGCACGAATGTAACCAGAGAGTGCTTGCTGGAGATAATATAAAAACATTTGTAGCAATTGATTATACGAAAAAAAAAAAAAAAAAAAAAAGGAAACCATAGTTTGCACTTTCTTAAACGTATTATTTCCCAGGAATTCACGTTCCAGAAAAATATAATTGACATCTTTACATCATAGGATATTAGAAATTAATTAATAACCTAAAATGTTGGTTCATGTTTTCTCCACTGGAGTGCATTCTTACAATATTGCGATCCTTTGGCAATAAATAATATGATCTTGTTGCAGTGATGAACAAATGAAGCATTAACAAACGTTTCCCATTTGTTTTTACACATCGCCGTTTACATTAAATAGGTCATATAAATATTTAAAAATAACTATATTTAAATAATGATTTGTGAGTAAACAACTTAATTTTATTCGTTAAATAGTCCTAACAAATGCCACTCTTGATTTTAAATTATCTAGATTAATTGGACAACACTCGTGGCATTACTTATCAAAAAATCTAGATCGAGCGAAGCAACTAGGTCGGCAATTATTTATGTATTAAGTAGCTCTCAAAAAGTAAAATTAAAAATTTTTTCTATTAACTTACTATGTTTGTGCCACATTGGAATACTGCTTGCCATTTGAATTTGGATTGGAATTATTTGCAATGTGATAGATTTTCATATTGAAGTTTATACTCCGATTCTGAGATTTAAGAGTCGAATAGGGCCAGGTCAATAGATTTTTAAGAGCATGTAAATCCAGAATATTACATCTTTCGGAAGGGAAATAAAGCCATGGGCCGCATATAATAGATCGAAGACACATTAAATGTTCTTAAGATTAAAAACCGTCTGAGTAAAGTTTGTCGATCCTTTCATGCCCAGATTTTAATTGCGACACTGACGAACTGAGTTGTTAAGGAGACTCTTTGAATATAATGCTATATATTTCTAAATTATATCAACTTAATGGAAGGGTGTACTAATTTTTACGTGTTAAATGAAGAATGTAGTTCTATTAGAAAATATTGAAACAATTGTTTTAGTTTTAATATATTATTAATCTTATTTTTTCGTTGTGTTTCTTCACCTATAAAAAATGTAAGGCCCAAATGGTCCCGTATATGATCCAGCCACAATAATCATTATCATGTTCGCCATGTTTAGTATGAATGTGTGTGAATGGTGTGTTTCGTGTTGTGTTGTTTAGGAGGAGGCCTGACATTGAGCTGATCGCTCATTTGGGTTGGGCCTCCGTGTTCTTGTGTGATCAAAGAAGTAAGTAAGGGATCCTTATTTAAAATTCCTCTCCCGATTGGTCGTATCACTGTAATTCCCGGGTGGCGTATGAAATGTAAAAGTAGCCTAACTATATATATATATGTGTGTCTGCGTTAATGGATGAGATTAATCATGATGATATACTAATCATGGATATATTATTAATTCACATTATCAATAAGTATTAACAAAGAATTTTCAAAATGATTAACTAACGTACTGGCACTACCAAACCCGTAGGTTCATGGCCGCTTGGACATAAGCTCTCTATACATCCCAATACTGAGCTAATGTTTTCCAATCATTCCCTGTATAATCTACTTCCCTCAAATGATAGTTAATGTTATTCTCCCACTTCATTGTTCGTCTACCAAATGGGCGTTTTCCCTTTGGTTTTTCTACAAGAAGCTTCCATGTACGTCTCTCATTCCCCATTCGTGCCATATGTCCTGCCCATCGCAGTCTATGAGACTTAACTGTTCTCATTATATCTGGTTTCCTATAAAGAACATGTAGTTCACTGTTACTAGGCTTCTCCATTCACCTGTCTGTTCGTCACTCTTTGGTCCAAAAATGTTCCTAAGAACTTTATTTTCAAACACTCGTAATCTCCTAGTTTTTTAAAACTATTATTTATTTAATTTGTGTATGTTATAATTTCAAAACTTGCTATATATTATGTTACTTTCTTATATACATGAAAATAAAGTTATTTAAATTCAAATTGTATCATTTCGATATAGTGATATTAGTGCGACTATTTAACTCAGCCGCAAATAGGGGTCAATGACCAATCACGTTTCAATGATTTCTGTTTTACAACCAATCAGAGTTGTGTTTCACGAAATATTTATCAGTGTTAAATTTACCACATTAAAGAAAGCTGATCCTTTTTAATATTCTGAACAGGTCTTTGCAGTAATTCTCCCTTAAAGTAAGAGTTCAAGTTGCGCATCCATACAATATAGCAGGTAGAATAATAGTTTTATATATTTTCAGTTTAACGTTTTTTGAAAGGAGTTGGGACATCAAGAGTCTCTGTAATGCATAATAGCACGCATTTCAAGAATTGAGCCTATGTTTAATTTCTTGTGCATCTCATTGATATTTGTAATTATTGTTCCTAGGTATTTAAATTCAGCCACGTCTTAAAAATTTTCCTCATTTGCATTAGCTGTCCATTTCCATCACATAATGTATAATAATAATAATAATAATAATAATAATAATAATAATAATAATAATAATAATAATAATAATAATAATAATTACGATTCAAAATGATTGAAACTAAAATTAAATAATTCTAGTTGTGTTATTACAACTTCTAAATTTACTCAGTGTCGTTAATGCTAATGGGATTTTTATGTCCTTCTTCAAACTTTCACAATATTTTTAAAACGGTGTCATGTATTAGGTTCGCTAACTCATGAATGTCGTTAGTGCCAGTACAGTATACATATTTTGAAAGATCATTAAATGGTCCGCCATTATATAGTGCAATTTAACATAATATACATTTTATTAAGTGTTATGTAAATACATATTCATAACATAATACAAATATCTTACTTCTTTTCAAATTTCAGAGGCTGATTTTTAGGGGAATAATTATGGGGTTCTTAATACGCAGCGCACTCCCACCCCAAAGGGTTAATTTATTTTTTCTTGTTCTGTTAATTTTTTGCCTTAACTTTTATACCGTTGTGTTATTAATAAATTGTTAATTTCCTATTTTATAATATTTTTATCAGATAGTAAACAAATAGAGACTGCTGAAATAAAGATGTTGAGAGCAATAGCAGGGTACCAAAGGACCGATAAAAAGAGAAACGAAGATACAAGAACATAACTTATTATATTTAATCTCTGTGAAATAATAAAATATTATCAAAATGCTTATCTTCAGCACGTATTACGAATGAATGAACAGCGCATACAAAGAAGAATGTATAATTATAAGCCAAAAGGGAGAAGAATTTTGAGAAGCCCATTCAAGAGATGGAAGGACCAATTCGACCTATAATAAGATTGGAACAGGCCATTGGGCTTAATCCTTGTTGTTGTTGATGATTAGGATATATTTTTATTCCAGTTACCATATATATATCGAACCAGGCCCGGGTTCGATTCCCGGTCCGGACAGGCTCCTGGGTGAGGATTTTTTCGGGGCTTTTCCTCACCTGTAAGACAAATGTCAGGAAGCTTACGGTTCAACAGTCCCCGAAAATCATCCGGCATCATCATCATCATCATCCTTATCATCATCATCCTTCACCGGTGTGGAAAGCAACGTAAAGCTACCACACCTATAATTCCCTAGTAAAGCTGCAAAGCATAGCATGAAAATGGTATGATTTGAAGATGGATTGTTGTTGGGGTAAAGAGGTGTAGATGGGATTTAGTGGCACTAGGAATACGGAAGAAGTTCTCCATGTGTCAGAACTTGGGTTGCTCAGGTTGGAATACCGGTAGGCATGAGTTCTTATCTAGGGATTCCACGAGGACTTCGTTGGGCACTATTAATATGTAGAGAAGTTCTTCTGAATGTATTTTATTCTTGTCTTATACATTGTGATATATGCCTGTTATAAACTGCAACTGGATTTAACACTTAATTGTATCTTGTAGAAATGTATAACAGAAGAAGTGACTTAAGTTTGTGTATGAAGTGAAGTGACTTTATGTAGTTCTATATGAGAAGTTCCTGCACGAAGTGACAAGAAGCCTCTCTCGCCTATTAGGTAAACTAGTTACTCCCACTACATCGATCTCGTGGACCTGAGGTCAATGCTTAGGCACATATAACGAAACATACAATTGGTTAATGCACCCTCCTATTTTAATCATGGGGGTGTTACAAATTTATCATTGGCGATTTATGCCATCAGAGGTTGGACCTTTTTCCTGTGCTGGCTTCACGTACAGTCGGGTCACAAACATTAGCTAGGCTTGGGTTTTTCCTAGCTTCAGACGCTAGAAAATTGCCATATTCCCACACTTTTTTGCTGGCGTTGTTTGTCTCAGATGCTATTATGCATTGCAGAGACTTTTGATGTCCCAACTCCTTTCAAAAAACGTTAAGCTGAAAATATATAAAACTATTATTCTACCAGTTATATTATATGGGTGCGAAACATTGACTCTTACTTTAAGGGAGGAAAGGAGATTACGAGTATTTGAGAATAAAGTTCTTAGGAAAATTTTTGGACCAAAGAGAGATGAACAGACAGGTGAATGGAGAAGACTACATAACAATGAACTACATGGTCTTTATAGGAAGCCAGATATAATAAGAACAGTTAAGTCCCGTAGACTGCGATGGGCAGGACATGTTGCGCGTATGGGGAATGAAAGACGTGCATGGAAACTTATTGTAGGAAAGCCAGAAGGAAAACGCCCAGTTGGTAGACCAAGAATGAGGTGGGAGAACAACATTAACTATGATTTGAGGGAAGTAGATTATACAGGGAATGATTGGAAAGCATTAGCTCAGGATAGGGATGTATGGAGAGCTTATGTCCGTGCGGCCATGAACCTACGGGTTCGATAGTGCCAGTGAGTAAGTAAGTAAGTAAGTTGTTTGTCTCAGGGTAAAACCCCCGCTTGTAAATTTAGCTGATGGGTTATGGTTATCACGATAAATCAGTTAACTGCAGGCTTAGACGATATTTCTACTCAATCTGTCGAGCAAAGGATTTTGTCATTACTAAGTTATTATCAATGTGTCAGCCACTTCCGTCTTAACAAAAGAAAGGGTGACATTGCCTGAGTTGTCAGTACCCTACTTAATAACTAGTAATTTCATTACATTGATGCTGACTTCTTTGGATCATTTTATATCACATTTGCTCTTACATAATCAGGTTCCACTCGCTTCCCTGATCAATTTGAATATAAATATGACCTAAGTCCAGTAACTACTTCGTTCAATGATATTATAATTGTATCTGATTTTTATTGCAAATTGGGATTTATTTATAGAGTTACTCAGGAGGCTGAGTGAATGACTTGCCACAGATTGCAGTGAAAGGCCTGGCCTCGGGCATATGGATGGATATATGTATGTATATATATCATAGACTGGTCCAATAAAAGTATTAGGAAGAGCCGAAGAATGTATAAAAAAGCTCTGGTGCTTGTAACAAAATAGAATGAAAATAATTAAACAAGAAAACCGAACTGAAAAGCTTGAAAAATTTATTTATAGTATAATTTTAAAGCTAAGTAAAGTTATATCTACAAAATAAAACAACGAATCATATAGTTAAGATATATTTATTTGTCTTATTTTGCATTAGTTTTTTGTTTAATCGTAATATTAAAGCATGTGTCAAAATCCATAAGAAATGTTAAAAGTTAAAACAAATATACGTGTTAGCATTATTGCTAGATCAAAGTTGATAGAACTGGTTTAAAACCTCTTGCTGCGTACATCTACTAACATTTACTTAAAATTCAGTTCTCCTGACTTTCATTCCAGTTCTTGATCTCAAGAACTAGTCCATCTGAGGCGATGAGCTCCAAAGGAATGGAAGGATAATCCATCATTTCTGATTAATGGTAAAGTTAAACAAGTATGAATTTCTTACCTTGTTGTTGGATTGACGTTTAATTCTACTAAGATATACTGTAGGTAGGAAAGATGAACCACAAAATCAGATACCACTTCATAAATTATACTACAGGCTTCCAAACTGTTATAATCTTAATTGGATAAACCTCTACAATAATGAACTCATCTTCTTGAAGATGACACAACTTTCATCGATTGTCTAATAATAACAATGAAAATAACAATAATAAATATAATAATGATAATAATAATAATAATAATAATAATAATAATAATAATAATTCCTTAGGAACATTCCACAATATAGTGTTTCTCCTTCAACGCAAAAAGATTTGTCGTTAAAGGTTCCTGTCTGAAGCATCTTCTTTCCTCACATCTCTAGCTTCCATACTTCTCCCCATTCCATCTATCCAACGTTCTCTAGGTCTGCCTCTTCTACACCTCCCATTAGTTTTCCAATCAAGGTTCTTCTTTCGTATTCTATCTTCTTTCATTCTTATGAGGTGTTCATACTATTTCAACTTTTTTTCTATTTTACTAGTATGTTTTTTCAACTTGCATAATTTCCCTTGTTGTGCTATTTCTGAAATTATCCCTTCTTGAAATTATTGTCGATCGCCTCCAAAAATCCATTTCTACTGCTAATAGCTTGTTGGTTTGTTTTCTACTTATTGTCCAGGTCTCGGACCCAAATAATAAAAGGCTTTATAATAATAATAATAATAACAGTAATAATAAGAATAGTAAATAACAGTAATATTAATCATAATAATAATAGCTTTACAAGTTTTTGAGACTGGAAGGTGCACCTATGTGGGCGCGTGTGTGTTTGTTCGTGTTTCAATGCCACCTACCGTATTTTACGTGCTAGGGGTACATCATTAGGCTGATAGACGTCATTAATGTGGTCCAATTTAAATTCACGTATCCTTCGCCAGAATACTTTACGTACGTAAAGAAAGAAGGAGGTTCGAGTTACGAAAATCTGAGTTCAGTATTGTCTATGACATATAATATTTGCTTCTCCCATCACAGATAAATCAAGCCTATCGATAGAGGATACTAAACAAGATTTTATTTTATATTCCACCGCGATGGCTCAGGTGATATGATTTGAAAAGTTTTCAATTTCGGGGCTAGAATGCAATACAATAGTACAGAGATGATGTAAAATTATTAGTCGCTAGATTGTTGACAATATCCCTGAATTAAATTGAACATTCCTCCGCAGTATACAGTAGGCCTACACGTTGATAACGCTTCTGGAACGGATTATATTAATTCGACTGTCGGGTAGAGATATTAAGCCTGTTAGTCTCTCAGTGCTTTTCGACAGGAGTAGACTGTGTGCCATCACCGGGTTTAACCTTCTCCCTTCTCTTAATAGTCATTTCTAATGTGAAAATATGTTTCAATACACAAACATACAATAATATCTGCACTCATTTCTATATGCATGTGGTGCGTCAAATTGAAAACATACCATATTAACACCATCTATCCATAAATCCCTTTGCAGCACATGCTCAGAAGTCATGCGGTACTCCTAATGCGAATCGTCCATCGGATGAAGACGTTAACACAAGAAGGTCTCCTTGGTGCTTTTCGACATTGGAAGCCTATATCCCTTCCCTTAATCATCAGTCCTCACACAAAAGCATGTTCACTCCACTAACTCTTAAACACACACAATCATCCTACACACATATATGCATACAATACAACACACATAAATTCTTTGCTGTGGGTCGTCATATTTCAATTCCTTCTGGATTTTTTCATGTTGAGACTTGAAAGTAGTTTTGAAGTTCCTTAGGACAGATTACTGGCCCGACACAAATCAGTCCAGTTGTAGGGCTGCTACCTTTTAGTCTCTGGACAGACATTAGGATACCGCATTTACTCAGTACCCGATGGAACGGTTATACCGCCGTGACTCGGTCCTCAGAGCCTCGTTTGTGAAAACGGGTTGTACCACGAGAAGGTGAGGATGAGAATTGGTAGGAGAAGGTTATACACACGTCACTACCCCTTACAACCCATTATAAGACTATAATTGAAAATAGCACACATTAACGCCATCTATCCGCTAATAAGAAACCCGGAAAGGAAACTGCAATAGGTGTATTGTAAGATATTTTATCTTAAGTTAATAAAATAGCAGTGTTCTAAATAATATAGTCTTTTACATTTATTTGAAGTCTAAGGCATTTCTATTCGTATATGCAAATGCATATGATTGCACAAGAAAAATATGCCTTTGTTTACGTAAATTAAGTAGCAATTTAAATTTTTTTATGAAAAATAAAAGTTTATAAATTGAAATCCGTTGTAAAATATTCTTAAAAAAGCATCATTCATTACTTTGATAGTCCGAGGAGAATTTAAATTCCTTACATGTCCTTGGAATATGTCTGCGACTGTGAAAATAATAATTGATTATACTTTTTGTTTTTACTTTTCAATTTACTGAATTAAAAAAAATAGCCGAAGTTAAGTTTTTAAACTTCTCATTTTTATTTTATTAATTTTGGTGATCCTTAACATTAGTGATTAACTTGTTTGTTTTTTAATCATCGTCATCATCTTCTTCATGGTAGGTCCTCGGTCTGTTCCGCTCTCAGAATTCGTCTTCCCATCCTCTTCTATGACGTCCCACATCTCTATAGCCTTAAGGTTGGTACAACAGTGCTTGTTCTGTTAGCCTAGAAGAGTCCATTCTTAAAATATGTTCATGCTATTTTCGTCGTACGGTTATCCGTCCGGTTATTCCTCTGAGAGATACAAGTATTACTTTTTTTACTTGGGTGGGCTACCAACCCGACCTCAAAACGCCCTTCCAGGAGGACCAGGTAATTTGTGATCGAGGTTTTCTTCCTCTAGAGCAGGTACCTTCCCTTTTGTTGGTTTTCTCTTCCGTCTTCTTTGCCGTTAAGAACATATTGTTCTTCGTCCACCTCTGAAGTCGTTGGAAATTCTCGCGATTGAACTAGTTCGCTTCCCTTCACCTCTTACCAGGCGGCAAGCTAGCAAAAGCCAGACTTCCCCGACCTGGTCGTCTGGTTCATTAGGTACTGAGCTCCTCCACCACGTCAAGGTTTAGTCCGTGGGGGGGGGGGTTTATTTTTTAATAATTATTCAATCCAGGAATTAATGTGATAGAAACATATGGACAAAGATAGGTCATCAACATTATGATTCCAAATTTAAGTTTGAATATTTCTGAAACGGGTCTTAGTACTGCATAATGATTATAGAAGCATAATCTTAAATTTAAAATACAATGGTACCTGTTCTATAAGATCGCACTTTTTGTTTTCGTTCCTGATTTTAGTTTTCATTCTCGCCTTATTGATTTTAAATTGTAACTACCCGATATTACTATTACGGAGAAGAAGAAATCGATTGGGACCCTATTTCTCAAAAACGGTTGATTAGCATTTGAGGTACAATCGAACATATTATATATATATCATTCATTATATCTTATTCATTTGGTTGCACCCTAGACCCTTAATATATGATTAATTATGAAGTTCGACAAATTAAAAGGGATAAAAGAAAAATAGTTATATTCTGATATAACGTCTGAGGCGGCTCGACGCTCGTCTCTCACCGCTGAAGTCCCGTGATTGAGTCTCGGTCACTCCAAGTGGATTTCGTGGTGGACGAAACGGAGCTTGGGCAGGTTTTTTTCGCGTTTTATCAGATTTTCCCTTGCCACAATTTCATTCCGCCACTTTATCCATACTCATCTCATCCATTTTATTTCTTTTCGTTCATCTGCCCCTGTGACAGTGCGACAGGCGTGGTCGGCCGGCACCCTTGTCATTCACAGACCTCTATGTATAGGGGTTACTCTCATCTCATCCCTCCACCCGACCCTGAGTTGGACACGAGTTGAGGCTATTTACTTTATAACAACACCTGATCATATAATTATTTTAATTCCACCCTGAATAAATTAAAAAAATAAATTATATAAAAAACAATTCGTTAAAACGATAGTAACGAATATTCACTTTAGGATGAGTATGTGTAATATATATATATATATAGGGGCCTGTGTTTTTGTCTAATGTCACCAGGTTGTCTTTTATGACATTTCTGGTTTTCTCCCCTGGCATTGGCGGAATTGTAATCAATTCCTTAAGTTGGGGCGCCTGGAAGGCGGCGTTACGTTACCCCGATGTTATGATGGATGATAAATGATAATGAAGCTCCAGGAGAGTTCTTAACCTACACTTAACCTAAATTCCAGACTATGGGCAACTACAGGAATAATCCCCTTTAAGGAAAAAATCCTATGGTTTTACCGGGAATCGACCACGGGATCTCATGAAGTGTAGTCAGACCACTAGCCCATGAGGTTGGTCAAGTATGTGTAATATATCCTCCATATGTATAGTAAAAATATATTTTTTATTATCTGCATTTCGGTAAACTTATATTAAATTCTGTAGATACAAATATGTGATATTTTATCGGCTTGTGTCTATATTTTAACACAGGATATGGCTGAGTTGACATGTCAGCTTTCTGACGTTACTGGAGGGGAGTTTGGACATGTAATGGATTATGAAAGTGACATCCACTGCGTAATAATAGTGATACAGAGCACTCATGAGGCATTTAAAAATCTCCAAGAGCTCTCTCTCTCATCATTGTCCAGTAATTTGTCCATCAGTCATGAGCTCTAACTTTGAAAACGTGCTCCTTAGTTATTTGCAAAATCAAAAATTAATGCTGATTTAACTCTGGCAAAGCCAACATATTCTCTTTTCTCCCATCTCACTTTCTCCTCTTTTCCTTAATTTAGCTTCTAGTTTTATAGTTAATTTTACATGTACCACACCTTCCAGACGTGTTAGGAGAAAAATGTTAACACTGGTTTTGATAATATATGCTCATGGAGGAAAGCATACTCCAATGAGTAATCAGCTCAATCCCGATTCCACCTCCGGAACAACTACGACATTTAGAAAAAGCACGTTATTCATACATTCCTACTAAAAATGAAAACATTTTACTCGTATTATCCTTTTTTTAAATTAGTTATATGTAGGCCTATCCAGTTATGTACATAAAAAAAACAAACTCTAGAGCTAGAGAGATTTTTTATCTCGATTTTCAAGTAACCCCCACTTATAATGGTCGGATTTCGCTATTTTATTGCTTTGTATATAGACCAACTTCTAATGATCCAATTTTTCTGGTTATTTTACTCAAATTTTTATGCGCGATAGTGCGTTCTGTGGTACTTACAATAATGGCGGCAATGATTGAAAGTTCAACTTCCTACATTTCGGGATTGCCAACCTAAATAACTATTCTGTAATATTACATTTTCACTCACGTGCGGGAAGTAAAACTACTGCCCTCTATGTGTACTACGTACAATGTATATAGGCCTACAAAACATATCCAAAAGGTAGTGTTAATATACATCATACGAAACAAATCACTGCATTTTAAATGAACTGACCTTTATGTGAAACAATATAAAACCATAAATACGTACTTGCGGCCATTTTATCAATAATAATGGTCTCACGGCCTTCTGTACTTTCAACTAATAAACATTGCCCACACTGTTAACGTTACTCAATTGTTTATAAAGAACGCACATATTTCCAACAAAGATGTTATTATTTTACTACCAGTTATTATTTTGAAAACACTATCGCGCAAAAAATAATGTACAACGCACGATTGTGAACCGTTTTACAGAATTTCGGAAATTAAAAACCTCGCTATCGCTCGATTTTAAAACATTTTCCTCCATTCTGTAAATACCACTTCCCAACCTTGCATCGTAATATACTATTTCTTAATTCATGCTGAATTTTATTCTAGCGGCCGCTATATCTTTAACACACTCACACATAGGCATATATATATATTTTTTTGGCATGATATTTTTCATTGTGTACTAAGTAGAAAGGACGAATATTTGTATATATGTATTTTTTAAATCTTTTAATGAGAACAACCTCAACAGCTACATTCATATGGAATTTGACAAGAAAGGGCAAAGTATCTTACAGACGTAAATTGCAACTCTCTTTCGCTACTTTTCAAGCTTCTGAATTCCTACATTCCTACTTACCTGGCGTCCAGATTTGAGAAGTTATCCTCCTACCACAATATTGACACTAGGTCACAAGATAGCAGTCTGCTAAACAATTCCTCTTCATAGCACTTCCTCCTATTCTACTTCCTTCACAGTAGCCTCCGCCCGCTCCTGGAATCTCCTTCCTCAAGATATCACGGGTTGCCGCACACTTGGCACCTTTAAGTCACGCTTATACAGTTACCTGTTGTCTAATAATTAATTTTTCTCTATTTATTTAATTTTATACTATGTCATTAATCTTTTCCTCTTTTTTTATATATCTTGTACATATTATATATTTAATTCGTTAAATTTAGAGTAAATCAAAATACATTATAAATATTAATTGTATTGTATTCATAACTTGTAATCGTTTATATATATATATTGTAATTTAGATTTAAGACTTTTTTTTTGTATTTTTTTTAAACCTGGTTGAGTGGGTAGACAAGGCCTTAAGGCCTTAACTCTGCCAGGTAAAATAAAGCTATTATTATTATTATTATTATTATTATTATTATTATTATTATTATTATTATTATTATTATTAATTATCTTACCCGAAAAAAATCGACATGGTTATTTGTCACATTATCTTCTGAACGTTATCTTCTACCCCATGTGCGAGTATTGCCATTCCCGATAAAAACATGTTTTGCTCCTCACACGATGTCTGCGATGTAAATATTGGTTAACTGACAACTTAAAGATTTTCTAGGGACGATGTTGATACATTTAAAGGGTTGTACAGTATATAAGTTCTACTTCATATAGAGATAATATTATGCTTTATCTTACAGTCGTAGTTTGGTTTATCTCTACGCAAAAAAAAAAAATTATACCTTTAAGTTCAATAACCCTTCATATATTTTTTTTATTATTATACCTATGATCTTCTCATTTAGCCGTCTCCCAGAAGGGATTCAATGGGATTATCTTATCTTTACTTTTAGCATATAATATCATAGTATAATATTTAACTTGTTGGATCACAATTACACTTTTTAACCACATTAAGACAAGGAGGGTCTCCCCGAATGAGTGATCACCTCAATTCAGAGTCCCCTTTGAGACAACACAAATTTTTAAGACGAAGTACCCATTTACTTATTCGTATTAAACATGGCGAATATAATAATGTTGGTTACGATGGACAGATGATGTTCGGGGACCGTTTGAACGTAATGTCTCCTGGCATATATCTTATAAGCGAGGAAAATAACCGTAAAAACCTCCATCCAGAAAACTTGTTAGAAACGGGGATCAAATATCGGCGCGCTGCGTACGAGACAACGACACTACCCCGAGATTATAACAATGTACTGGAAGTGTCTAGAAATGAGAATAAAATAATAAGTGCACACACTTATTGCCCCAAGCTTTCTGATTTACTTGCAAACCTAAAGTGTTCCAAAGCCTCGGGTATGTAAACGTTTAAAGTAAGATACCGAATTTAGTATTTCTTATTCACTCCATTTCATTAAGCATTATTGTGTAAAATGTATTCTAAATTATTTTCAGTTTCATATTAGAATAATAACTTTCAATATTTAGATTTGAGTCAAATTCTCATTCATATGGGTTTTTAATGCTGAAGTTGAAATTACAGCAAATGAAAATTGCAGGTAAACATGAAATCTGATGTAGTAATATTCTAGAACTGTTAAAGTATTTTTCGAACCTCTTATATACTTAAAATGCAATCTGAATATTGAAAATTCCTTTCAATCCGAATGTTTATGTTGAAACATTAAATAATTTATATTGGAAATCATTACGTTAGAGTGAACGCGCTTCAAAAATTATTTCAGCTAAAGAAAATCAATAACAACCCAGAGCACTGATAAAAACAAAGCAAAGCAACTGTAATTTAATGAATAGGTTCATTCGTCTGTACTGACCTTTTAGTGTTCATCAGCCATGATAGAGTGGCTATAAAAGTGATACAGTTCCACGATCTTTTCCTGTGAAATTGTAATTAATTGATCTGAAAATGAATAGCTGGCTATGAAAACCAAAATCGGATCCTGGATTTATGAATGAAACGTTTTCGTATGTAGCTTATAATTGTTTTCATTACTTTTTATACTTTATATGTTATTGCGATTTACCTTAAGTGAATAATGTCATTATAGATTGAATATTTATTCACTGATATATTGATTTATCTCAAACTCTGTCCAAATCCAGTAATTTACGGTCTTATAACTGAATACAATTGTAGTACCATGTGATGTAACATTAACAATAATGGACGCAGCTTTTATCAACATATGAAAAGGTATTAACAAATGTAATTGAAATATTACAACTAACAAAATGAGACAACCAATAAACATAATTTATAAGAACACATTAGACCTAATTCTTATTTCATTTTAAGGCTAACTAAATATAAATGGCCTACTTTAATTAGACAAAAATGTATTTTAAATAGTTATTCTACTATTTTCCACCACTGTGGTCTCGATGTAGCGTGCTGCCTTGTCACGCAGCGGGCCTGGGTTCGATCCCCGGTCGGGACAGTTTTTCTGGGTCAGGTTTTTATCGGAGGTTTTTCCTCACCTGTAAGACAAATGTCAGGAATCCTTTAAGGCCCAAACGGTCCCCGAAATCATACGACTATCATCATTATCACCACCATCATCTATCATCATTATCCTTCACCGGTGTGCAAAGCAACGGGAAGCTACCACACCTACAATTCCCTAGTAAAGCTGCAAAGCATAAGCATGGAAATGCTATGATTGCAGTGAAAGACCTGCCCTCGGGCAGAATTACTATGGATGGATTCTACTATTTGCCTACTGTTTTATCAATTGACAGTGCTGATATGTATTGACTGAATCAGCCTTCATTTGTTCATTTGTTATAGGTAACATTCTAGTTGACATACATTCATTACTCCAACTAGTAATATTTTGTTAGTATATATTTTGGATAAACTACTTTATAGAATATTTATCTATAAATAGTTCTAATTACTTCAATGTTATGTTCTGAGTAATTTTGTATCATTTGTTGAATAGGCTATTCAAGCCCAATAGTGAATATTAATGTTTATCTAATATATAAAAATGAATGTTTGTTTGTTCGTTTCTTACTTTATGCGCGGCCATACCGTTGATCCGATTGTGATGGGGCATTTTGCAAAATGTTCAGGAGGTTCCCGGGATGAACATAGGCTATAAGAGAGTTGTGATACTCAACTCCTACACCTTTAAAAATCGCCCTTTGTAGTGGAAAACGTGAAAAAAAGTAGCTCTTAGACGCTTAAATGGCTCATGCTGCCTAAACCGTAACAAATATTCAAAGTAATGTATACAGAATTGAATATCTCAAAAGGTCTACTACAAACAATCCGCGAATCATATGTTTATCTCTAACGGATATCTCACAATAACCATTTTTGTCTTTCATTGATGCCAAGAAGATCGAGACAAGTACGTAGATTCCTGTGCAAGCATAGCAGCCACATGGCGGGTATTCTTTTACGGATAACTCACAATAACGAATTTTGTCTTTTAGCTCATTTATACCAAGAAGACCGAGATAAGTAGATTCCCGGGCAACACCGGGTAATCACCACGGGGAATCTTAAAATAAGACGATATACATTTATTATTATTTTTCATATTACTTATTCAACTAATCATAAAAAATACATTAATTTTCGTCTTTCAGATCATTTATGTCAAGAAGATCGGGATGAGTAGGTTCCCGGACAACGCCGGGTAAACAGCACGGGGGTATCAAAAATTAATTACGATATAAATGTTTCCATTAACTTATTTAACTAAAGATAAAACACATTAATTTTCGCATTTCAGCTCATTTATGTAAAAAAAGATCGGATATAAATAGATTCCCGGAAAACGCCGGGTAATCAGCACGGGGTATCATAAAAATGTAAATTTACAATTATCTTTCCTTGTCCACCGCTGTTGTCTCGGGGTAGCGTACTGCCTTGTCAAACAGCGGGCCCGGGTTCGATCCCCGGTCGGGACAGTTTTTCTGAGTCAGGTTTTTATCGGGGTTTTTCCTCACCCGTAAAACAAATGTCAGGAAAACTTTAAGGCCCAAACGATCCCCGAAATCATATGGCCATCGCAATCATCATAATTCATATTCATCTTAGGTTAAGCTTAGGATTAGGGACTCTCCTGGCGCACCATTATCATTATCATCACCCATCATATCATCGGGGCAACGTAACCCCGCCTTCCAGGCGTCCCAACCTCAGAAGTGGGTTACAAGTACGCCATGCCAGGAGAGAGACGAGGAATGTCGAAAGATAAACCTGGGACAGTTGAAAAAATATATATATATTTCCTTTTACTTATTCAACTAAACGTAAAAGCACATTAATTTTCATTTATTTAGGCGTAGCAGCGCACACCGTGTATTAGCTAGTTAAAAATAATAAAATTAGACATAGGCCCCTAATAACAAATACAATAATGCACACAGCAGGAATTGAAAATATTGTAGGCCTACTACATTACGAATTAATTTCGAAACCCGCAGTACATGAAGTGCTGTGGATGGAGATTAGAACACACCAACACCACACACACACACGTCTCAACTCAGTAAAACGTCACTTTAAATATTTGTAACGTCGATAACACTCTTTCGTAATTACAGTTTTAAAATCTCAGGAACATGGAATATTAAATTATGACTTTTAAAAATACATACAGTAGACATGCATAAAATTGAATTCCAAGCAAAAAGTTTAATAACCTTAATTTAACACTTAACGCGTAAGTAACTCTGGTTACGGCTTAAAAGTTACACAACGTGTAGGTGTAATTACAATAACAAATGCAAGTTTTCATTGTAATTACTCACCTCTTCCTTGGAATTCAGTGAGATGGTTGCGTCTGCTTTCCATGGCACAGAGCTTTGAAGTCAGGAACCACAGAAGTTAAATAAAGTCTCAAATCACTTTCAGCAGAAAGTCTGTTTCTGTATTTATTTTTTAAATAGGCATATGAAGAAAACGACTTTTCGCACATACATTTGGATGAAAATGATAATAAAGGCGTTATGTCTTTATTCCCTAACACTGGGAACTCCTTTAAACTTAAACAAAAACCAATTAATGATAAAGATTTATACCTTTTCTTTAACTAAAAACCAGTGGAAATTTCTAGAAGCTGCTCTTTTTCATTTACGCTTAATGTGGATTCTAAAATTGTTGACTCGTCGAAGGAATTGCGAAGTCAATTATTGTTATTATTATTATTAATATTATTATTGTGATTATTATTATTATTATTATATATTATTATTATTATTGTTGTGATTATTATTATTATGGCAATGCCTCAGAAATGAAGGAAACAATAATAGGCCTAACCTCGAAACCCGGCATTACGGAAACGTTTTGGCGAACCTCTTGAAATATTTTGTAAACTCCCTGGGGGTTTGCGAACCACAGATTGGGAAACGATGGTCTAGGAGAACATCCTGGACTGAGCTGTTTATACATTCGGGGAGGCTCTCCATGCCTTTCGTTGGCCAAAAAAAAAAGTATGTGTGTAATCCAAAGCACGTTTGTGAACTGTTTTACGACTCTCGGAAATTACAAACCCCGCTATCGCTCGGTTTTTAAACATTTTCCTCGCTTCTATAAAAACCACTTCTCAACCTCACATCGTAATGTACTATTAGCTTATACAGTACAATACTAGCTAATACACGGCGTGCGTTACGCCTAAACAAATGGAATGTGTTTTTATGTTTAGTTGAATAAGTAAAAAGAAAAATAATTATATATTAATTTATATATAGTAAATTATTTATAGATACCCAGTGCTGATTACCCGACGTTGCCCGGGAGTCTACTTTTCCCGATCTTCGTGGCATAAATGAGACGAAAATGGTTGACAGTTAACCTTATGCTTTGCGTTTGTCGTTATCGGTTGGACAGTCCGGCTATATCTTTGGAGCTTGTAAGTATTTTTAAATGTCCCCTGAGAACGCTACTAACGTTCTGCAGGGTTAGTCCTTTGGTGGGGCTGCCTCCTTAAAGCCTTTGGACTTGCTTCCTTGTGTTTTATCCCCACAAGGAGGGTTGCCTCTTCCGCCTTCTGCTGTTGAGGATTTCACTCTTGTTTCCCCGAGCTGGGTCTCTTATTTCATCCCCAGAGATTGGGTTGCCACTTCCGCCATTTTCGCTGCTCCAATATTTCTATCTCCGCCGTGTCTGCCGTTGTGGTCTTCCGTGTTTTGTAGCTTCCAGTGTGGTCAGTTGCTCCCACGTTGCGGATTATAATTTAGTTCTCTCTCCTCTTATCTAACCGCAAGCCAAGGCTTCCCGGTTATGATCGTCTGGGTCATTGGTAATAAGCCTCCCTACCACGCCAAGGTGATAATCCACAGGGACAACAATAGAGAAATACAGAACAAACTGGAAAAAAAAAACACTTGGCAATGATGACTGAGAATAGAATACCAAAAGCAGCATACAGCTATTCACCACGAGGAAGAAGACGTTTGGGAAGACCAAAGAAAAGATGGAAAGAGCAGCAATTTGGAGCCGTAACAGGCTAGTAAATAAGCCTAAACCGTGAAGAAGAAGAAGAAGAAGAAGAAGAAGGAGTTATCCGTAGACGATGGTGTAGGAGAATATCCTCTCCCGACAGGTCATGTTACTGCAAGGCCAGGACGAAGCGGCGTGGGGCGTGTAAATGTATATAGTAACGTGAGAGGTAAAACTATTATGAAGAAGAAGAAGAAAGAAGAGGAATATGATGATGATGACCTTTAATAAAAAATTCACTTCAAATAAGGATGTTTTCCTATTTAATATACACTCTGTTTCGACTGTTCCAGTACAAGTGTTAGTCCTATTCTATAGACTATAAATAATTTTCAGTTGATCATACGTATATGTTAAATTATACAACAATTGCATTGAAATAAGTTATGTACTATATGCATGAGGGTATTATTACTTCATAAACATAAATAAGATTCCTTAAGAATGAACTATTTTTATAAATGTAATATAATCGTAGTGATTTATCATGATCTGGAGGTCTATAAGATATATTTGCTTGAATGGACATCGCCTCAACAATATGCGGCATATCACTTGGACTCAAGGGGTGGGCAAGTGGAAATTCGATAACGAAATATCCAAAATGTTAGTCATATGTAGCTTGATTAAACTAAATACAGTACCAGTATATTGTGGTATTTTAATCACATTATCTAAACACAGGAAACCGCTTCGCTAAATCGACAGTTTGAAGTAGACCTATAATATACGGCTTATTGTATATTTATATCAAAATTAAACTGCTTCAGTTAAGCAGCTTATTTTAAAGTTTGTGTTTTATTCCTGAAAATTTTCATATTCCTACAGTAAAAAAAAAAAACAAAAAAAACAACTACTACAAAAACTAAAAAAGAAAAAAAAAAGTTTTTTATCACTAAGTAAAGGAATTATGTGTACTGAAAATTGCAATACAGATTATTGTTTATCTAAATTTATAAGTATTTATCATAATATAAATGATCTGAGTAATATAATGGAGACACAGCTAGATCCCATAAAATCTACCGATAAAATTGTTGAGGATATGTATAATCTATATAGGTCTACATAAAAATGAATATGTCCGTCTGTCTGTTTGTACTTCATGCACTGCCATACAGTTCATCCGATTGAAATGGGGCTTTCTGCAAAATGTTCAGGAGTTTCCCGGCAAGATTGTAGGCTATACGAGAGTTGTAATACTAAACCCTTCACCCTTAAAAATCACCCTTTGTAGAGAAAAATGTGTTTTTCGGAACTTTTTTGGTCGATTAAATGGCTTACGCTGCCTAAATCATAACAAATACACCAAATTAATGTACACAGAATTGAATATGTAAAAAAAAAATCCCCAGAAAGGTCCGCGACAGCATATGTCTATCTTTTACGGATAACTCACAATAATGATTTTTATCTTACAGCTCATTGACGCCTAGAAGATTGGGAAAACTAGGTTCCCGGGAAAGCGTAGCAGCGCACAGCGGGTATTCTTTTACGGATAACTCTCAATAACCATTTTTCGTCTCATTTAGGCCAAGAAGACTGGGAAAAGTAGATTCCCGAGCAACGTCGGGTAATCGGCACGGGGTATCTAAAAATAATTACTAATTAAAATTAATGTATAATCATTTTCTTTTCACTTTTTCAACTAAACATAAAAACACATTTAATTTATTTGGGCGTAGCAACTCACGCCGAATATTAGCTAGTACTGTATAGGCTAATAGTATTTTACGATGTGAGGTTGGGAAGTGGTTTTTATAGAAGTGAGGAAAATGTTTAAAAACCGAGAGATAGTTAGGTTTTTAATTTCCGAGATTCGTAAAACACTTCATAAACGTACTTTTTACAATACATTTTTGCGCGATGGTGTTTTCAAAATAATAAATAGTAGTAAAATAATATCTTTGTTGAAAATATTTGCGTTCATTATAAATAATTGACTAACGTTAACGGTGTGGCAATGCTTATTGGTTCAGAGTACAGCAGGTCGTGACACGTGATAAATGGCGGCAAGTACGAATTTATTGTTTTATATTTTTTTAAATAAAGTTCAGTTGATTTAGAATGCAGTGATTTGTTTCGTATAATGTATATTAACACTATCTTTTGGATATTTTTGGTATATACATTGCATATAGTATACATAGAGGGCAGTGGTTTTGCTTCCCACACGTGGTTTGTAATATGTAATATTACAATATAGTTATTTTATTTCATTATAGTTATTTAGGTTGGCTACTCTGAAATGTAGGAAGTTGAATTTCCAATCATTGCTGTAAGTACGACAAAACGCACTATCGCAGAAAAAATGTTTTGAATTCATTAATCACATTTTGTTGCAATCTTAATGTTTAGCACCTAACATCCGCTACCTATTAATCAGTCATTTTTATACTCTTTAGTTTCTTTAAGAAATGACAAATTGCTCGACGTTTTCTTTAAGACATTTGTATCAAAGTAGGTTATTTTCTTAGTTTTAAATCTCTCATAATAAGTTCTCCTTACTGTTAAGAAATTCACTAATGCTAATTTAGATAAGAAATTTTAAATATATACATTTTACTTTATCATAATATATGCAAATACAACAAAATCCCAGCACAAAGAGAAGAGAAAAATGAGAATATTATATTTTCTCGTGACCTAGTTTATTAAGCCACTGTGATACGTTTTGTTATTCGATTCAAACATACAACTGAAATAATTCTGAAAATAAATTAAGGTTACAGTGTACAAATACTTCCTAATTAGATATAAATGTTTATAAAGTGGCCCCTAGTATTAATGTACAAATATGTATATTGAATATTTACAATATACCAAGAATGGTATACCAAGAATAAGGTTGGAGAATAATATTACTGTTGATTTGAGGGAGATAAATTATGTAGGAAATAATTAGAAAACATTGGGTCGGGATAGCGATGTATTGAAAGCTTTATCCGCGCTGTCGAGAATATCAGGGTTCTATAATGACAGTGAGTCAGTAAACAATGTATTAATTCATAACAAATTCCGTTAAGGCAAAGAAATCATAAAGTAAAACATTAAAATAAATATATACATGGGATGTGCCATCGACCACAACAAGATTAACATTTTCTTTTCTTTTTTTTTTAACTGTAGGCATTTAAGAAGATAGGAGCCGGTATCTGAAAGGCCTACGCTTTTAATTTTTTTACGCGATAGTGCGTTTTGTCGTACTTACAGCAATGGCGACCATGATTGAAAGTTCAACTTCCTACATTTCGGGATTTTCAACCTAAATAACTCTCTTGTAATATTACATATTAGAAACCTCTTGCGGGAAGTAAAACCACTGTTCTCTATGTATACTACGTACAATGCATATACAAAAATATATACAAAATATAGTGTTAATATAAATTATAAGAAACAAATCATTAAATTTGAAATTACTTGAACATTATTTGAAACAATCTAAAACAATAAATACGTACTTGCTGCCATATTATGACTGATTGGTGTCACGGCTGTTGTAATTCCAACTAATAAAATATTGCCCACACTGTTTACGTTTGTCAGTTGTTTATATTGAACGCAAATATTTCCAATAAAGATGTTAATATTTAACTATTATTTATTGTTTTAAAAACACCATCGCGCAAAAACAATCTACAACGCAAGTTTGTGAAGTGTTTTACAGAATTTCGGAAATTAAAAACCTTTCTATCGCTTGGTTTTTAAACATTTTCCTCGATTCTGTATAAACCTCTTCCCAACCTCACATCGTAATATATTATTAATCTAATTGAGAACGACGGCACCTGCCAATGTATTTATTTATTTTAATATTTCACTTTATAAGTAATATAAATATATCTGTCGTTATCTACTACTCTAGGTGATGAACAAATTAACTGGTTTAGATTAAAAAATATATAAAACTTTACCCTGGGAATGTATTTATGTTTACTTGCTAAACATTGTACTTTCTGACATGTTTCTAAGAAGGAAAGATTTTGGACCTCCCGCCGACAATCATCACTAAACTTTCTCTAGTGAACAAATATTTGTGTAAGTAGTTGTGAAGTCGGAATTTCGTAATAGTTTGTAACTATTCTAGGAACTTACATAAATATTGCAAGCATTTATGAAAATTGTGGGAATGAAATGCCTAACATTTGTGAACCTCATTAATGGAAAAAATAGGTAATTACTGTTGTAAGCGCATTTAATTGTAGGCATTATTGCCGCACGGAGTGATATTAACTTCATTACGGAAGTTCAAATTTTTCTTTTTACAAAGTAGCTTTGTAATTTAGTATACATGGTGAATGGTAA
The DNA here is from genome assembly GCA_030220185.1 of Diploptera punctata. Taxonomy (NCBI): domain Eukaryota; kingdom Metazoa; phylum Arthropoda; class Insecta; order Blattodea; family Blaberidae; genus Diploptera; species Diploptera punctata. The sequence continues at coordinate 3,097,819 of JASPKZ010009800.1, read as the reverse complement.
TTAAACCGACAAACTTCACGGACTGATTCCTGATTGGAAATTAAGGAAAAGAAGGTCCTCTATACATGTATCCGGAAAAGACCGGTGTGTGTATGTGTGTGTGTGTGTGTGTAACGACAACAAATCGTCCCCGGCATACAGTACTTAGCATAATAGCATCCACGTCACAGCAGATGTTCAAAGTGACCTCCCGTGATGCAATGTACTCGTTCACACGTCGTAACATGGATTGCTTCACTCTTTACCATGTTCTGACCTCTCTCCGAATAGCGTCACAGGTGACGTGGACACGCTGTTGAAGGCTATGCACATCAGGAACTGGTTCAGCATACACAACGCATTTCAGATGCTCCCAGAGGTAAACATCCAGGGGGTTTTAAGTCCGGTGATCTAGCAGGCCATGCAACAGGGTCGAGAGAATAATTCCATTCATCAATGCCATCTACCGTGGCAACGATGCATTTATGGAAACTTATTCGTAAGACATTTTTTCCTCCATTTCTAGTCAGGAATTAGTCCCTGCAGTTTGTCGGTGAAATTTAAATTCACTCTGCATACCAATCCTACATAAAAGAGCAAGATAAGGATAGATACTGCACATGCATAAACACTTCAGAAGTCGATCACAAAACTTTACAGTTAGATACTAATCTAACAACCAGCCACCCAGGGACGTGCAAAGTGGTGGATCTCAAAGTTTATTGGAGTTTTTTTTTTTGTATTGAATGCTGTGATTGTCTCGTGATTAATTAAATTGTTACTGACTTTGTTAGAATTAGTACTTGGTATTCAACGATACCCAAACAGCTACAAATTCTGAAACAGGTTGTTTAGAAGTTTATTGCTTCTCTTCATTTCTAATTCAAATCCCTTCCTTTTTCATCCTACGTATTCATTAAGTTTAAAAATGTTATGCAATGTGACTACATTTGATATTAAAAATTCATTCTACATGCCGTAACCTAAATTAATAAAAAATGCACATAAATTTAACAATATAGAGTTGACTATGCTTTATTTTTTATGTAACTCAAGTAATTTTTAGAGTTAAATTTTTTATCATCGCAAAATATAGGTTTTAATTTCTTTCATGTAAGTTTCCTACAGTTTTTAGTATATTTAAAATATAATATTATTGCTTGAAAGAATAAATATTATACGTTGTACCGTGTATTTCGAGAATTATTACTTATTCCTACTGCTTAGTCTGAGTCATTCATGTAAATAAACTATAAGAATGTTGGAAAATTTGTTTATCTGGAAAGGGAATTCAATTTGAATGCATTACATAAAACTGCTGTTTAACATTATTTATTTAATTTTATCCAGATTCGATTTTACATACATCATCACCCTCTGACGTGGTTATTCCAAGAGATTCACATATTCGCGCACTAAGTATTAAATTTAATTTTACATCATTGAATTAAGATTAAGAAGTAAGTGTCAATTATTTTTTAATAAAACATGAATATTTTTTTGCAAATGGATTTTAGAAGAAGCGCAATTTAAGTAGCATTATATTTTCATTTTCTTGATGACAAAAATTATTGATACGTTTTCAACATTATTATTACTATTATTAGCCCTGATATAACTGAATTATTGTTGTTCTTGTTATTATTATTATTGTTATTATTGTTATTATTATTATTATTATTATTATTATTATTGTAGTGGTGTGAAACATGGACTCTTACTTTAAGGGAGGAAAGGAGATTACGAGTATTTGAGAATAAAGTACGTAGGAAATTTTTTGGACCAAAGAGAGATGAACAGACAGGTGAATGGAGAAGACTTCATAACAATGAACTACATTGTCTTTATAGGAAGCCAGATATAATAAGGAACAGTTAAGTCTCGTAGACTGCGATGGGCAGGACATGTGGCACGCATGGGGAATGAAAGATGTGCATGGAAGCTTCTTGTAGGAAAACCAGAGGGAAAACGCCCAGTTGGTAGACCAAGAATGAGGTGGGAGAATAACATTAACTATTATTATTGAGGGAAGTAGATTATACAGGAAAGCATTAGCTCAGGATAGGGATGTATGGAGAGCTTATGTCCGCGCGGCCATGAACCTACGGGTTCGATAGTGCCAGAGTAAGTAAGTATTATTATTGTAGTTTTTCTCCACGGTGGATTAGTGGCGATGCTCCTTGCCTCTATTCCGAGCGTCGAGGGTTCAAACCCGGCCGTGGTCTATGGATTTTTTAGGACGGAAAAATCAAAGAAGCAAATCCACCGGGAGGGACTTTAAGCTGTGGGTCCCGAGTCTGAAGATTTGCAGGCTCGTAAAATATCCTTAAGTATAAATAAAGATACCTCTAAGGAAAATTTACCGACACCAACATCCTAGTAACACCTTAGTTGCCTGTTAAGTGTCTAATTGGGTCGGTATGTTGAACGCCCAGTTGGTAGACCAAGGATAACGTGGTAGAATAACATTAACTATGATTTGAGGGAATTAGATTATACAAGGAATTATTGAAAAACTTTAGCCTAAGAATAGGGATGTATGGACAGCTTATGTCCGGGCGGCCATGAATCTACGGGTTCGATAATGCCAATGAGTTAGTTAATATAATTTAAGATTTTTAGTTATATTCATTACCTTTCTCATTCATTTCACCCTTCCTCGTTTTGAAGTATTTACACCCTCCTCTAGGAACTTCGGAGCCAGTGCTCTGAGCAGATGAATTGTAGACAGTGTTAATTAGCATAGGCCTATCAGTCGGGTACATAATGGTGCACCTTTCTGTATTTATAGTTAGCGTAGTGGTTAAGGCACTGCGCTACAAGCCGGAAGGTTTGGGGTTCAAGTCCCGGTGGGGTCAGGATTTTTAAACTGACCCAAACCTTCTGGCGGCACTATGGCCCTGAGGTCGACTCAGCCTCTAACGGAAATGTGTACCAGACGCTTGTTCTGGGGGTAAAGCGCGGCCGTCACTCAGGGCTGGCAGCCCGGCTGACATCAAGTGCCGATTGTCCAGAAAAAGTGGGAGCTTAACCTCCTACTACCCCAAGCGCCTCCTGAGGCCTGTAGTGGGATTACTTTACTTTTAATATACCAAGGCTACTGCCGAAGATAGTACAGGACAACACAAATCAAGGGATACATAACCAGAACGAAGATTTGAGATTCCTACGCCATCGAGAATCGAATTCGGAATGCAAAGTAGGAAAATAATTGGTCGTGCAATAACCATGTACTGTGCTTTACATTATATATATAGGCCTACAGGTGTTGCAAAAAAAACACCGACAACGGAGATATATTGATCGTTTTTAATAAGGTTCCAATGTCCGGAAGTGATGCATTTTCACACTATTAATAGTTAATTATGTCTCAAGATCAGTGTTAGTTCGAAGGATTTGAAAACTCATTACGTGACAACACCTCACAGGTAAGGAACCTATGATACGTGGCTTCGCAACGGAATGTAGCTGCAATAAGACGGAGCTCCAGCTCACTTCGATGCCAATGTGAGGAGACATTTGGATACTACGTATCCAGGTCCATACATTGGCAGAGGGGGGACCAGTCACACGGTCCCAGAGATCACCTGATCTTATCCATCTCGAGTACATTTTGTGGGGCGACATGAAACAGTTTGTTTATCAGACTCCAGTAGAGCCTGAATCCACGCTGATACAGAAATAATTCAATCGAAGCCAGGCGTATTTGAACGTGAGCGCCAATCACTACCAATGTACGCTCTGCAATGAGATGGGAGGTGGATATTTTGAAAATGTAATGTGACTGTGACAGTATTGACAAGTATTGAGTCTTGAAATCCAACTAACTGAAATCTTGAGAAGTTAGCTACTCATAGTGTGAAAACACATAATTTCCGGACAAAGGTACCTTATTAAAAAAATGATCAACATATCAATACACCACCTCACCTCCGTTGTCGGTGTTTTTTTTACAACATCCTGTGTGTGTATATATATATATATATATATATATATCATCATCATCATAGTACATTCACGAATTTAGGCCATTTGTTGACCTGTTTCGGCCTCAAGAGAAACACCATCCAAAAGTCTTTTGAGTGAACGTCCTGGTCTTCTTCTTCCTGCAGGTTGATATCTTAACATTAGTTTGGGTATTCTGTGATCTTCCATTCGATGAACATGTTGTATCCATCTTGACTTATAATCAGAAATTTTGTTTTCTAAAGATTCCATGTGTAATTCTTCTAAGATGTCTTCTTTTTTTTTGTGATCTAGTAGTGTGTATCCTGCAGTCCTCCGAAGATATCTCATTTCAGCAGATCTAAGTCTCTGTATATCCTTCTGTTTCAACGTCCATACTTCGCTACCATACAAAAGAGTTGGAAGAGCCAGTGTTTTATACACTTTCAGTCTTGAATGCTTTTGGACTAACTGTGGCTTGAAGATAGAATTTATTAACCCTAAAATTCTTAAAAATTTAGATATTTTTGCATTTACATCCTTTTCTTCTTCATATGAGATATTGCATCCTAGATATGTAAAATTATTCACCTGCCCCTAAATTTTATTGTCCAGTACAATTTTACTTCTGACAGGATCTACACCTTGAAATGCCATAATTTTTGTTTTTTCTGTAGATATCTTTAATCCATATTCTTCTGTAATTTTGTTAAGTTCATACAGACCTTTCTGTAGATTATCTTCGGAATTTGCTATTATTATTTGGTCATCTGCAAACAATAGGGTGTTTAATTTTCTATTTTCTGATATTCTTATTCCAAATTTATATGTTTTGTTCCAGCAACATATTACTTCATTGATATAAATTGCAAAGAGTGTTGGGGATAGGGGGCAGCCTTGTCTCACACCACGATTTATAATTCCTTCTTCAGAAAATCTGTTATTTAATTTAAATTAAATTAAATTAAATATATATATATATATATCCATAGTTATATAGTATCCTGCTGGAGTTCGGAATTCCTAAAAGTTAGTTAGACTTATGCGAATGTGTCTAAATGGCACAAAGAGTAGGGTGCGTGTAGGCAAAGAGTTTTCGGACACTTTTGAAATCCAGAATGGGTTGAAGCAAGGAGATGCACTATCTCCTCTACTATTTAATTTTGTACTAGAGCATGCCATTAAGTCTTTAGAGAATAAGGAAGGCTTACAACTCAATGGTATTAATAAGCTGTTAGTTTATGCTGATGATGTAGTATTGTTGGCCGATAGCGAGGAGATCCTAATGGACAACACGCACACACTATTGAGTAACACTAAGAAATTAGGACTGGAAGTAAATATCAATAAAACTAAATATATGGTCACACGTAGAAATTCATTATATAATGGAAATGGACAGCTAATGACAAATGAGGGAAATTTTGAGGAAGTGGCTGAATTCAAATACCTAGGAACAATGATCACAAATAGGAATGAGATGCACAAATAAACATAGGCTCAATTCTGGAAATGCATGCTATTATGCATTGCAGAACTCTTGATGTCCCAACTCCTTTCAAAAAACGTTAAACTGAAAATATATAAAATTATTATTATTCTACCAGTTATATTATATGGGTGCGAAACATGGACTCTTACTTTAAGAGAGGAAAGGAGATTACAAGTATTTGAGAATAAAGTACTTAGGAAACTTTTTGGACCAAAGAGAGATGAATAAACAGGTGAATGGAGAAGACTACATAACAATGAACTACATGGTCTTTATAGGAAGCCAGATATAATAAGAACAGTTAAGTCTCGTAGACTGCGATGGGCAGGACATGTTGCACGTATGGGGAATGAAAGACTTGCATGGAAGCTTCTTGTAGGAAAGCCAGAAGGAAAACGCCCAGTTGGTAGACCAAGAATGAGGTGGGAGAATAACATTAACTATGATTTGAGGGAAGTATATTATACAGGGAATGATTGGAAAGCATTAGCTCAGGATAGGGATGTATGGAGAGCTTATGTCTGTGCGGCCATGAACCTACGAGTTCGATAGTGCCAGTGAGTAAGTAAGTAAGTTACCTCGAGATGACAGCGGTGGTATATATATATATATATATATATATATTTATTTATTTATTTATTTATTTATTATAGACGCATAAGGCGGCTCCATGGCGCAAGCAGTTAGACGTTCGCCTCTCATCGCTGGGGTCCCGAGATCGAGTCTCGGTCACTCCATGTGGGTTTCGTGGTGGACGAAACGGAGCTAGAGCAGGTTTTTCTCGGAGATTATTCCCGTTTTCTCCTTCCACAATTCCATTCCACCATTTCTCCATATTCATCTCATCCATTTCGATTCATTCATTTCATCTGTACCGTGATGATGCGCAGCCGTGGTCGGACGATACCCTTGTCATTCAGATACCTCTACAATAGGAAGTTTCATCTCATCTCATCCCTCGACCCGACCCTGAGTTGGACACGAGTTTATATGTATATATATATATATATATATGGATGCGAAACATGGATTCTTACTTTAAGGGAGGAAAGGAGATTCCAAGTATTTGAGAATAAAGTTGTTAAGAACATTTTTGGACCAAAGAGAGATGAACAAACATATGAATAGAGAATACTACATAACAATGAACTACATGGTCTTTATAGGAAGCCAGATATAATAAGAACAATTAAGTCTCGTAGACTGCGATGGGCAGAACATGTTGCACGTATGGGGAATGAAAGACGTGCATGGAAGCTTCTTGTAGGAAAGCCAGAGGGAAAACGCCCATTGGTAGACCAAGAATGAGGTGGGAGAATAACATTAACTATGATTTGAGGGAAGTAGATTATACAGGGAATGATTGAAAAGCATTAGCTCAGGATAGGGATGTATGGAGAGCTTATGTCCGCCCGGCCATGAACCTACGGGTTCAATAGTGCCAGTGAGTAAGTATATATATATATATATATATATATATATATATACATAAAATATTTATGTTAATTTATCACACAATCGCCTCTCACTCCTATTCTTTTGTGTAAATTACAATTGATAGCATTTTTTGCTCTCAGTTTGTGTTGTGTGATTGACGTGGTACGCAGGTACTGTAGTTTCTAAATCTAAATTCTGTGTGTATTTATCTTAATTTATAGCTCACAAAAAGAGTAATAAATTAAATAGGGATTGTACCAGGATAATAAAATGTTTAAAGTTAGTGTTAAGCATTCCTAGCTTGTTATTTTGGATGTAGTTTTATTTCCAAGCGTGGGTTTATATGCGATTCGCATCATTTCTTGCAATTTAACGTCTTAATTTCTAAAATAATGCGTTATTTATTTGTTATGTATGTAGACAATACTGTCTTAACTATACCAGATAAATTAACATTTATTATTATATTATTTGTCCACCGCTGTGGTCTCTAGGTAGCGTGCTGCCTTGTCACGCAGCAGGCGCGGGTTTAATCCCCAGTCGGGGCAGTTTTTCTGGGTTTTTCCTCACCTGTAAGACAAATGTAGGAAACCTTTAAGGCCCAAACGGTCCCCAAAATCATATGGCCATCATCATCCTGATCATTATCATCATCCTTCACCGGTGTGGGAAGCTACCACACCTACAATTCCCCAGTAATGCTGCAAGCATAGCATGAAAATGCTATGATTGCAGTGAAGGACCTGCCTTCGGGCAGAATTACTATGGATGGATTATATTATTAATAATAATTAGAGGTCGCCCATCGGTCGAAATTCGATCATAATACATTAAATCTTTACGTTTGTCACAAATACGTCATTATGCATTAATTTTCGATTTATTTAAAAATACGAACGATAGGAAATACGTGGTATAGCTTGACATTTGTATACTATTTACACTATTTAAATTTGCAGTTGGCCTATTATTATGTGCACGGGATATACATCCCTTGTTCTTTGTCTCTCACTCCGACCCGTCAATGCTCTATGTCGAGGCATAATGGAAGTAGGTGTGAATATTTAAATAAAAAAAAATATAATGAAATTACTGAAACCAAGATTAGACAGGGTTTAATTTAAATTTAAATAATAAGATGTACTCACTTTTTTAAACCACTAATAATAAGTATGCGGGAGTAAGTCAACGCTGCTGCACAATTTTGTTTTTTGCAACAACGCACTTTCAGTATGTACATAAACAAATTAATGAGTACACTAATGAATAATACACATACATCCCTTATAGAAAATGTATTTTATTTTGTTTAATTGAATTTATTTGTAACACATACATACATTTTATTTTTCTGCACTCCTTGTTTATATGAACTTTAATTATGACAAAAATAACACACACTTCCGTGCGCGAAATGTGCTTAAAAAGGAGTACAAAGTTTTTTTTTCACGTATTAATATATAGATAATAATACATATTAACTTAATTCTTAAATGTTAAGATTCCCAGTTGGTAGACCAAGAATTTGGTGAGAGACTAACATTAACCATGATCTGAGTGAAGTAAATTATACAGGGGATGAATGAAAAACACCTCTCGAGCCATAGCTAAGGCAAATGGCTTGGCGCCGAGCTAAGGGACTTGAGCTGGTTCGATTAGAACACATTTTCTCATGAAATTTTCGGCCAGTATGGGACAGATGCCCATCCAGCTTCATGAAGAATTTGGATAGCTACAATAAAAAGCTTATATTATTATTATTATTATTATTATTATTATTATTATTATTATTATTATTATTATTATTATTATTATTATTATTATTATTTATATATGGGTAGGAATCTAGAGGAAGTATACTCAAGATTTGGGTTTAACAATTAATTGTAATAAAACAGAATATATGAGTACAAATATTTCCGCAGAATTAGAAATAAATAGAACACAAATTAAAACAATAGAATATTCTAAGTATTTGGGATCAATAATTCAAAAAGATGGATCATCTGAATTAAACATGGAAAAGAGAACAATAGAGACAAAGAAAGTTGTTGGAATATTAATGTATATTTTATGGAGTAAGCATGTAATCAAGAGGACTAAATTATTAATATATAACACAATTGTGAAGAGTATTTTATTATATGGTGTGGAAACATGGACGTTGAAGCAAAAACACAGAAATAAATTACTAGTCACAGAAATTGACTTTTCAAGAAGATCGGCAAGAATATCAAAATTAGACAAAATAAAAAACATTACAATAAGAGAAATTATGAATGTAGAAAAGGATATTGTACAAGAGATTGAAGAAATTCATGTAAGATGGTATGGACGTATGAGAAGAAGGGACACAGAAACAAACGAAGAAATATTGAAATGGATGCCTCCTGGAAAAGGGAAACGTGATACACCAAAGACAACGTGGATAAAGGGACTTCAAGACAACATGAAGAAGATAAATATGACAGAAGCAGAGACACAAGATCGTGAAATGTGGAAGAAAAAAATTGTATATTTTGGTTGAGGATACCTGTGTAAATAACAGAAACAATCCTGAATAAAATTATTATTATTATTATTATTATTATCATCATCATCATCATCATCATCAATCCGGATTTTCTTCTGCTGAAGTTTATGAGTAAGTTTTTTTTTACTAGTAGAGGTTACCAGCCTCGAGCCAAACCCCTCTTCCTGAAGGGCAGGGAACTGCAATTTCGGAGTGTTCGTCTCCTAGAGAAGTTGCCTTCACTACGGCTTTGGGGACTTCTCTTCTCCCCACGTAACCCTGTGGACGGGGCCCAACCCAGGTACTACCCACTGGGCGAGTGGGACCTGGAGCTCACAAAAGGGCAGGGGCACCTACTCCCTGGAGTGGACTACCTCTTTCAAGGGTTCCACTCTGTTACCCTTAAAGGCACCCGAGATGTGGGCACACCTAGAAAGAGATGGGCTGAAGTCGGAACGGGTCAGCAGGCCTAATCCATGAATGCAGATGATGATGATTATTATTATTATTATTAATATTGTTAATATCAAATAGGTGTTATTCTTATTTGTTTTGTATGGATGTTCACATGATAAAACTAGGTCGCGTTCACATTGATTAACTCACAGAGTTAACTCTTTTATTTAGCATGATGGTAATGGATTATTCCATTAATAAATCATTTAAACGTTTTTTTATTAAAGGTCGAAGTTAGATGTTTAATGCACATTTAATTTTGAAAACACAAAAATCTCAATTTGAATTTTACAATTTTCGCATAATTTAAAATACTCTTGGATACAGTATGTGCATAATTGAATGAAAAGATTTGGTATGGTGGAAGATGATATACAAGATAGAGACAAACAGCGTAACATCGTAAACAATGTAGAGTTCTAAATAGTAATATCTAATTTAGTGTATTTTAGATGTCAATATTGTAACCTATTTTGTATGTGATATTGTTCGACTGGAGACAAAGCTCTGGGCTGAACAGTACTTTACATTACCCTTGATTTTTCAGTTATTCTTTTAAACCTTATCGAGGACTTCCTCTTTTCCTCTTAATTTCCCATTCTTGTACAATCCTAAATATTCTTCCTTTTCTCATTCTACGTACTCACTCCATGTCATACTATCTTCACTTCTCGCAACTGGAATTCCCTACCACAGGAAATAAGGGGCTGCCGGACATTGGCATCTTTCAAATGAAATCTAAATTTAAACTTGCTCTAACCTCAAATTCATCATTATCCAGTGTAAGGTACATATATTAATCGGTATTTCTCGTATAATTTATCATATTTATACTTTTGTTATTATTATTATTATTATCGTAAATATTATTATTGTTATTATCGTATAAAATGTTGTTTGCATATGAGATTTACATAGCTACATTTAATGTAGGCCTATCTTTAACTCTTTATAATTAGTATAGTGTATATCTATATTGTCAATTTTTTTTTTGTAATTGTGTTGGTTGAGTGGAAGAGAAGGCCTTATAGCCTTTACTCTGCCACGTTTAATAAAACATTATTATTACGTGTCCGCGTTTCCTTTCAATTGTGACTACACTTTCTTCTTTCGCTTGCATAAGGCGTCGTATTTTTGTTTCTTGTTTTATTTTTTCTGTTTATTCTGATCGTTTCTTGAAGTCCTGATACATATAAGGCTGTAATTTCTTTCTACTTCACAAGGGCAGCCATTCAGTATTCCATATCTCATCATCATCTTCACGGTATAGACTTCATGACCTGTTCCGGCTCAAACCTCCATCGCTTTCTTGGTCTGCCCGGATCTCTTCTCCCTCGTGGTTTGTACGTCCAAGTCTGCTTCGGAAGTCTGTTATTATCCATTCGTTGTAGGAGTTCAGTCCATCGCTTCTTGTAATTATAGATTTGATGTGTAATTGGTATTACTCCTAACTCTTCTCTTATAGTTCCGTTCCTTATATGATCTCGTTTTGTATTTCATATCTACATTCAGATTCAAACCAGGAAATTACTGTGTGTTTGGAATAGGGAACTGGGTTGCCATTTTAACAGTATTTTCTTGAGAGACATACTTATATAAAACTGAATATTGCAACACAGCCGTCCAAGCCACTCCCTGTTAAAGAAAAAAAAACAGGTACCACTTGTCACTGAGCTCTTGCGGATCTGTACTATCCTGTGTGAAAGTGTCGACTGTCATATTTACTACAAAACTAGTTTGCATGCCGTAAAGAAAAACTATGTTTTTAAATGTATAGTACATAGATTTGGAAAAAAAGTACTGCTAACCTTGCCGCTCCACCCCTCCTTAACAAACAAATATCGTTATTATGAGTCTAGCAACCTCTACCCTCTGTAGGTAGGAGGACACTGGTATAGCCCATAAGGTCTGTAGTAACTTCTGGGTTGAATTAGATTGTAGTGTGGATAATGAAATTTTGAAAATGGAGGAAACATGTTGATCCACAGAATACGGATTGCATTTAAATACAAACTTGCAGAATATTTTAACAAAGACTCTAGTAACCTCATTTTTAATATTCATCACTATCAATATTTTTGTTTATAATAACGCCCGAGAGTTAATTTAGCATTCATAGAGCAACAAATTGCCACTTTGTTAATTGCACTGTATTTTTATGAGGCAGAAAGCCACAGCGGTTAAGCGATTTTGTTTTTACTGGTAACATTGAATCCTATTATGTGTTGATGTTCAGTTTGAATACCCGTGAAGCACAATAGGAAAAGGGAATTGTACAGTTCATTACCTTTGCCAGAAACATAAGCCACAGTAATTTTAAACTGCATGATTAAATCCTTTATTTTACATTCGTCGTTCTGCATGATTTGGTTTCAACACCACCTTACCTGACGCTGATGATCGGTTGTAATGAAGCTACTGCTCTACTTTAATACAACAGTTAATGAATTAGCAGTTGTTTGCGGGCTCCAATTGGCCGGTACAACATTAAATTCGAGTGTATTAAAAATATTATTGGATTCAATATTCCAGAAAAAAACATTTTTCTTGCCAATCAGAGTATTTAACGCTGTAATATTTATTCTGTAGGTTAGCGTTAATAAAATAATAATAAAATTAAATTGCATAAACAAATCAAAATCAGATTACAATCTCAAAAAAAAAGTTAAATGAGTAAATCATAGCCGTTGCTGTAATGGTACAATATTTAAATTAAATTGACTGTAGTTTAAAAAACCTCCACGATATTTGGACACAGAAAAATAAACGAGAAGAGAAAAATAGCATCAATGTACATAAAAACAGATATAATATGCAATAAATGATTGTGGCGCCATTTATTCGTAATTACCAAAATTGTAATTTAGAATTTTCATGTATATTTTAATTTATAGTTTAATAAATCTATATATAATCATCAGATAACAAATGAAAGTAAAAAAAATCAGTATTAGATTTTGTGAGATATAGACAACTAGAATGTTATGGTCATATACATAGAATGCCAAAGACAAGATTACCCAGAAAAGGTTTGGAAAAGAGAGGTCGACCAAGATTTAAATGGTTGGATGATATCAAAAGAGGTATGAGGGGGATAGGTCTGGAAGAATTGGAATGGGAAGATAGAGAAGAATGGCGAAATAAGATAAAAATTTAAAATGCTTTAGACACAGGAAGATTTTTTTACATTGTAAACCTATTATAAATAAATTAAAAAAGTCTGTATTAAATTAACTAATGTAATACTATTTAGTATAATAACTAACCTAAACTACATAACAAACTGACAAAAAGCACGAACAAAACTGCATAATAGGGTAACAACATGGGGGTTTTATAAAATTGAATTTAACGAGAATTTTTTATATTGGTTAATGTATGTTGTTGGAACTCTCAGTTAAAATTGCGCTGCAGTCCAATCTCAGTACTTAACATTAATAAAACTCTTTGAAGGAACTTAAGACAAATGAATGAGTTAAATGTAAGTCGAGTTATATTTCATTGATAGTGTAAAGGTTTATATTAGATTTATTATGATTTAAATTCTTTGTTTCAGTCATTGAAACTTAATATATTATTCATGATCACTGAAAGACAATAATTCTCCAACAAGGGAGGAAATATTTGACTTTCCGTAACATTAAAATATGACCTCTTGACGTTATATTATTATTTGCTAGAGACGAATTCAATTATATTTAAATTATTAATATTACAATAAAAATTATTTCAGGCACTTCCTTAAACGTATTATTTCCCAGGAATTTGCGTTGCAGAAAAATATAATTCAAATATTTACATCATAGGACATCATAAATTAATTAATATATATAATGTTGGTTATAAATTTCTCCACTAGGGTGCATTGTCACAATATTGCGATCCTTTGGCAATAAATAATATGTATGATCTGGTTGCAGTGATGATCAAAATGAAGCGTAAGAATCTTTTTTAAATTTTTTCTAACATCGCTGTTTACATGAAATATATAAATATGTTAAAATAACTAAATTTAAATAATGATTTGTGAGTAAACAGCTTAATTTTATTCGTTAAATAGTCCTAACAAATGCCACTCTTGTTTTCCAAATTCTCCTCACTTCGTGAGTCGTGAATTTATGGATAATTTGGAAATCACACGTGGCATTACTTATGATAAAGCAATCTTAATGGAATAAAAATTATATAATTGTACTTTATTCCATAATGCATTTATTAAATAATTTTAGACAGATATGTAATATTATTATTCATTTACAAGTATTGTTCAACGTTGTTATAATATTATAGTATTCGTGGCCCATAAGCCGCGCGACACCTTCTTCTCTCCTTTCTCATTTAATCTTCTAAGTATTGAATTTCAAGCATCTGGTAGAGGCGTCAAAGTAAAAATCCCCTTTCCCTCGACAGAGGTTCTTTTGACAAGTGAATGTTAAGATAAAATCAGGTTTGCTTCTTACCGTCAGTTTCCACTTTGTAATATAAATTAATTTCAAGAACTGGTAAGATGAATGAGACTATTCCCATTCTTTTCAGACCTACATCGAAAGTTCAAACAAAAGGAAAACTTGAATTGTTTCAGGCGCCTTCTTATGTTTCTCATGAGTAAATTAATTATTATTGTTTGATCAGTTAAAGTTTTGGTATTACAGTGTTTCCTGTGTAAAATAATAAAAATTGTTCTTTTTATATAATTTATTCTATCACGACTTATAAAATGAAATTTAATTGGCAATATAAGTTGAAGGAGGTTTATTTAAATTCGTTGTTCTGACATCAATATGTTTGCTGTTACTGTGTTTAGAAAATGTAGTGTACACCGCTCCCGCAATGATGTAAACACACTCAGAGAGCAGGTCTTCAATGCCTGTCAATAATTCGTGTGGGTACCAGGAGTACTTAAAGTAATCCAATAGTTCAAACATTAGAGCAGAAAAATATATTAAAATCAACAGTGGCCATTTCGAGCACTTTATTTTTGAGTATGAGATCATTGAACTTGATTCCTAGTCATTATAGAAACTGGAGGATACTTCGCCCTACTATGATATCGTTATCTTGTTTTACATGCTTGATGACTCGGCGAGCTATGCCGGCCATAGCTATGTAATTAGAAATGTTGTCAATGCCAGAGAAATCGGGCTATAAGCCAGACTGAAAGAAATACATTGGTCGAATAAGTGAAGGTCTTTCGCTGTAAAAACGCAATCGTCATAAACGCGGTAATGGCTTCAACACGAATAACATTTTACAGAGTGATTAGAAAAATTGTTGAGCAAAGAGAGACGAACAGATAGGTGAATGTATACATAAATGAGCTACATGATATTTATGGGAAACGAAATGAGATAAAAAATATATACAGGGTGTTCCAAAATAACTGACAACGGAGGTGAGGTGAGGTGGTGTATTGAGATATGTTGACCAATTTTTAATAAGATACCTATGTCCGGAAATTATGGATTTTCTCACTATGAATAGCTAACTTTTCAAGAGTTCCATTAGTTCGATTTCAAGTCTCAATACTTGACAACATTGTCACAGTCACGTCAAGTTTTCAAAATATGTACCTTCCATCTCATTGCAGAGCGTACATAGGCGGTGTAGTGATTGACGCACACGTTCAAGTACGCCTGGCCTCGTTTGAACTATTTCAGTAGCAGCGTGGATTCGGGCTATAAAATCCATACGCGACTCTACTGGAGTCTGATAAACAGACTATTTCTTGTCGCCCCTCAAAACGTAGTCGATAGGGTTAAGATCAGGTGATCTGGGAGGCAATGGGACCTTTTCTACCAATCCAGGATACGTGGTATCCAAATGTCTCCTCATATTGGCATCGAACTGGGCTCCGTCATTTTGCAGCCACATTCCGTTGCGAAGCCACGCATCACAGGATCCGTATCTGTGACGTGTTGTCAAGGAATGAGTCTTCAAATCCTTCGAACCAACACTGATCTTACGACATAATTAACAATCTGTATATAATAATCATTAAGCCTCGTAGATTCATATAGGCAGAACATGTGGAACGAATCGGGAATGAAAAAGGTGCATGGAAATTTCTTGTAGGAAAACTAGAGGGAAAGCTCATGGTAGAACGTGGAGGACCATAATATTGAATGAATTATACAGGGAATGCCGATAAAAATGTTAATTTTGGATAGGAATATATGGAGTGCTAAGGCACGCACTGCCATTAACATCCAGGTTCTATAGAGCTAATGAATTAGAATATACTATGAAGGTATTAATTTCAGGATTCATTAATATAGATTTTTTTATTTTTGATTCATACTGCATCTCTCTATAATGGAACATTTTTCAGAACACCTTTTATAAACACTGTTAAAACACGGATAGATCATCAAACCGAGCTCGAATTTTGGTAGAATAGTTTAGCCTCAGGAATTTTAGTCACAGCATGTGACGGTTCCATTGAAACCACAGGCATGCTACGAATTCAAGGAACGTCATTTCAACTCATACCCTAGAGAGAACCAATACGACATTCTCCATTCATATCATTAGACAACAGTATGTACGTAATGAAAATTTAGTCCATCGCCACAAAATCCAATTATTTATACCACCCGATTAAAAAAGAGGAAAGCTATACGTACCTCTCACCTTTTTAAAATCTGTATCTGCTTCCGATATTAGTACTTAATAATTTTAATTCCAAAATTTAAAGTCAAATTTTTTAAATGTAAAATCTCATTGATACTTCGAAAAAATATGCACATTTTAAGAAATTACAATGCACTTTTACTGTGTTAGTTATCAACAGTAATCTAACAAGAGGTTCTGTTTTTCTCAAAAAATCACGAGCGACAAAGTCACGAGTGGTTTTATCTAATGAAAAACAATCTCGCGTTGGATTTGGAGTGACAATTTAGTGAATAATACAAATCAGACGCTAAAAATGATTATAATGTTTAACATTTACCAAATGCGAGGTTGTGTATTCCGATCTTACTTCCGGGCGGTTTCTAAGCCGGCTGTATAGTTTCAAATAGCATATCTTTACTGTTAAATCCCTTTGGGCTTGGGAAAAAAATCAATAACAGATGATTTGTGTGAGACATGACTATTAACAATAATGCAGATTCATTATTCAAGATTTAATATTTTTTAAACAACCTGAACTAACCCTTTTTTTGTAATTTTTTAAGTTGTTTTATTTTAAGTAATCAATTGAATTGGTGTTTACTTGATGAAAATCAATAATCTATTTAATTAAATAGAATAAAAATAAAACTGAAATATAAATTAGTAACAGTTGTTTTGGTACTTTGTACCTTCTTCAGACATGATTACAAATTAATGAATTTTGTTATTATAGTATGTAATAACTGTAACTAAGCAACAATTTTTTATAACAGTCTCTATTATAAATTTAAAAGAGCGATCATTCAAATCTAATTGGGAATTTAACAATTTATTATTCCGTTTGGCATGTCTTGCTGTACCATATCGATCGTACATTGTTGAATCGATATCCTTGTCAAAGAATTTAATTTGCGGAGATATCTCTCATTATGAACAGGAAGAGGCAAAATTATCGGTCTATGAGATAAATAGTTATAATAATCTTTAATGTTTGTTTCATAGTACTGAAAAAATATCGCATTGGAGTAAAATATATATATATGTTATAATTAAATGTTTAACTCAGAGATCCGGGTTCGAATCCCGTCCAGGCATTTATTTTTCTTATCATATCATACAATATATATATATACAGGGTGATTACAAATGATTGGAGCGATTTCATGATTTTATGGTAGCTGTAGTATTCGACATATTTCACGAACTTTTACAGATACATAGAGCAACTTCCCAGGTTTTTTTTGAGATGTTACAGGTGCTCCATATGCTCCCCCTTGGTGATTCTGCAGATATCAAGTCTGTAATCAAGTTCGTCCCATACTCGACGTAACATGTCCCTATTAATTTGTTCAAAGGCATTGATTATGCGAGCTCGCAGTTCTGGTAAGTCTACTGGTAAAGGAGGCACAAACACTGAATCTTTCACATACCCCCAAACAAAAAAATCGCACGGCGTCAAATCGGGGGAGCGTGGAGGCCATGACAACAATTTCTGATCATTCTCTCCACTGCGACCGATCCATCGGTTTGGCAATCTCATGTTTAAAAATTCACGAACATCGTGATGGAAGTGTGGTGGAGCACCATCCTGCTGGTAGATGAAGGTCTCACTGTCGGTCGTCAGCTGCGGCATGAGCCAATTTTCCAGCATGTCCAGGTACACGTGTCCTGTAACGTTCTGCTCGCAGAAGAAAAAAGGGCCATAAACTTTGAACTGAGAAACCGCACAGAACACACACTAACTTTTGGGGAGTCGCGAATGTGCTGCACAATAACGCGGGGATTTTCTGTGCCCCAGATTCGCACATTGTGTTTGTTCACTTTGCCATTCACAAAGAATGTTGCTTCGTCACTGAAGACAAGTTTTCTCACAAAACCATCCTCATCCATAAACTGCTGCATTTGTGTACAAAATTCAAACCGACTCACTTTGTCAATGGGCGTAAGGGCTTGTAGAAATTGCAAGTGGTAAGGTTTATGCTTCAATCTTTTCCGCAAGATCTTCCAAACGGTCGGTTGTGGAATGTTCAGCTCTCTGCTCGCTTTTCGTGTTGATTTCTGTGGGCTACGTGTGAAACTCATCCGCACACTCTCAACCTTTTCTTCACTCACTGAAGGACGACCCGTTGATTTCCTTTTACAGAGGCATCCTGTAGCTTTAAATTGCGCATACCATCGCCGAATGGAGTTGGCACTCGGTGCATCTTTCTCGAACTTCGTTCTGAAGTGTCGTTGCACAGTTATCACAGATTGAGTTGAATGAAATTCAAGCACAGCATATGCTTTCTCCTCGCCTGTCGCCATCTTTGATAACTGCTGCGCTCTCTCGGTTTAAAGCTGAAACACGGCTGCGAGAGAAAACAAAAAAAAACCTTATGAGTTTTTATACATAACTTTAAAGTTCTGTGAAGATATGTCAAATAAGATCGCTACAATAAAATCATGAAATCGCTCCAATCATTTGTAATCACCGTGTATATATATATATATATATATTCTAAAATAATTAGATGTAGGCGTGTTCATCTAAAACGAAAATTTAAAAATCGCTGTAGCGATCGCAATTTTCGATGTTTGATAACAAAACTAGGAATATCCTATTAAAATAAACCGATGATTGTATTATCCAAAAAGTATTCACAATACTAAATACTGTGATGGTATTTAGTTTAGGTAAACGTATAAAGTCATTACATTACATTTATACAGTTTGATGTAGTATTATTAGGCAATAACCAGAAATACTAAAAGTCAATAGACGCACTATATTAAATCTATTAAATCATTGATTGTTATATGAATTGTGGACTAATTTGGAATATTTTGTGTCGTACATTTCTCACGAAAACTTCTATAGTGTGGATTTTCTAATCGGATATTTTTCTTATGTCTGATGTATTATATATACCAAAACAACCTACCCTATAACGCGTGTACACACACACACACACACACACACTTTGCGACCTTTAATTATGAGTATCAAATGTAAATTGGGCTACTTTAACGACTACTAACGTATTTTGTTTAGATACATACTTCCCTATCTCAAATTGTTTGTCTGCAGTATAACTAAAATTACATAAATGCCATTAGTTTAATTAATTTGCACCTTGTATGTTAGATGTATCTTCGTATGGAGACTAGATATCAGCAATTAACCTTCTTATATAAGAGATTCATATTCCAAGATAAACGGAACTATGATGTTACGTTTCTTCAATAATTGCACTAATTTAATGTTTTATCAAAGGTGACTTGTATAAATTGTATAATGAAGGAGCAAAAGCTATACGTATACTTGGATTGCATAACATCCAATTTCTTAGAGTATCAATTTTCGTGAACGTACTTGAATCCAATCTTCTTTTCTACGTAGAATCCATACTTTTCTGTATAGGTACGTCATGTAAAAAAATTATATTAATGCTCATTTATTACATGACTCATATATCATTGCGTGTTAATATTTTATCATTTTTTTTGGAAAATATTTGCCACGACCCATCCCAATGATATGAAATACAACGCAATGCTAATACGTTATGTGAAAAAAAAATAAGTACCTTATGTACTAATAGTCCACCGCTATGGTCTCGAGGTAGCGTGTTGCTTTGTCACTCAGCGGGCCCGGGTTCGATCCTCTGTCAGGAAAAGCTTCCTGGGTGAGGTATTTTTCGGGGTTTTTCCTCACCTGTAAGAAATGTTAGGAATCTTAGGGCCCAACGGTCCCTGAAAATCATCCGGCCATCATCATCATCCTTATTATTATCACCATCCTTCACCGTCGTGGAAAGCAACGGGAAACTACCACACCTGTAATTCCCTAGTAAAGCTGCAAAGCATAGCATGAAAATGCTATGATTGCAGTGAAAGATCTGCCCTCGGGCAGAATTATTATGGATGGATGGATGTACTAATGTATTTAGAAGGGTTTATATTGTCACGTATTATAGATTATATGTTCTTGTGAACTGATGTCTGCTATGTGATAAGACTACTTGGCCAAAATAATTTTTGTTTCCAGGGTACACCACGTGGAGGTGAGTCTATCTTTGTACTATATATATATATATATATATATATATATATATATAGTTTTCATAGATGTTAAAAATGCATTTGACTCCATTTGGAAAGAAAAAACTCATATTGAAACTAGCTAAATATGGAATAAGGGAAAATATGCTTAGGTGGCTCCAAGACTTCATAGGACAACGATATTGCAGAGTGAAGTATGGAGAAGAAACATCAAAATTCAAACAACTGAGAACTGGTGTCCCACAAGGGTCTGTCCTGGGCAGTACATTATTCAATCTCTTTGTCAACGACATCATATGTGCCATAAAAGACATAAGAGGAGTCAATGCTCTTATGTACGCAGATGATCTTGTCATCTGGACGTCTACAAAAAATCCTGAAATAGATCTGCACTAACAAATGGACTCAATGAAGCATTACATTCCATAGAACAATGGGCAGAAGAAAATGCAATGACATTCAACCTTAATAAAACGACTTATCAAGTATTTTCACTGTGTCATCAAGCCCCAAAATTGAATCTCTTACTGAACAATCAACCAATTTCACAGTCTCATGATTCTAAATACCTTGTTGTAATTTTTGATAACAAACTAACCTGAAAAAAACAAATAGACAACATAATCACAAAATCTCAAAAACGCCTTTCTGTACTTAAACGTCTAGCTGGAAGCACTTGGGATAGTGCGACTTCAATCTTGAACATTACCTATAAAATGTACATTAAACCAATGATGCTTTACTGTTGCGAACCACTCATCACAGCTTCTTCTCAGCAGCTTATGAAACTACAGAAACTACAAAATCAAATCCTTCGTCTCATTACAGGTGCAATCAAGACGACTCCAATAGACGCGTTGCTGCTTTTTACACATAACCTAGACATCAAAACAGAAATTGAGATGGCATCCATGAACCTCTATGAAAAATTGATCAGACTCCCAGATGATAATTACTGGTCCAATTATCATAACAACAATAGAAAATTGAAAACTCAACAAGGCTTTCTGCAACATGCTATAGAGCTACAAAATAAATATCACATACAAAATAACCCAGAAAAACTACCTGTACAAGATAACCCTCTAAATCTCTATATCCCTACGGACAGTCTAGACCTCTTAGAAGAAGGACTGTTTAAAGCAAACACCAACCCTGAAATACTAAGATTATGTGCCCTAGAAACAATAGAAACAAAATACCTCTGTTCTAAATGGTTACATATACATACAGATTGTTCTAAACTCGATCACAATGGCCCTGTGGGAGCTGGAATCCATTGCTCACTCTTCTCTCTATACAATCCACTTGGACCAAATAAAACGGCTTTTCATGGAGAAATAAAGGCAATTCATTCTGCACTTTCACAAATCATATGCCGTCAACAAATCAATGACCATATCGTCATTCTGATTCCAAAGCTGTCATACAAGCAATAACATCATTCAAATCAGCTCAAAGCAAGGAAGTAGTAGACTGCAATAAACTACTCACTGACCTTTATCAAAAACACAGTACAGTAGTATTACAATGGATACGATCTCACTGCGGAATCAATGGAAATGAAGTAGCCGATATGCTGGCAAAACGAGGAGTAATGTGTTTACAGCAACCTAATTTAGACACATCTTATCGCTCAGCAATAAACTGTATCAAACAAATGATAAAAAACACATTCTCAACCAATCTTCAGATCCGAATTCAAGAAAAACAGTGGAAAAACACCATACACACTACACCAGATACACCTCGAAAGGAAGCTGTAGCATATTTTCGACTAAACGCAGGACATGATTGTCTTGCAGCTCATCTACATCGAATTGAAATCTACAGAAGTCCTCATTGCCCACTGTGCTCCACGAACACCAACATGAACAGAAACCACCTGCTACAGTGTCAGGCACTCACTTCACTCTGCTACGCTGAAGGATAGATACTGGGAAACAAGAGACAAACTTTCTGTTTTGCTATAATGTTCTATTATATTAATTTATTGTATATATTTTTTGTTTTCTCATAATTATGGACAATGACTTCTATCAAGTTCCCTGCATTTGTATAAAAGAAATTATAGATTATATCCGTACGAGGTTGGTAACCTTTGATTCAAATCCATATGCATACAGAGCGATTCAAAATATTTCAACAGCGCAGTTACAGGGAAATCATCATCATCCTTCACGGATTAGGTCGTCGCCTATTCCGATCTCACATCTGTTCAGCCCAGCGCTTTCTTGGTCTTCCTGCCGATCTTCGTCCTCCAGGATTATACATCACTGCCATCTTTGGTATCCTATTCTCTGCCATTCTTTGCAGATATTCTGTCCAATTGTTCATGTGTTCTTATATTGTTGATAAAGTGGTTGTACTTTTACTTCCTCTCTAATATTCTCATTAGTATATGTTATTCTCTTGTACAATCTTTCACAGCCCGTAGGAAGCTCATTTCCGCTACCTGAATTCTACTTTTTTCTTTTTCCTTCAGGACCCAGGCCTCACTTCCATACATCACTAGTGGTGCCATCGTTGAGTAAAATCTTAGCTGTGTATCCTTTCTCATTTTGTCCCTCAGTGTTCGTCTGATTTTTTCACAAATATATTAACATTTCTGCAGTTATGTATTTATAATCTTGTTCTTCTTCATAAGTTATATCACAGCCCAAATACTGGAAGTGTGAAATCTGTTCCAATTCTTTATCTTCTACTACTATTTTCATTCTTACTGGGTACTTTCCATGGGACGCCATTACTTTAGTTTGTAATTTTGAAATTATCATATTATATTTCTTACACTTTTATGTAATTGATATACTGCTTTTTTGTAGCCTCACCTCTCTGTCAAAAATCAATACTACTCGTATATCATCTGCAAAAGTCATGCATTCAGTGTTTTATTTCGCCCAATTTTAATCCATTATGAACTAATTGTTTCCATTCAGGAAAATAAAATTATTATTTCACAAGAGAAAATTCATGTTAGGAATTTTTAGATTTGGGCGTTATGTGGTATCGAAATATTTTAACACTTTGGACATAGATCGTATATTGTTGTCAACTACTAAATTTAACGATATTAAAATATCCAAAACCGCAACCAGAGTATGAACGATTTAAAATTGTATGAACCAAACAATACATTTTCTTTCCCACTTTCACTTTCGAAAAAAAAAACTTTTGGGCTCGTCTATATTTAAATTAAAATTTCAACTATGAATGCAGAAATAGGTAAAATGGAGGCATGGGTGGATCAATTGGTGAATATTTATTGCCTAGACTGTATATATAGTGAGTTTCACTCGAACTGCGACCGATAGCGGGAAAATTGACTGCAAGCATTGAGTCATCAACTCGCGCTGCCGACGCAGTGTCCACGCTAGTGGCTGCAATTAGAGTGAAACTCACTGTGGATCAACAGTCAAGTAAAAATTGTCAAGAAAGAATATTTATCTCTAAATATATACTCCAATCTCCGATCACATTCAAACCACTTACTGTGACATACTTTGAGGACAAAAGGTTTTGTTAAAAATGTAATCTACCTTTGAGCCCACGAACAAATTTTAGTTGATCTATGCGGAGAAATGTTTATATTCTTCTTCTTCGTCACGGTTTACTCAATAATTGTGCACAAAACTACTTAGCAATGACTTTTCTATATTTATTCCCTAACTCTGTGTGTGAAAATTTACTTATTGAATAATATATTTAATCTTCTTCTTCAATCTTTTTTGTTGTCTTCCCAAACTACTTCTTCCTCGTGGTGAATAGTTGTATGCTGCTTTTGGTATTTTATTCTCAGTCATCCTTGCTAAGTGTTCTTTCCAGTTTGTTCTGTATTTCACTAATGTTGTGTTTAATTTCTCTACTTTTA
Source organism: Diploptera punctata (assembly GCA_030220185.1). Classification (NCBI taxonomy): domain Eukaryota; kingdom Metazoa; phylum Arthropoda; class Insecta; order Blattodea; family Blaberidae; genus Diploptera; species Diploptera punctata. The sequence continues at coordinate 3,073,474 of JASPKZ010009800.1, read as the reverse complement.
GTTGATGCCTTATTTCTGTGTTGTGTTTTTTATATGTTCTTTGATATCCTGCTATTGGTCTGAGGAATTTCATTTCAGCAGCTGTATTCTGGTAGACTAATGTGTTGTCACTATCCATGTTTCGGACCATAAGTAATAATAGGAACTGTCATTGTCTTATATGATTTCATTATGGAGTATTTCCTGACTTTGTTTTTCAAAGTTCTTTTTATTGTTCCTGTTATAAAATTAAACTTATTTAGTTTGTTATTTATATCTGTTTCCGTTGTGTATATTTCGCAACCTAGAAGTTATATCTTACCACTTGTTATATTGGTATATTTTCTAATATTATCTTTGTCCTAGCTGGATGAGTGCCCTTAAAAGCCATTGTTTTTTTTATTTTTCTGATGATATTTCCATATTGTATTTTTTTCATATTTCATTTAGTTCATATAGCATTCTTTGTAATTCGTCTTCCTATTAACATCTGATCATCTGCAAAGGCTACTATTTTTTATTTCTACATTCCCTACGTTAATACCCTATAAAGTATAAACAAATAATGCTATTATTTTTTTTAATATTCTGAAAAGGCCAGATCATTATTTTGCAGTGATTGACTCCATTAAATAGGTTGAATATAGAAAATAATGAACAGTTTCCTTTGAACTACACATTTGATAATTGTGTGATCAAAAAGAAGAAAATCCACCATATGAATGTCAATTTGATCTTGAATTAATTGACAATATTATTTTTTTAAGGATGCTGGTTTTTTATTACATACTACAATTTCCACTTCAACGTAGAGATGGAAATTGCCTCAAGGTTCGTTTCCGTTTGAGTAAAGCACAGTAAAGTTTGTTGTTGTTAAAATTCTCGTCTCACTAACAGCAGCAGGATTAATGCAATTCTCATGTAATTGAAACGTCTTGGTGTAAACCAATTTTTTCTACTTGCATCAAGTTACCACACCCAGTAGGTAGAATTACAATCGGAATACTTTTTACTTCTTACGAGAGAGAGAGAGAGAGAGAGAGAGAGAGAGAGAGAGAGAGAGAGAGAGAGAGAGAGAGAGAGAGAGAGAGAGAGAGAGAGAGGGAGAGAGAGGGAGAGAGAGAGATAGATAGATAGATAGATAGATAAGAGAGAGAGAGAGAGAGAGAGAGAGAGATTTAGAAGTTCTTACCATTTCCGTTAAATTGATTAATACTGTTGATAACAATTTAGCTTAGACGATAGCATTTGTGAAGCGGATTTGGGAGGGCATCAGTTCAAATCTTGAGACCGACTGCCCGGTTCCTTTTTATTTCTTTGGCGATTTAAGAAGAAAGAAGCTTTGGCGCAGAGTCATTATCATAAGTAATGCCACGAGTGATTTCCAAATTATCGATAAATTCACGACTCACGAAGTGAGGAGTGAATTTATCTAGAGAATTTGGAAATCAAGAGTGGCATTTGTTAGGACTATTTAACGAATAAAATAAAGCTGTTTACTCACAAATCATTATTTAACTACAGTTATTTAAAAATATTTTTATATTTAAAGTAAACGGTGATGTTTGAAAACTAATGAGAAACGATAGGTAGCCTACGCTTCTACTACTGCTTCTTTTGTTTATCACTGCAACCAGATCATACTATTTATTGCCAAAGGAACGCAATATTGTAAGAATGCTCTCTAGTGGAGAAAAAATGAAACACATCAATCTGTATATTAATTCATTTTTGATGTCGTATACATTTAAGAAAGTGCAAACAGTGGTTTCTTTTTTTGGTGGTATAATCAATTGCTACAAATGTTGACATGTAAGCACTATTATATACAATCTGGTAGCCGTATTTGTTATAGGCTCAGTCACTGCAAAATAACGGTCAGACCTGTTCAGAATATTAAAAAGGAGGAGCTTTGCTTAATATATGATAATCCTAACGTTGATAATTATTTCGTGAAACACGTCTCTGATTGGTTGTAATACAGAAATCATTGAAACGTGATTGGTCATTGACTCCCATTTGGGGCATGAGTTAAATAGTCACAGTGATAACTAGAGCGAGGAATTATATGAAGAAAATTATACCAAAATATGAAATCATAACAAAATATGAAAAATATGAAAATTATGACACAAAAATATTATGAAATATGAAAAAAATATGAAAAAAATATGAAGGTCTTATTTGATTCTACATGTCGTAAAATGTAAAGATACTTTGTCTCAGCACTTTCTGACTAATAGTTTAAAACATGAAATTTCATAAAAATCCTCGCTCTAGTGATAACACATTATAAGTAACGATTTTTCTTAGATGATTCTGACTCATATTCTTATATTCCTGTGTTCGTATCTCAGGAGCGACTAACTAACTCACTGGCACTATCGAACCCGCAGGTTCATGGCCGCGCGGACATCCCTATCCTCAGCTAATGTTTTCCAATCATTCTCTGTATAATCTACTTGCCTCAAATCATAGTTAATGTTATTCTCCCATCTCATTCTTGGTCTACCAACTTGACGTTTACCCTCTGGTTTTCCTACAAGAAGCTTTCATGCACGCCTTTCATTCCCCATTCGTGCCATATGTCCTGCCTATCGCAGTCTACGAGACTTAACTGTTCTTATTATATCAGGCTTCGTATAAAGACCATGTAGTTCAGTGTCATGTAGTCTTCTCCATTCACCTGTCTGTTCATCTCTCTTTGGTCTAAATTTTTTCCTAAGAACTTTATTCTCAAATACTCATAATCTTCTTTCCTCCCTTAAAGTAAGAGTCCATGCTTTGCATGCATATAATGTAACTGGTAGAATAAAAGTTTTATATGCTTAACAAAATTTCTCATCTTAATTTTCCTCGATTCATTGCAATATCATGATCAACATCACTTTTAATCAGTGTTTGATAAGTGATTAAACGTTACATTTGGTGGATTTCTAGAACGAAAATTAACGACAGCCGACAATAGAAACGCTCCACCTATAAGTTACACAAAATCCTAGCGGCGATATACAGATAAAATTTGAAGTATAAACATCTAAGAAATAGTACGAGTATAGAAAACGTGAAACAGAATTTTACCGCCAAATTGTTAGGGGTGTTGGCTGAGTGTTCCATAGGTTCCCTGTATCAAAATGCTAAACCAACAGATCAGAACAATCTATGAAAGTTTTCGGTAGAATTATATTCCACTTATATATATATATATATATATATATCCATCCATCCATAGTAATTCTGCCCGAAGGCGGGTCCTTCACTGCAATCATAGGATTTTCATGCTATGCTTGCAGCTTTACTAGGGAATTGTGTAGGTGTGGTAGCTTCCCGTTGCTTTCCACACCGGTGAAGGATGATAGTGATGATGATAATGATAAGGATGATGATGATGGCCATATGATTTCGGGGACCGTTTGGGGCTTAAAAGTTTGCTGACATTTGTCTTAAAGGTGAGGAAAAACCCCGATAAAAACCTCACCCAGAAAAACTGCCCCGACCGGGGATCGAACCCGGGCCCGCTGCGTGACAAGGCAGCACGCTACCTCGAGACCACAGTGGTGGACTTTATATATATATATATATATTCATACCATATTTGCCTTCATTGCCAAATGTCAATAATATAGTTATAACATCTATAAATAAATAAATAATTAAATAAATATATATATATATATATCATCATTATGCAACCCTAATGAATATAGGTCAATGTTGGCCTGTTTTGGTCTCGAATAGACAGGGTCTGTAAGTAGTTTTTGTGGAAGTCCGGGTCTTCGTCGTCGTTCTTGTGGGTAATACCAAAGAAGTGCATTAGGGATCCGAGATGGTGACATTCCAGATACATGTCGCAGCCATCTGTCTCTGTAGGTGGATACCTTTCCCTTTAAACGTTGCATTTGGATTTATTTTAAAATAAGATTTTGTGTACGTCCAGGTCGTCGTCGTCGTCCTCATGGATGACTTCAAAGAACTGCATTAGGGATCCTAGTTGGTGACATTCAGGATATATATTGCAGCCATCTGTATGTAGGTGGATATATTTTCTTGTAAAGGTTGCACGTGGAGTTCTTTAAATATAGTCATTCCTCGTTGGAATCTCCAGCAATTCGGAACATGTATCTCGTTTCTACAGCTCTTATTCTAGTAATGTCTTTCATTTTAAAACCCAGATTTCAATCGTACCTAGGAGCTAAAGATAACACTCATACCACGGGACGACTCATCGTCTATCTGGTAATCGGACATGAGAAATATAATCTAAATTTCTAGTCTCCAAAACCTGATATATATTTAAGATGTGTATATAACCTGCACGATAGAAGTCTCTTCTTATTTAAGAAAATTTTCAATAAAATTAACATCAAAATAAGCACTGCAGTGTTCTAGGCTGTCGAACTTGCCATCTTATAGTTCATAAACAAATCCTTAACGCTTTATCATTTGTTTGTATTATCTTATGTCACTGGTTGAATGGGAGATAAGGTCGTATGACCTAAACTGTGCCAATTTAAACAAAACATTATTATTAAGGATTTTCTCTACATTACAGTAGTTATCCTTCAGTCCAAATGTATTATGTTCCTCCACGGATTTCTATCCTCAGCATCTTCTTCTTTGAGATATCTGCTCATCGTGTTTTTCTCGCTCTATTTTTTATTTTTCTCCGCCGCAGATTTCTATCCTCAGCATCTTCTTCTTTAAGGTCTCTGCTGGTCATGTTCTTCTCACTTCATGCATCCACTTTTCCCTGGGGTTTCCCCTCCTCCTCATGCCTTCAGTATTCCAATCCATCACCATTCTTGGGATTCTATTATTCTCCATCCTCTTCAGATGGCCATACCATTTCAATCGTCGTTCTTCTATTACTTCTGTAATGTTATGTTCAACATTCATTATTTCTCTAATTTTCTGGTTCAGAATTTTCTCCTTTCTTGACTTTCTTGATGTTCTTCGCCAAAAATCCATCTCTTTTGTCAATGATTTATTTGCTTGCTGTCTACCTAAAGTCCAGATCTCTGCACCATACAACACAAAACTTTGTACTAATGATTTAAATATCAATGTCTTTGTTTCATTTATAATATTTTTACTCCATATCCCTGAATTTGATATTCCAATTACTTTTCTTCCTTCACTACTTTATTTTATCAATTTCACTATAACTTTCCCCATCTGATTCTAAAATTGATCCTAAATATTTGAATTTTTAACTTTCGTAATTTCACATTTTCACATTGTAATTTCAATTCATTTTCTATGTTGTGAGATATTCGGTTTTCTTAATATTTATATTTAATCCCCATTTCATGTATTCCAGAATTAATTTCCTTGTCATATGTGATGCATATTCCGTATTATTATTATTATTGTTATTATTATTATTATTATTATTATTATTATTACCACTACTTGACTTTCTTCAGAAGTCTATTCCAGTTTTCTCTATTCAGAGCCAAAATTCTGAAGTTAATTCTCAATATCTTGATATTATTTGATGCACAATCCTCCCATATCAATCTTGGTCCACTAATTTTCGTTTTATTTCTGACTGCACAGTTCTCATATTGCTCATTCTAACTAAATACACAGTCCATTCCAACCTTCTCGTTTTTATAAATTAAACTATATCTGACTCATATAACGTTGACTATTATACCTCTTTATCCATATTTAATTTTCCTTAACGGGATAAAAAATGTTGTAAGGATAATTTAAGTACAGTACAACCCCGGTATTCCGAACTAATCGAGGGTGTTGTCTGTTCGGATTCGGAAACGTTCGGATTGTCCGAAAAAAATGCCTGTACAAATACAGTTGTAGGATTACCAGTCACAAGGCAACATAGCGTAGCGATTGGGAAAGTGGTGACGTGGCAATGTTGCGAGTACCATGCACATGCCGGTACAACAACAGTACATAGCCGACCGCAATTGGTAGTGACGCTACGTAGTTCAGAGGAGTTAAAACACAGTTTGTTTCGCTGTTGTTTGCGGATATTCCATGTTTGCAGAATAAATTGTGCGGATCTTTACTGTGTTCATGCTATTCGTTCATAAATTAATACAAAACAGGTGTTTTGTGTTATACCGTACAGAGCAAATATCAAGCAAGCGAAATCATAATTTCAGTACATTAAAATAAAAATTGGAAGTGCTGAAGCGGTTTCACAATGAGTGAAAGTGCTACAAAATTGGGTATTGGATTTGGTGTCGGGAAAGACACTATCAGTGACTGAGTGGGAAATTGAAAACTTCTCTACCGAAAGTAGTGAAAAAAACATTAGAACAACGCCACAACTCCACGTGTCATATGATAAAATTGACGAAGCTATATTCTTGTGGTTTACTCAGGAGAAACAAAAGACGTCCATATAAGTGATGAATTGATTCAAGAAAAGACATTGCAACTGAACATGTATGAATAGTGATTAAACATTTACTGTCACAAATAGGTTAGCCCGTGCATAAAAGAGTTAACGATAAGTGTATAAAAGTTACCATCCGATGTTGCCGCCGCAGATGCATTCTTATGACTTCGGATTACCGAGGTTCTACTATGTGGGTGAGTGATTTATCCAAAATGAATGCATAAGTAATACATTTTACAATAACTTTATACCAATATTTATCTACCCAACTAAAAAATTAACTATTATAGAGAATGTTATTGACTATTTAACTCATGCCCCAAATGGGAGTCAATGACCATTCACGTTTCAATGAATTTTGTTTTACAACCAATGACAGTCATGTTTCACCTCGCTCTTTATCCATTTCTCTTTATCAGCTCCTGCTTGTATGATAAAGATAGATCCTCCTTTTTTAATATTCTGAACAGCTCAAAGCATTATTTTTCTCCAACAAATACATTGAATAGGATAGCAAATAATGAACAGATTCCTTGATTTTAGTGAGTTGTTTACTAAAAAATAAATGAATAACATAAATGACAGTATAATGTACAGTTTGATGTGTTTCATTAATTCTCCACGGTACATTCTTACAATATTGCGATCGTATTTAGCAATAAGTGATATGATCAAGCTGCACTGAATATACATAACCTCACATTTCTGATTTGTTTTCAGACATCGCTGTTGACATTAAATATATAAATATTTTAAAATACCGGTAACTATATTTAAATAATGACTTTTCAGTCCTAACAAGTGCCACTCTTGATTTCCAAATCCTCTATATAAATTGGAAATCACTCGTGGCATTACTTATGATTATAAAATACATGTTTTTCCTTTCAGAATCTCAAGGTGGCGTGCTAGACCGTGCTTTTGCCTTCACTCTTTTTATATAGTATTTGTTGATGTTTTATATACCAAGAAGCGATGTCTTATCTCCGCGCGTTTACTGTGAGAATATAGACAGTGATTGCCGGCTTGAGTAGCAATCTCTCGTCTAGTTGAAATGTCAGGTATAGTTTGGAGATCTTAGCTCTGTGTGCAAAGTTGCAACGTCATTATAGACAGCTGCTAATGGTATAGCGCGCCAAGCCTGTTAGTTCCAGTTCGATATTCTCATTAATCTACAGATGGCCTCCAATTACCACTCCCCCTCCACTCTGTCGTTTGCTATCAATAATTACTGCACTGGTTCAATTACTTACTGTAGTGGAGTCCGCAATTTTTAATCAGATCACCCCATCACACTTCTGTCGTATATCTCGTTATCTGAAATGAACTTCACACACATGAGTAATTCGTCAGTTTTCATATTTTCTGTGAATGTCATGAAGTTTATAGAAAATAATGTATTGATTGACTGTCTAGATGACAGATCAACTGACTGAATGCGTTACTACTGGCTACTTAACTGACTGAAATACTAATTATATGATCAGTTAGTTAATTGACTACTATCTAATTGCATGATTGGTTGACTAACAAAATGACTGTATGATTCATAAACTCATTTATCAATTAGTTTAATATCTGATTAATTCCAACAAGACTTCTTTCCTTTTAATGTTCTTGGACTTTTTCACAGTACTACATGATGCATATTTCTTGTCCAGTGTTGTTAATACACATATAGGCTCCGACTGGCCGGATCAAATTTCCGGCGGGCTGGAAAATATTAAATCTCTATCCTCATTTTGGTGATGTGTTTCTTACCTTATGGTATCCTGCGCTCTCTTCGGCGTGGTCCAGATATTCTGGTAGTTATATATCGGTATTCCTAACCGGAAAATGTTCAACATTCCTCCAATGGCGTTGATTTTAGACTAATGATATAATCTACGTTCAGAATTTGCTTTCATAGTTCAGGTGGTCCGACACTGTATGTCGAGTGCATGGTTCAAATGTTCCATTCTCTACCTACTTGTAGCGATCAAGCAGTTAATGGACTTCTACACCCAGAGACATTAAAACTTCAATAGACCATGTGGCCCAAAAGTCGGTTGACAAATGGGAGAAGTTAAAACTAACCACGCCGATTGAATTGTCATGTTCATGGGTTTCATTTCAGAGCTAACGCAGATCTTCAAAGTGACGTCCATCCACCTAGAGACGTCTCACTCGATCACGAAATTCAGCACTCTAATTTGAAAGTGTATCTGGTGAATATGCAGAATGGCATTACTTATCCGGTCTTTCAAGTCTTCCAGTGATGCGGGCTGAGTCTAGAACACACGTTGTTTTACATATCCCCCAAAGAAAAAAGTCGATGGGCGTCAAATCAGGTGACCGTACAGGCCAAGGCCTTAAGCCACCCCGTCCAATCCACTGATATCGAAATGTCCTATTCAAATTGTTTCGAACAATTACAGCATAGTGACAGTAGCTCCATCTTGTTGAAACCACAATTGCTGCCGTCTGTTCAATGGCAGGTCATCTAGTAGAGTAGAGTCGAGCACTTTACTGTAATACAGCAGGTTAAATTGCCTTCAAATAAATGTGGGCCCACAACCGTATCACCAACAAAACCACACCACACCATTAGCCTACTCTGGGTGCACTTGGGTCATTCACCTCACATATCCATACTGGATTTTGCCTAGACCTATACCGAGCATTTTGAGTATGGGCATGACCGTCCAGATAAAATAAAATACTCATCACTGAAAATAACTCGTTTAATGAAATAATTGTCATTGTCCATTTGAGTGGTGATCCAATTGCAGAAATGACGTCTGCGTAGAGGATCATTGTCAATGCATTGTATGAACTTGTATCATCTAATATGGACGAAAATGTGATGCTTTTAAAAATCGCCGAACAGATTATTGTTTAAATGTTACCATTGTTTCCAGAATAAAAATATATAACTAAAATAGCACATTGTTGTAATTCTATTATTATTATTATTATTAATTGTTATAATAATATTTCCTTTTTATTTTATTGTTTCATACTTACCATTGTTTCCAGAATCAAAAAAATATAGGTACCTAAATAGCACATTCTTTTTATTAAGAAAACTTCCATTTGTCAACCGACTTTTGGGCCACACGGTATAAACTGAAACTGGTAATTTCTACATGTGAAACATTTCAATTTACATGTTGTGCTTTCTGTTAACTCTGAATTAACTATTCTCCGATCTGGTTGCTATCTTATGTTGGTATTAAGCAATCGGCGGAAAAAAAAAGGGGTGGCAACTGCCGAACAATGTTGCATAAACGATTTGATTATATTCTTAATTTTTCTTCCTGTGTCCATTTCAAGACTTTATACCGTGCCTCTATTAATCTCTCATCTCTATTTTTCCACGCCCTTTCTCAAAATCTTTTCTTCCATTGTTCTGACTACTCCTTGTGTCCTTCTTAGTTATGGTCTTCCTCTGTTCCTTCTTCATGCCTGATTCCATCCATAAATCGTCTCCAGTAATCTCTCTTCTGTCATCCTTTTAGAATGTGTAAACTATATTAATTGTGTTTTTTTAGTCTCCACCAGGAAATCTTACACTTTGATCTCTCCTCTTACTTGTAATTTTCTCTCTCCTCAAAATACTTTCTGACCTTCGACAGAAGTCCATTTCAATTCAATGTGATGTATTTGTTCTTGATTTAAAGACACATTCTATTGTGTTTTTGATAGTTACATTAAAAATACTCGTTTTTTATTGTTATATATTTATCCTATTTAATATTGTTATATCCTTATAATGTTTCGTACATTTATCAATTCTTGAATTAATGCCGTGTTCAATATTCCAGTTCTTAGTTATTTTGATCCCCAAATATGTTTATTCGTCCCAGAGCTTTATCTTCTTCTTCACTTCACGGACTAGGCAAAAATTGCCTGTTCCGCCTCACACACAGTTGTTCTGTCCATCTTTTCACTGGCTTTCCTACGTTCCTTGAACCTCTTGGCTTGTAGTTGAATGCTGCTCTTGGTAATCTTGTTACATTCACTCTTTCTACATGTGTAAATCATTTCTCTCTATATTCTTTGATATTCTCATTCAATGCATCTATATTTAACTCTATTCTTATATCTTCATTCTTTATTCGATCCAATCTTGTGCAGCCTTTTCTTCTTCTAAGGAAGTTCATTTCTGCGCTTTTATGCAGTGCTTTATATTATCCTTTTTTCATTTTCCATATTAAATTAATTGGGTTTGCTCTTATTTACATATAATTTATTTCTTTAGTTTAATGTCCAGACATTATTTTCATATTATTCTTACATTAGTTTCCTTGTTAGGTCCATATATTCCATATCTTTGCATTATTCTGCAGTTAGTAGTTGGTAATCTGCGAAGAACGGTGAATAGATAATTTGTTCCCTCAGCAAAAACCCCATTTTCTAAGCATTACCTTTTCCAGAATATTAATGCGTTTGTAGGAAAATGTTATAAAAATCTGTGACAAGTCTTAACGATTCTTTTGACATAAACTCTAGTTGAGGTTTTGATTTTCGTGCTGGTTTTTATCATATATATTGTTAACAGTTTGGATAATAAAATTATTTATAATAACTAGACTATTCCATGTATTACAACGGGATTCGCACTTAACAAATATGTCTTATTTATGTTAGTTCATTCGTAGCTTCTGTTGAACTAAATAACATAAACTAGAAGGTATGTAGAAACACAATCCTGCCTGTACAAACGCTTAATTCTTTCTTATTTTTGGAAGTACAGTGATGCCAGATCCTATTATTTTTTACTCCGATTGTATGTTCTGTGAGAGAGCTTTCCGAAAAATAGTGTGTGCAAAATTATAAAGGAAATATTTCCATTTTACGCAAAAGTTAAAATAAAATGCACCATTAATCTTCATTTGAGTGACTGCAATTCTATCAAAATATTACATCATAGTACTTTCTACAGATTTCGTAAAGACAGTAGGTAATAAACCTAAGCCCGATTTCCCTTTCAATCACGTATTGTCAAGTTTATTTTTCTATGTACAGTGAATCTATTTCTATATTTCTTTACTTATCAATACTGAAAAAAACATATATTTGAATGAATAGACGAGAAATTGATGACATAAGTGTACAAATTATTACCCAGGCATATGCACACTGTGAAGATGTTTGTAACCCAGGACTCAAATATATTCCTGGTATCTCTTAAGAATATTGCATGTTATCGGTTAAATTGGTGCTTGCCGGAAAAGTTGTCATTTTATACATGATGTATTCCTGTGAACAAATGAACCTTCGTATGAGAAAGTTTATAAACGTAAATTACAGAATTTATAACTATTTTTCCCCCTGAAATTATGTATATAGGCCTACAAGTTATGTGATTCTTATTTATTGTAGGTGAAATCTAAAGAGTTGGCGTCGATCCTATTTATGCATTTTAAAGCTGTTATTAATAACAATACTCTAATTAAAGTATAATTATAAAATTAATAGACTTTGATAAGTATTTCCAAAGCAACAGGGCCTATTGTATGAAATTTATTTAAAATTCCTTAAACTACAGACTATGTAACTGCTGGAACTAAGATAGCGGATTTAGAGTTTCTGATTCAAAGTAAAGTTGTTTTATTCTGTTTAGGAATATTATGCCTATGCCAAACCACATATAAACTTTGTTTAATATAGGCCTATTTTATATTACAGTATTTCAAATGTATTGTATTGTCATTTGTATTTGTCAATCGATAACTGAAGCCTTTTCAACCAAACACTTAACGCGTATTACTTAAAAAAAAGTTTTTTCTTCTTTTCTTTTATTTTCTTTTGCCACTCATAATAAGTTTAAACCGTTCACAATCGAATGTTGGTTTTACGTAGGCCTATATATACTTGTAGGAGATACAACAAAATACAAAGCATATGTTGTAAATGTAAATAAAAAATAAATTGATCACAATTTTCACGCGTAAAAATAGGTGTATATTATTTCATAATTACGCATCCACCGCTGTGGTCTCAAGGTAGCGTGCTGCCTTGTCACGCAGCGCGCCGGTCGATCCTCGTTAGGAATGAATTTCGCGGGTGAGGGTTTTTTCGGGGTTTTTCCTTACCTGTAAGATAAATGTCAGCAAACTTTAAGGTCCCAGGCGGTCCCCGAACACCATCTGGCCATTGTCATCATCAATATAATATTCGCCTAATTAGCTTATGTTTAATTTAAGGCCTCTCCTGGCGCATCATTACCATCATCATCAACTCTCATATCATCGGGACAGCGTAACACCGCCTTCCAGGCGCTCCAACTTTAGAAATGGGTTACAAATACACCATGCCAGGAGAGAACATCATAAATGTCGAAATGACAACCTGGGGCATTTGAAAAAAAATTAATTATGTAGTTTAGGGTGCAGAAACTTAGGAATTAAAATCAATAACAATAAGTAAATTAAATTTGCATAAACAAATTTTTGGTTAGGCTGAAAGAAGAAAAGGTAAAATAATATATAGTGTAATTTTAAAAAAATATGAATGTTCAAATTAAAAATAAATAAATAAATTTGCATGGTCATGTAAAATACATGCAGACAGTAGTGTATATGGTATGAAGGAAAAGGGAAAAGTGAACAAGAACAAAATCACGTGGAAAGGACAAATCATGTAATGCTATGTAATACTATACGCACTATGTAAATAGGTTATGTGATGTATATAATATTACCAAGGTGATGCAGAGAAATAAAAGAATCTTCTTCTTCTCCTTCTTCTTCCTCTTCTTCCTCTTCTTTACTTCACGGGGTAGGCTGATTACCTATTCCGCCTCACAGTTGATCAGTACATCTTTTCACTGGCCTTCCTACATCCCTTGAACCTCTTGGCTTGTAGTTAAATGCTGCTTTTGGTAATCTTGTTACAATCATTCTTTCTACATGTCAACCATTTATCTCAAATTTCTTTCGATTTTATCATTCAGTTGATATATATATATATAACTCTGTTTTTATACATTTATTTTTTATATTTTTATTTATATAAAATTCAGTTGATATATATATATATATAACTCTGTTTTTATACATTTATTTTTTATCCGATCCAATCTTGTGTAGCCTTTTGTTCTTTTAAGGAAGTTAATTTCTACTTTGTAATTTTTTGGTCATTACCCAAATTTCGTTCCCTAATATAAAGCAGAGGGAAAACGCCCAGTTGTTAGATCAAGAATGAGGTGGGAGAATAACATTAACTATGATTTGTGGGAAGTCGATTATATAGGCTATGATTGGAAATCATTAGCTCAGGATAGAGATGCATGGAGAGCTTAGGCTATGTCCGCGCGGCCATGAACCTACGGGTTCGAAAGTGCCGGTCAGTAAGTAAGTATATGATATGAAATTTCGACAGTGAAATAAAACATATAATAAGTTCGAAATTCTAGCTATAACCGCTGGAGAATCAAACATATTGGTCACATGTCATCCCTATACTTGCTGGATGAGCGTCCACATTTATGATTAACACATGTGGATATGAGGCCAGCAGCCGGATGGTAAGCCAAGGGCCTTCTAGGCCTGTCGCTCCTTGGAAAAAAAATATCCATCACTATTATAGTACATTCACGAATTTAGGCCATTTATTGACCTGTTTCGGCCTCAAGAGAAACACCATCCAAAAGTCTTTTGAGTGGACGTCCTGGTCTTCTTCTTCCTGCAGGTTGATATTTTAACATTTGTTGGGTATTCTGTGATCTTCCATTCGATGAACATGTTGCATCCATCTTGACTTATAATCAGAAATTTTGTTTTCTAAAGATTCCATGTGTAATTCTTCTAAGATGTCTTCATTTTTTTTGTGATCTGTGTCCTGCAGTCCTCCGAAGGTATCTCATTTCAGCAGCTCTGTCTCTGTATATCCTTCTGTTTCAACGTCCATACTTCGCTACCATACAAACGAGTTGAAAGAGCCAGTGTTTTATACACTTTTAATATTGATTTTTTTTATTATTGATTTCGTACATCTCAATGATGGATAAATCATATTTGAAGAGAAAAATTATACGCTCAGACCGGGACTTGAACCCGGGACCCTTGGTTCTCTAGACCAAGTGCTCTACCAACTGAGCTACCTGAGCAAGTACCGATCTAAACGCAAATCTTTCTCTATATACATTGTAATTCCCATCCACCAAATGCTGTGAAGCCATGCTTCTATCTTGCAAATGGCGGCTCCTTTATTAAGAAGACATATTTGGGAATTATACATTACAGCCAGTACGGCTTTTTCCAAGTTTTTTTATTGATTTCGTACATCTCAATGATGGATAAATCATATTTGAAGAGAAAAATTATACGCTCAGACCGGGACTTGAACCCGGGACCCTTGGTTCTCTAGACCAAGTGCTCTACCAACTGAGCTACCTGAGCAAGTACCGATCTAAACGCAAATCTTTCTCTATATACATTGTAATTCCCATCCACCAAATGCTGTGAAGCCATGCTTCTATCTTGCAAATGGCGGCTCCTTTATTAAGAAGACATATTTGGGAATTATACATTACAGCCAGTACGGCTTTTTCCAAGTTTTTATTATTGATTTCGTACATCTCAATGATGGATAAATCATATTTGAAGAGAAAAATTATACGCTCAGACCGGGACTTGAACCCGGGACCCTTGGTTCTCTAGACCAAGTGCTCTACCAACTGAGCTACCTGAGCAAGTACCGATCTAAACGCAAATCTTTCTCTATATACATTGTAATTCCCATCCACCAAATGCTGTGAAGCCATGCTTCTATCTTGCAAATGGCGGCTCCTTTATTAAGAAGACATATTTGGGAATTATACATTACAGCCAGTACGGCTTTTTCCAAGTTTTATTATTGATTTCGTACATCTCAATGATGGATAAATCATATTTGAAGAGAAAAATTATACGCTCAAACCGGGACTTGAACCCGGGACCCTTGGTTCTCTAGACCAAGTGCTCTACCAACTGAGCTACCTGAGCAAGTACCGATCTAAACGCAAATCTTTCTCTATATACATTGTAATTCCCATCCACCAAATGCTGTGAAGCCATGCTTCTATCTTGCAATGGCGGCTCCTTTATTAAGAAGACATATTTGGGAATTATACATTACAGCCAGTACGGCTTTTTCCAAGTTTTTATTATTGATTTCGTACATCTCAATGATGGATAAATCATATTTGAAGAGAAAAATTATACGCTCAGACCGGGACTTGAACCCGGGACCCTTGGTTCTCTAGACCAAGTGCTCTACCAACTGAGCTACCTGAGCAAGTACCGATCTAAACGCAAATCTTTCTCTATATACATTGTAATTCCCATCCACCAAATGCTGTGAAGCCATGCTTCTATCTGCAAATGGCGGCTCCTTTATTAAGAAAACATATTTGAGAATTATACATTACAGCCAGTACGGCTTTTTCCAAGTACGGCTTTTTCCAACTTGGAAAAAGCCGTACTGGCTGTAATGTATAATTCCCAAATATGTCTTCTTAATAAAGGAGCCGCCATTTGCAAGATAGAAGCATGGCTTCACAGCATTTGGTGGATGGGAATTACAATGTATATAGAGAAAGATTTGCGTTTAGATCGGTACTTGCTCAGGTAGCTCAGTTGGTAGAGCACTTGGTCTAGAGAACCAGGGTCCCGGGTTCAAGTCCCGGTTTGAGCGTATAATTTTTCTCTTCAAATATGATTTATCCATCATTGAGATGTACGAAATCAATAATAAAAACTTGGAAAAAGCCGTACTGGCTGTAATGTATAATTCCCAAATATGTCTTCTTAATAAAGGAGCCGCCATTTGCAAGATAGAAGCATGGCTTCACAGCATTTGGTGGATGGGAATTACAATGTATATAGAGAAAGATTTGCGTTTAGATCGGTACTTGCTCAGGTAGCTCAGTTGGTAGAGCACTTGGTCTAGAGAACCAAGGGTCCCGGGTTCAAGTCCCGGTCTGAGCGTATAATTTTTCTCTTCAAATTGAATTTTTTTGGACTAACTGTGGCTTGAAGATAGAATTTATTAACCCTAAAATTCTTAAAAAATTTTGATATTTTTGCATTTACATCCTTTTCTTCTTCATATGAGATATTGCATCCTAGATATGTAAAATTATTCACCTGCTCCAAAATTTTATTGCCCAGTACAATTTTATTTCTGACAGGATCTACACCTTGAAATGCCATATTTTGTGTTTTCTCTGTAGATATCTTCATTCCATATTCTTCTGTAATTTTGTTAAGTTCATACAGACCTTTCTGTAGATTATTTTCTGAATTTGCTATTATTATTTGGTCATCTGCAAAGAATAGGGTGTTACGTTCTATTTTCTGATATTCTTATTCCAAATTTATATTTTTTGTTCCAGCAACATGTTACTTCATTGATATAAATTGCAAAGAGTGTTGGGGATAGGGGATAGCCTTGTCTCTCACCACGATTTATAATTGAGCATTTATAATATCTTAATAATTACATTATCTTTTTCATTTGTTGGGACTACTTTTAATGGCATTTCGGTTTGTTGGATAAAGACAGTTCTCTTTAAGTGCAATTTCTGAGAAGCATCGAATTGAAGCAGATGGAAGAGCATTCCGAGAGTGAGGCAGAATAGTGTAAATAAACACGGCAGTGGACTGGGGATGTAATCTGCTGAGAACAGAACACGGTAGTCAGTTGGAATTATATCACAAACCTAGAAACGGCCAAATTAAAATAACTCCTAGAACCAACACTAACAAGAGAAAGTATACAATATGCAAATTGTTTTAACTTGGCGCTGCCAAATAGTCTATATTTAGTTACATACATATTTATTCATACAAACTAACACAATTTTAATCAACATACCGCAATTCCTGGAATAAAAGAAACCCTGTTTTCATTAGACAGAAATGTGAACTCTTGCATAACAAAATAAGATTGTATTAATATAATTTATTTAAATGAATTTACAGTCGCTTCAAATATACGCTCAAATTGAGATTTTTTAACATTGGGAAATGAATGGATATGTAGATACAGAATTACCTTTATCGCGTTTTGGATTTCATGAACTTAAAATCCACCGGCCTGAGCCCAGGTTGAACACGTGATATTCGAGTTCAGTAGCAAGCAAGATGCCAATGAGGAATCCAGAGCGTCTGAAAGTGTAGCATTATGTTTTATTGAATATAAATATATTTTTATACAAATTTATATTTTAGATCATATCGTATCTAGTATAATTGGTTATATGCTAGTACTTATTTTGATTAGTCGCATTTTATTACCAGATCATATGGATTTAATTTTTTAAACGATTATAAATGATGATTAGAAAATGGATGAATGCAGAAAAAAGTATAATGGATGAGATTGAACACAGAAGGCTAAAATGGTATGGGCACGTAAGAAGAATGCAGAAGGAAGGCTACCAAACGTTTTCTATACATGGAAAATTGAAAGGAGTACAAAAGGAACACCAAGAACAACCTCTAAGAATAACATTCAGGTTTGAATGATGAAATTTGATGTAACGGATGAAGACACAGAGGACAGAGAACCAAGGAGAACTTCAATTAAAGGAAACTTGTGAAGGTATATTACAAACTGTAGTCTATAAGTCCGTAGTCGTTATACATTTTTAAAACCCATGTTAATTACTAAGATTGGTTGGAGAAAACCCTCAATGATGAGGAAAATTCTCAAAATAAGAAAAAAATGAAATGATGATTAATAGTAGAAAATGTATCATCTGGAACTTAGTTACATTACCTTCATTAAAAATTAAAACTCTCACTGGATATAAAAATAAAAAATGTAAAAACTATTTTTATACATATTTTCTATTAATAACTCAATTTTATAATTATTAAAATTATTTTCATATGTTCTCCAAATTTAACTCACATTCGTATTGATATCTGAGTAAAATCACGAAAACTCATCGTCAGGTTGACCGGTAAAAGGACTAATAGAATATGACTCTCAAACTCTATAACTGAACCTTATGGCTTGCTTGTAAATGGATTTAAAGTAATCTATATAATATTATAAAATGCGAATGGTACATATATTCCTCCATTTTTATCACCATGTCTATTTAAGACAACATGCTTCCCAGTTTTCATTATAATTACGGTTTTTATTATATATATATATATATATATATGTGTGTGTGTGTGTGTGTGTGTGTGGCGTGCGTGTGTGTGTGTGTTTTATTTGCTGTACACATATAAGAACTTTGTCTCAGAGTTTTAATGTTGTACAGTTAAAAAAAAATACTTTCATGATGTTCTCTAGATACTAATATATTTCATGTTTCCAATAATATAATTTTACATTTTTCGTCTTCAACGAGAAATTATTTTTCGATTATTAACATACTAAATTAAACTTGTAGGCTAATTTTCACTTAATTTATACGGATATGAAGTAGCATAATATATTCCAAATTTTGTATGTCAGATACATTTATTTAATTTAAAGCAATGTTGTTAGATGATGATAAAAATATTGGCAGAAATGAATGTGCTCTGTATTTAAAATATGGATGTATAGAAGATTGTAGATTTTGAAATTGACTGACAAGACATCAATTGAAGATGTACTAATGTGCGTAGGTGAAATAAGATAACATAATGAAGAGAAATCAAAAGGGCTAGGCTATTGGTTAGAAAGTAACTTTCTCCTGAAGGTTAATCTGGAAGGATTTATCAACAATAAGTAGGTTCGGCGCAGAAGGAAAATCATATAATAAAAGACTTTAAATAAATTAAGGGTGAGTTACTGCGAAAAGGAAGTCTGAAAAGTGTGAAGAATGGAGAGATATGTGGATTTGAAATAAATACTCTTTTGGGAAGAGATATAAGAATGTTATGTTTTTAGGAATTCGATTTTTAGTGGATTGTTGGAAATAAGAGAGATTTGAAAAATACATTTGTAGATAAAATTAGGATGATTTGTTTTATAAATTAATTTGAGTGAGAATTTAAATTCGTAATATACAATTTTTGAGAAAGGAAATGCATATTAATGAAAATAAGGAATTAGAAGAGGGAAATCGGGAGACTGGAGAAGAATAGAAGAAAAATCTGAGTTTAGGATGATGTTTGAACTTTGAATAACAGTTCACATATCTATAGTTACACGGAAACTTTTTAAACTGAGAACATGTCATATTATTACCAGATACCAAAAAACGCACATCTTTATAACTAGGAAAATATTACAATCCTGCGTTACCAACTTCTTCATAGTGCGCAGAAGACTTTGAAAATTAGCATAGTACCCTTAATTTAGGTCTTTTTTACTTGAAGAGAGATTAAAAGATGATTTTAGTAAAATGTTCTCAAATTTGGGTTTTTCTACTTTTATATAGTTTGAAATATTTTACACAAATTGATGTAAATATTACTGATATATGCTTATTTTACGTATTTAATAATTTTTTTAAAGTAAGGCTGCATCACTAATTTGACACAACGAACATTTTACTTAAACTGTTTTTTTTTTGACAAATTAAAATTTTCATATAAAAGACCCGTTTTCTCAGAAACTATGAGAGGTAAATGCATAAAAAATTTTGAGCATATATAGTACTTACATCTGTTGATATGGAAACACTTTGGTGCTCTTATAATTATTGATTCATTAAATAATGAAAACTTGTAAAAATTAAAAAAAATTAAGTTAAAAAAAATATCTATTTCCAAAAGTAAGAAGAAATGTAACTCAACAGTTCTTCAGCAAACGTATTAGACACGTATCTGAACAGTGTAAACATTAACATGTATACCTTAAAAAATTTATGAGAAGATGGGTCTAAAGTTTTACATTTTAACATTGTCGGGATAGGGCTTTTAATCTCCCCTTAAAAAGCATTCTCTAAGAGCACAGATATTTCTTAAAATATTGTAATAGATATTTGGAATAGTGCCTTCCGCCTAATCGAGAAGTCTCTTGGCACGAATTAAAAGAAAGTATTCAAAGCTTATATACAAATATCAAAAGAAAGAATGGACATATAAAATTGAAAGTAAAATCATAATAAATAAAGGATTACGACAAGGATATCCTCTTTCACTCGCTCTCTTCAATTTATATATTGACGAAGTTGTCAGAAAATAGCAAGTAACTTTAAATTCTAATAATAAAATCCGGGTTGACACATTCATATTTGCTGATGATAAGACTATAATGGCTTCTTCAGAGAATGACTTACAAAGAACAATTTTTAAATTAAATAATATTGCACAAGCTTACATCCTAGAAATGTCTTCAACAAAAACTAAAGTAATGGTCCAGTGTGGCATATAAATGGAAAGAACAAAAATAGTACTAAATGACAAAACGCTAGAACAAGTAAAAGATTTCAATTATCTAGGTGTATCTTTAGGTTGTAATAGAGAAATAGACATAAATACATAAAAATATTTCAGTATATGTGTGGTACCCTTAAAAGAACACTGGAAAAAAATGTAAGAAAATAAACTCGTTGAAAATTTTATAGAGTATTGGCTATACCAGCAATATTGTATGGCTCAGAAATATGGACTCTGAATAAACAGACAATTAAAAGAATAGAAACAGAAGAAATGAAATATTTACTATTTGTGGCAGGATGCACTTTAATTTATAAAAACGGAGTGCAGATATCCGTAAAAACTACAAATATTCCGTTTGACTGATAAAATAGAGAGTATAGGAGAAAATGGTACGAAACATGTCTACAGAATGGATACCAACAGATTGCCTAGGAAAAGTCTGAACTATCAACCAAGAGGAGGAAAAAAGAGATCGGGGACGCCCACGAAAGAGCAACTGTAATACTTGGATCCGGAACGAACCAAAAAGGTTTAATACTTGCATGAAGAAAAAATTATATTAAAGAAGAGATAAGAAAAATGCACTGAAATGAAATGATTAATATCCGAATAAATGTATTTTATCGGCTTATTCAATTGAATGTATGGAATTTGATATCTTAAGACTATTATACTGAGAGAACTTCATACTATACATTCTTTGTAGACTGGGATGTATTATTACTTCTTGATACGAGTATAAAAGAACTGGTGACGCTTTTGTGAACATGGTGTGTATAGTTCACACGAACTGGAAGTTCATGATAAGCGCTTCTTTCCGATTGTGAATGCCTTGAGATTTGTGAAGAGCTATAGCATATATTGCTGAATGCAAGAACTTGTGTGAACCAGATATCAAGTGACCTTTAAACTTTGTAACGTAGCTTGCTTTCACGTTAGAATCTGTATATTCCACACTTTTAGCATATGACTATATACGTTTCCAATTTTAAAGTGAAATGTTTAAAATAAAACATTTAAAAATAATATAAACGAATTAAAATAATATATTATATTTTTAGAGGAATTAAACCCAATGGGTGCAACTAGGACATGACACACACCCAGTCCGATATAATTAGAACTTTAGTGGGGTGATGGGTGAAAAATTGACCATTTGAGACCAAAATTGGCACTTTTTGTTTTTGTTACTAAAACATAGCATATACTCTAGTGTATATGTTGGCAAAGTTTCATAGGCCTATGGCGCTTCTAAGTGCCCTAAATTACGTCAGAGTTAAAAGCTGCGCCAGTTAAATACTACCTGCATGCAAATCTTTAAACTGTTTTTCCACACTTTTATTTTCACTACATTTTTGTACATTCAAAATTGAATGGAATTCAGAAATGTTGTCCTAGAAGGTTCAAGTTTTTACTGCATATCCTAAACATAATGGGTAAACAAAGTAGTGCATGGGTTTCGTGATTGAAGTAGTATTTTAAGAAATAAAAAGTAAAATGTATGCAATTATTTTTTTTGTAATTCCACGCATGAGGTACAACATTATTTTTTTCTCCCTTTGTATTCACATTATAGAATCCTCATGCTTGATGTTTTTCTAAATATTTAGGGGTCTTGTAAAAAATCAGACATTTTACTAAAAATTGTGGAACCCATTTAATTATAATATATGCAAAATTTAAAAAATATAATATTTAATAACTCATAAAATAAATGTCTCACAAGAATTAAACTTAAACACATAATTATGTATCATGCAGTGAATGTGTGTACAAAACATCAAGTCTCTAACTCAACAACTGTAGAAAATAAAAATTTCATCCATCACCGCCCTTGAAGCATAGAATTGAATTGAGTAGCAAAATAATATTATCGTTAAATTCTATATGATAGAATAAGCGTATTTGGAAAGACAACGAAATATAAATTGGTAAAACATTGGTGGAATCTTTTGCAATATATGGGAGTACTACAAGAATAGACAAATAGCTCTAGAAATTAATTATTTACGCAGAAGTGTCAGAAAGTCAACATTAAAACATGTCAGAAATAAGGAAATTAGAAACATAATGGAAGCAGAAGAAAGCATAATTAAAATAATTGAGAAGGAATTAAAATGGTTAGGACATGTTTTAAGAATGGAACATCAGCGATAGCCGAAAAAATTATATCAATGGCAACCGACCAGAAAGAAGAAAAAAGAGACAAAAGTTAACATGGAAGGAAAATATGAGGATAGCAATGGAAGCAAGAGGGTTAAGCATTGAAGATGCACAAGATCGCAGGCTTTGAAAATTTGGCACGGGAAGACGGCAGCAGCTGTAAAAACCCGAAGTAGGATATAAAATAATATAATTCATTTTAAATGAGGAAATAAAAATTAGAGTCCTTCAATGTTTGTAATTACGTTTTACTTCTGCCAATATATTTTTTTTGCAGATAATGAGGTAGTGCCTATCAGCACAATGAGTAATTTCAGTAGGTACAATAAATAGCGGCTTCAGGTTTCATAAAAGTCGGTCTTGTTGAATTAACAATTACGTATTCGCTTCTGACTCCGAGGTTCTCGGATACAAACTCTATTGAGGTAAATGTATTTTAAAGAGCGTAAAAAATCCTTCGGAAGGGTCGTAAATCCGTGGGTCCCGAACAGTAATCCTACATTTACGACGCATAACATAACCTAATTTCTGGAATAAGAAGTCTCTGAAAAAGTTTTTCAAGCCTTTAGCGACCTAGTTTGAATTGCAACGTTTAAGATCTAAGCTGTAAGAAAATAAATAAATAATAAAAATACATAAATAAATAAAATAATAAGTAGTCGAATGACTTTCTAAGTCTGCCCCATCTTTAATTTACATATACCCTCTATATGACAGTACCATAAAAATATAAAATAGGCTAGTATTAAAACTAAAAAAAAATAAATATGCTTAATTATGTTCTAAATTTTGAAAACAAAAATAGGTTACCGTAATAATAACTTGGCTGTAGCATTTAAGTAGGCCGCGATAGTCTAATAGTCATGTTTCTTGCCTCTAGTCCTAAGAATCGCGGGTTCAAACCCGGCCAGTGTCGATGAATTTATAGGATGGAAAATCCAAGGGATTTAAGCCATGAGTCCCGAATAAAAAAGGCATCTGAACAAAATTTAATCGATCTTCCTAAATGAAAATAATACCTTAGTTTCGTACTAGATGTCTTCTCCAAGAGTATTCTTAATATATATTTCACTCATAAGGTTCTGTAGGGATTAAAGCGTAAATAAATTGGGCCTAATCTGATTAAGAAACTTCCCATTATTAGAGCACCCATGTCCCCAGCGGGACGAATGGGAATCAATAAAAATCAGTACTATTAAAATGTTGTATTATACATTTTTTGTACCAAAGAGATGAACAGACAGGTAATTGGAGAAGACTAAATAACAATGAACTACATGGTCTTTATAGGAAGCCAGATATAATAAGAACACTTAAGTCTCGTAGACTGCGATGGGCAGAACATGTTGCGCGTATGGGGAATGAAAGACGTGCATGGAAGCTTCTTGTAGGAAAGCCAGAGGGAAAACTCCCAGTTGGTAGACCAAGAATGAGGTGGGAGAACAACATTAACAATGGATTGAGGGAAGTAGATTATACAGGGAATGATTGGAAAGCATTAGCTCAGGATAAGGATGTATTGAGAGCTTATGTCCGCGCGGCCATGACCTACGGGTTCGATAGTGCCAGTGAATAAGTAACAAATAAAAAATTAATAAAGAAATAAATACCTAAAATGAATTTATCAGCTAAAGAATAGATAAATGTTTAAAAATGTGTACTACATTTTATGAAATGTTAATAATAAATAGTTCTACTTCAACATATAACATGTACATACCCATTAGAATCTTGAGTGATACTGCATATTCATTTAGATTGATATATTTTTAATTGATTACGAAGAAAACAGAATATATTCAAACCATTAGATAGAATTACACAATACAGAGATGAATGGATGGACCACATCAATAGAATGGATAACAATGGAATTCCAAAACAGATTCTTCATTACAAACCACTAGGACGAAGAAATGTTGGAAGACCTAATAAAAGATGGATAGACCAATTCAACATGAGATCGGAACAGACCAGCAGGTCTAATCCTTTATGCTGATGATGAATATTTTCTGCATTTCCTTTCTTTAAAAATATATTTTAAAATTCAAATATTTAATCACAGGAACAGAATAACACTGATTTTTACAATGTAATATGTATCTGATTTAGTGGAACGGATTGCAGTTCTTAGTTCAAAATGGACAGATATTTTACTTTTTTAGTGATTTAAGGTGAGAAACCACACTACAGGTAACTTACTAATGAGTGTCATAACAACTCTCATGCAGAATGTACAATTATCGATAGGAAAATAACAGGAAGTTACATAAACTAACAATAGCCAACTGTAAATTTTCATGTTAATAATGAGTAAAATCTATATTGCACTCCGACGCTTTACAACGTTTACCTTAGAAAAGAGGTGGTGCTCGAATTTGGTAGACCAGCTTAACTTGAGTAATCCACTTTGAAAGTCGTCTTCATTTTCATAAGTAATGCCACGAGTGATTTCCAATTTATCTAGAAGATATGGAAATCAAGAGTGGTATTTATTAGGTCTGTTTAAACGAATAAAATTAAGATGTTTACTCACAAATCATTATTTAAATATAGTTATTTTAAAATATTTGTATATTTAATGCAAACGGCGATGTTTGAAAACAAATGAGAAATGTTTGGTTATATTTCATTTGTTCAATACTGCACTGATGATACTATTTAGGCCTATTGCCAAATAGGATCGCAATATTGTAAGAATGGACCCTAGTGGAGAAAAAATTAAACACGTCAAACTGTATGTTAATACCAACTTACAGGTTACTAAATATTTTTTCGGAAACAACTCAGTAAAATCAGAATTTAAGAATATAATTATTGAACACAAAATTATCAACTGTGTAAGTCGAAGGAAACTGTTCATTATTTGCTATATTCAACTTATTTGTTAGAGAGCCAGTCACTGCCAAATAATGCTCTGACCTGTTCACAATATTAAAAAGGAAAGCTTTCTTTATTTTGGTAATCAAAATTCATTAATTATCGAGATGAAACATGACTGTGATTGGTTGTAAAAACAAAATTCGTTACTCCCATTTGGGGCATGAGTTAAATAGTCGTAGTAATTCTCTTTTGACACTAAAGGTAACATTTTTCTCGAAACAACATATGGACTTTTGGGAATATGTTTATTATATTTGTAGCACTTATTGTAATAACTTATAACAGTTTAATATATTGTATACCATTGTGCCACCAGAGAATATTAGATCAGAGAACAAGTGACTTTCAGCGTCGAGTCGGCCAATGTGATAACACATGTTCCCGCTAGAGCAAATTGTCAACATATTTGCTCACATGTAAGGGGATTCTATCTCAAGAGTCCACCTACATTAGTGGGCAAGTTAGTGAGAAAATGGGCGAATTAGTACACCACATAAGTTTAGCGTTTACATGTATATTAGCGGGTTTATGTGTTAAGTTGGCTACACAGTCTGAGAAATAACTAATACACATTATACATTCTAAATATGCTGCTCTTAGGTTACTTTGAGATCGGTTTCTCGTTTTATTTGAAATGTATTTTTCACTTTTAAAAAACATATTTCTCTCGGGTAATTATTCACATACTAACTAACTCCAACCCTGGCACTATCGAACCCTTAGTTTCATAGCCGCGCGGTTATAGGCTCTCCCTAATTCCCTCTCCTGAGCTAATGTTTTTCAATCATTCCCTGTTAATCTACTTCCTCAAATCATACTTAATGTTAATCTCCCACCTCATTTTTGGTCTATCAACTGGACGTTTTCCCTCTGATTTCCCTACAAAAACTTCGTTGCACGTCTTTCATTCTCCATTCATGCCAAATGTCCTGCCCATCGCAGTCTATGAGACTTCACTGTTCTTATTATATTCCTATAAAAACCACGTAGTTCACTGTTGTGAGTCTTCTCCATTCACGTATCCATCTCTCTTTGGTCCAAACATTTCTTAAGAACTGTATTTTCAAATAAATACTCGTAATCTCCTTTCCTCCCTTAAAGTAAGAGTCAATGTTCACATCCATATAATATAACTGGTAGAATAATAGTTCTATATATTTTCAGTTTAACGTTTTTTAAAAGTAGTAGTGACGCCAAGAGTCTCTGTAATGCATAACAGCACGTATTTCCAGAATTGAGCCTATGTTTAACTTCTTTGTGTATCTCATTCCTATTTGTGATTATTATTCCTAGGTATTTGAATTCAGCCACTTCCTCAAAACTTCCCTCATCTATCATTAGCCATACTGCAACAATAAATTGTATGATTTATGTTTTTTATTATAATTTATGTTGGTCGCATGGTGGCATAGAATCCCCACAATTTATATTATGTAGCTATATCTTTCAGATTACAACATATAAAGTATGAAACTTACAAAGTATAATGTAGGAAAAGTTGAATGATAAATCTACATACTGGGTCTATTTAAGAACAAGGATATTAAAGAACATTTTTATTATTTTAGTTAATTTACTGTTGTGCAATTTATGATATTAATTTGCAATTCAGATTTTGTTGAATGTAGTGTTAAAAATTCTAACATCGAAGTTATCAGTGCGGAAGAAAAAATGGAATGCTTTGTCATTCTGAATAGAATATTGACTTCAGTAAGAGGAAGTAGACCGGGGCAGGATGTCTGTTGTATGCGAGGAACTTATAGAGAGCTGAGACACATTTCTATAGAAACATGGTAACTGAAAGAGAACATAAACTGTGTAGGATGCGGATTATAAAACATTTTTAGGTTAAAATATACGTATCATTACGCCTTGTTAAGTTTTTGTATTAAAATTAAAGTAGTGGTAGCCCAGCAGCCGAAATTCGACCAGAATATTTCACAAAAATTTTATTTTTGTCACAAATACGTCATTATGCATTGATTTTTTATTTTATTGTAAAAATTCGAACGATAGGAAAATATATGGTATAGCTTGGCTAAGCCATATTAAAAAAACAATAACGTGTCATTTGACATTTGTAGGCTATACTACATATACTATTTAAATTTGCATTTGACCTATTATTATGTGTACGGGAATATATTTCTTTGTCTCTCACTCTGACCCGTCAATGTTCTATGTCGAGGCATAATGGAAGTAGGTGCGAATATGTAAAAATGCAGATAAAACAGATGTAATGAAATTACTGAAACCAAGATTAGACAGGGTTTAATTTAAATGTAAATAATAAAATGTACTCACTTTCTTTAAACCACTATTAACAAATATGCGACAGTAAGTAAATTCACATTGCTGCTGTAAAATTTTCTTTTTACAACAATGCGCTTACAGTATGAACGTAAACAAATGAATGAGTACACAAATGAATACATAAATTCCTTAGAGACAATTTATTTTATTTTGTTTAATTGAATTCATTTGTAACACATATTATATATACATATTATTTTTCTGCACTCCTTCTCTGTAGGAACTTTAATTTTATGCCAAATAACAGACTCCTCCGTGCGCGCAATCTGCTTAAAAAGGGATACAAAGTTTTGTTTTCACGTATTAATACATAAATAAGTTACTTTTCAAACATAATACAGAATAATAAGACATGTGTCTACCGCTGTGGTCCTTCAGTAATTCATTCTAATACATAGATGGATAAAAAACTAAAAAATAACTTAATATTCGGTGTTGTAGCGTCGCTGCCTCATACGCAGCGGGTCCGGTTTCGATCCCCGGTCAGGATAAATTCCTGGTTGATGTTTCTTTTCGGAGTTTTATTCACCTACAAACAATTATTGTCGGAACATTTAAGACCCAAACTGTCCCCGAAAATCATGTGGTAAATCATAATCATCATAATTATTTTCGCCGTGTAGTATGAATGTGTGTGTGAATGGTGTGTTTCTTCTTAATGTTGTGCTCTGAGGTGGTCCTGATATGAGCTGATCACTCAATCCGGCAGGCCCTCCATGCCCTTGTGTGGTCAAAAAGTATGATCCATAGTTAAAGTCTTTCTCTCGACAGGTCGTGGCACTTATAACAGGAAGAAGGCTGGTAGGGCGAGGGCACGGCATGGACTCTATATGTATCTCAGGGTTGCGGATTTTCGCCGTGGATATGGCGAGGCTCGAACTAAGGATAACGGTACTTTCAGGAGGCTTACCGAAACAAACACTGGTGTCGGTTTAATACTATTTATTAAATCACATGTAGCACAGGACAGTTACAGTTCAATTTCATTGAGGATTGAATTGAATATATTCCGGTATTTCTTTCCTTCGGAATGGTCGCGGGAATGCGAGTAGCGGTCAATACTGGACCTAATTTATTATTATCGAGGCGATTCTATCGCGTTTTGGAACACTGATAATTACTGGTCTTCACACGACCTACATTGATATAACACCAGCACACTGATATTTTTAAAATAAATCACTTTTATAATTTGCCGTTCTTGGCCTAACACTTTTCATGTAGCCTATCTAATGAGTCGCTTGCTTGCGGCCGGCGAAATATACGAGTCCGCACAGCAGCGGACCTCAACAATTAATCCTGCGCGGGAGTCTTATGTTAATTTGTTCCACCCGGGAACAAATCCCGGAGCAGACTACTTTCCCGATATTCGGAATATATCCAACTCCATCTTACAAATACACTTTACAAGACCAATATTTTCATTGGCTGAACATACATAAAAAACGCCTTACTACTAGAATACTATTTACTTATGGATTCTGATTGGGCATTACGGTTCCCACTATAGTTCAACCAGAATTTCAGGATAATGATTGGTCGTGAATTTACAGGGTGTGATTTTCACACGCTGGTGAGAAGTTTATTAATTTATTGAACACAGATGGACATAGTTTTTGGCTACTGTCGCCATCTCAACAGGCGGTCTAGTGATTTTTTTGACCGTCATTTATCTGTCTGGAAGGATGACTTCCAGAGCTGGACAGGGGACATTACATCTCCAGCTGTGAGGCCGTATTATTAGGGAACCATTGTCCCGGGGTCATAAACCGATTTACTTACATGTGTCCATCTTCAAAGAACTTGAGATACAATGGACAGAAATGCCTTTATGTATCTTCAAGCGTAACAGATTGGTAAAAGTTTCTCACGAAACGTTTTCTGGAAAGTGTAACTACATATTCAATAATCAGTAATAATATATATTAATCAAATTAATTGGTGCAGTTATTTCTGCTACACACTGTAAGGCTACAATAGCTTGTGGCACGCAAAAGTACCTAAAAGGTGAGAGGTTAAACTGCGGTAATGGAATCATAAAATATTATTAACAATTGAAAATCATGTTATTTTTTAAATATTGAAATTGAGTCTTTTAATATCTTTTCTGAATATGAAAGAACGTCTCGCGGTGGTGTAATGTCTAGCATCCCAAGTATCTCCAGTTCGATTATAAGAAACAACACATATATTTTATGTGTGTATCCTTCACGAGCTGAATCCCGTGAGTCATAGGTACGGAACAAATTGCCCACTTACTGTATTCGAAAGAGGGCTGTTTATAACCTGCGCAAGTACACCACTTGTCTTCTCTTGTAGCTGATTTAACAGTCTTCCGAAGCACCTCCGCCAACCTGGTACGGTTGATGCCAAGATTTTTCAGTTCAAGTTCCATAATTCGTGCCATCTCCTCAGCTGAGAATGATAGTTCTCCCCTTTAGGGCGTAATACAACAGGTTTTGTGATCCTTTGACATACGTTCAGAATTCCTTTCAATAGGTAGCGGAGGTGATAGTTCTGCGAGAAAACTGTTTTACAAGAGGAAATACTTATTATAAGTTCCACACACGTATAACCCAGTAAAACCTACTCCTTGGTACTTCGACATATGGCACACAACAGCGTGCTTCCCTTTGTATTAAGTTCACCGTACTTATTCCCGTCGTTTACTCGTGTTTTTTTAATTCCTTCACTCTGACATTCAGAGCACTGGACATAAATCACTCGTTTAACTATGAATTAATAGTAATGTCTCTCGTTTTCGATTATTTCTACATGCCATTCTCTTGCTACCCTGGATGCGCTAGGATACAAAATTTGGATTGAATGTCTTTGGGACTGTCACCAATCACTTTAGCGACCACGAAAACTATGGATTCGACAATAATATCGATCACTTTCGAGTATTGTTAGATGCCAATTCCGTCTTACCTATGAGCTAGAGGTAACTCACCCCTTATATATTTTCAAAATTGTAATTAATTTATGTACAAAGTTTGGTTGAATTTTCTCTATGCATTTGCATGCATTCATACACAAACAGACATATATCTGTTCATAATCTGCTACAACTCCCGATAAGAGGTGTGGCATTTACAGATACTCGCTTCTTGTATTTACAAAGTTTACATTTGTGTAGAATTTGAAACAGTTCTCACTTTCAGACGTTGATTTACTGCAGCATAGACAGCATGTATTCAACCTCCTCCACACAAATGAGCATCTATTTAACACAAAAAATAATGAAATACTAAAATGTTGAATGAAAACGTAATTATGAGTCCAAACAGGAATCTTTCGGATGGCAGTCAATCAATTTAAATGTTACACCGCAGAGCTTTTTTATTTTGTACTAGCTAATACTTTGCGTGCGCTGTTACTCCTAAATAAATGTTAATGTGTTTTTACCACCAGCCGCAGCCGTGCGCTGCTGTTACGTTTCCCCGGGACTCTGCTGATCCCAATCTTCTTGGCATCAATGAAAGACAAAAATGGTTATTCTGAGTTATCCGTAGACAATAAACATATGCTGTTGCGGACTTTTTTGTAACTTTTTTTGAGATATTCAATTCTATGTACATTAATTTGGTGTATTTGTTATGGATTA
The DNA here is from genome assembly GCA_030220185.1 of Diploptera punctata. Classification (NCBI taxonomy): domain Eukaryota; kingdom Metazoa; phylum Arthropoda; class Insecta; order Blattodea; family Blaberidae; genus Diploptera; species Diploptera punctata. The sequence goes on along the minus strand of JASPKZ010009800.1, from coordinate 3,041,856 downwards.
GGCAGCGTAAGCCATTAAAGTGTCAAAATAGGGACTTTATTTTACGTTTTTCACTACAAAGGATGATTTTTAGGGGTGCAGGCATTGAGAATTATAACTCTCGTATAACCTATGTTCATCTCCGGAATCTTCTGAACATTTTTCAAAAAGCCCCACCACAATCGGATGAACGGTATGGCAGAGCACGCATGCCCTGGAATGTACTTATCCCGATATTCTTGGGATCAATGAAAGACAAAAATGGTTATTGTGAGTTATCCGTTAAAGATAAACATATGCTGTCGCGGATTTTTTGTAGAGTTTTTTGAGATATTGAATTCTGTGTACATTAATTTGGTGTATTTGTTATGGTTTAGGCAGCGTAAGCATTTAATCATCAACATAGGGACTTTATTTAATGTTTTTCACTACAAAGGGTGATTTTTTAGGAGTGAAGAGATTGAGTATCACAACTCTCTAATAGCCTCTGTTCATCCCGGGATTCTCCTGAACATTTAGCAAAAAAAAAATCAAAATAGAATAAGAACAAACAAACCAACAAACAAACATTGATTTTTATATATTATGTTCCAAAATCACCTTCCTACTCTCTAGTCAAAAGTAATATTTTTAAACGTTTCTAATTCTTTAAAGTTCTTCATTATTCACGCAGAACGAAATACAATAGGCCTACCTTTGAAAGTTAATTATGGCTTTGCAATTTTTATCATCAGTGCATTATTATTTCCGCCATCTGTAAATGCTTCTTATATATTCAGAGAGATCTATCTCAGTGATCTAGGATTTAATTTCTTTGCGTCATGATCCGAGTCTCGCGGATTCAAAAACTGGCCAGAGTCCATGGATTTTGCTTCTTTTACTTCTTCTTAGGCTTTCCCACACATATAGGTTTGCCGTCTTCAGTTTCAATTTATTTCTATCATTCCAATCTCCCTCTTTCAAATTCCTACCATCCATTATAGTTTTGACATAGGTTTTCCATTTCCATCTTGGTCTACCACGTTTATTTCTTCCAGGGGTGACCATTGTTATATATATTTTTGCCATCTTTCATTTTCCATTCTTTATACATGGCCAAACCATTTAAGAGTTAGATTTTCAATCCTCTTAACAACAGATGTGGTGACATTCATTTCTCTCCAAAGGAATTCATTTCATATTTTATCCTTTCTTGTTTTTTTAAGGTTTCTTCTAAGAAAATCAAATTCAACTCTTCTAATTCTATTCTTTTGTAATTCCGTGAAAGACCAAGTTTCACTTCCATATGACAAAATATTCTGCATTATGCTCTTATAAATTTTCATTTTAGCTTCCTTTGTAATACTTTTGTTCCAAATTATTCAATGTAATGTCTTAGTTGCATTTTTGTCATTGCAATTTAATTTGTACATATCTTTCACATGTACCTAAACATGTAATTATTGACCCAAGATGTTTAAAAATTTCACTTATTTTTATTTCCCTGTTTCGAGTATGAAGTCATCCACATTCTTTTCCAAAGACATTTCATGGATTTTTAAGATGGAAAAATCCAAGTGACAATTCCACTAGAGGGACTTTAAATCGTGAGTTCCGATTACGAAGACGTTCTGGCTCGTAAAACGTCAATGCTAAATTAGAGCCCCTGAACAAAATTTAATCAGCCTTTTGTGTCAAGCATACCTTAATTGTCAATAAATAAGAAGTTCCTGTGAGGAGATGAGCTAAACTACTTGTCATTCGCTAACATCTGTAGGAAAATAAGCATAACTAAATTAGCTTTTGAGGCTGTAGGGGTAAAAACGGACGGATGTTATATTTCCTTTCAGCAGCCTCTGCCTGGAGATCCGAATGGGGAAGTATTTAGTATCCAGAGAGTTTTACATCAGTCGAACGTAAGCCAGATTTTCATGTCAATATTGTATGTTTATATATAATGTTTTTTTTTAATTACCGGAAGGTCGATGGTTCAAGTCCCGGTGGGGTCAGGATTTTTATACTGACCCAAACCATCTGGTAGCGCCATGGCCCTGGGGTCGACTCCGCCTCTAACGGAATGAGTACCAGACGCTTGTTCTGGGGGTAAAGGCGGCCGTTAAGCAGGCCTGACACCCGGCTGACATCAAGTGCCGATTGTCTAGAAAAAGTGCGAGCCTTAACCTCCCACTATGCCAAGAGTCTCCTATGACCTATAGTGGGATCACTTTACTTTTTATATTCTAAAGTAATTTTTTTGTAGAACCTGTAAGAGAATATAATATTTTACTTCTAGATTTAGTATACAATACTGGTTTATATAGAGAAATCTTAAAAGTACATATTAATACTAAGTCACTTGCACTATCGAACTCGTAGGTTCTTGGCCGAGCGGACATAAGCTCTCCATACATCCCTATCCTGAAATAATGTTTTCGAATCCTCCCATGTTATAATCTATTTCTCTCAAACCATGGTAAAATTTTTCTCCTACCTCATTCTTGGTTTACCAACTGGTTTTCTACGAGAATCTTTCATTGCCCCTCTTTCATTCCCATTCGTGCCAATGTCTTGCCCATCGCAGTCTACGAGACTTAGCAGTTCATATCATATATAGTTTCCTATATAGATCATGCAACTCCGTGTTATTTACTCTTTTCCTTGTAGTTCTCCATGGAATCTTTAACTTGTCGTGGTGGAGTGGCTTGTGTGCTTAAATGACCCCAAGTGCTATGCCGGCAGTAGCATTGCCGGACAGGTCGAAGGCAATAAATCAGACGAAAAAAGTACCTTGGTCGAAAGAGTGATAATCTTTCACCATAAAAATTCAACCGTCAAGAAACGAGGACGTATGTCCCACTGGGGTAAAATTTTCCGAAGTAAAATAGTCTCCCATTCGGTCTTCCGGGCGGCGACTACCTCAGGGAACTGCGTGCTAAAGGCTCAAACACAGGTACACATTCCTAGGTAAATGGAATATTAGGACATATCAATACAATTTAAATAATTTAAAACTTACTTAGTGGTAGGAAAACTCGTGTCTTAACAAACATGCAGTATACTTACTTACTTACTCACTGGCACTATCGAACCCGTAGGTTCATGGCCGCACGGACATACGCTCTCCATACATCCCTATCCTGAGCTAATGCTTTCCAATCATTCCCTGTATAATCTACTTCCCTCAAATCATAGTTAATGTTATTTTCCCACCTCATTCTTGGTCTACCAACTGGGCGTCTTCCCTCTGGCTTTCCTACAAGAAGCTTCCATGCAAGTCTTTCATTCCCCATACGTGCAACATGTCCTGCCCATCACAGTCTACGAGACTTAACTGTTCTTATTATATCTGGCTTCCTATAAAGACCATGTAGTTTATTGTTATGTAGTCTTCTCCATTCACCTGTCTCTTCATCTCTCTTTGGTCCAAAAATTTTCCTAAGTACTTTATTCTCAAATACTTTTAATCTCCTTTCCTCCCTTAAAGTAAGAGTCCATGTTTCGCATCCATATAATATAACTGGTAGAATAATAATTTTATATATTTTCAGTTTAACGTTTTTTGAAAGGAGTTGGGACATCAAGAGTCTCTGCAATGCATAATAGCACGCATTTCCAGAATTGAGCCTATGTTTAATTTCTTTGTGCATCTCATTCCTATTTGTGATTATTATTCCTAGGTATTTGAATTCAGCCACTTCCTCAAAATTTCCCTCATTTGTCATTAGCTGTCCAGTTCCATTATATAATGAATTTCTACGTGTGACCATATATTTAGTTTTATTGATATTTACTTCCAGTCCTAATTTCTTAGTGTTACTCAACAGTGTGTGCGTATTGTCCTTTAGTATCTCCTCGCTATCGGCCAGTAGTAGGCTTACTACATCATCAGCATAAACTAACAGCTTATTAATACCATTGAGTTGTAAGCCTTCCTCATTCTCCAAAGATGTAATGGCATGCTCTAGTAGAAAATTAAATAGTAGAGGAGATAGTGCATCTCCTTTCTTCAACCCATTCTGGATTTCAAAAGTGTCCGAAAACTGTTTGCCTACACGCACCCTACTCTTTGTGCCATTCAGACACATTCGTATAAGTCTAACTAACCTTTTTAGGAAACCTGGTGTAAATTCTTAGGCATAACGCATATTGTTGTACAAGTAAATGTTTCACTATTGAATAATTTTTAAATTTATTTATTCTGTATCGTAATTTTAATTCAAAATGCTGTTATACTTTCTGATTCTAAGGCAGCAATATATGCAATAAATTCACACAAAATGATGTCAATCCAAATTAAAGAGTGCCGCAAAATGATTCAACAACTTAAAAAACTACAGAAAAGAATTGAATTGCAATGGGTGCCTGCACATTGTGGAAATGCTGGTAATAATACTGCTGATTTTCTTGCCAAAAAAGGATCCAACTTAATTAAGAATACAACTTAAAGCTTACCTTTCATATCCGTAAGAGACTAATTAAAAAAAATTAAATTAAACAAAACCAAGACCTATGTAATAAAACCAAAGACAAAAATGGATTATTTTAGTAAAGAAACTAGATATTATTCCAGAAATTCCACGTAAAACTGCACTAGCAAATTTCAGACTTCTTACAGAACATGATTATTTGGCCAAACACTTATATAAAATAGGAATTTACATGAATCCATATTGTCCTCTATGCAACAAAGATAAAGGAATGAACGAAAACATCTACAAATCTGTAAAGTATTACCTGTTGGATCCACCATACAGAAATATTGGAGAGATATAACGCTAACACTGAGCAACGAAAAATATTTTCTCAGATTCTGATAGTATTTTTTCTCATGAATTCAAATATGATATCGGTTTTTCTCCATCACAGAAGGTTTTCGAGAGACAGGAATTTATAATTGTAAACACTTTAATATTTTCTACATTCGTAACTACACAATATTCGAACATTCGGACTTACCTAGAAAGTAAGAAAAGACGATTTTTTCTGCTATATTCGCCTGTGGAGCATCCCTCTTGATGCTCCAACAATAATCGGCCAGCATATTAGGATTCCATTTGCCTTGATATATCTTTTCCATAGCTGAAATCTCCTGATAAAAGTGTTCCCCGTTTTATTTTACAATGGACAAATGGACGAAAAAAACGTTTATTAAAAATAATTATTTAAATCCATTAATTGAAATTGAAATAAAAAAATGTGGGTGATGTATAAATTCCCAATTCATATTTGAAAACACGATAAAAAACTGCATTAAGTACAGCTAAATATAATAAAATGATGGGGTAATACGAAGACATTTTGGTAAATAGATGAGGACAGAGACAAAACTAAGATTACATAACATCACATCAAAAGCTGCCCTAAAATATGGAAGTGAAATTTGGATTTTAAATAAAAGAAACTCTCATAAACTTCAAGTAAGCCAAATGCGCTTCTTACGATCATTGTTAGGAGTTAATAGACTGGATCACCAAAGGAACACTACTATCAGAGGAAAACTTGGAGTAACAAGTTTAAATGAAGATATACAAAGATACCAACAAGAATGGAAAAATCATTTGAGAAGAATGGCAAGAAATAGACTTCCAAAATTGGCATTCCAATATACCCCAACTGGACATAGGGACCAAGGAAGACCAAAGATCAAGACCATCTTCGCTAGGTTTACCGTACAGGCCACACGGCCTAAAACGAATTTGTTCATGATGATGATGATGAAGTACAGCTATTGGTACTCATGAGACAAAAATCAAGTTGACCTGTGTAACGGCTTCATTGCCAAGGTCCAGCATTTAATAACAACAACTATTGAATAATGTGTTTATCAAATTACGGAGATCAGCGTTTATTAGGCCTACGTTGTTATTGATTTATTTATAATTATTTATTAACGCATTTTCCACAAGGGAATAAGTTAGATTAGTATGTGAACGTTGGAAAAATGTATTCCGTTCATATATAGAAAGCTGGATCTGATTAAATTCTTATAAATGAGAGTGGCTTCATGAAATGAGAGTGGAATAAGATTTACGCCAGTAATCCTATAGAATTTAATTTTATACTCGAAAGTTCCATGAATAATTCACTGTGGAATCTAATTTTGGTATTACATAATGAGTGAAGGGTAGAATGTTGATTGAACGTTTTAGTACTCTGACAAAAAAGAGCCATGTAGGGCCAGGTGAACTAGTGGTATCATGTTCCTTGTTCCAGATTCGACCCAGCCGGGGTCGATGCCTTTTTCATTTAATTCATTTTGAGAATTTTCCTCACCATTGAAAGTTTTCTCCAACTAATCTTACTATTTGACATGAATTTAAAAAAATACATAAACGACAACGGACTTATAGACTATCAGTTTGGAACAAACATTCACAAATATCTCTTAATTAAAATTCTCCATCGATCTCTGTCCTCTGTGTCTTCATCTGTTACACCAAATTTCCTTTTTGAATTTTGAATGTTATTCTTCCAGGTTGTTCTTGGTCTTCCTTTTCTGCTCCTTCTTTCAATTTTCCAATCATAGACAGCCTTTGGTATTCTTCTTTTAGGGTGTAAAATGTTCATTGCAGGTTATTTGGAAGTGAACTAAAGCCTTGGCTCCCGTGGCGTAGTTGAATGGCATGTAACACAATATAAAGCCGAAGTAAAGAGTCCGCTGAAAAACAATTGTCGGCTCTTGCATGCTCAAATTTTAATTCGAACTTAGCTGTTCAAAAGCGTTGTTAAATAATTTTATTTTTATACAGATTTTCAATGTTTACACATCTTTCTGTGCCTAAAGTTTTATTTTTCTTCTCTGCTGGTTTCTATCCGTCCATTGCATGTCCTCCAGTCCTCGTGTTCTCATTCCAGGTCTTATTTTTTCTTGCATTCACGGGTTTCGAGGTCTTCCTTTACTCCTCCTTCCAGGTGGACACCATTCCAATATTTTTCTGGGTAACATTTCTTCTTGTATTCGTTATCCAAGTTGTTCTAGTCCCGAGGGTCGCGGGTACAAACCCGGTCGGTGTCGATGGATTTTTCGGATGTGATAATCCAAGGGAAAATTCCTGCGGGAAGGACTTTAAGCGATTAATCCCGGGTTTAAAGATTTTCAGGATCGTAAAAGAACTGCAAACATGAATAAAAAGACCTCTGTGCAAATTTTAACTGATCTTCATGCATTCTACCGGGCTTCCAATATAAACCCGGACCGGCCTCACGGGGTTTCACCCGTCAGGCAGAGCTCTCTCCTCGTCCGTATTTCACTCTGCCAGCCGCTCGTCCTTGAACTAGTCAGTTTACTATCGCTCGACAAGATGAGACGTCAGCTGACATTAGAGCAGCGCATTTATGTGTGTAAATGTTATTATAAATACGAATCAGCTCGTCGCGAGGAATTTATTCGGAACTTCTCTGGACAATTACCTCCTTCCAGATCGACAATCCACGATCTTGTGACTAAATTTGAGACCACTGGTTCAGTACAAAATAAGAAACACACGCGAAGGCGTACGGTTCTCACCGAAGAAAAATTAGGGAAGTATTTGAAGATAAAGTGATTAGTGCTGGTGTATGGCCCCCTCGCTCCCCAGATCTAACAGTGTGTGATTTTTATTTGTGGGGTAGCCTGAAAGACAAAGTGTACAAAACAAATCCGCACACATTGGAAGAACTGAAGAACAACATAAGAAATGAAATCAGAAAATTGACAGTGCCCTAACTACAGCGTGTCAATCTAAATGTGTTTACTCGGTATAATGCCTGTTTAACTGCGGGAGGACAACATTTCCAGCATTTTCTATAAGGTAAGAAACAGTTCAAGGACGGGTGGCAGGCAGGGTGAATTGTGGGAGGAAGAGACAGCACTGCGTGCCGGGTGAAACTCCGTAAGGCCGGCCCGGTTTTATATTGGAAGCCCGTTAGTAATACTTTAGTTGCCTATTATATGTCTGATTGAGGCGATGCGCTAACCACTCTCAATCGTATAAACAAGCGTATATAATTAGCTTGTTAAGAGACTTCCGGTAGGGACGATCTGTGTCTCCACGCTGTCGTACGGGGTATATACACTTGTCCAACTTATAGGGAATACCACAGTATTCTTGAGATACTTCGAAATAAGTAAATAAATAAACAAAACAAATATATGATACATAATGGTGGATACATACATATATTCATAGATCAAATTATTATTCAAAATAAGATCTCTTACAGGATGATTTTTTGCATACGAAAAATACGTTCTGAGAAAACAACCTACGTGTTTACTGAATTAAAATATAAAGTGCAGTGAAATCTCGGACACAAAAAGCACACATTTGTAAACATTTCCATGTGTATTTATTTACATATTTATCCTTGTGGGTTCTCCTCCACTGAAACAAATATCCTCGTCAGTAATATAAGCTTAGAGTTGGTACGTTATTTAAAATGCATTATTTCTCCAGTTATGGACTGTCGGACGTTAGAATAATTCATAAGAACAATCAATTTATAATTGCTCTAATTTCGGCTTGAACATTACCTTCACATGTAATTTAGGCCTGCATTTATTAACTGGTGTTTCCTGTTTGATTTGTTATATTACTGCTGTTATTAAGTTTATGTTTGAGTTTATCGTATGAAATGTTGTATGTACTGTAGGGTTATAACTTTTTGGAATTTTGTGAAATAAGATATTTCTTGTGCAATGGATGGATGAACTTTTACTTAAAACCATTGAAAAATGCCTTCATTTCCCTGAGCTTCAAGGAAAGGTCACACCCAAATATATTTATATATCAATATTTAATATTGATTTGGGGGTGTACTTTTCTTGAAGCTCAGTGGAATGAAGGTCTTTTTCAATGGTTTTAAGTAAAACTTCACCCATTCATTGCACAGGAAATATTTTATTTCACAAAAGTCCAAAAAGCTATAATCCTAATGTACTGTATATGAAAATAACACTGCATTTTTAAAGTATTTTAGTTCGTTATAATTAGTATATTGTTTATATATGATGTATGCTAAAAATATGTATTTGTATAAAATATTATAGGAAGTAACATTATGAGGTTTTTACTTGTTAAATGAGTTTTGTCTGTGTTATTCTTATCGAGATCAAGGGCCGACAACATAGAAAGAATCAGTCTGTACAAACTGAAGATGGGACAAACATGTCTTGAAACATATGTCTAGCCGAAACAACCATATGAGGTAAGAATAACACATACAAAACTTATTTAATAATGTATTTGTATATTTGTGCTGGTTGAGTTGAACGGAAGACCATATGGGTTTAACTCTGCTAGAATAAATAAAACATAATGTATTATTATTATAAATATTTGTATTGTCATTATTATTATTAACCATTTCCTACAGACGGCTTGTTTTAAAATATTAATTTCCTTAAAAGCTACCTAATTAGCTAATTTTTCAGCGAAACCCTAACAAAATGGGTTTAAAATCCCGGGCCAGGTGCATATTTGTTTCTAGTTTTGTTAGCCATTACCTACAGACTAATTGTGTGGAAACATTAATTCCTACGTTATATAATAAAATGGTCAAAAAAATTAAAGAATATTTTCAGTATTCTTAGGTAACTTCACAGTATTTTAAAAATACATTACGAAACTCCGTTGAGGTCACTGTGTTAAAATTTAATAATTCTAAAACAGTACCTGATATCTCAGTCGTTCACAATAATTACCAGTGTTGTTTCATAGGAAGCCTTTCGATAACTTTTTTTAAATGCCCCAGGTTTGTCTTTCGACATTCCTGGTTTCCCTCCTGGCATGGCGTACTTGTAACCCATTTCTGAGGTTGGGGCGCCTGGAAGGCGGGGTTACTTGCCCCGATGATATGATGGGTGATGATGATGATAATGTGCGCCAGGAGAGTCCTTAATACTAAGCTTAACCTAAGCTGAATATGAATCATGATGATTGCGATGGCCATATGATTTCGGGGACCGTTTGAGCCTTAAAGTTTTCCTGACATTTGTCTTACAGGTGAGGAAAAACCCCGATAAAAACCCTCACCCAGAAAAACTGTCCCGACCGGGGATCGAACCCGGTCCCGCTGCGTGACAAGGCAGCACGCTACCCCGAGACCACAGCGGTGGACGACTTTCGATAACTTGTGTATCATCTTCTGCTTTCATTTTTCAAAACAACACTGCAAATTATTGAGGACGACTGAGATATCAGGTACTGTTTGACAATTATTAAAACTTTAACTTCACAATATCCCCTATTTTTTGGCCAGTGTAGTTTTTAAATAATAGTTTAATGGATTAGTTATAATAATGCTTCATACAAAAATATTTTAATTAAAACCTAGAAAAGAACAATGCAATCTTAAATTAAATAATATCAAATCCGTGTGACGTAAAGCAATCCCGGACTGCAGAAGGTGCTGTCAATGATAAGCAGGCGGCTTTACAGAGAATAATTTTTCCTGACGCAATTCCTCAACTTCAGTTTGCTTTCTTTACCCAATATTATCAATTATAATTCAGTGTATCTCACAGGACCGACTGAACCTCGTTTCTGACTCCTTTTCTTAACGAAAAAGTATGTGGCCTAGCCTTTAATGCATTCCAGTATTCCTGGAATGCTAGTTAGACATGATGAATCTTTGTAACCATTTGTTTTAAATTTGAAGTACGTAGCTGACATCAGATATATTTTTGTGTAATGCTATTCAGAAACATTGCTTTAATTATTGTTTTTCTGGGAGTAGTACAATTTATTAATATTTCACGGAGTAGAGCTGATAGGAATCTTCTTTCATTTTAATCTGCATACCATGATTATTCCTAAGGCTGCGGGGTATATTGAATCGGTCAAGTGCTTTGCATCTTCTAGTTGTGCTGTTCTCTGAAGTAAATACATTTTGAAATGTTAACGTTCACATGATGTTTACTCAACGTCTTCTCTCATAGAAGAACATTGCAGAGAATGTCTAGTTCAAAGCATATTCATGCAGCATATTAGATCGCTAGATTTTTATGTCCATAATAGGTAAGAATCATGCTTATAATATATTGACAGTAGTTGGTTAATTTTATTTTGACAATTTTCCTCATCATTGAGGGCTTTCTCCAACCAATCTTAGAATATGTCATGAATAAAAATAATATATATATATATGGTATGATAAGAAAAAAAAATGCCTCGACGGGATTCGAACCCGGATCTCTGAGTCTATACCTCAGCGTGATATCCATTACACTACCAGACGAATCCAATTCAAACACTTATTTTTCTTATATATGTATTATATTCTCCATTATTACTAGATGTCGCGAGAACTCGGTCTTCACTGCAGTGAAGTAATAATGGAGAATATAATACGTATATAAGAAAAATAAGTGTTTGAATTGGATTCGCCTGGTAGTGTAATGGATATCACGCTGAGGTACAGACTCAGAGATCCGGGTTCGAATCCCGTCCAGGCATTTATTTTTCTTATCATACCATATTAAGCTTGCATTGCTCAATGTTAAACATTTAATTATAATATATATATATATATATATATATATATATATATATATATATAAATGACTACGGAGTTATAGACTATCAATTTGCAACAAACATTCACAAATTTCCCTTAATTAAAATCGTTCTCTGTCCTCTGTGCCTTCATCTGTTACATCAAATTTCCTCATTTAATTTTGAATGGTGTTCTTCCAGGTTGTTCTTGGTCTTACTTTTCTGTTACTTCTTTCAATTTTCCATGCATAGACGGCCTTTGGTAGTCTTCCATCCTGCATTCTTCTTACGTGTCCATACCATTTTAGCCTTCCGTGTCATTCTCATCCATTATATTTCTTTCTGAATTCATCCATTTTCTAATTTCTGTATTTCTAATTTTTCCAGTCGAGATTTTCTGGCAGTTCTTCTCCAAAAATCCATGTCAACTGAAGTTATTCTGTTGTCATGTTGTGTCATTGTCTAAACTTCCGATCCATATAACATTATACTTTCTAGTATGGACTTTTAAATTAGTTCTTTTGTTCTGTTAATAATGTTTTTACTCCACAGTATAAATTTTAACATTCCTCTGGTTTATCTTCCATTACTAATTATTTTTGCTATTTCTTTATTTGATGTTCCATCTTTCTCTGTAATTGATTCCTAATAGCAGAAGCTATCATACTAATGAGATATGAAAACATTTTCATGAGAATCTGTAAAATCATTGAGGAAAATGTTGTTTTCTTAGTATATTTTTAGCGAATTCCTAAGGAAGATTGAGGATGTTCTCATAAAAATACTTTTTGACAAATTAATAATATCGATCCTACTTAGTGGACATTGAAAATTACTTTGATTATTTATCTCATGGATAATTTTGCATCTTCCTGTTGATAAAATTGCCTCTTTCTGTTCGTAATGAGAGATATATCCTCAAATTAACTTATTTGACAAGGGTATCGAATCAACAATGTACGATCGATATGGTACAGCAAGAAATGCCAAAAGAAAACAGCTTAAAAAATTACCCAAAACAATTTATTAAATGTTGTATAATGGGTCTGGATTACTGTTAATAGTTATTTATCATACAATAATATGTTATTGAATTTCACAAGCCCAAAGAGATTTAACAGCTATTTATAACAATACAGCCGGCTTAAAAATCATCCGGAAGTAAGATCGGAATACATAACCTCACATTTGATAAATATTAAACACTATAATTATTTTTAGCTTCTGATGTTCTATTATTCGCTAAATAGTCACTCCAAATCCAACGCAAGGTTTAGTTTTTCAACAGATAGAATCATTCGCGACTTTGTCGCTAGTGATTTTTTCATAACAACACAACCTCTTGTTTGATTGCCGTTCATAAAATGTGTGTATCGATAATCTTCTTCTTCTTCACTTCCTAGTTTAGGCAAGAGTTGCCTGTTCCGTCTTCACTAATAGATCTAAGACCATCTCTTCCGAGGACGTCCGACATCTCTTCTTCCTCTTGGAAAATAATGGAAGATTTTATTTGGTAATCTACTTTCTTCCATTCTTTCTACATGTTCTTTTCACTGTATCTTGTTGTTAAATATCTTTTCTTTTATAGAGTAGATCTGCAGTTCTTCACGGATATCCTCGTTTCTTATCTGGTCCATTCTAGTGCAGCCTTTTACTCTTCTTAAAAATTTCATCTCGGCTGCTTGGATTTTACTTTCTTGTTTGGTAGTGGTAATCCAAGATTCACTCCCATACAAAAGGACAGGGACAACCATTGTTTTATAAAATTTTAATTTTGTTTGTTTATGGGCTTTATTATTCAATGTTCTATTTATTGTACCACAAATAGCTTGAAACTGGTGTGTTTTGTGTTCAATATCTTTATCATACCCATAGCTGATGTCACATCCTAAATATTTAAAGTGGGATACTTGTTCAATAATTTCGTCTCTAATTACTATTTTTGCACGCAGAGTATTTCTTCCACAAAATGCCATTACTTTTGTTTTACTTATTGAAATTTTAAAATTATAATTGCTACATGTTGCATTTAGTATCGATAATCTTCTACTTCTATTTCAGCTTCAAGGATAGGCTGTAAGCCTGTGCCGACTCAAAGTACATCCCTCCGTTCAAAGTCTCCAAGCCTACTTCCTATTGTATTCACCCCTAATAGGAGATATGTCCCGTCCGCCCTAAACCGTTGGGAGTATTTCTCCTTGTTACCCCGGAGAAGGGCCTTCGCATTTAATTCCCTGGAGGTAAGGTGCTTCTTCCGCCCTTCAAACCTCGTAGGTAGCTTGTAGCTTCCAACTTGCTTGAAGGTCATTGAAGCCTTCGCACGTATCCCTGTGCACGGGAGATTCATTATACCCTGAACCACTGGGTCCACAGCAGAACTTAGTCATCATATATGATGTCCACCTCCTCTACTTGAAAGCGCCTGCCGAGAATTATCCATGTATACACAGTTATGACATATATGCCTGCCCTTCTTATCATGGACCTGAATGTATCGATAATCTAGAATAATATTGTTCTAAGTTTTATTAGTTGTTCTTATGAGATGAACGCTCTATGTCCCATATACAAGGAAAAATGTGAAAATAGAACAGTAATTTAATATTTCGATTATTAGTGCAATTATTAATCGAAATGTCGATTATTATCATAGTACACATGTATATGGGATATAGAACATTCTCCTCATAATAATAATTTCAAGAAATGAACCTATAACAATATGGCAATAAATCATTGATGTTACAGCCTATATAAACTAAACGAAGTAGACCTATTTGGTAATTGAAGATAAATAAAAATATTTTATTTTAGAACATGGAAATGGAAAAATAAAATCATGTGACGAGTATGTACAGGGTTTTTCATTTATAACCTAACGGGCACACGGCGTTTCGCCTCTCCCGAGCTCTTGCCTACAGCATATTGATAGCAAAACGTTGTGAGCCCGTTAGGTTATAAGTGAAGAGGCGTGTATATTTGGGGAAAAATATCTGTGCAGATGGAAGTCATGATATTGAAATTTTAAAAGACGGACATAGAAAAATAAAAGCATGCTGACGAATATGTTATATTTGGGGACAAACGTAATGCAAATGGAAATCATGATGCTGAAATTTGAAGAATAAATAAGGGCAAATCTACAATATCAAAATTAAATGATGTTTCATGGGATAAGAATATTAGTTCTAAAACAAAAACAAACATTTTTAATACAATAAGGAGTACAATGACATACGGCGCATGAAACATGGAAATTAAAATGTAGAAGAGTAAGTAAGTTAAATTCTACAGAAAAGGATTTTTGGAGGCGCTCAACTGGAATTTCTAGATGAAATAAAATAAACAGCGTAATTAAACAAAATATGAATGTTCAAACTTCAGTTGTAGATTTTATAAAAATCAAACAATTAAAATGGTATGGTCATGTAAAAATGAATGACAGAAAACAGATTTCTTACAAAAATACTAGAATGGTTGCCACTTCGTAAAAGAAGAAGAGGACGGCCAAAAACATCGTGGATTGAAGGTATTTTGAGCAGCGTGAGGGTAAAAAGGATTGGAAGATGGAGATTGGAATGACAGAGGGATGTGGAGAGGAATGAAAGCAGGATAATTGGGCGCAGTGGACCACCCCTGTGGTCTCGAGGTAGCATGCTGCCTTGTCACGCAGCGGGCTCGTGCGTGAGGTTTTTTCGGGGTTTTTCCTCACCTGTAAGACAAATGTTAGGAAGCGTAGGGCTCAACGGTCCCCGAAAATCCGGCCATCATCATCATCCTTATTATCATCACCATCCTTCACCGGTGTGGAAAGCAACGGTAAGCTACCACACCTATAATCCCCTAGTTAAGCTGTAAAGCGTAGCATGAAAATTATATGATTGCAGTGAAAGACCTGCCCTCGGGCAGAATTACTATGGATATATATATTTATATATATATTTATTTATGTATTTATATGTGTGTGTGTGTGTGTGTGTGTGCGTGCGCGCGCGTGAACCCTCTGGAGGCGCAAAATGTTTTAGATTCTTTTCGGGAACTTAACATTTAGGATTTAATTAAGAAAAGCAAGGTCGTGGTATGAACTACTTTTATCTGTTTATTATGAGTCCGCCGTACCTTGAAGTGAAAATTTTAAAATCTCTCTGGCGGCCGCAATTTTCAAATTTTCGCAACTAAACTTGGTATATGCATTTCAAAAATAAACCTAAATATAAAAAAAGGAAGAAAGGTATGTGTTCTCTAGATATCGGCAAAATCCTATCATTAAGAATGTTAGCTTACCCCAAAGCCGTAATTTAAAAATCGATCTAGCGGCAGCTAGTTTTTTCTCGTAATGTGATTGATTAATACGATTTAATTAACTAAATTAATACACATTCATTATGAGTCTGCCTTACCTTGAAGTGTAAATTTAAAAATCATTCTAGCGGCCGCAATTTTCAAATTTTAACAACTAAACTCGGTATATGCGATTCAAAAATAAAACATAAATATAACAAAGAAAGAAAGGTATGTGTTCTCTATAAATCAGCTAAATCCTATCATTAGGAATGTAAGTTTATCCCAAAGCCGTAATTTAAAAATCGCTCCAGAGGCAGTCTTTTTTCTCGTAATGTGATTTGATAATACAATTTAATTATCTAAATTAATATGTATTCCGTAAACCTCTAACATCGGACACAAAATTCTATTTCCTGAGTAATTCGTTTAGTGTACGTAGTTCCTTCGTGTCTACTTTTTTTATTCACGTGAGCAACAAGAATTCAACAGAACGTTTTCCTTGTGTTATTTACTCCTCCTAGGAACATTACATAATTAAAGTTAGTTTCATGAGTTTCTTCTGCGAGTATTTTAGTATTTTTGGCTTACACAAATATAATGTAGTTAATACAGTGCCTCTCTTTAGAAAATATTTTTTTTTCAAACATAAATTTCTTCTTCTTCTTCTACTACAAGGTTTAGGTTATGCAGCCTGTTCCGGTGAAGTTAAAAGTGGAGTCCATCTTCTACGCGGTCGGCCAACATCTCTTGTTCCTCTGGGAATATACAGGAAGGTTCTTTTTGGTATTCTTTCGTTGTTCATTCTCATTAAGTGTTCTGTCCATTTCTTATTATTTTCGCTGATTTTATCTTCAATTATATATATATATATATATATATATATAATTCTTCTCGTATAGTTTCATCCCTTATTCTATCCGCTCTTGTGCATTCTTTCACATTACGTAAAAATAGCATTTCCGCCTTCTGTATCCTGCTTTTATCCCTTGATTTCATTATCCAATTTTCACTTCCATACAACAACAAAGGAACAGCCATTTTTTTTGTGATCCCACTACAGGCCTCAGGAGGCCCTTGGGGTAGTAGGAGGTTAAGGCTCCCACTTTTTCTTGACAATCGGCACTTGATGTCAGCCGGGTTGTCAGTCCTGCGTGACGGCCGCCTTTACCCCAGAACAAGCGTCTGATGCTCATTTCAGTTAGAGGCTGAGTCGACCCCGCGGCCATAGTGCTACCAGAAGGTTTGGGTCAGTTTAAAAATCCTGACCCCACCGGGACTCGAACCCTCGACCTTCCGGCTTGTAGCGCAGTGCCTTAACCACTACGCTACGGCGTGGTAACAGCCATTGTTTTATATAATTTAAGCTTCGTATCTTTCCTTGTTTTCCGGCCTAAGGTTCTTTTTATGGTTCCACAAATAGCCTGAAATTTATTTACTTTATTTTATATAGCTTCAATCCATCCATAGTAATTCTGCCCGAAGGCAGGTCCTTCACTGCAATCATAGAATTTTCATGCTATGCTTGCAGCTTTACTAGGGAATTGTGTAGGTGTGGTAGCTTCCCGTTGCTTTCCACACCGGTGAAGGATGATGATGATAATGATAGTGGTAAGGATGATAATGATAAGGATGATGGCCATATGATTTCGGGGACCGTTTGGGCCTTAAAGTTTTCCTGACATTTGTCTTACAGGTGAGGAAAAACCCCGATAAAAACCTCACCCAGAAAAACTGCCCCGACCGGTGATCGAACCCGGGCCCGCTGCGTGACAAGGCAGCACGCTACCTCGAGACCACAGTGGTGGACTTATATAGCTTAATCTATTATATTATTAATTTAATTAGTTTTCATGTGTTGGCTCAAGAAGTTAAAAATATCTACAATTGTCATAAAATATTTAAAATTCACAATGCAATAACGTAATTTTGTTGAATTTGAATGAAAATCTCTAATATTTACATATGCAACAAGGGAAGTAATTAGTACATTACTAGTCGAGGATGTGTTTGAGCCCAAGCGAGGCTAGCAAATAAGTTTGAGACTGGTAATATCGAATTGCGTATATCCTTTTGTTCACTCCTTTACTAATAATTATGTTCAATTTTTATATTTGGTGTGAATTTATATCTCAGTTTGAAAGTTCAATTGTTTGATTGCAAGGTGAAATTGATAAAACGACTGCAATTGTTTATTGTTGTTTGAATTAGTGGCAGGCATTTTAAAAAACAGCCTCAGGCTGCATATTAATTACATATATGGTTAATTGTGATGTAGAGGAAGCGGCGAATCCTGCGGTTCATTTTCTGTTATCAGCAGAGCCGAAAAACATATATGAAAAAGTTTACAGAATATTTAAGGACCGGTGTAAATTAAAAAAAAACTGCAGTACATAAAATAGAGAAAAATATTGAAATAAATAAGAAATATACTAATGAAAATGAACCAAATTTTGTGGCTAATGATTACAATCGTAATAACTGATCAATCGCTATACATTTGAATTAGCAAAGTGAGACATACGTGGGATACAATACAATTGTATCGAATTACTCAATAACATTTTAAGTAGGTAACATTTTTATATTATTAATTCAATCAATTACTTTTCTTCCCTAAGGAAGTAAGTTGAGTAATTACATGTCGTTGTCAATTGATACCAAGGCCTCTCTGGTAAATTCAACTTACTTTCCTAAAAACAGAATGATAATTAGGCCATTATTAATATGGGAGTGAAAAAAGAAGATACTTAAACTTCTCGGTTGTTTAAATGTATATAGATACCATCGGGGGGACATAACTCCGCCTTCCAGATGCCCCAACCTAAGAAATGGATTGCAATTCTGCCAATGCTAGGGGAGATAGCCAGAAATGTCATAGAAGACAACCTGGTGGCATTAGACAAAAAAAAAGATAGTAAGGGAACTTGCTTATATATTTATAAGGAGCTTTTTCTTGGTGAGCTTTTGTAATTATTACGAGTATGTGCATTGTTGTAAAACCAAGGAATGAGCATCAAATGGACAACGTTTCATTGTTGCATAATGTAAATTCAGATCATGTATACGTGATTTGAAGTTGTGGGAAGTTTGCTTTAAAGTAAAGTCAAGAAACGACCTTATTTCTAAATGTACGAGTAATTCAATTAAAAGGATATCATTTCAATCAAATTGCTTCTTAAACAATGGCAAACTTACACATCTGCTAAACATTTACTGTAAATTTATACGTATCAAAATATATATATAAATATAGTGTGTAAAATTATATCAATTTAACCAATAAACCAATTTAAATATTTTTTTTGCGCGATACTGCGTTTTGTCGTATTTACAACAATGGCGACCATGATTGAAAGTTTAACTTCCCACATCTAGGGATTGTCAACCTAAATAACTATATTGTAATATTACATTTACATCCACATGCGGGAAGTAAAACCACTGCCCTCTATGTATACTACGTACAATGTATATATATATACATATCCAAAAGGTAGTGTTAATATACATTATAAGAAACAAATCACTGTATTTTAAATGAACTGAACTTTTTTTAAACAATATAAAACATTAAATACGTACTTGGCCATTTTATTATTAATAATGGTCTCACGGCCTCCTGCAACTAATAAACATTGCCCATACGGTTAACGTTACTCAATTGTTTTTAATGAACGCACATATTTCCAACAAAGATGATATTATTTTAGTACTATTTATTATTTTTAAAACACTATGGCGCAAAAAATGTACAACGCACGTTTGTGAAGTGTTTTACCGAATCTCGGAAATTAAAAATCTGGCTTTCGCTCGGTTATTAAACATTTTCCTCGATTCTGTAAAAACCACTTCCCAACCTTGCATCGTAATATACTATAGCCATGCATTTATTGGAGCTTACATTATAGTATGCTCGTAAAAAATATTATAAACGGTTTCCTCTATAAATGTACGATATTAGGTGAGGTTGAGTTTGAGCACTTCATGAAAGTTATTATTTACGAAATATAATATTCATTGTGCGGTAACATTATTAATATTAAAATTTCAATTTGGTTGGATGAAATATTAATGTGTAATTTAGTATCTGCAATATTTAAATCAAATTTACATTAATCCTACTAACTGAACACATTATTCTGATCAACCTAAAGCAGATGCACAGTTATTTGCACTAATTCTCTAATATGATGGACAATTAATCGTATTTTGAGAGTTTCTGTAAAATCTTACATCGAAATACTTATAGCTTTCTATCAAAGTTCATAATTGTTTTTATTTCTTTATGACAGCTCAGTACTTTTTGTAACAGATATTTGAACAATACCATTATCGTCTCATTTTTCATGCCGCTACATTAATTTAATCGCATTTCATAACAAAATTAATCAATTTCAATTGGCTATATACAGAGTGAAAATAATTTAAATGAGCCCTGCATAATAATTATACCCCTTTATCGAGGTACTAGTGCGCCTTAACACATTTCTATTCCTCTCCTCCTCGGTTAGCTTGAATATGATTTCCTTAAGGTACATACAATAGAAATATTGTAGATTTAGAATAAAATAAATTATAGTTGTAAAAAACTAAAACAACACGCTTTATTAGAAAACTGAACTAAAAAATGAAAAATAATTTTAATTTCCAACAGGCTTGGGGTAAAATTAAAGTGGCCAACAAAAAAATCATCTCCAACACATCTAGAATAAAACTAGAGTTATCAAAAAAAGAAAATCATTTTACCATCAAAAGCATGGGGTGTTCTACATCAATTAATATATTTGATAATAAACAGATGTTGGTAAAAGTAAAGTCTCTAAGAATAAAATGTAAAGATCATAAAAAGCACCCCACGCTTTTGATGGTAAAATGATTTTCTTTTTGTTGATAACTCTAGTTTTATTTTGTATGTGTTGGAGATGATTTTCTTGTTGGCCACTTTAATTTTATCCCAAGCGTGTTGGAAATTAAAACAATGTTTCATTTTTTAGTTCGGTTTTCTAATAAAGCGTGTTGTTTTGTTTTTTAAAACTATTATTTATTTTTTATTTTTAATATTTTACAGAATAAGATAAAAATGCAAATATCTTTAAATCCGATACTATTGTAGTATGAACTAAAAAAAATCATCGCAGCCGGATTTGAACCAGCGACCTATGGATTACTGAAATTATATACCACTACAGTTACCGCTCTACCAACTGAGCTCTTACAACGATGGACTAAGAAGTCGACAAGTCCGCAAACTATTATACAGGTTTCATTCTTTTTTTAATTTTCTGATGATTCTGGCTAGGATTTTAGAAATAAAATATGAAATGATTGTATTGTCACGGGTCCTTTAAAAGTATACAAAGTTCAAAGTCGATCCAATGTTTCTATGTGGGTGAAAATCGTTTTCAAAGATTCCGTTACATAGATACAAAGACACTTTTTATTTTCTGATAATTCCGGCCAGAATTTTAGAAAATAAATATGAAATTATTGTATTGTCACAGGTCCTTTACAAGTATACAAAGTTTTAAGTCGATCCAATGATTTTAAGTGGGTGAAAATCGCGTTGAAAAATTCCGTTACATATATAGATAGATAGATAGATACAGGTCAAGCTAATATAAAGCGTGTAAAATAGCTGGTTTCCTCAGGGACAAATACGAAACTTACTGGTTTATTGTTTTATAATGAAGATGAATATTAATCTTATTTTCATACAGCAAATAGGAGACTTGAAATTGTTCATGAATGAAATTAAAAATGAAATAAAACGCTTGTCTTACAATATTACGCAAAGAGAATTGGCAACGTTGTAATGGTATATCCAACTACACAATATAGTAATGGAAGTCAACAAAAGCTGCGTAGATCTTCACTATACACAATTCACATTTAACCGTGTGTATTTACACAATTACTGCAACATCTTTTCAAATTAAATTTCGGTATTTAGAATATCATACATATTTAAACTTTTACGTTCCTTCAACTGAGTAACAACAGTAAAAAGAAAATTTGTATCCCTCTTCTACAAACATGGGTACAAGAACTTTTTGAATTGTAAATTTATATATATATATATATATATATATATATATAATCCGTAGTAATTCTGCCCGAAGGCAGGTCCTTCACTGCAATCATAGCATTTTCATGTCATGATTGCAGCTTTACTAGGAAATTGTAGGTGTGGTAGCTTTCCGTTGCTTTCCACACCGGTGAAGATTGATGCTGGGCATTTGATTTTGGGGACCGTTTGGGCCTTAAAGTTTTCCTGACATTTGTCTTACAGGTGAGGAAAATCCCCGATAAAAACCTCACTCAGAATAACTGCCCCGATTGGGGATCGAACCCGGGACCGCTGCATGACAAGGCAGCACGCTACCTCGAGACCACAGCGGTGGATATATATATATATATCTTCTTCTTTTTCTTCTTCTTCTTCTTCACTTCCTGGTTTAGGCAAGAGTTGCCTGTTCCGTCTTCACTAATAGATCTAAGACCATCTCTTCCGAGGACGTCCGACATCTCTTCTTCCTCTTGGAAAATAATGTAAGATTTTATTTGGTAATCTTCTTTCTTCCATTCTTTCTACATGTTGTTTCCACTGTATCTTGTTGTTAAATATCTTTTCTTATATATATATATATATATATATATATTAGTTTCAAATAGGCATACACAGTTTAATAAAGAAATGTTACGACCACACTGATGACATTGTGTACGTAATACAGAAACAAACACACTTGTGCGCTTCCTTAGTTGTATACTTGTTCATAACGTAAGAAGCGTCTAGATTTACATTTATCACATCGGTTTTCCAATGAAATAATGCCGGTAAATTCTCAAATAATGCACACAGGCATATTTAGTAAAACATATTATGGCGTTATAAAAATAACTGTATCTGCCATCAGTAAAATATTGGCTTATAAGGTAATTGGAAATAATTTACCAGCTAAGAGATTAAATTTACAAGTTCTTATTAGCTTATTGCAATCATACGTGCATTAGCAAGAATGTTAGGCATTACTTATAACGGTTATAACATATGCATTGTGTTTTCATAAAATATGAATAAATTAAATAAAACATTGTGGAAATGTGTATCATTATGTTCTGTATGTCCACCGCTGTGGTCTCGAGGTAGCATGCTGCCTTGTCACGCAGCGGGCCCGGGTTCGAACCCCGGTCGGGGCAGTTTTTCTGGGTGAGGTTTTTATCGGGGTTTTTCCTCACCTGTAAGACAAATGTCAGGTAAACGTTAAGGCCCAAACGGTCCCCGAAATCATATGGCCATCATCATCATCATCCTTCACCGGTGTGGAAAGCAACGGGAAGCTACCACACCTATAATTCCCTAGTAAAGCTGTAAGTATAGCAGTGAAGGACCTGCCTTCCGGCAGAATTACTATGGATGGAATGTTCTGTATATTACATCAGAATTTTAACCACATAAGTCTAGTTTTTATAATTTTACTGTAATATTTTTAAAATGGAGGCTCCGTGGCGAAAGCTGTTAGACGCTCGCCTCTCACCGTTGGGGT
Organism: Diploptera punctata; assembly: GCA_030220185.1. Classification (NCBI taxonomy): domain Eukaryota; kingdom Metazoa; phylum Arthropoda; class Insecta; order Blattodea; family Blaberidae; genus Diploptera; species Diploptera punctata. Next base: position 3,018,593 of record JASPKZ010009800.1, on the reverse strand, counting down.
CTCGAGATCGAGTCTCGGTCAATCCATGTGGGTTTCGAAGTGGGCAGTTTTTTCTCGAGTTTTCCTCCCGTTTTCCCCTGTCACAATTTCATTCTACTATTTCTCCATACTCTTTAATTAGTACATTTCGTTTCTATTCGTTTATCTGCCCCGTGATGGTGCGTCAGGCATGGTCGGCCGGCACTCTTGTCATTCACAGACCTCTATATATAAGGGGTTTCATATTATCTCATTCCTCGACCCGACCCTGAGTTGGATGCGAATTGAGGATATATATTTGTAATATTTGTATAATATTTTCGTATGAAAAACTGACTAAATTTTGCTTCATAATTATTTGTCTACTAATATAAAATATATCTGTTCATAAAATAATATATATTATATTACTATTGGGCAAGTGGAGAGCATCAAATACTTGGGTTGTACTGTCAGTAGTAACAAGAACTGCGGTTAAGAAGTAAAGCAGAGGATAGCAAATCAAAAGAAGCTTTCAACAAGAAGAGAAGCATTTTCTGCGGACCTTTGGCTAGTGAAGTACTTTGTTTGGAGTGTAACATTGTATGGTGCAGAGACTTGGACATTACGACGGAATGAGGAAAAGCGATTGAAAGCTTTTGAGATGTGTCTATGGAGAAGAATGGAACGTATACAATAGACAGACAAAGTAAGAAATAAAGATATGCTATACAGGGTGGGCGAAAGAAGAACAATACTGGAACCCATAAAGAAGAGGAAAAGAAATTGGATTGGCCACTGGTTAAGAAGAAACTGCCTGCTGAAGGATACCCTAGAAGGAATGGTCAAGGGAAAGAAACTTAGAGGCAGAAAAACATCAGATGATAGACAATATTAAAATAAATTATTTGTATGCAGGTACAAAAAGGAAAGTTAAGTTAAGTAAATTGTGGAGAATGTTGAGTTTGCAGTGAAAAACCTGGTCTTGTGCAGAACACTATGAATGAATGAATGAATATTACTAATTGCTCCGCAGTTTAAGATTGTGTTAAGGAAGTTATTTAAATGATCACTTCACCTTTTGTCATATGTGTGCATATGGAATATATTGATTGAGCGGATCACAATCTACGACTTTATCTCGGTCATTTTAAATAAACATTTTGTATTTATAAAGCTATAATTGCTAGAATAATCTTAATAAATTTTGAAGTATCTGGAAGAACATGCATGAAATTTTAATGATGAAGCATTTTTAATTAACGACGCCCTTTAACTACGTACGTCATTGGCGTAAAAGTTGAAATTCCGTTAACATTGTACAGATACTGACATAGATTTTAAAGAAATGTCTTATTTTAACCTAATATTGCTATGAGTAAGAGCTACGAGTCACATTTTGTAATATATTATGAAGATATTAGTTTGTAAAATTAAGAAATTCTGAAAAATATTGAATTGTGATTCTTCTTCTTCGTTCATATAAGTCTTAGGAATACAGGCCTGTTACGATCTCACTGATGAATTTTGTATACAGCGTTTCCTTGGATGGTCCTGATATCTCTCCTCTGATAGACAATAACGAAGCATGACTTTAGGAACTCTCTTTGAACGCATTCGTTGCAAATTATCCATCCATTTGTTCTGATATTTATGTATACATACTAGCGGACCCTGCAGTCGTTGTCCTGCCGGAACGATCAATTCGCGTGTCATGGCCGGACGATAACAAATACAAGTTACTTTTCTTCTTAATTTCCTAGTTTAGGCATTAGTTCCCTGTTCCGTCTTCACTAATAGATCTAAGATCATCTCTTCAGAGGACGTCCGACATCTCTTCTCCCTTTCGGAAAATGATATAATATTTTATTTGGCAATCTACTTTCTCTAGTAGGTAGGGTTAGTACATCCAGAAGCTGGACCTAAAGCTTTGAGGTGGCAGCCCCACCAATGGTCTACTCTGCATAGCGTTGGTACCGCGATCAGAGGAAAACACATTACTCCTATTCTTCACAATAGAAACTCGGACGGACTTAAACAAGTTACTTTTTTATCATGAAATTCACAAATTAAGACGAATTAAAGAAGTTAGCAAGAAAACTCCTCACTGCCATCTGTTAAGCGTGCATATGTCACATCGTTGTTGAGCGGAATATGTTGATAATGCAGATGACTATTGTCAAAAATAGTTATAACACACACACACACACACACACATATATATATATATATATATATATATATATATATATATATATAAGCGTTACTGCTATAAAGTAAATATTCTGCTTAAAAATTTACTAAACTGTTATTTTAGCCACTAGATGTCAGTCGGAACAAATTTCCGATACCTCTTGTGTGAATTGAGAATACAACATGTATAAGAAAAATGTATGTTTGTGTTGGAATTCTTGGGTAGCTCAGGTCGTTAGAGCGCTAAACGTACAGAGTTTAGAGACTCGGGTTCAAATCCCGACTCAAGCATTCATTTTTCTTTTCATATATATATATATATATATATATATATATCTTATAACCCGATCGCAGCGCCACCTACCGAGTCCAATTGTGAATCTAAACCATCCAGAGGCCCACTCAAACACACACAAAACATTTAATCAAAATGGGTCCAGTCATTTAGGCAGTTTTTATTTTGGGTTTCAAGTAAACCTCCACTTCTAAAAGTCGGATTTCGTTCATTTTTAGATAATACCTACTGCGATTTATTTTAATACGATATAGTAATTTCGTTGTGAAATATTTAAAAAATGTGACCGCTAGAGCGATTTTTAAATTTTCACTTTAGGTAAACTCCTACAGCTAATGGTTTTAGAGGGTCCAATTGTGAATCTAAACCATCGTAGGTCCTTCAACTGTGATTTTTAAGTAAACATTCCCTACTATTTAGAAATTTTACGAAACTCGAATACGTCTGACCTACTTTTTTCTCTTGTGTACAAATGTATATAAGTAACATGTAAATGTCCGACTTTTGTAAAGTGAATAGAGTAACTCTAGAGATCACTAGATTTATTAAGGTGTGGCTGACTTGTGTGCAGTATTTCTGTCCCTCTTGCTCTAATTCAGTCATGACTGAGACTATTTTATGTTCAATTTGATTGTGTGCATCCTATTATTTGATTACTTTGCACTGCACTATTTCTTTCTCAGAATAAACAATCAACAAATCAAAGAGATCATTCATTTACCAGTGACGTTTGCGTATTTCACGTAATGAAATGAGATTTTGAAGGTCAAACTCATTAACTGAAAGTTCTCAATTTAATTTTTCTCTAATTTAAGTTTTTTACATTTTTAATGTTTCCATATAGATCCAGGAACCGTCTCTGTAGTATAACAATTAGCATATCTGACAAGCATTCCATAATATCAGATTCGATTCCCTTCTGTATCATAGAATTGTTTATTTCTGTACTAGCTAATACCCGGCATGCGCTGCTACGCCTAAATAAATGAAAATTAATGTGCTTTTATATTAAGATGAATAAATAAATGGAAAAATTATTATAAATTTATATTTTTCAGATATCCCATGTTGATTACCCGGGGTTGCCCGGGAATCTACTTATCCCGATCTTATTGACATAAATGAGCTGAAATACGAAAATTAATGTGCTTTATGTTTAGTTAAATAAGTAAAAGAAAAATGTATATCGTAATTATTTTTAGATACTCCATGCTGTTTACCCGGCGTTGTCCGGGATTCTACTCATCCCGATATTCTTGGCATAAATGAGCTGAAAGACAAAAGTTAATGTATTTCTTATGATTAGTTGAATAAGTGAAATAAAACATAATTATAAATGTATATCGTCATTGTTTTTAGATTCCCCGTGCTGATTACCCGGTGTTGCCCGGGAATCTATTTATCTGGATCTTCTTGGCATAAATGAGCTAAACACAAAATTCGTTATTGTGAGTTATCCGTAAAATAATATCCGTCATGAACAGGACTCTTCGTACTTGTCTCGATCTTCTTGGCATCAATGAAAGACAAAAATGGTTATTGTGAGTTATCCGTAAGGGATAAACATATGCTGTCAGGGACTTTTTTGTAGAACGTTTTGAGATGTTCAATTCTGTGTTCATTAATGTTGTGAATTTGTTATGGTTTAGGCAGCGTAAGCCATTTTAGCGACCAATGAGCTACTTTTTTCACTATTCCACTACAAAGGGCGATTTTAAGGGTGTAGGAGTTGAGTATCAGAATTCTCTTATAGCCTATGTTGATCCCAGGAATCTCCTGAACATTTTACAAAAAGCCCCATCACAATCGGATTAACGGTATGGCCGCGCATAAAGTACGAACAAACAAACAAACATTATTTTTTATATATACGATATTATTTTTGAAGTGTCAGAATATATATATTTTAAATTTTACCTTATATATGGGACGATCACTTAAGATAAATACTTAATTTATGAAACAGAAATATTCAAGAAAATGGAAAGGAAATTTAATTATGTCGTTTATTTAAACGGATGTGGATCATTCATAATAATACATGGTTTGTACGGTCTCCAGATAATCCATTTCGAGATAGTTTAATTAGATAATTACATTAATTCGACACACAATGCTAACTGGTGCGTATCTCAGATGGCAAGAAATCTGACTACCGGAAGGATGGATTGGGTTCGATATTTAGCAGAGGAGGTCTTCAGATTTCTTTACTCGAATGTGTTTCCAGGCTAGCTTTGAGGCCCACAAGCTTCCTAATAAATGAGTACCAAAAACATTCCTTGATATGAAGTAGGCCAGAGCGCTGGATTATCTATCTCTTATGCTCTTGGCAAGTATCATGAATACTTGCGCCGAAGAACTGCTCGGCCTTCATGGTCTGTAAACGGGTTCCTTTATTTTTATCTTGACAACATGCCTATGTATTTACATGTGTCAATAGTGTCTTCAAATTAACTGCTGGTAAACTAAGTTTTGATCCGGAAATATCCATCAGAGTAAGAAGGTTGCATGTTTATAGCAAAGATTAGTTATTTCAAGTAGAAGAGACATTATCAAAATGCTGCGATGATTGAGCGGAGCAGAGACAGGACAAAATTGTTATTGTAACACATTCCACCATCGTAACACAGATTAATTTGGTTCTAAGATATTGAAGAATGCATTCCTCTTCTTGCATCAAATTTTATAAATATATTAAAATGAGTACCTGATACAGGAGTCTTCCTCGATTAAATGGATTTCTGTTTAAAAACTTCTTTAATTAGTTAAAATCATATAGGCCTTTCATAATATATTTCATCTTCGGCATGTCATTTGGTGACTTATAATATAGAGTGTCCCATTCAAACCTCACACATTTTAATTAATCATAACTAACAAAATATGCGGAATTATGAAATGAGGCCATTATTAAACTAAACAGAAACTCAAAGAATTTTCATTGCCACACACTAAAACACCTCTATATGTGCACCATTAGTAGCATGAACAATATCAAGTCTGTATTCGATTTCGTGCCACCATCTGCCTAACATGTCCATTGGTACTGTTGGAATTGTGTCAGGGATAGGGTTCGTAAATCAAGAAGATCTTGTACTGGAGTCGCAAACACACGATCTTTTACATACCCCCAGAGGAAGTGTCCCGTAGAGTGATGTCTAGTGAATGTGGTTTTATGTCATTATTGTCCAACGTGCGACAGATGAATTAACTGTAACAATGAAAACAAAAATTCTTTGAGTTTCTCTTTTCATAATTCCGCAAACTTTGAGAGTTTTGATTAATTAATATCTGGAGGTTTGAATGGGACATGGTGTATTTTTTAAAAATTACTACATAAACTCAATTCTGATTTACAATGAATTTAAGAAGTATTGATTCTTCTTACTTCACAAAGTTGAAAATAAATCTATCCTTTCCCAACAATGTAGAAATTTCCTACTTCCTATTTTCTAATATTCAGCTCTCAGCCAATATTTTTAAAACACGAATAACGAGATTCGTAACACACATCTGCGGGATTATTAGATTGTTACTCTTCACTTAGAAACTTCTGCAGTTTGGACGGCATGCTTTTCATCATACATTTTCTTTTTTTTTTGCTATAAGTAACTAACTCACTTACTCTATCGAACCCTCGCGGACATAAGCTCTCCATACATCCCTATCCTGAGCTAATGTTTTCCAATCATCCCCTGTATAATCTACTTCCCTCAAATCATTGATGTTATTCTCCCACTTCGTTCTTGATACACCAACTGGGAAATTTTACTCTGGTTTTCCTACCAGGAGCTTCCATGCACCTTTCATCCCCCATACATGCCATACGTCCTGCCCATGGCAGTCTAGGAGACTTAACTGTTCCTTTTATATTTGGCTTCCTATACATATCATGTAGCTCACTATTATGTAGTTTTCTCCATTCACCTAACTGTTCATCTTTTTTTTTTGCCTAAAAATTTTGCTAAGAACTTTATTATAAAATACTCTAGAATTTGTAAATAGTCTTGGAAAGTAGTTCTCTCGCATCACTTATTGATCTATAATGTATTATGTTGCCTTTCGTAAAATAAAAATAATAGAACATTAGAAGATAATTGAATCTGTAGACCCATAATCTGAAAACGAACTTCTCTGAGATGGATAATTTTTCACTCCTGTCCTAATTTGTTGTAAACATTTGTTGAAACTTTCTTCGCATAATGGGAAAGTAATTCAGGGATATATTCATATTATTATGAGTCCAACTGATGTTGTATTTACTGGAATTTTATATCCTTTTAGTGATGCAGTTATTCACAAACAAAGTAAATTGTTACACGTAGAATTATATATGTTTTCCTACTTTTCTCTTGTTTTCAGATTATTCCTATATTTTTTATAATATATCTGCTTTTAGTCAACGCTGTAGTTTTGTTACGCTATTGCTTCGGACAAAATGGACCCATGTTTGATAGATTAGGATAATTTTCCTGGGTGATATTAGCTCATCATCATCATAGTACATTCACGAATCTAGGCCATTTGTTGACCAGTTTCGGCCTCAAGAGAAAAACCATCCAGAAGTCTTTTGAGTGGACGTCCTGGCCTTCTTCTGCCTGCAGGTTGATATCGTAACATTTGTTTGGGTATCCTGTGACGTTCCATTCGATGAACATGTTGCATCCATCTTGACTTATAATCAGAAATGTTGTTGCAAGTCTCAACACGATATTAGCTATAGGACTATTTGTTTCTTTTTTTTTCCACCTCGCCTATATTACGGATGATCAGGATCCTTAAAGTACAAATATTTCCCCAACACCACCTAACCATTTTAATTACCCACGTATTCGCTTTGTTTAGAATAAATTTTATTTATGAGTAAACGGTGTATCTTGTCTCAAACGTTCGTGTTGTTTCAAGGTGTCCTTGTCTTTGAACTAATCATTAATACGGGGAGACACTTTTACACTTATCTGGTAATATATATCCATCCATAGTAATTCTGCCCGAAGGCAGGTCCTTCACTGCAATCATAGCATTTTCATGCTATGCTTGCAGCTTTACTAGGGAATTGTAGGTGTGGTAGCTTCCCGTTGCTTTCCACACCGGTGAAGGATGATGATGATGAAGATGATGATAAGGGTGATGATGATAATGATGGCCATATGATTTCGGGGACCGTTTGGGCCTTAAAGCTTTCCTGACATTTGTCTTACAGGTGAGGAAAAACCCCGATAAAAACCTCACCCAGAAAAACTGCCCCGACCGGGGATCGAACCCGGGCCCGCTGCGTGACAGGGCAGCACGCTACCTCGAGACCACAGCGGTGGACGTAATATATATATAAAATATACTGGAGACGCATCAGTACCTGCAACGTGTACAGCGTCTTAACTACTAGTAGCATATACTCATCCTGCTGATGATGGAATTTAACTTCCGAAAGGCCTCTAGTTAATATTTTACACACATAATTTTAACACAGTTGAGGACGACGGCACCTGCCAACAGGTACATTTTAATTTTTATGTTATACATATATCTTCAGGTTTTTGTAGCTGCTGCCGTCTTCCCGTGCGAAACTTTCAAAGCCTAAGATCTTGGGCATCTTCATTGCTTAACCCTCTTGCTTGCATTGCTATCCTCATGCTTTCCTTCCATGTTAACGTTGGTCTTCCTTTTTTTCTTCTTTCTGGTCGGTTGCCATTGATATAGTTGTTTCGGACATCTCTTGTCGTCCATTCTTAAAATATGTCCTAACCATTTTAGTTCCTTCTCTTAATTTTTTTTCAATTAGGCCTGTGTTTTCTTCTGCTTCCATTGTGTTTATAATTTAGTTATTTCTAACATGTTCTAATTTTGATTTTCTGGCACTTCTGTGTAAATAATTCATTTATAGAGCTGCTAGTCTATTCTTGTAGTATTTATTGTTTATCCATATTTCACGATTCCACCAATGTTTTACCAATATATATTTTTTATGTATTTCCAAATATGCTTATCCCACCTTATAGAATTTAACGATGATATTTTTTTCCAATTCAATTCTATGCTTTATATTCTCTTTGTATATACATTCAATGATATCTATTTCTTTGCCTATACCTTAAATGTTATAAGACATCATCCATCCATAGTAATTCTGCCCGACGGCAATTCCTTCACTGCAAACGTAGCATTTTTATGCTATGCTTGCAGCTTTACTAGGGTGTTGTAGGTGTGGTAGCTTCCCGTTGCTTTCCACACCGGTGCAGGATGATAATGATAAGGATGATGATGATGGCCATATGATTTCGGGGACCGTTTGGGCCTTAAAGTTTTCCTGACATTTGTCCAACAGGTGAGGAAAAATCCCGACAAAAACCTCACCCAGAAAAACTGCCCCGACCGGGGATCGAACCCGGGCCCGCTGCGTGACAAGGCAGCACGCTACCTCGAGACCACAGCGGTGGACATAAGACATCCAGAATAAAAATATCCTCTTCCTAAAGGTTGTTACTTTCAGGCCTAGGAGAGGTGGGGGAAAACATGTACAATTGAATGGTAAAGCACAGAGGAAGAGAGAGGGGGGATTTAAGTGCAAATTATTTAATTGGAGTATGTTTTAAAAAACAAAGTACAAGATTGCTGTATGTGTACTATTTTACCTTTGATTGAAGAATAAACGAAATGCAGGGAAGGAAAGTGAATTGTTAATTTAAATGATTTAGCTTAGTAAAGAGAATTTTTATTAGTATTGGAAAGTAAATGCAGGTTTTAATTCTACAACACATTCAGATGAATCCATGTCCAGGTCTCCTTTGTTAGAAACCCACAAACAGCTGGGAGGTCTGCTCTATCGCAGTGACAATAATAAAGTTAATACACAATTGTATGCTGGCACTGCGGAACTAATTTATTTCCATTCAAAGGTCGTAGACAAGCATTTCCACAGTTATTATTTATATTCTATAGTTTCATAACTCATTTTACGGACATCGCAACTGAATAATTATATTATTGTTTCCTTTATTGCTTGAAGACAAAGGATTTAAAAACTTCAAAAAAAAAAAAAAAATATATATATATATATACATACAGGAAAACCTGTCTTAGCAGGAACCTTTATAAGAAGGAAACCTGAAGAGACGGAAAACAATGTCGAGAACGGTATGATTTTATATGTAAAATCGTCCTGTTTAAGCCTGAAATCTTCATAACGAGGAAACGGAATGGTATTTAAAGTACCAATAGTTAATTTTTATCTCAGTAAGACGGAAAATTCCGAAAATCAAGCGATAAACAGTGCAGTATATGAGTGGATTATTGGTGCGCGTGCGAAGGAAATGCCCATTTGAGGCCCGATCATTCAGGAACATGCATTAGAATTTCCAAATCTTTAGGAAACGGTAGTTTTAAAGCCTCTAATGGTTGGCTAGAAAGCTTTAAAACCCGTCATAACACAGTTTTCATAACACAGTGTTTTTGGAAAAGCCAAAGACGTTAACGTGCAGACAGTGTCAGAATTGAAGAACAAAGTACATACTTCTGTTGGGGGATATGAGCCTAGAAACATTTACAATGGGGATGAGACAGGTATTTTCTTCAGAATTTTGCCTAATTATAGCTTAGCTGTGCTTGGTGGCAAATGCATTGGAGGGAAAATATCCAAGGAACGTTTAACACTGTTTGTTTCTGCTAATATGGAAGACAAATTTGAAACACCAGTTGTAATTGGAAAGTCTGCATGTCCAAGGGCATTTAGATGTAGAGAACCACATACTTGCCCGTGTTGTACTAAAACTAGGCAGCCTACCTTACTAGGCAGCTATGGAGTAAGTGAAATTAACTAAAAATGTGAATAATCTCTCTTTTACTTTTCATTGACTATATTTGTGGTGCAGGTACTGTAGTAATCTAAGTAATTTGCTTGTAATTTGGGAACCTTTTATAAGAAGGAAAACTGCCAAGACGGAAATATATTTAAGGAACCGTCATGTTCCTTCATAGACAGGTTTTACTGTATATATATATATATATATATATATATATACACACGTATGTGTGTGTGTGTGTGTTTGTGTGTGTGTGTGTGTGTGTGAGAGAGAGAGAGTGTATATAGTGGAAGTAGAAAATTGTATTGTTGAATAAATCTTACGAAACGGTGTGAAGAATTCATTGTCATCATCATCGTCCTTTCAAGTATTAGGCCCAGTGGCCCGTTACGGTTTCCCGCCATCTCCGAAAAGGTCGACCCACAGATCTTCTGTCTCGAGGAATGTAGTGAAGAATTTGTTTTGGTATTCTGTGACGATCCATGCGCTGAATATGGGCTAGCCAATTGTTTCTATATTCTTGGAGGTATTCGGATATAGGTACGATGTTTAACTCTCTGGCTATTGTTGAATTTCTTTGGTGGTCTAGAAGGCTATAACCTGCAGTTCGTCGCAGAAATTTCATCTCCGTGGCTGTAATATGACGATCATCCTGAGTTCTGATGTGCAAGCTTCACTGCCATGAAGAATTCATTGTATTTTTCTATTTTATGTAGAACTAGCTAATATCCGCCTTGCGCTGATACGTCCAAATAAAGCAAATAAATTAAATGTGTTTTATGTTTAGTTGAATCAGTAAAAAGAAAAATTATTATAAATTTATATCGTAATAAATTTTAGATTCCCAGTGTTGATTACTAGATTGCTCGGGAATCTACTTATCTTGATCTTCTTTGCATAAATGAGCTAAAAGACAAAAATGGTTGTTGAGAGTTATCTGTAAAAAAATACCCGCTGTGCGCTGCTACGCTTGCCCAGGAATCTAGTCATCCCGACCTTCTTGGCATCAATGAGCTGAAAGATAAAATGGTTATTATGAGTTATCCGTAAAAGATAGACATGTGCTGTCACGGACATTTTGTAGATTTTGTTGAGATATTCAGTTCTCTTTACATAATTTTGGAGTGTATGTTGTGGTTTAGTCAGCGTAAGTCATTTAAGAGTGTAAAGAATTCCATATATATATATACACACACACTAGCGTACCCGGCAGACGTTGTCCTGCCCGAACGTTCAATTCTCATGTCATGGGCGGACGATAAAAATATGTTACTTTTTTACCATAAAATTCAGCAATTGGGACATAATTAGATATTATTAAATAATTCAGTGACAGCTGTTTCGGTACACTGTACCTTCTTCAGACATGTTAACAAATTATTGTGTTATTATTGTACATATCAGCTGATCTAAGCAATAATACAACAATATTTACTTAATGTTTTTAATTTAACAAAGGGGATTCATTCAAATCAAGTTGAGAATTTAACAGTTTGTTACTACTTTTCAATTTATTTATTTATTTCTACAGCCTCAAAAATATCTAACTTCTTACCCTTATCTCAAACATGTAAAATTTCAAAATTTGGATGGAAACAATGATTAATTGGAATAGGTGGTTAGCATATTTTGAATATTCTAAATTTCTGTCATATGCACTCATGTGTTCCTTTATCCGAGAGATAAAAGGTCTACCAGTTTGTCCTATATAGACATTGTCACATGTGCCACACTTCAATTTATATACACCTGATAATTTTTATTTTTTTATTTTGGTTTTATTAAAATTAAAAGTTTATGTACTTTTAGAATTCAAAACGCAATTTATCAAAACGGATGGCATCCTTCGATGTTCCATCTGCGAAGTAAATATTGCAATAGCCTAAAGAACTATAAATTGTCTCTTATGGACCCTATAAAGAAGAAAACATTTGTGCAAAATGATATGCATATTATATAAACTGAGTTCGTGTAACTGGTTTAAACCTTAATTCAATTGTTTCAGCAGCACTTTTTGCACCTTTTTGTATATATTTTCAGAACCTTTCCCCCCCTTTTACGACCAAAATTTGCACCTTAAAAACCTTTCCCTAGTTATCAGCTCAACATCAGAGCCACCTCCGAGACAACAAAACATTAAGATGAATCATACACTTATTCATACTAAACAAGGTGAATGTGATAATGATGATTATGATGGCCAGGAGAAATTCGGAAACCATTTGGGCCTTAACGTTTCCTGAAATTTGTCTTACAGGTGAGGAAAAACCCCACAAAAAGACTATCACTTAGGAAACTTGTCTCGACCGTGTATCGAACCCGGGCTCTCTGCGCGATGAGGCAGAAACAACGGCGGTGGACTTGATAACTATATGAAAGTGTAATACTCGGGAAGATTGAAGAATTTCAAATTATTTTCAAACCGCTTATACCATCCGACTGATCGATAAGGAAGACATTACTTTACTGTCTCCCAGGCATTAACAATCGTTCTTCAAACACACACACATATATATATATATACTCGTATAAAAGAGATCCTTCCCTTTGAGCTAGATTAACACATCATCTTGAAGCAGAACAAGCAAAATTTAACATTTGTATTCTCAGTTGGCGAACATCCGTAGTCTTGAGTCTTGTGATCTCTTCTGTGGTCTTTCAGGAAATTTTCCTTCAGGGAATTCATTTTGAATAGCAGTAACAATATTGACTTTTCCATTCTTTTAGTTATCTGGTTATTCCTGTGTTCTTCTATTTATTGAATAAGTGGTTGTACTTTTAGTTTCTCCCTAATATTCTCATTTCTAATATATTCATCTCTTGAACAACCTTTCACCGCCCGTAGGAAGTTCATTTCCGCTACCTGAATTTTACTTTTGTCTTTTTCTTTCAGGACCCAGGCCTCACTTCCGTACATCGCCACTGGTAGTGCTATTGTTCAGTAAAATATTAGCTGCGCCTCCTTTCAATATTATGAAATAGTAAACTCTTCCTCGAGTCCGGCGTAATGCTAGGTCGAGGGATGAGATCAGACGAAATCATTAATAAAGGCCTGCGATATTCATGATTGCTGACTGAGTAGACCTGTCAGCAGCTAGAATGAACTGAAATCAAATGAGTATTGTGGAATTAATTTTTGGCAGCAGAAAACGTGAGAATTCCTTAGAAAAACTTACCTTGATTCCTTCTCATCCACCAAGCACTCCATGTGGAGTGACCGAGAACGAGATATGGAGTGCGAATGAGTAAGCACTTGCGAACGACCCACATTTTACACAATAATACAACTATATTCGGAATTAAAAATGTGTGTTACAAACGCTATAAAATAAGTTTTATTAACTTCATACAACATTATACCAATATCTATCCATAGTAATTCTGCCCGATGGCAGGTCCTTCACTGCAATCATAGCATTTTCATGCTATGCTTTGCAGCTTTACTAGGAAATTGTAGGTGTGGTAGCTTCTCGTTGCTTTCCACACCGGTGAAGGATGATGATGATGATGATAATGATAAGGATGATGATGGCCTTATGACTTCGGGGACCGTTTGGGCCTTGAAGGTTTCCTGACATTTGTCCTACAGGAGAGGAAAAACCCCGATAAAAAAGCTCACCCAGAAAAACTGCCCCGACCGGGGATCGAACCCGGGCCCGCTGCGTGACAAGGCAGCACGCTACCTATTTAAAATGTATGACTAGAAAATTAATAGAAGAATATGATAAATGGGGATTCATTTTGAACATGAATAAAACAAAATATTTATGAATTCATGAACCAGAACAAAATTTAATTTGGAGACTCAGAAAAAATAAAATCTTGTAGTGAGATAACATATTTAGGAATTAAAATAAATACAAATGGAAGTTATGAAGAGGAAATAAGAAATAGAAATAATAAAGGGAAATTTGCAATTGCTTGCCTCAATGGAATGTTGTGGGATAAAAATGTAACTAATAAAAATAAAATGAATATATATCATACAATAATTGCTAAAAGCATCATTACTTATGGAATATAACTTTGGTCATTAACAACAAAAACAAATAAGTATATTTTGGCAACGGAAATATATTTTATACGAAGGGCAGCAAGAATTTCAAGAAGAGAAAAAAAAAGAGAATCTCGGTTATGAGGGAGAAAATGAAGATTGAAGACACTGTTTTAGATTATATGAAACCTCAGCAATTAAGATGGTAAGGACATGTCCAGCGAATGGAAGAGGATCGGCTACCAAAATGTGTTTTGGATTGGAAACCTGAGGGAAGGCGAGGCAGAGGAAGACCTAAAACCTCCTGGAGTCAGGGAATATATTTATACATGATGGAGAAACATGTTCAACCAGGAGATTGGATGGAGAGAGAAAATTGGCTATTAGGAATCGGACGATGTCAAAGACATTAATCAACCGGTGATCTGTCTAATATGGATTGGTACTGTATTTCATAAGTGAACTGCACTGCACGTCTATATAATAAAGAACCAAACTCGGAACTGAAGAAACACATGTGCGTGTTTCAAGTTTTATCGAGCGAGCAGTTTCTGTCCTGGAATATTTTAATGCTGAATCTTCGGGTTTTTAGTGCTTCTTCATCGAGATACGATTTCAAGGTACCCGCTCCACCCTCTAAGAAACACATTATACTTGTCTATAATGAACATTGTGTCAAATCGCCAGTGAATATTTTCAACTTTTTGCAAAAATAAATAGAAAAATTGTCTAGAAAGTTATAAGTTTTATTTTCTAATAAATAGGTTGTATTATACTAGTCTCACTAGATGTCAAAGGACAAGGAAATACTCTGCAGGACATTTGATTGTTTTCATTCCGATTCAATGTATATATCTCCTGCAGCGTCTGTTTATAAAACAATGGAATAGCGTCTTGCTGAGCTGTCTTTTGTTTCCTCGTGTGTGTATTGTTCCGGGGCAGCTTGTTCAAAATGAAGGTGCCGGAACAATTCAACAATAAGAACGCCTGGAATGAACAGGCACCGGATTTGCAATGTAATAGAAGGTATAAATATATAAATTAAAGATAAAGTTAATTTATTCAGTAAATGTAAAATAAAATAATCTAGGTTTAAATTCCCTGCGTTACTTATCAATTGTTACATACTGCATTCGTTACAAAAGGTCTACGTTGAAGAATAATTGTCTTGGTGTTGAATGTTTCATCTCTCCATGTTTCTTAGCTTATGTTGTTTCTACTATTTCGACGACCGGCCCAGTATGTCTTATGAGGATGTATTCAGATAGTATCGGGCTCTACTGTTCATACCCATCAACCAGAAGTTTTTATTTCGTGGTTTCCGTCATCGGTACGAATGTAGTGTTTGAATTTGATTAGAACTATTCCTTACTTGCTTTCTCATTTTTTAACGTCGTAAATAATAATTTGAGATGCATTAGCGCAATTCCAATACATTGTGTCAACGTACTACTATTCAATAAAGAACTTATTTTGAGAAAAGAAGCATAGAAATTCCAAATATAAATGTTGTGTTCGTTTGCGTTATTAGGTTCGATGCATTATTACTAGATGTTCCTTATATATAAGGGCAACACCTCCTGGATATCTGCCTCTATTTCCTTTTGTATGACTACCTTTAAAATACCTTTAAAATATGCTTTCATATTATTTATATTTACACATTCATTACCCTTTAACCATGTCTCTGATAAAGCTAATACATCCAAGGTCTCAATAAACTCCACTCGTTTGTCCATTTTACTAACCTATTATTTTATTATTAGTAATATTGAAAAGAAGAAATCTACAGAAAACTAATTATGTGCTCTGTAATTTACCTACGGTATATAATGTAGTACTAGGATAAAATTTATTAATTTATAAACACGTTTATAATGAGATAAAACATCTTCCTTTGCCCGAAGCTTTTAAAATGTCTATCTTCTTTCTCCATTTTTCTCTATCTTCCGATTCCAATTCTTCTCGACCTAGCTCCCTCATACCTCTTCTTACATCGTCCATTCAATTGATTATCGGCGGACCTCTCTTTCCCTTCCTAGGAGGAATCCATTCCAAAGCTTGTCTAGGTAATCTTTTCTCGGGCATCCTACGTATATGACCTACCATTCTAGTTGTCTGTGTCTCACAAAATCTAATATTGAATTTTGGACTTTCATTTGTTGTCTGATGATTGTATTTCTGATTTTTCCAATTTATAATGTCTAGCTGAGCGTCTAAAACAATCCATTTCAGTAGACATAAGCTTTAAACTCATATTTTTATTCATCTGCCATGTTTCTACACCGTATATTAGAGTGCTACTAATTATGAATTTATAAATTTGAAATTTGGTATCTATTCTCATGATCTCATCCCACAGAACTACGTAAAATATTGTTATTACTGATCTGTCTTTTTGAATACAATAAAATTAATGTTCATAAATATACTACATAAAGCAATAATGTGAAAATTTAGAGGAAAAAATTCTAGACTAATACATTAAGCAGGACAGTAATATTTCTATGTATTTGTCCTATGCATCACTCAGATATTTAACGTATTAATTTAAAATTGTTGTCTTACAAAGGTTACTTTCCTATTAGCAAAATATTTGAGTACAATATCAGGTATGTATCATACGTTAACGAACAGGTGAAATCCCATATCTTGCATATCTGAATTTAGATATTTATTTCCCTGGACCCTTAATAATGATTCTGTTGCTTATTTAAAATAATCAACAACTTTTACGTATATCATAATGATAAAAATCTCACTCGATCCACCTCAAGCGAAGAACAATACAATTTTCTAAAATCTTCAGTTTTCTTAATGTATTTTCAAATTCAGAAAGTAAAATTAATTACAAAATGCCATTATCTTCTAGGCGAATGGATGTACTGTGATAAATGCATTGAATATAGATTTTATTCATAAAACTATAAATGACATAATTATACTATAGTTTAAAATTATACGAAAAAGTAAAAATACATTTTCTTCAGCATTTGTTTTATTTAGTGACGTAGTCTTTAGGTGAGGTAAATTTAATCCTCTGTCTGGAACAAAGTGCTGATAATAATTTACTCTTTGCTGTATTTAAGCAGTGGTAAGGATTCCTGAGAAATTAGTATTATAGCAAGGGTTACAAAATGAACAAATGAGTGTGTATGTATAAAATAATTTGTCAGACATCGAACTATATCATATCTATCTCAGTTAAAGACATTGAAAAAAATATTACGTAACTTAAATTTCTTTCAGCAGTTCTCTCTTTAAAATCAATTAAGTCAACAGCAACTTTTGAGATATCATCTTGCGATGTTCTTAAGTCAACCTACAAAACCAACACAACTTTGTGTTAATTAACATAATTGAGTTTCAAGAGCGTTAATTAATTTTAGAATTAAAAGTAACCTTATTGCAGTTCTATGAGGTAAATACTGTTATCTAACACTTTGATTTCCAGAGTTCCATTTCTACCTGCAACTAGGAATCAAAGTGTATTTGAGAATTAAAAGTTTTATTTGAATTACATCAAATTAATTGAAAAGGACTAAATAACACTCTTTTATTGTAACTTGACAGCCTCCATCAGATACATCTAACAATAATACTGGTCAACAGTGGTTTTGTTGCCCTTGATATAAGATTAATTTCGGATATATTTATGCTCACAATTCTTGAAACTATGAATGATTTTGGAAGATTTGCTCTGTTTTTTTAATCTTTATTTCCTCTTTAGACTACAAAAATCGGAAAATATGAAAAAATAGAAGATATATTTATAATGTCAATTGTTTTTTTTAAAAGTTAGTATACCCCGACGTAAATAGAAAAATGTCGAAAACCTATGTCATATACTTCAGTTAAACGCCTTTTATAAGATCTTTTTCTATAATTTTTTAGAGCACATTCCGCACTTTCATGAATATATTCGTAAACTCTGCACTTGAAAACATAGAAATTCGCAGAGATATCCAGGGCAACATTTTTTTTTTTTTTTGTAGAGCTGTGAATCGTAGAAGTGTTGGATTAATTTCCGTTTATAACATAAAATATTTTGAGTATGTGTTTGAAAAGCCAGTTCAACTCGTAAGGACAATTGCATTCAACTTTCTTGATTGCTAGTAGTCTACCGTTCTGATCTAATAGTAACGTCGTTACCTCAGATACAGCTGGCTCGTGTTCGATCTCCGGACGGGAGAAATTAAAAAGATAGTGATCCCACTACAAGCCATAGGAGACCCTTGGGGTGGTAGGAGGTTAATGCCCCCACTTTTTTTCAGACAATTGGCACTTTATGACAGTAATGCATGTCAGCCGCCATTACCCCCAACAGGAGTCTGGTACTAATTTCCGTTAGAGGCTGAGTCGATTCCAAGGCTATAATTACACCAGAAGGTTCGAGTCAGTTTAAAAATCCTGACCTCACCGGGAATCGAATCCTCAACCTTCCGATTTGTAGCGTATTGCCTTAACCATCTACTCTACGGCTTGCGGGATAAGTTACCTTGCTGAAGTTATCCTTCAGCATTTTAACTCACCTGTAAAACAGATGACAGGAAACGTTAAGTTCCAGATAGTCCCCGAAAACCTTCAGGTCATTGTAAACGATAATATCATATACCCGTTATTTAGTATGATTGTTTAAGTAAATGGCGTATCTTGTCTTAAATGTTCGTGTTGCCTCGGAGGGTCCCCGGAATTCAAATGGAGAGAGTGTGTGTACTAGTAGCAATTTATTATTTATCGAAGGTTTAATTTGAAAACTTTAAGTCTAAAATATTCCTTGACCATTCCATGTTGCGAGTTTAAATATGTTTTCCTTTTTCCATTTCTTGTCCTTGAGTATTGCTTGGTCGTCAACGTGTATATCCTTCCGGTTTTGAATCTTTGGAGACTTGAAAGCAAGTTGATTTCCTACCAGTCGGTTGCTAGCCGAAAAGTAGTAAGTCCAGTGGTGGGGCTGCCACCTAAAGCCTCTGGACAGGCATGAAGGAGGATTAGCATTTACTTTAATCCTGATGTAACAGTTATACCGCTGTGACTCGGTCCCCAGAGCCTCGTTTGTTATAAACAGGTTGCATCACGTGAAGGTGAGATTGGGATTTAAGTAGGAGAATAGAATATAGAAACAATTGGCTAGCCCATATTCAGCGCATGGATCGTCACAGAATACCAAAACAAATTCTTCACTACATTCCTCGAGGCAGAAAATCTGTGGGTCGACCTTTTCGGAGATGGCGGGAGACCGTAACGGGCCACTGGACCTAATACTTGAAAGGACGATGATGATGATGAAGTCTAAAATAAAAAAGTAATTTGCGTCGCAATTCAAAATTGAGTGTGTAATCTAATATATAAAAATTAATGTTTATTTGTTTGTTCGTACTTTATGCGCGGCCAAACCGTTGATCCAATTGTGATGGGGCTTTTTGTAAAATGTTCAGGAGATTCCCGGGATGAACATAGGCTATAAGAGAGTTGTGATACTCAACACCTACACCCTTAAAAATCACCCTTGGTGGATGAAAACGTGAAAAAAGTAGCTCTTTGGACGCTTAAATGGCTTACGCTGCCTACTCCATAACAAATACACAAAATTAATGCGCACAGAATTGAATATCTCAAAAAGCTCTACAAAAACGTCCGCGACAGCATATGTTTATCTCTTACGGATAACTCACAATAACCATTTTTGTCTTTCATTGATGCCAAGAAGATCGAGACAGGTACGTAGATTCCTGTGCAAGTATAACAGCACATGGCGGGTATTCTTTTACGGATAACTCACAATAACGAATTTTGTCTTTTAGCTCATTTATGCCAAAAAGATCGGGATGAGTAGATTCTCGAACAACGCCGGGAAAACAGCACGGGGTATCTAAAAATAATTACGATATAAAATTTTCCTTATACTTATGTAACTAAACGTAAAACACATTAATTTTCGTATTTCAGCTCATTTATGTCAAGAAGGTCGGGATAAGTAGATTCCGGCAACGCCAGGTAATCAGCACGGGGTATCTTAAAATATGAATTTATAATTATTTTTCCTTCTTATTTAACTAAACATAAAAGCACATTAATTTTTATTTATTTAGGCGTAGCAGCGCACGCCGGGTATTAGCTAGTCAAATATATAAAGATGAATGTTTGTTTGGTTGTTCGTATTTTATATCGTTCATTCGATTGTGATAGGGCATTTTGCAAAATTTTCAGGAGATTCCCGGGATGAACATAGGCTATAAGAAAGTTGTGATACTCAACTCCTACACCCTTAAAAATCACCCTTTGTAGCGAAGAATGTTAAAGATGTAGCTTTTTGGACGCTTAAATGATTTACGCTGGCTAAACCAAAACGAATATACAAAATTAATGTACACAGTATTGAACATCTAAAAAACTCTACAAAAAAAGTCCGCGTAAACATATCTTTATCTTTTACGGAAAACTCACAATAACCATTTTTGTCCTTCATTGATGCCAAGACGATTGGGATAAGTAGATTCCTTGGCAAGCGTAGCAGCGAACGGCGGGTATTCTTTTACAGATAACTCACAATAACGATTTTCTTTTCTCAGCTTATTTATGTCAGGAAGATCGGGATAAGTAGATTTCCGAGCAACGTCGGATAACCAGCAGGGGGTATTTAAAAATAATTACGATATAATTTTTTCTCTTTTGCTTAAACATAAAACACATTCATTTTCGTCTTTCAGCTCATTTATGCCTAGAAGATAGGGGTAAGTAGGTTCCCGGGCAACTCCGGGTAATCAGCACGGTGTATATAAAATAAATACGATTTATTTTTTCCCCCTTTGCTTATTCAACTATACATAAAAGCACTTTACTTTTCGCCTTTCAGCTCATTTATGTCAAGAAGATCGGGATAAGTAGATTCTCGGGCAACGCTGGGTAATCAGCACGGGGTATATAAAATAATTAGGATATAAATATTTCCTAATACTTATTCAACTAAACATAAAAACAAAAACTAATTTTCACCTTTCAGCTCATTTATGCCAAGAAAAATCGGGAAACGTAGTTTCCCGGGTAATGCCGATCAATCAGCAGGGGGTATCTGAAAACAATTACGATACACATTTTTACTTTTACTTATTCAAATAAACATAAAAACACATTAATTTTCGTCTTTCAGATCACTTATACCAGGAAGATTGGAACACGTTCATACCCGGACAACATACTGTAATCAGCTTGAGGTATCTTAAAATAATTACGAAATAAATTGTACGCTTTGCTCATTCAACTGATCATAAAAACACTTTAATTTTCGTCTTTCAGCTCATTTATTCCAAGATGATCGGGATAAAGATTCCCGGGCAATGCCGGGTAAACAACACGGAGTATCGAAAAATAATTACGATACAAATTTTGCCCCATACCTATTCAACTAAACATAAAAACACATTAATTTACATCTTTCAGCTCATTAATGCCAAGAAGATCGCGATAAGTAGATTTCCTGTAAAGCCGGATAATTTACTCGGGGTATCTAAAAATAATTACATTATACATTTTTCCATAAACGTATTCAACTAAATACAAAAACACATTAATTTTCGTCTTTCACCTCATTTATGGCAAGAAGATAGGGGTAAGTAAATTCCCGGGAATCGCCAGTTATTTAGCACGGGGTATCTAAAAATAATTACGATATACATTTATATTTTTTTTCCTTTCGCTTATTCAATTAAACATAAGGAACACATTTTAATTTTTTCGGCGCAGAAGCGCACGCCAGGTGTTAGCCAGGGTTTTATACAATCTGGTTTTTTGTTTCGCGTGTCGGATATTTTGAGAGGTTTTTAATTTCGGAGATTCTGTAATACACTTCACAAATTTGCGTTGTACATTATTGTTTGCGCGATGATGTTTTCAAAATAATAAATAATAGTAAAATAATATCTTTGTTGGAAATATTTGCGTTCATTATAAACAATTGACTAACGTTATCAGTGTGGGCAATGTTTATTAGTTGAAACAACAGGAGGCCTTGAAAACAATTATTGATAACATGGCCGCAAGTACGTATTTATTGTTTTATATTGTTTTAAATAAAGTTCAATTCATTTAAAATGCAGTGATTTGTTTAGTATAATGTATATTAACTCTAACTTTTTGGATATTTTCTGTATATACATTGTACACAGTTTACATAGAGGACAGTGGTTTTACTTCCCACACGAGGGTGTAAATGTAATATTACAGTAGGCCTATAGTTATTTAGGTTGGCGACCCCGAAATGTAGGAAGTTGAACTTTCAGTATTGGTCGCCATTACTGGTAAGTACGACAAACGCACTATCGCGCAAAAAATAACATTTCTTAGTATTTTGTATTCTTTCATTTACCTGGATATTATTATGTTTATATAGTCCATTTAAACACGAGTCCATAATTTTTTTTCAGTTATTGAAGTAATGACAATTTTATTATTTGGGACTTGCTGATAGTAAGTGCTAATTCTAACAAAACTATCTCAGTCTTATTCAAATAAGTTGAATGACCAAATAATGAATTACCTTAACCTTAAATTGGCGAAACAATAATTCATTCTGCCAGTTATTTATATATTCCGGACCGCAAAGAAAACAAAATCATCTAAAACTCTATGTATTATTGCACATTACTATCTAATTCGATGCAAATGTAACTCATTTGTTTTTCTATAGTTTTATATCTTCTTCTTCCTTCCAAGTATTAGGCCAAGGCCTGTTACGATCCTATAGAAAATTTTCCCTTATGGGAAATTCTCGTATAAGACTTGAAAGCATAATAATAGTCCCTTCGATTGGTTGCTGGCCAAAGGAAGGCAAGACCAGTGATGGGGCTGCCATCTTATAGCCTCTGGTCAGGCTTTTCTGGAGAAGAAAAGAAAATAAAGGAAAGACGAAATGGAAAAAAAGGAAGGACTCCCTAGCCCTCGGATGCCCTAATAGCTTTGGGGTCGAAAAAACAAGTTAACCAAGAGAGGTTAGATAGTAAAGTTAAAAGAGTGCAAAACACAAGTAAGTGGAAGAAATGTTTTGCACAGCTTAGGCACCTTGTGGTCGCCATCCACATATCCCCTAGATGAGGACCTATAATCAAATATATGTACCTTTGTCGTTTATAGACTTCTAAACCGTTCAACCGATCTTCGTGAAAATTTATAGGTACAGGACTTCAGATTCGGCAAGTGTTTAGCTGTTCTAAAATCGTTAGGTGTAGGAGTTCACTTGAAACGAAATTTTAAAAATCGCTCTAGCAATAGCAGTTTTCAATGTTACACAAACAAAACTCAGAATATCATATTAAAGTAGACCGTGGTATGTATTTTCCAAAAATCAGTGAAATCCAACCATTAGAAGTGAGGGTTTACCTGAATTTTGAAATTAAAAATTTACTCTGGCAACCGCCATGTTTTGTTTGTATCAATGTATACCATATAATTAATTAACCCTCAATATTAAATTTATTAAGGCGTAGCAGCGCAGGCCGGGTATTAGCTAGTTACTAATAAATTTGGTCAGAAGCATTTTGTTTCATATTATTTTATGTGCGGTGAATCTACGATAAGGAAACCACGGCTTTATTTCTCTTCTGATGGAAGCCAGACTCAGAAATTTTACTCTCTGTTAAACTCCATCAACTCTGGCTGGGTTTCAACCTGCGAACCTCGAAATTAGTACGAGTATGGCAATTAATAGTCCACAAGGACCGACATATTTAACTGTGAAAGAGTTGCCTTCAGTTCGTCTTGTGTTGTTTTAGCTGTCATTCCAAATATTTACTTATCTATATTATATTTTTAATGTTGAGTAAAGCCCATTCTTTACTCCTAAAGACAAAATACAGACAATAAGTGAACTACTATTGACAAATCCACCAGACAGAGAACATTTCCATTTCTCATATCTTACAGCAAATGACGTAAAGAAAACTCTCAAACGAATAAAAACAAAAGCAGAAGGTACTGATCGTATAAATGTCACTCTACTCAACAAAATAATCGACGTTATACTACCTACCATAACTCATGTTTTCAACTCCTCACTACAAACTTCTATATCCCACATTATGGAAGCAAGCAATTGTACGCCCGTTTCCAAAAGTAAAAACTCCCTAACTCCTAACGATTTTCGACCCATTAGTATTTTACCTAACCTTTCAAAAGCTTTGGAACGATTAGTCCATAAATAACTGACTACCTAACTGAACATGACTTTTAGATCAATACCAATCAGGCTTCAGGACAAGACACAATACAAAAAAATTAAGTAGGAATTAAGCTTCTCTCAAAAAATAAATAAAAAGTAAAAAATCTTATTCTTCTGAAAGTACAGACCAATAATAATAATAAAATAATAATTAATACCAATTCTAATTGGAGGGTTTGGAAATTGGTTAGTCCCATTAATACTGGGAGCAAATACTGCTCTACTAAATATATGTGAAGACATACGCGAAGCATCTGATAATCGAAAACTTACTATTCTTACACTACTTGACTTTAGTAAAACATTTGGCACGGTAGACTTGGACTTATTGTTGCTTAAACTAAAAACCCTCACACTTTCTGACAGTGTCACGCAATGGCTCAACTCCTACCTTCGTGAGCGCCAGCACTATTTTGTAGGAAATTCTACATTATGCTCTTCTTGGACCTACCGTAAAGCTGGAGTTCCACAGAGTTCGGTGCTCGGCCCATAGCTTTTTTCAATCTATATAAGTGACATATCTGACTCCCTAAAACATTGCAAGCATCATTTATTTGCGGACGACATGCAGATCTACTTTCACTCAGACAGATATTCTTTAAATGACGCGGTAATCAAAATTAATGAGGACCTTGACTCGCTAACGGCATGGACAGAGAAATATGGACTTCAATTAAATCCTAGAAAGTCTCAAGCAATAATTATGGGTCATCAGAGACTATTATCCTCAATTAACACAAATGCAGTATTACATGTGTCACTTAATGGGGTTCAAATCCCTTATAGTGAGACAGTAAAAAATCTAGGAGTATTTATGGATACAAATTTAATTTTGAATAAAAAATAAATAACATTTGCAAAACTATCTTCGTACTAATATACTCATTAAACCATTATAAGAAATTGTTTACCGTTTGCTCTAAGGAAAAGTTAGTAGAAACACTTGCAATGCCCCATTTTGATTATTGTGATACTCTTTTTACTGACGTGAATACTGTTCTTACCCAAAGACTTCAACGTGTTCAAAATTCTTGCATACGTTTTATTTGTGGTATACGCAGATTTGATCACGTTACACCATCCCCTGCAACAATTGTCATGGCTTCGTCTGAAAGATCGTAGAACCATCCATTCCCTATGCTTTTTCTATAAAATATCACACACATCATTACCTTATTATTTATCACACAGCCTCACTAGACTCTCTGATACACATCCATTGGATACTCGATCCCTTGAGCACATTGTCCTTTATATCCCTCCTCATCATACTACCTATTATTCGAAATCTTTTACAAGTTCTCTTGCTAGAACATGGAATTACCAACTTTACAGTCTTTCAGAAACAATTTCACAATAAAATTATTAACAGAAAACAACTCACTAATATTACTTTTTAAAAATTAATAATTTGTTTTTTCATTATTTAATAAAAGTAGTTTTAAGATTTGTTAATATATTTACCTAATGCCTTGTATAATAAGCGATATATTAATTCATTATAGTTTATTACTTTCTTTGTATTTTTTCTTTCTTCTCTTTTTGTGTAGAGCCTATAGTAGATTCTAGCTGTTATTCCTTTCTGTATTCATTCTATCATTAATTTAATTTTAATTGTATTTAATTTTATTGTATTATTAGACATTATTTTTATTATTATTCAATTTGACAGATAATTAATTGTTTAGTATGTACTATTATTGTATTTTTTTTGTATTTATATGTAACATATGTTTGTCCTGGTGAGTGGAAGAAAAGGCCTCATGGCCTTAACTCCACCAGGCTAAATAAATCTATTCTATTCTAAAGTTATATTTTTCTCTTTTAGCTTATGCGCAATACTTGAATTAATTTATATAAGTAATAATAGTTCGCAATACTAAACTATTGAAATGCATGGTATTATGCATTACAGGAACTCTTGTCCGAACTTCTCTCAAAACGTTAAACAGAATATATATAGGCCTATATAAACTGATATTCTCCCATTTATATTAAATAGATGGGAAACATGGACTCTTATTTTATGGAAGGAGAAAAGATTACGAGTATTTGAGTTCGTAGCCTGCGATGGAGAATAAAACAGGGGCATGAAAGCTTCTTGTAGGAAAACCAGTGGGAAAACACCCAGTTGGTAGACCAAGAATGAGGTAGGAGAATAACATTAACTATGAATTGAGGGATGAACAGACAGGTGAATGGAGAAGACTACATAACAATGAACTACATGGTCTTTATAGGAAGCCAGATATAATAAGAACAGTTAAGTCCCGTAGACTGCGATGGGCAGGACATGTTGCGCGTATGGGGAATGAAAGACGTGCATGGAAACTTCTTGTAGGAAAGCCAGAAGGAAAACGCCCAGTTGGTAGACCAAGAATGAGGTGGGAGAACAACATTAACTATGATTTGAGGGAAGTAGATTATACAGGGAATGATTGGAAAGCATTAGCTCAGGATAGGGATGTATGGAGAGCTTATGTCCGTGCGGCCATGAACCTACGGGTTCGATAGTGCCAGTGACTAAGTAAGTATGAATTGAGGGAAGTAGAGTATACAGGGAATGATTGGAAAACATCTCAGGATAGGGATGTATGGAGAGATTATGTCCGCGCGGCCATGAACATACGGGTTCGATAGTTCCAGTGAGTTAGAGTTAGTTAAGGACATACGGTTCTGTTGGTTAAAAATATCTCGCTAGATCACATAAAATACATAAATATATCTGCCAAAAGAGTGTTCAAGAAAATAATATGAATTTGTGTTAACATAATTTAAGTTGTCTTGGACTGTGTTGAATTTCTTAATATTTCTGCAGAAGCATAGACGTTCATCAATATAACTAAATTGCAGATCAGTAAAATACCTATATTATGATCACTTTTGATATTACAAATGTAACAAAAACATACAAGATGATAGCGATCTTGAGTTTAAACAAAAAAGTCGATTTTTCTAGGTATATAGATGCGATATATTCTTTATTAAGAACCGCTGGCTTTCTTAGACTTAAGGGACCTTCGGGACTTGGAAAATCTGGTAGCGTGATTTCTCTAGCCGAGCGTTAGTATGAGGATGTACAGTTATATATGCATATGTGTTTTGAAGTAAACAAATGGATTCTTATTTTAACTATTTTATTACTAAAGTATAATAATTACAATCCCTAAGTATTCTAAGCCTATATTAAAACTACAGTACTTTCTGGGGTTTGAGAGAGTGGGAGTTGTGGAATTTATAAATCTACCCTAATCTACATGTTTAAAAATGTTATGTCCCTTTTGGAAATTTAATATCAAAATAGTTAATTGTACTTGATTCCCTTCCAAAAATCCTAGCATTTTGTTAAGAAAAATGGTAGCTTACTCATCCACCAGCACCTCTTGTTTGCACACACAGACAGACACGAGTCCTTCACTTCCCCAGGGTTATATACTAAGTTTTTTACCTATAGTTACCCTAACTGTACTGGCATACATAGTAACATTCCACTCTAAAAGTAGAGATTTACAGTAAACTTCCTTGCAAACCCTGTTCTGAAATATATTATGTCTAAAACTTCAACTTTATTTCAACAGATTTTTATTTGCATAATTGAAACAATCTACAAAATAATTAAATATCTATGTAAAATACTCTATGTATTCATAACATTCTTAAAATATGAAAAAGTTTAAAAGTAGGGCGCTTTTTGAGAAAGAAGTGCTTATGAACTTTTTGGACCAATTATAAAAAAAAAACATGTGCTTACTAGATGTCCTGCAAATCACAAAATGCGTTTCAACGAATTACCGTAATAAAAAGCAGGTAAAATGAATATTGATTATCTCTTTGAACATTAGTTTATACATAAAAATCAATAATTGAACTAGAAAAAATAGTTGCTTATAACACGCAATTGGAGATTAGCCATATGCAAGGTACAGTAGAGAAGAAAATCAAGCAGGTCACTACTTTATTAAAACCTATAAAACCTACTTTTAGTTGTACAATATCCATACTTCAGTCCGTCGCCGTGGCGTAGTCGGTAGAGTCCCTACCTACCACTCCGGCGACCCGGGTTCGATTCCCGGCGGGGTAAGGGATTTTAAATCTCTACCTTGGTTCTGGATGTGTGTCCTGTCCCACCATTAATGCTCAACTGAGTGCACATTTCCTAATAAAAGAAAAATATCCATACTTCCTTACCTGAATGTTTAATTTTGGAGGATATTTAACTCATGCCACAAATGGGAATCAATGACCAATCACGTTTCAATTAATTATGTTTTACAACCACTGACAGTCCTGTTTCACCTCGCTATTTATCGAATTATGTTTACCAAAATAAATAAAGCTCCTCCTTTTTAATATTCAGAACAGGTCAGAGTGACTATCTTTCTAACAAATAAGTTAAATATAGCAAATAATGAATAGATTCCTTCGAACTACACATTTGATAATTGTGTGTTCAATAATTGTCTTTTTAAATAATGATTTTACTGAGTTGTTTCCAAAAAAATTAATAACCTTTAATGTTGGTTATAATATACAGTTTGATGTGTTTCATTTTTTCTCCACTAGGGTGCATTATTACAATATTCCGATCTTAGTGGGTTATCTATTTGGCAATAAATAATATGATCACGTTGCAGTGAATAAACATAACCATACATTTCTGATTTGTTTTCAAACATCGCCGTTTACATTAAACATATACATATTTTAAAGTACCGGTAACTACATTTAAATAGTGATTTTTTAATAAACAGCTTAATTTTATTCGTTAAATAGTCCTAACAAATGCCACTCTTGATTTCGAAATCCTCTAGGTAAGTTCGGAAATCACTCGTGGCGATACTTAGGTAAATAAATCCATGGCTAACACTATATTTACTGTTTCACACTTCTAAATGCTAGTGCTTTTCACGGAGAATCTAATTGCATCTCGAACTACATTACGACAAAAAAGTGGCCGAGACTGTTTTTTCCCTGTACCTTGTATATCAAATCAAGAAAGAATAAAAATCAATAAATAATACTACTATATACTGTCCGGGGAACCGATTGAGACTAAAAACTAAAATTGTCAGGGAATTAGTAAGAATACTGCTACAATTTAAGAATTAATTATTTTACATTTTAAAACTTTTTGTTGTAATAATTAAGGGTCTCTTATGTGTGTTGTGATGTGAAATTAAATATTATTAATAACCAAAATATATAACAACGAAAAATACACCGTCCACAAACATTTTTAATACCATATTACATCATGTATATTCAGCGAATCTTCACTTGGCTTAGTATATGGCTGGTCGAATTTTGTTTCAACTGTTTTTTCGTCTATTGCGTTACAAAAGCAAATCAATTTCAATGAGTTTAGAAATACTATAATTTATTAGCATTAATTAATATAACTACAAAAATGTTCGTCGGCGAAACATTGTGAGAATTGTTTAATGATTACTTTAACTATTTTATTTACATAGATTTTTTTATCCTTCTGTTCTAGACTTGCAGCCAATCAACCAATGACTGTTTATAAATACTTATACTATAAATTCTGGGGATAGAAGTGTTAAACTGATATATATATATATATATATATATATATATATATATATATATATATATTTCAGTTTAACACTTTTATGAAATATATATATATATATATATATATATATATATTTCAGTTTAACACTTTTATCCCCAGCATTTATAGTGTATTATATATATATATAATATATATATATATATATACTTACTTACTTACTCACTGGCACTATCGAACCCGTAGGTTCATGGCCGAGCGCACATAAGCTCTCCATACATCCCTATCCTGAGCTAATGTTTTCCAATCATTCCCTGTATAATCTACTTCCCTCAAATCATAGTTAATGTTATTCTCCCACCTCATTCTTAGTCTACCAACTGGGCGTTTTCAATCTGGCTTTCCTACAAGAAGCTTCCATGCAAGTCTTTCATTTCCCACACGTGCAACATTATATATATATATATATATATATATATATATATATCAGTTTAACACTTTTATCCCCAGAATTTATAGTGTAAGTATTTCTAAAAAGTCGTTAGTTGATATATACATATATATATATATATATATATTTTTTTTTTTGTTCTCCCATTTATATTAAATGGATCCGAAACATAGACTCTCATTTTTAAGGAAGGAGAACATATTACGACTATTTGAGAATAAATTTCTTAGAAAAAATTTTGGACGAAAGAGAGATAAACAGACAGGCGAATGGAGAAGACAACATAAAAATGAGCTACATAATCTTTATAGGATACTTACTTACTCACTGGCACTATCGAACCCGTAGGTTCATGGCCGCGCGGACATAAGCTCTAAATACAACCCCTATCCCGAGCCAATGCTTTGCAACCATTCCCCGTAAAATCTACTTCCCTCAAATCATAGTTAATGTTGTTCTCCCACCTCATTCTTGGTCTATCAACTGGGCGTTTTCCCTCTGGCTTCCCTACAAGAAGCTTTCATGCACGCCTTTCATTCCCCATACGCGCAACATGTCCTGTCCATCGCAGTCTACGAGACTTAACTGTTCTTATTAAATCTGGCTTAATCTTTATAGGATACCAGATATAATAAGAACAGTTAAGTCTCGTAGACTGTGATAGGCAGGACATGTGGAACTGTGCATTCTATGCAACTGCCCAGGGGAAGAAATGGCTAACGAACACCTCAACAATTGTATTAGCCGTCAAACAGGAAACTTCCAAAACTTTAAGTAGCCTACTGGAGAGCAAGACTGTTAATAATCTCCGTCTTAGTTTAGGCCTAAGCATATTAGACACTAATCAATCAACCTATCAGCATTTAATAACCTATTTAATGTCTTACACTAAAACCGAGAAAACGGCATTTATTGAACTGGGTAGTAATATTAACCCTTCACAGTAGTAATATTAATACTTCACAATGTATCTTATAAGATATATTGATTTTATTTATGTATTATTATTTATAAAACAATACAAAAACAAATGAATATAAATTACTTAATTCTGTGTCAAATTACCTAATAATAATAACTTAGAGTTTTATATCATTGTTTTCTTTGCGGCCCGAAACACTTGATTAACTGGCACGAGAAATTATTGTTTCGCCAATTTAAGGGTTAATACTCTCGTTTAATTTGGCATTTATTTTCTTAATGTGTATGTAGACAGCGTGCTGCCTTATCACGCAGTGGGCCCGGGTTTGATACCCGGTCGGGACAGGCTCCTGGGTGAGTTTTTTCTGGGTTTTTCCTCACCTGTAAGCCGATTATCAGGAAGCTTAGGGCCCAACCGTCCCCGAAAATCGTTCGGCCATGATCATGATTCTTATAATTATCATCATCATCCCTCACCGGTGTGGAAAGCAACGGGAAGCTACCACACCTATAAGTCTCTAGTAAAACTGCAAAGCTTAACATGAAAATGCTATTACTTCAATAAAAGACCTGCCCCCGGGCAGAATTACTATTGAATAGAACGTGTATGTGTTATGTATTACCTATGATGCTAGATAATTTAATGTATTAACTTTAGATAAGAATTACCGTTAGTTTTGTTGTCATAATCTGCGATACATTTTTGTGTACTTTTTTCTACGTTTACATCTAAGTAAATTTTTAGCAGATACGTCTGAATTTCTATATTACATATTAACTCACTATTACTATTATCATGAATATTGTGAACGTTTCAGTGTCAGACTCTATTGAACTTGTTCATCTCTCTCAAGGTGAGACTATTCCATCTACCAACTCTCATTGGCATTATCTCCTGTTAAAATTAACTTAATCGGCATAGTCCAAAACCTTGTAAGTGCCATTCATATCTAAATACAGATTGTTCTTGGTAATTTTCCTACCTGCGAATTGAAGAATGAAGCTAATAGCAACAGTGAAATGTATTTCTTATTTCAGTACATTATATTCGTGAAGATATTTGACATTATGTTCACTATTTGTACTTTGTTTTTGTTATGAAATACGTTTATTAATATAAATTTTGGGTATACAAAGCAAAGAGATGTTTTAAACATTATATATATATATATATATATATATATATATATCTATATGTTCGTTTCTTAAACTTTTTTTAAAATCCCTAAATAATTAAAGCATTGACATGGGAAAGGTAGTAAGTCATAAAAAAGTAAATTTTACAGGGGAAGCAAAAACAATTTTCTCAACATTAATTTTAATATAATTTTGACACTACTATACAAGAAATTATATTTACAAAATAGTTACAAAATGTCAATATATTGGGTTCACAAAACATATTTAATTTTAAAAGTGTAGTTTTTTTTTTTTTTTGCTTCCCCTGTAATATTTGATTTTTATGACTTACTACATTTCCCATGTCAATGCCTCAATTGTTGCACGCCTGATTGCATTCTAATCTTTTATATTTCGGTTACTGAATATTTGATTAATTATTGATCTATTGGGCTTAAAGTTATACTGGCAATACCCCATAATTTCATCTCTCATGTAGTTAATATTGCTTAAAGACTTATTGAATGTTTTTTTTTTCATGTGAGCCACTTCATGTCGGCTGCCCACAATTGCTCATTCCATATGTTTTTAACCACTTTCCGTATCAGAAGTCCCAATCCTTGACGCGCCATGATTGGTGACGGAAGCCGTATGAAACCTACATAGTTTAACCGATCTTATGTATTATTTTCTATATGAAAACGTTGCTGTATATCAACAATTGAAATCCATTGAAGGGCCTATGGGGTGTAGTGGTTACAGTGCTTACCTGTTTATCATGTTGCAGATTCTAACTGGTCCGGTGTATATATATATATATTATATATATATATATATATATATATATATATATACTACATTCATACACAAGCCTACATACTTTAGTAAATATGTACTTTTTAAAATTAAGTTAACATAATTAACATCTAATATTAAATCAGGCTTTTAATAAAAAAACGCCAGAAATAAACTGTTGAGTGTTTATAAAATAGAGGCCAATAAATATAATTCTACTTTTTAAAGTAAACATAATATGCATACTCGTATTACACCTCTCAAAATATTGGAAACCGTTTGAATATCCTGTATTATTTTCAAAATTGATTTATTAATATTATTTTCGCCCCTTTATCAGTGACGATGCTATCTTTGAATATAAATATTACATATAATATTATTCAATATAAGCAATAAATCGGTATGCTGCTAACCTGAAGGTCGAGAAATCTAGTCGCGGTGGGGTCAGAATTTTTAAACTGACCCAAACCTTATGGCGACACCATCACCATAGATCTGGGGTCAGCTCAGTCTCTTACTTTAATGAGTCCCAGACACTTGCTCTGTGGATAAACACTGCCGTCACGCAGCGTTGAGAACCCCAAGTGACGATTGTTTAAAAAAGTGGGAGCTTTAACCTCCAACTACCTCAAGGGCCTCCTATAGCATGCAGTGTGATTACCTTACCTTATAAGCAATACATATCGAAATGTAAAATATACAAATAATATACGCCTTAATTAATTTAGTGCACATTAAAATATGCAGTGTCCTTTATGAAATGATGTGTAGATCATGATCGTGACTTCAAAACATATAATTAATGCTTTAATCCTTAAATTTGCAAAACAATATCTCGTGTCATTTAAATGTGGCGGACCGCACTGAAAACGAAATCATACATAACTGTTATTATTAGGTATATTGTGTAATTCCACACATATTTCTGTAATTTATTATCAGCTGTCTTTTGTTTTATTAGAACTGTTAGATAAATTAAAACAATTGATGCATCCTATAGGATACATTGCGAATTTAAGGGTTAAGATTTCTAAACGTATGAGGACAGACGAACGCATTTTAGGAATCGATGTAAAGAGTTTAGATTTTTGTTTATTTTCTTAATCCTATTGGAAACTGAGAATCATAATGTATTATGAAATAAAAAAGTTCAGTTTTCTTTTGATGTTGCTGAACCTTGGAATAGAATGATTGCCAAGAAAGTACCAAAATATTACATTGTTTGAGAAACAGAAGTTTTGAGAACCTAGACCTCGAGTGTCCATTACCTCCCTGCGGTGCACTTACACCAAACTTGTGTGTAGAAATGTGGGTATCTGGTGATCTCTCCTTTATTTATCATTTTGTAGCGCACGTTGTAACATCTGTTGAGATTTTCCAGAAACATGTGCAGTATGGCACAATAAGGTCATTTTTTGTTTAGATCATCTAAAATATAACACTGGTCGACATGATTTTTGCCTCATGAGTACCAATACTTGTACTTAATGTTTTTGTATCGTGTTTTCAAATATGTATTCGGAATTTCTCCATCACCCACAGTTTTTCTATTTCAATTTCAATTAATGATTTTAAATAATCATTTTTTAATAAACATTTATTTGTCCATTTGTCCATTGTAAAATAAAACCAAATGAGCTAACTCAGGAGATTTCAGCAATGGAAAAGAGATATCAAGGCAAATACAATCCTAATATACTGGCCGACAATTGTTGGACCATCAAGAGGGATACTCCATAGGTGAAATATAGCAGAAAATCGTCATTTCTTACTTTGTAGGTGAGTCCGAATGTTCGAATATTGTGTAGTTACGACTGTAGAAAATATTAAAATGTTTGAAATTATAAATTCCTGTCTCTCGGAAACCTTGCGAGATGAAGAAAACCCGATATCATATTTGAATTCAGGAGAAAACATACTATCAGAATCACATATTTTTCTTTCTGAGACAAAAAAAAAGTTTCTTTTGTGCTGCTCAGTGTTAATGTTTCAACACTGTACTAGTAGTTTACAATATAATAACATCACTTCTCACTACAGCTTTATTTTCTACATGTACACTTATTCAATAGCATGAGTACAAACTAGGATAAGTTGGACGAAGTTGTCTGTAAGAAATAAGTATAATAAGTTGCTCTAAAAATATTACTATTGATTTAAAAAGTATCATATTTTTATTCTTGACCTCGAGAGTATTCCAATAAAATATAGTCATGTTTCGCGGAACTGTGTGCTCAAATGATCATGAATGTTTAGGAATCAAAGAAGAGGCCATATAGAAACTTTTTTATATACAAGATATGAGAAGTTATCTTCTTACCACAATATTGACACCAGGTCACAGGATAAATCGGATAACAATTAGTCTTCATAGCACTTCCTCTTATTCTGCTTCTTTCACAGTAGCCTCTGCCCGCTCCTGGAATTTCCTTCATCAAAATATCAGGGGTCGCCAACACTTGGTACTTTTAAGTTACGCTTATACAGTTACCTGTTGTAAAATAATTTTTCCGGAGAGTTAAATTATTTATTCTATGTTATTAATAGTTTTTTCCCCTAATTTTTTTATCTTGTACATTTTTATATTTAATTTGTTAAATCTTGATTAAATGAAATATCTTGTAAATAATAATTATATTGTAGACATACTACGTAATAATTATTTTTGTCGTAATTAAATGTTAGAATCATTTTTGTATTTTTATAACCTGGTTGAATGGTAGACCAGGCCTTAATGTCTTAACTTTAACAGGTACATTAAAGATATTATTATTATTGTTATTATTATTATTATTATTATTATTATTATTTTATTCAATCTCCCAGATTGTAATTTAGACATTTCTGGTGGTTTCTATTGGCATTGGCTTAATTGTAACCCACTTCAGAAGTTGGGGCGTCTAGACGACGGAGTTACGTTACCCCGATGATATGATGGGTTATAAATGATAATGAAACGCCAGTAGAGTTCTTAACTTTTATTTACAATAAAATGTATATATATATATATATATAAAATTGCGGACAATCGTGCAAAATTAATTAATTGGCGTATTGCGCTAATGACATTGTCACTTTGGAAGACAATTCCAGATGATATCTTGTACACTTTAGTCCGCACAGTTTACATCTGCAACTGTTCTCGATTTGATGGTGACATTCACACACACTTTGTGATGGAAGCCGTGGACTGCATAGTGGTTTATCTGGTGCCTTAGTTCCTTGTTTGGTCCACACCACCTCCACTCTATCATGGCAGGCGTACCGTAGAAGTCTTTAGGAATGACATCCCGCTTCTGTCTTCTATCTTGCATCTGTTGTTCGTAAGCTTTAGTGGATGGCAGGTAATAGCGCATTCTGAGGTCTTCCAGGAAGAACTGTTCTCTTGCTAGTACATAGACCAGGGAGTGAATTTAGAGACTGCTAGAATTTTCTTTAGAAAGGAGGCTTTCCCAGATTTTTAAATCACTTATCTTCAAATGTTCC
Organism: Diploptera punctata; assembly: GCA_030220185.1. Lineage (NCBI taxonomy): Eukaryota > Metazoa > Arthropoda > Insecta > Blattodea > Blaberidae > Diploptera > Diploptera punctata. Next base: position 2,981,833 of record JASPKZ010009800.1, on the reverse strand, counting down.
CAAACTATCTCTATCCCATATGCTATTATTGGCATTATTTTTGCATTGAAGAGTTGCACAGCTGTGTCTTTGATAGTAGGGCAGGTTATTTTATTTCATTCATGCCTCCTAGAGCCGCTGCTGCTCTTTCTCTGACGTATACATGTTTACATGTAGATCTGTCGGCCTCAGTTGGCTAGTGGTTATGTTTCTTGCCTCTATAGTCCCTAGGATCACGGGTTCAAACCTGCCGGCATCGATGGATTTTTTACGACTGATAAAACTTCAAGCAATAAGTCTCCGGAGGGACTTTAAGCTGTGAGTCCCGAGTCTAAAGATTTTTAGGCTCTTAATAGAACGTTAAGCCTGAATAAAAATACCTCTATGTAAAATTTACCGACTATCATCATCCTAGTTGCTTACAATATGTCTCATTGCGTCGGCATGTTGACCGCATACCATTCATGACATCTGTAACGAAATAAGCTTGAATGAACTAACTTGATATCAATCCATCCATAGTAATTCTGCAATCATAGCATTTTTCATGCTGCTTTGCAGCTTTACTAGGGAATTGTAGGTGTGGTAGCTTCCCGTTGCTTTCCACACCGGCGAAGGATGATGATGATGATAATGGTATGGATGATGATGATGGCCGGATGATATTTCAGGGACCGTTGGGCCCCCTACGCGTCCTGACATTTGTCTTACAGGTGAGGAAAAACCCCGAAAAAACCACACCCAGGAGCCTGTCCCGACCGGGAATCGAATCCGGGCCCGCTGCGTGACAAGGCTGCGCGCTACCTCGAGACCACAGCGGTAGACAACTTGATATAGTAAGTCCTAATTAAGGAGAGGCTAATCAGCTGTCCATACATCCCTATCCTGTTTCCTCCAAACATCTCCTACATAGTTCACCTTCTCAAATCATGGTTAATTTAATTTTCCATAGGCCTATATATCTACAGGGGCATCTCATTACTTTCAACTTCGTACAAAATTCTAACAAATATATTAGTAAGCAGACTTACTCCCTATATTGATGACATTCTAGGAGATCATCAATGTGCATTTAGAAGAAACAGGTCTACAATAGATCAGATTTTTAGTATAAGACAGATTTTAGAAAAGAAATGGGAATATAATGGTACTGTACATCAACTGTATGTAGACTTCAAAAAAGCATATGATTCAATTTAGAGGGAGAAGTTATATAGTATCCTGCTGGAGTTCGGAATTCCTAAAAAGTTAGTTAGACTTACACGAATGTGTCTAAATGGCTCAAAGAGTAAGGTGCGTGTAGGCAAACAGTTTTCAGACACTTTTGAAATCCAGAATGGGTTAAAACAAGGAGACGAACTATCTCCTCTACTATTTAATTTTGTACTAGAGCATGCCATTAAATCTTTAGAGAATGAGGAAGGCTTACAACTGAATGGCGTTAATAAGCTGTTAGTTTATGCTGATGATGTAGTATTATTGGCCGATAGCGAGGAGATACTAAAGGCCAACACGCACACACTATTGAGTAACACAAAGAAATTAGGACTGGAAGTAAATATCAGTCCCTCCATGGTATCTTTACCTTGTCGTGGTGGAGTGGCTTGTGTGCTTAAATGATCCTGAGAGCTATGCCGGCGGTAGCATTGCTGCCGATAGGGTTACCCATGCCGGACTGGTCGAAGGTGATAAGCCAGACGAAATAAGTACCTTGGTCGAAAGAGTGACGATCTTTCACCGTAAAAATACAACCGTCAAGAAATGCGGACATGGGTTCTACTGGGGTAAAATTTTCCGGAGGTCAAATAGTCCCCCATTCGGTTCTCCGGGCGGGGACTACTTCAGGGAACCCATGCCAAAGGCTCAAACACAGGGACATGTTCCTAGGAACATGGAATGTTAGGACTTTATACAATAGCGGGGCACTAGAGATATTAACGCGGGAATTGGATAAATCGCCCTTGGATATAGTCGCTTTACAGGAAGTTAGGTGGCCAGGAGAAGGTAGTCAGGAATCAGGAAGCTTTGCATTATACTATGGGGGTGCAGAAAGACCTGCATTTGGAACGGGTTTTTTAGTCAGAAGGAGGATCCTATCCGCTATCCGAGATATTAAGTTTGTTAGTGATAGGATATCATACATAATTCTAAAGGGTAAACGACATGATTTTATAATTGTAAATGTACATGCCCCCACAGAAGATAAAGATGACAAGATCAAGGATGAGTTCTATGACGAATTAGAATGCTTATTTGATAGCCTTTCACGATATCATATGAAAATTGTCTTAGGAGATTTTAATGCAAAAGTGGGGCGGGAAGATATATTCAAACCAACAATAGGCAAATTCAGTCTTCATGAAGATAGTAACGACAACGGGGTTAGATTAGTCACATTTGCCACATCAAAGAATCTCATTGTTAAGAGCACAACATTTCAGCATAAGGATATTCATAAATACACCTGGACGTCCCCAGATGGAGAAACTCGGAACCAGATAGATCATGTATTAGTGGATAAACGCTGGCACAGTAGCATCATCGATGTTAAATCAGTTAGAGGGACAGACTGCAATTCGGATCATCATCTGGTCAGAGTGAAAATCAGACAACGGCTATCGCTTATGAGAGGAACAAACGCTAAAGATGATTCTGTAAAATATGAATTAAAAAACTTGAAAAATGATGAAATGCGGCAAGAATACCAAATCAAAATTGCTAATAGATTTGAAGTACTGGAATCTTCAGATGACAATGTGGCAAACGAAGAAGAAACTGATATAAATAAAGAATGGGAGGCTATAAGAGATACTATTAAATTGTCAGCATCAGAAAGCATTGGTTGTTTAAAAAAGAGGAAAAACAAGAAATGGTTTGATGAGGAATGTGCCGACATCGTAAAGAAAAGAAAGCTAGCAAAAATTAAATGGTTACACGAGCCAAATGAGGTAAATTTAGAGCAATTGGGTAGTGTTAGACGGGAAACCACCAAGTTACTAAAGAGTAAGAAGAGGGAATATTTGAGAGAGAAGATTAATGATCTTGAAATGAATGCAAAAAATAGGAACATTAGAGAATTATATCAGGGAATTAGTATAGAGAAGAAAGGGTTTCAGGCTAGAACAAACATAATTCGGAATGAAAATGGGGATATGATTGCAGATTCCAAGAGTATATTAAATAGATGGAAAAGTTATTTTAATCAGCTATTAAATGTACATACAGAACAGGACATTGAGGAGGATAAGTTACAGACAGCAGAAATGCTAGTCGCAGAGCCAAGTGCATTAGAGGTTGAAATGGCAATTGAAAAATTGAAGATGTATAAAGCATCAGGTTCAGATGAGATCCCAGCAGAACTGATAAAATCAGGGGGAGAAAAATTGATGGACAAGATACGCTGGTTGCTTACTATGATTTGGGAAAAAGAAGCTCTTCCAGATGAATGGAAGGAATCAATTATCGTACCAATTTATAAGAAAGGAGATAAAACTGATTGCAACAACTATAGGGGCATCTCATTACTTTCAACTTCGTACAAAATTCTAACAAATATATTAGTAAGCAGACTTACTCCCTATATTGATGACATTCTAGGAGATCATCAATGTGCATTTAGAAGAAACAGGTCTACAACAGATCAGATTTTTAGTATAAGACAGATTTTAGAAAAGAAATGGGAATATAATGGTACTGTACATCAACTATATGTAGACTTCAAAAAAGCATATGATTCAATTAAGAGGGAGAAGTTATATAGTATCCTGCTGGAGTTCGGAATTCCTAAAAAGTTAGTTAGACTTATACGAATGTGTCTAAATGGCTCAACGAGTAGGGTGCGTGTAGGCAAACAGTTTTCAGACACTTTTGAAATCCAGAATGGGTTGAAGCAAGGAGATGCACTATCTCCTCTACTATTTAATTTTGTACTAGAGCATGCCATTAAATCTTTAGAGAATGAGGAAGGCCTACAACTCAATGGTATTAATAAGCTGTTAGTTTATGCTGATGATGTAGTACTACTGGCCGATAGCGAGGAGATACTAAAGGCCAACACGCACACACTATTGAGTAACACTAAGAAATTAGGACTGGAAGTAAATATCAGTAAAACTAAATATATGGTCACACGTAGAAATACATTATATAATGGAAATGGACAGCTAATGACAAATGAGGGAAATTTTGAGGAATTGGCTGAATTCAAATACCTAGGAACAATAATCACAAATAGGAATGAGATGCACAAAGAAATTAAACATAGGCTCAATTCTGGAAATGCATGCTATTATGCATTGCAGAGACTTTTGATGTCCCAACTCCTTTCAAAAAACGTTAAGCTGAAAATATATAAAACTATTATTCTACCAGTTATATTATATGGGTGCGAAACATGGACTCTTACTTTAAGGGAGGAAAGGAGATTACGAGTATTTGAGAATAAAGTTCTTAGGAAAATTTTTGGACCAAAGAGAGATGAACAGACAGGTGAATGGAGAAGACTACATAACAATGAACTACATGGTCTTTATAGGAAGCCAGATATAATAAGAACAGTTAAGTCCCGTAGACTGCGATGGGCAGGACATGTTGCGCGTATGGGGAATGAAAGACGTGCATGGAAACTTCTTGTAGGAAAGCCAGAAGGAAAACGCCCAGTTGGTAGACCAAGAATGAGGTGGGAGAACAACATTAACTATGATTTGAGGGAAGTAGATTATACAGGGAATGATTGGAAAGCATTAGCTCAGGATAGGGATGTATGGAGAGCTTATGTCCGTGCGGCCATGAACCTACGGGTTCGATAGTGCCAGTGAGTAAGTAAGTAAGTAAGTAAATATCAGTAAAACTAAATATATGGTCACACGTAGAAATTCAGTATATAATGGAAATGGACAGCTTATGACAAATGAGGGAAATTTTGAGGAAGTGGCTGAATTCAAATACCTAGGAACAATAATCACAAATAGGAATGAGATGCACAAAGAAATTAAGCATAGGCTCAATTCTGGAAATGCATGCATTGCAGAGACTTTTGATGTCCCAACTCCTTTCAAAAAACGTTAAGCTGAAAATATATAAAACTATTATTCTACCAGTTATATTATATGGGTGCGAAACATGGACTCTTACTTTCAGGGAGGAAAGGAGATTACGAGTATTTGAGAATAAAGTTCTTAGGAAAATGTTTGGACCAAAGAGAGATGAACAGACAGGTGAATGGAGAAGACTACATAACAATGAACTACATGGTCTTTATAGGAAGCCAGATATAATAAGAACAGTTAAGTCTCGTAGACTGCGATGGGCAGGACAGGTTGCGCGTATGGGGAATGAAAGACGTGCATGGAAACTTCTTGTAGGAAAGCCAGAAGGAAAACGCCCAGTTGGTAGACCAATAATGTGGTGGGAGAACAACATTAACTATGATTTGAGGGAAGTAGATTATACAGGGAATGATTGAAAAGCATTAGCTCAGGATAGGGACGTATGGAGAGCTTATGTCCGCGCGGCCATGAACCTACGGGTTCGATAGTGCCAGTGAGTAAGTAAGTTTAGGCCTATATATATTCAGACACTGACAAGATTGGATATTACCTTTTTGCGCGATAATGCGTTTTGTCGTAATTACAGCAATGGCGGCCATGATTGAAATTTCAACTTCCTACATTTCGGGATTGCCGACCTAAATAACTATACTGTAGTATTACATTTACACCCACGTGCTGGAAGTAGAACCACTGCCCTCTATATATACTACGCACAATATGTATACTTACTAACATTCCATGTTCCTAGGAACATGTCCTTGTGTTTGAGCCTTTGGCATGGATTCCCTGTTAAGTAGTCCCCGCCCGGAGAACCGAATGTAGTGTTAATATACATTATACGAAAAAAAATCACTGCACTTTAAATGAACCGAACTTTATTTGAAACAATATAAAACAATAAATACGTACTCGCGGCCATGTTATCAATAATTGTTCTCAAGGCCTCCTGTTGTTTTAACTAATAAACATTGATCACACTGTTAACTTTAGTCAATTGTTTATAATGAACGCAAATATTTCCAACAAAGATGTTATTATTTTACTATTATGTATTATTTTCAAAACACCATCGTGCAAAAAATAATGTACATCGCACGTTTGTGAAATGTTTTATGGAATTTCGAAAATTAAAAACCTCGCTATCGTTCGGTTTTTTTTATTTTCCTCGATTCTGTAAAAACCACTTTCCAACCTCGCATCATAATATACTATTATAGTGACGATACATTCCCTAACAAAGCTGTCTTATGAAATATAAGGGAGTTTATTATTCGATAATCAATAACTATTGAATGTGCTTAATTTGACTAAAGTACAAAGCGTCTGCATAGTAATATCGAAAGTTTGATGGAACACAAGAAAATTGAATTGACAGGTCCTCATAATTTGGAATTTACAGTTCGCTGAATAACTATTGAGAACGTGCGGTCAATTATTTCTTTGTAACTCGTGTTAGCAGAATAACATACATGAACGCCTCTTGGTTAATTCGCATATGAAATCTAATTATACCCACCATTCATCTCGACATGTAGCAAAATGTAATTACAAAACTTCAATACTTGTAGGGAAAACGAGGAAATAAGGAAGTGCTATAATAGATTATCTATTTTACTATAATTATCCCGATCAAATATACAGCCTGTCCACCGCTGTGGTCTCGGGATGGTCTGCTGCCTTGTCACGCAGCGGGCCCGGGTTCGATCCCCGGTCGGGACAGTTTTCTGGGTGAGGTTTTTATCGGGGTTCTTCCTCACCTGTAAGACAAATGTCAGGTAAACTTTAAGGCCCAAACGGTCCCCGAAATCATATGGACACCGCAACCATCATCATTCATATTCATCTTAGATTAAGATTAGGATTCGGGACTCTCCTGGCGCACCATTATCATCATCACCCATCATATCATCGGGGCAAGGTAACCCCGCCTTCCAGGCGCCCCGGCCTCAGAAGTGAGTTACAAGTACGCCATGCCAGGAGAGAAACCAGGAATGTCGAAAGACAAACCTGGGGTATTTGAAAAAAAAATATATATATATATATATATATATACATATACACACAGCCTAGATATTTGTTATAAGCATGTTAATCTAAGTAAATATTGAAAGTATAGATGTGAAAATTGACTGTGTATATATATATAATATATATATATATATATATATAGGATGTTGCAAAAAAAACGAAAATTGGCTGTGCATTTTTTATTTATATACAGAATTTTAATGTTTACACATCTTTGTGTGCCTAAAGTTTTATTTTTCTTCTACACTCGTCTCTCGCCATCCAGTCAATGTCCTCCAGTCCTCTTGCTCTCATTCCAGTTATTTCCTCCATCCACGAGTTTCGCAGTCTTCCTCTCCTCCTTCATCCAGGTGGACACCATTCCAATGTTTTCCTGGGTAATCTTTATTTTTGCATTCGTCGTACGTGCCCATGCCAATTTAATTGCTTGCCTGTGTGTGTGTATGTATGTATGTATGTATGTACGTATATATATATATATATATATATATATATATATGTGTGTGTTATATTGCAGATTTTCGCGGATATAAGTATGAATATGAAACGGACCACAGCGAAAACTCTACGTATTTTATTATAAAAGACCTAAACCTGTTACTCGAACTTATCATTCCTTTGTAATGGCATGTGGGATCATGCCGAAACGTCGGAATCAGTGGCCAGAGGCCGAACTTGAATCCAAGACGCGGAGAACCCAAGAAAACTTTCATATTCATATATATATATATATATATATATATATATATATAATCCATAATAATTCTGCCCGAGGGCAGATCTCTCACTGCAATCATAGCATTTTTATGCTATGCTTTGCAGCTTCACTAGGGAATTATTGGTGTGGTAGCTTCTCGTTGCTTTCCACACCGGTGAAGGATGATGATGGCCAGATGATGTTCGGGAACTGTTGGGCCCTAAGCTTCCTGACGTTTGTCTTACAGGTGAGGAATAACACCGAAAAAAACCTCACTCAGGAGGCTATTCCGACTGCGAATCGAACCTGGGCTCGTTGCATTATCTATATATATATAGTTACAGAAACATATAAAATAATAGATTCTCACTTTCAATTATTTTACAATTTGTTTCACATAACTAAAAAATCATCATCGTCCATGCAAGTATTAGACCATGTGGCCTATTACGGTCTCAAGGAGGAATTTTCCATCCAGCGATCTTTTGCCTTGGGGGCAGTAACTAAACATGGCTTTTGGAATTCTACGATATGGCATTCGTTGAATATGGGTTTTCAAATTGTTCTGGTAGTTTTGTATATGATGGAGAATGGGTTCCACATCCAACTCTTCCATAATTTCATCATTTCTTTTATGGTCACACTTTGTATAGTCTGCTGTACGGCGTATAAATCGCATCTCATTTGCTGTTATTCGGCTTTCATCTATTCTTCGTATTGTCCATGCTTCACTACCACATCTTAATACAGGTCTTGCGATAATCTTGTAAAGCCGTAATATTTTGTTCTATTGTACTAAAGATGGTTTCATTATACTGTTAATTATCCCCGTTGTTATTGTAAAATTTGTGATATTTCTTTGATATATAAATCTTGGTTTGGAACTTGAAAACAAATGTGAATTTTTCGCCCAATGTGTTGCTTGCCGGTTTCTTCAAATTCTATCATCTCTGAAATGTTTTCACTTATCAGATAATGCAAATTTATCTAAAATTATACTTAAACTCGGCGTTGCAATGAATATTTGACGATTAGATAGTGAAACCTTAAATTTGAACATATTTCTTCTGCACTTCCTGGTTTAGGCAAGAGTTGCCTGTTCCGTCTTCACTAATAGATCTAAGACTATCTCTTCCGAGGACGTCCGACATCTCTTCTTCCTCTTGGAAAATAATGGAAGATATTTGAACATATTTAATTTATACAATTAAATTCTCCACAAAATTTAATTGCAACAGTTTCGTTGGATCAATTATATTTAAATATAAATAAAAATACAATAGAGGAATTTAAAAATGCAGAAAAACTGAAAAAAAAGAAAATTACAAAAGAATTGTACAAAAACGCCAAAAGAAGGTTCCAAAACTATTTGACAGATCATGAACATTCTGTTCGTATACAGAATCATTGCAGACGGTTACCAATGAAAAGGCATTTTTTCCATAAATCCGGCCTCTTAATTGTTCTTTTGTAAATATCTCTCAGATTATGTGATCTAAATGACAGAGACAGCATGTTTCTTTAAGAAAATAATGAAGTGTCCTATAATTTGGATGAGAGAGGCACGAACTCCTTCTGATGATGACAGGTATTGTGAGCTTCACGAAGCATTGTTATGCAGACGAGACACTTGACTTGCGGACTTTAACAAGCTGCCGCAATTGAGGAATCTTGGCCTGGATCCACTTTTATAAAGTCAAGCTGCTGAATAGCCGTGTACACTCCTATTGAATTAATAGACAGTGTGACGAAAACAAAGCAAGGAGATTTATTAAATCTCAGACTTCGAAAAACTCAACAATTTCATGAAATATTGTGTACTAATTCAATTAATATCTTTGTTAATGTACTACTCTTGATAACAAATACAAAGAAATCTTGGCTCGACAGCCTAGATAGCCTTTCGCTTACCGGCAGACTGCTGGCCTCACATCCACATGTCAATGACAGAAATAGATAGCATTATTTCTATTATATAAAACTTCCCTCATTAGAGGTTTGCCACAAAGACAAAGTGATACAGACAATTAATTTTCAAAATTGGTGAAATACATTTTGTAAATCAATTTAAAAAAAGTAAATGAAGTATATTCTATAAAGTATAAATTTTGTAAAGTTGGTTTTTTAAATTGAAATTGATCCTCTAATGGCAGCGATGGCAATTTTAGAAAGATACACTCTGTCCAAATCTAAGAAATTCCAAAATAGCTAAGAATCCTGTTATAATACCTCTTGCCCCGATTATAATTCCTGTGACAGTTATACTATCCAATTGATATTTATATTTGCAATAGTCAACTGTTGGCTCGTATATGGCTTTCTTTTCAGGTTCATCAGGTTGGTCACTATGAGTCTCAAAGCGAATTGTGGGATCTAAAATCATACCAATTTAGGATATGTCTACATGCAATAATATATATTCGTCTATTACTCCCATTAGTGGCCACACCATGAACTTCCTCATAAACTGTGTATTCATAATCTCGCAAGGTTCAGCCACCATGTTTCGAATAGTGAGGTGCCGAATGTTTCTCAGTGATTCCCCAAACGGACAAACCCCAAGGACACGTGCAAAGCATTTCGTACTCTCTCCGACAACTTCTACAGAGTGTATCGTCCCTAAAGGAGTGACATTGTCCAACTACCAGATTTTAACCATTTAATTGGCAATGTGTCCTATAGGATACATCAATTGGTTCGATTTATTTAGTACTAGCGTACCCGGCAGACGTTGTCCTGCCCGAACGTTCAATTCTCATGTCATGGGCGGACGATAAAAATGTTACTATTTTTACCATAAAATTCAGCAATTAGGACATAATTAGATATTATTAAATAAGTTCGCAAAAAACCTCTTACAGCCTTCTGTTGTGGCTCAAGAAGTGTGAATGATGACGTCACATAGTTATGTAGGAACATAACGATAATGCAGATAACTACACATCTGACATAAAAAATAATCCTATAACCCGATCGCCGCGCCACCTACCAAGTCCAATTGTGAATCTAAACCATCCACGGACCCACTCAAACACACAGAAAAAAAATCATTCAAATCGGTCCAGTCGATATAGCCTACAGGAGTTTTTAATTTCGAATTTCAAGTAATCCTCCACTTCTAAATTGTACCCTCCTTTGCAGATAAGTTAAGAACCTTCATATAACAATTATATTAGAGTGAAAAAAAAAGGTAAATTGATGAGAGTGAGTCAAAACAGTTTTTTTTCCCCCCAGCTAGATTTCATTTCTGATCCACTGTGCACTGGTCCCATACTGGCCGAAATTCCATGAGAAAAATTTCTTCCGCCGTAGAGACTCGAACCAGCGTAAGTCCCGTTGTTCTACGCCAAGACTTCTTGCCTTAACCACTCGGCTACGGCGCGAGACTCTTGGTATCAATGAAAGACAAAAATGGTTATTGTTAGTTATCCGTAAGAGATAAGGGACTCTTGGTATCAATGAAAGACAAAAATGGTTTTTGTGAGTTATCCGTAAGAGAAAAACATATGCTATCGCGGACTTTTTTGTAGAGCTTTTTGAGATATTCAATTCTGTGTACATCAATTTTGTGTATTTCTTATGGTTTAGGTAGCGTAAGCCGTTTAAGCGTCCAGAGAGCTACTTTTTCAAGTTTTCCACTACAAAGGGCGATTTTTAAAGGGTGTAGGAGTTGAGTATCACAACTCTCTTATAGCCTATGTTCATCCCGAGAATCTCCTGAACATTTTGCAAAAAACCCATCAGAATCGGATCAACGGTATGGCCGCGCATAAAGTACGAACAAACAAACATTAATTTTTATATATAAGATTATTAATGAAACAGAAGAAAACGAACGAGCAGTAATAAATGTGTGTCGCATTACACTATAAACCTAATAACAGTCATGTGTGATTTTGTTTTCAGTGCGGTCTGCCTCATTTCAATAACTGGCACGAGAACTTAGCGTTTTGCCAATATTTAAAGGTAATAGTTGGGTTTCTCAATCTTGGTTCGCTACGTATAGTAACCATTGACCACTCAAATTCCTTTAGATGCTGCATGGGCATGCACCAGTTCTGTCCACTGGAATAAATTCATCAACATCTTCCTTCACTGATTAGGTCATTGCCTGTTCCGATCTCACATCTGTTCAGCCCAGCGCTTTCTTGGTCTTCTGCCGACCTTCGTCCTCCAGGATTATACATCACTGCCATATTTGGTATCCTATCCTCTGACATTCTTTACAGATGTTCTATCCAGTTGTTCCTGTGTTTTATACTTGTTCAAAAAGTGGTTGTACTTTTAGTTCCTCTCTAATATTCTCATTTCTAATATGATTGACTCTTGTACAACATTTCACAGCCGGTAGGAAGCTGATTTCCGCTGCCTGAATTTTACTTTTTTCTTTTTTCTTCGGACCCATGCCTCACTTCCAACATCGCCACTGGTAGTACCATCATTGAGTAAAATCTTAGCTGCGTATCCTTTCTTAATTTGTTCCTCAGCGTTCGGCTGATTGTTCTACAAATATGTTGAAATTTCAACATTTTCTTATTTATAACTTGTTATTCTTGACTGGAGGAAATTCCACGAGATTATTTATTTCAATGGGGGAGTGGAATCAGCGTGCTCGGAAACGATGAATCAATAATCAAAGATGTATGAAACGGAATCCGCCACCTTTAACACGGCTAGTGGCGGAAGATTGGTCGGGGTGTGACATTACCCCCATATTAAAATTTAAGTACATTTATAGTCGTTGCTATATGAAACCCCATCTAGATGTACGTACATCCAAGAGTTCATTTTTAATTCATACTTTAATCAAATCCCAGAAAAATCAAGGCATATCTTGCATGAATGCACGATTCCATCAGTTCAATGTAAATGCTGGATTCTAATTAAAGAAAATTATACTGAGTGGTACAGAAGTCTACCAATTTAATTGTTTTGATATCTCCCCAATCATTTATAGGGCTAATTCTAAGAACGCTTATCAGACAAAATTTAATAGGTTGTTCAAGGATGATTTGATATAAGGAATCAGTGGTCTCGGGTAACTTAAGAATCCATATTATCACAGTCCTGGTCAGAATAACAGACAATAATATGCTACATGTCAATAAAACATCAAAAATACAGGGCGTCCCATTCAAACCTCTCACAATTTAATCAATCATAACTAACATATTATTATTATTGATTTCGTACATCTCAATGATGGATAAATCATATTTGAAGAGAAAAATTATACGCTCAGACCGGGACTTGAACCCGGGACCCTTGTTCTCTAGACCAAGTGCTCTACCAACTGAGCTACCTGAGCAAGTACCGATCTAAACGCAAATCCTTCTCTATATACATTGTAATTCCCGTCCACCAAATGCTATGAAGCCATGCTTCTATCTTGCAAATGGCGGCTCCTTTATTAAGAAGACATATATGTCTTCTTAATAAAGGAGCCGCCATTTGCAAGATAGAAGCATGGCTTCATAGCATTTGGTGGACGGGAATTACAATGTATATAGAGAAGGATTTGCGTTTAGATCGGTACTTGCTCAGGTAGCTCAGTTGGTAGAGCACTTGGTCTAGAGAACCAAGGGTCCCGGGTTCAAGTCCCGGTCTGAGCGTATAATTTTTCTCTTGAAATATAACTAACATAGTATGCGGAATTATGAAATGATGCTGGTATTAAACGAAACAGAAACTCAAAGAATTGCCATTGCCACACACTAAAACACCTCTATATGTGCAGCATTAGTAGCATGAACAATATCAAGTCAGTATTCGATTTCGTGCCACGTTTTGTCCAACATGTCGATTGGAACTGTTGCTATTGTGTCAAGGAGACGGGTTCGTAAATCATTAAGATCTTGTACTGGAGTCGCAAGCACACGGTATTTTACATACCCCCAGATGAAGTCCAGTGGAGTGATGTCTCGCGAACGTGGTTTTGTGTCACTATTGTCCAACATGCGACAGATGAATTAACTGCAACAATGAAAACATTCTTTGAGTTTCTCTTTATTTTAATACCAACCTCACTCCATAATTTCGCATACATTGAGTGTTACGATTAATTAAAATGTGGAGGTTTGAATGGGACACGGTGCACATTACTCTGTAAGAAGTAGCCGGAGACACTGAGTCACGTCAAAATACACAATGTCCCTGAACAACCTGTGACATTTGCCATTAGAGTTCTTTTCCACTCTGTATTGAATATTTACTGAAGTAAATATGTGTTTCATGTTTAACTTGTGTATTACTTAGAGAGTACTGAAGTCCGAGATACTCATATTTTTGCGCGATAGTGCGTTTTGTCGTACTTACAGCAATGGCGACCATGATTGAAGGTTTAACTTTTTACATTTCTGGATTGCCAACCTAAATAACTATACTGTAATATTACATATTATAAACCTCGTGCGGGAAGTAAATCCATTGTCCTCTATGTATACTACGTACAATGTATATACAAAAATATATCCAAACAGTAGTGTTAATATACATTACACAAAAAATCACTGCATTTTAAATGAACTGAACTTTATTTGAAACAATATAAAACAATAAATACGTACTTGCCGCCATTTCATCACTGATTGGTGTTAAGGCCTACTGTAGTCTCAACTAATAATAATGAGCAACAAAAAATAAACTTTTTTTTCTCCTGAATTCAAATGTGATATCGGGTTTTCTCCATCACGCAAGGTTTCCGAGAGACAGGAATTTATAATTTCAAACTCTTTAATATTTGCTACATTCGTCACTACACAATATTCAAACATTCGGACTCACCTAGAAAGTAAGAAATGACGATTTTCTGCTATATTTCACCTGTGGAGCATGCCTCTTGATGGTCCAACAATAATCGGTCAGCATATTAGGATTCCATATGCCTTGATATCTCTTTTCCATAGCTGAAATCTCCTGAGTTAGCTCATTTGGTTTTATTTTACAGTGGTGAAATGGACGAAAAAAGTTTATAAAAATGATTATTTAAATCCATTAATTGAAACTGAGATAAAAAAAAACTGTAGGTGATGGAGAAATTCCAAATACATATTTGAAAACACGATATAAACTACATCAAGTACAACTATTGGTACTCATGAGACAAAAATCACGTTGACTGTGTAATCATTACCCACACTGTTAACGCTAGTCAGTTGTTTATAACAAACGAAAATATTTACAACAAAGATATTATTTTACTAATATGTATTATTTTGAAAACACCATCGCGCAAAAAATAATTTACAACGTACGTTTGTGAAGCGTTTTACAGACTGAACTGTTTGTTAAAGCCCTGATTTCTGTGATTTGGAATATACAAATCTTACTGTCAGTCTTCTCCTGTCTCATATTTATTTTAAAAAATAATTTCAAAATTGAAATTCATACAGTAAGTTAAAATTTAGCAGTAAACGTGCTGCTAAAATAGATATATTGCACCACTTCAAATAAACTAAGTTGTAACTGGCAATGAGAAATCTAAATGTTAGAGGCACGTTCCTTTTTGACAGTAACATAGAGGGGCAATCGATTTCGTCTATCCGTCTTTCTCCCTTAAAGAGGAAGTGACTGACGATGTAACTGTCTAAAGTCAAACAACGTTTTAAAGAACAAGACAAGTTAAAAATAAAAATCACATATGTATACATATTTTAATGATAGAATGTTACGTAGCAATCACATTTCAGTTTGATTAAAATATTCAAGATTCATGTCTCAAACGTATTTCGATTATATTTGAAACAGTGTCCATTTAACTGCTTGGCTTCCACTATATCTTCTTCTCTGTGGATTACGTTTTGTGTTTAAGGTATGAAATTTAATTCATTATCATCATCATAGTACATGCATGAATTTAGGTCACTTGTTGACCTATTTCGGCCTCAAGAGAAACACATCCAGAAGTATTTTGAGTGGACGTCCTGGTCTTCTTCTTCCTGCAGGTTGATATCTTAACATTTGTTTGGGTATCCTGCGATCTTTCATTCGATGGACATGTTGCATCCATCTTGACCTATAATCAGAAATTTTGTTTTCTAAAAGTTCCATGTGTAATTCTTCTAAGATGTCTTCATTTTTTGTGATCTAGTACTGTGTATCCTGCAGTCCTCCGAAGGTATCTCATTTCAGCAGATCTAAGTCTTTGTATACCCTTCTGTTTCAACGTCCATACTTCGCTACCATACAAAAGAGTTGGAAGAGTTAGTGTTTTATACACTTTTAGTCTTGAATATTTTTGGATTAACTGTGGCTTGAAGATATAATTTATTAACCCTAAAATTCTTTTAAAATTTGATATTTTTGCATTTACATCGTTTTCTGCTTATGAAATTAAATTACCAAGTAAAATACAACTGACACGTCATATGGCAAATGAGGAATGCGTGAGTCGTAAATTAGTTGAAAAATCAGGCGCATCAACTTTATTTAATTTTTAAATTTTTTATACATGCCGTCTTGGTACATCCGTGATTAGCGCGCACGACTGCCCCGATTGAGATCCCAGGTTCGAATCCTCGCGGTTTCAGAGGCGTCTTGATGGTGTGCCATACCAGAATTTTTCGGGATTTTCTCGGAGTTCTCCAGTGTACCAAATTTGATTACAAATGACTCGCGATTCTCGCATCCCCCCCTACACGTCATATAATTTATCATCCATTCATTTCATATAGCTCTTTACCTTATTTCACGTCAGTAAAAATAGTTTTGGATGACACCCACAGGTGTTGAAAATATGTGCTTGCGAACATATAGTGGGGCACACCAGGTTGCTGCCTCATGACTCCGAGCCTGAGCAATAAAAAAGGAAAGAAGGTGTTAACGGGAAGATTGAATACTCTCTTTGTGACCATGGGCCGAACCCAAAAATGGCGGTATTGGCCATGAGAGAACAACATGGTGTACCGGACCCGGAAGACGACATAACCTCACATAACACCATATAGTAGACTATTCATTTCACTCATAATTTACTGGGGTAGCGAAATACATATTTCAGGACGAGTCTGAATAAAGAACTAAAGAATTTAACATACTTCATGCTCTTTATCACGAGATTGCATTCCTGTTTTTTAAACTTTGTTTAGTGTATTTGTGTGTCCTACTTTCCCTTTAAAATTGTTCGAATCCACGATTGATGCCTACAGTAGGAAATTTTTCCTTTATAATGGAAATATATATTTTTAAATACATTTCCTAGTGCCATAAAACTGTCTTTTTTAATATCTAAAGAAAAACAACTTCAAATTTTCTTCTTCGGAAGAAAACCATGTCCTTAACTAGTACAGAACAGACTTGACTACCCTTGTGTTCCGAGACGAACGAAATAGCCCAAGAGCATAAGGTTAACATTTATTTTTACTTCTTATAAATGGCGTAGCCAGTCTCTCCTTTGTTAGGAGTTACGAGACCAAGCTCATTTTTAGTTACCTTATTTGCATGCAGATGTCGTGAATAGCATGCGGTCAACACACCGACCCAATGAGACATCTAACAGGCAACTACGGTATTACTAGGACGTTGAGGTCAGTAAACTTTGTTAGATGCCTTTTTATTCAGGCTTAAGGACCTTTTAGCAGCCTGAAAATTTTCAGATTCGGGTTAACATCCCTCCCGGAGGACTTGCTCTTTGGATTTTACCGTCCTAAAAAAAATCAATCGACCCCGTTCGGGTTTGAATTAGCAACCCTCGGGACCAGAGGCAAGGAGCTTAACCACTAGTCCACCGCCGCCGATTTATGTTTTAAATAAATTACATACATACCGTTTTAACTGCTAGACGACTGAGTCTGCGCAGAAGTGTAAACTGACATACGTAATAACTCATTTCGTATCTGATAGCTAATTAATTATTAATTTTGTTTAACGTAGTGTAAAAATAATCGGCAAAAATTATTTAAATTTATGTCAAACTAGTTATTACCCAGCGTGCGCTGCTACGTCTAAATAAATGAAAATTAATGTACTTTTATGTTTAGTTGAATTAGCAAAATAATTATAACTTTATCTTTTTTAGATACGCCGTGCTGATTACCCGGCGTTGCCCGGGAATCTATTTATCCCGATCTTCTTGACATATATGAGCTGAAATACAAAAATGAATGTGTTTTATGTTTAGTTAAATAAGTAAGGGGAAACATTTATATCGTAATTATTTTTAGATACCCCGTGCTGTTTACTCGGCGTTGTCCGGGAATCTACTCATCTCGATCTTCTTGGCATAAATGAGCTGAAAGACAAAAATTAATGTACTTTTTATGATTAGTTGAATAAGTAAAATGAAAAATAATTATAAATATATACCGTAATTATTTTAAGATTCCCCGTACTGATTACCAGCTGCTGCCCGAGAATCTACTTATTTCGATCTTCCTGGCATAAACGAACTAAAACACAAAATTCGTTATTGTGAGTTATCCGTAAAAGAATGCCCGCCATGTGCTGCTGTGCTTGCACATGAATCTACGTACTTGTCTCGATCTTCTTGGCATCAATGAAAGACATAAATCGTTATTGTAAGTTATCCGTAAGAGATAAACATCTGCTGTCGCGGACTTTTTTGTAGAGCTTTTGGAGATATTCAATTCTGTGTACATTAATTTTGTGTATTTGTTATGGTTTAGGCAGCGTAAGCCATGTAAGCGTCCAAAAGCTCTTTTTTCACGTTTTCCACTACAACGGACTATTGTTAAGGGCGTAGGAGTTGAGTATCACAACTCTCTTATATATAACCTATGTTCATCCCGGGAATCTCCTGAACATTTTGCAAAAAGTTCCATCACAATCGGATCAACGGTATGGCTACGCCTAAAGTACAAACAAACATTCATGTTTATATTTTAAATTATATAGCAATATCCAGTAATAACCTATGATTATGTATGACTGAATTTGAACACATTTAAAGGGGTAGCATGAGAAATAGAATTTTCCTCATTTAAGGGTTAACGGCTTTGATATCTTATTTGAGGAAGGGCAAGATCGATTAGATGCTGTTGAATGACCTACTTACTACGTTGAAATGTATTGTACGGCAACTCATTGAATTATTGATCACGTTAACGAAATAAAAAACGACATCGTAGCTTTCATTTCTCCCAACGTATTGCAAATGGAGCTAGTACTCGCTCTGGCCAGTTTGTGTCCACATACATCAATAAGATAAGATTCTCTATTTTCCTGTCGTAATGTTCCAATTAAATCCGCAAATTAATTACAACTGTCAGAATCAAATTGTCTCTTAGATTACAAAAACAATGGATGTATTTGGAACATATGAACCGACTGTTTGTTAAAACTCTCTGGAGGAAATAGGGAAGACATAGATCAATAAAGAAGGAATTAATAATAGTAAAATTATTACTTTTCATTTTCGTGTGCATATGGTAATGTTAAGAACACTTGGTAGTGAGTGTCAACTGTTCGGTAAACTTTTTTTAAATTTGAAAATAAATTAAAGTTTCTCTAAAACTCTAATAGATAACAAAACAAAATTTTTCACCACCTATTAAACCGACCCTGATGGGTTGATGTATACCCAAATTATTAATTTAATTAATTTATTTATTTAGCCTGGTGGAGTTAAGGTCATGTGGCCTATTTTTGCACTCACCAGGATAAAAATATGTCGTATTAGGTTATTAACTCTAATATTGAATACTAAATCAAGATTTTATCAATAAGATAGTATGTATTAGATTACGATCTATAACGCAACCATATGTATATCTAATATATAAAAATGAATGTTTGTTTATTTGTTTGTACTTTATCCGCAGCCATACCATACCATTGATCCGATTGTGATGGGACTTTTTGCAAAATGTTCAGGAGATTCCCGGGATGGACATAGGCTATAAGAGAGTTGTGATACTCGACTCCTACACCCTTAAAAATCACTCTTTGTAGTGAAAAACGTGAGAATGTTCCTTTTTTTACTCTTAAATGGCTTACGCTTCCTAAACCATAACAAATACACAAAATTAATGTACACAGAATTGAATATCTCAAAAAGCTCTACAATACTTACGGATAACTCACAATAACAATTTTTCTCATTCATTGATGTCAAGAAGATCGAGACAAGTACCGGTACGTAGATTCCTGTGCAAGCATAGCAGCACATGGCGGATATTCATTTACGGATAACTCACAATAACGAATTTTGACTTTTCGCTAATTTATGCCAAGATAATCGAGATAACTAGATTCCCTGGCAACACCGGGTAGTCACTACGGGGAATCTTAAAATAATTACAATATACATTTATAATTATTTTTCATTTTACTCATTCAACTAATCATAAGAAGTACATTAATGTTTGTCTTTCAGCTCATTTATGCCAAGAAGACTCCCGGACAACGCCGGGTAAACAGCACGGGGTATCTAAAAATAATTACGATATAATTTTTTCCCTTCTCTTATTTAACTAAAAATAAAACATATTAATTTTCGTATTTCAGCTCATTTATGTTAAGAAGATTGGGATAAGTAGATTCCCGGGAAATGCTGGGTAATCAGCACGGGATATCTAGAAATATAATTTTATAATTATTTTCCCTTCTACTTATTCAATTAAACACAAAAACACACTAATTTTCATTTATTTAGGCGTATTAGCTAGTGATAGTTAAAATTAAGATTAAAACTGATAATAAAATTTGAAGAGAAAAATTATACGCTCAGACCGGGACTTGAACCCGGGACCCTTGGTTCTCTAGACCAAGTGCTCTACCAACTGAGCTACCTGAGCAAGTACCGATCTAAACGCAAATCTTTCTCTATATACATTGTAATTCCCATCCACCAAATGCTGTGAAGCCATGCTTCTATCTTGCAAATGGCGGCTCCTTTATTAAGAATAATTCCTAAATATGTCTTCTTAATAAAGGAGCCGCCATTTGCAAGATAGAAGCATGGCTTCACAGCATTTGGTGGATGGGAATTACAATGTATATAGAGAAAGATTTGCGTTTAGATCGGTACTTGCTCAGGTAGCTCAGTTGGTAGAGCACTTGGTCTAGAGAGCCAAGGGTCCCGGGTTCAAGTCCCGGTCTGAGCGTATAATTTTTCTCTTCAAATATGATTTATCCATCATTGAGATGTACGAAATCAATAATAAAAACTTGATAATAAAATGTAAATAAGCAAGATAAATTAAATTTACAAGCAATATACATTAATTAACTGGTAGTATTTTCTATTACTTGGCAATCTTATAACATATAAGTGAAAATTTCGGATATTTGCATTTATGTTCATGTGATACCATTTTCTACGAAACTGTTTGTAAGAACTGCATATTTTTATTGACAATGTTTATGAGTAGTTTGACATTTGAGGTTAAAAAGTCTCCATTAAGTTTCTAAACTTTCTTTAAAAAGTTCACAATTTTTAAGAAAAATGGTTTGTACTTGAAATGTTTTCTTAATTATATTACAATTTATTATTTATCATATAATTCTTAATCTCCCATATGTAGGAATGCGAGATATACATCCTCTGAAAAAAAATTGTTTTCTATCTACAATAGTATTTTAGAAAAGTGTACCTAAATTTTTGAAAAATGAAGGTTTCAGAAAATGTACACTTTAATTTTATAATGATTGACAAATAATAAAATATACGTCTAATTACTTAATTTGGTTATTAATCAACTCACCAGGGTCTGTTAAATAAATGGTGAAAATGTTCTCTTGTTACGTAGTGTAGTTTTAGAAAAACGTTAATTTATTTTGAAGTAAGAAATGATTTATCGAACAGCTGACACTCACTTCCAAGTGTCCTTAAAATACTATTGTCAGTGCCAGACGTACCGTAGGAAGAGACGTAGTGGTATAATATTTATTTTTAATTATATTAAATTATTCCAAGCAGATAGCAAGCCCGAATACATTAATTTGAATATTATATTCGTATCTGCCTAATCCCTGGAGTGATGATGATGATGATGATGATAATCGTATCTTCACAATACTTATTAAAAGTTGCAGTGAAATCTTCGAACTGCTTACCAACATATTAAGTATAAGATTTGTTACTAATCCTTTCCACTCACTTAGCCAAATCCTATTTGGGAAGAGAAAAATAGCGTACATTTTTTAACGCTATTAATAATGTTTCTCAACATGCATATCTAATGGAAATGTTCTTAATTAATAAATACTTGAACTATCGATATATCAACACAATCTGTTCATCATTTAAATATTTCCGGGCCATCAACTGCAACTTTAATTACTGTTTAAATTATTTTGACATTTTTGTTTTGTTATTTTGATTAGAACAAAATTGAAAATGGAGTTTAATTTGCAACTGGAAACATTTTTCTAAGTTCCAATCATACATCATACGCATGCGCCAACAGACAGCGGTTTATACTATGGAATCACGGGATGCAGCCAACATATACAGATATTTGAACTCGAGTTACCAACAAACCTAAAAGCTAACCTATCATAATTTAAGTACTCTAACCTGTGAAAGAATCACGCTGATTTTATTTAGTGTAAGTTAATTACTACATACTTTATGTTGGCTGCACTGGAACACAGAATACTCGTTAAAATCAATATGGCTGCCAAGACTTCATAGTTTAATATCGTGAAAAAATTCAAATGATCGTTGTAAAAATCATTGTAAATGGTGGGAAGTAATAAGAATAAAATTTGACAGGAGTTTATGAAGGAATTAAAAAATACGCATTACGGGTTGTAAAGTTTAGCCTTTAATTTGTTCTTGTTGCCGTAGAATTAAATAAAATAAATATGAACAAGCTCTAGAATATCATTATGAGAAAATAATAAATACTCATTTAATAACTACCGGTGAGACCATTGATCTACCTATAATAATAATAGCTTTATTTTACCTGGCAGAGTTAAGGGCGTTAAGAACTTGTCTACCACTCAACCAGGTTAAAAAAATACACAAATATTCTTACATCTAATTACAATAAACATAAATATTACATAGTGTGTCTGCAATATAATAATTATTTACAAAATATTTTTGATTTAATCTAGATTTTTTTTCCTTCTTCGGCTTTCCCCCAATTATAGGTTTGCCGTCTTCAGTTTCCATTTATTTCTATTATTTCAAATCTCCTTCTTCCAAATTCATATCATACATTATAGTTCTGACATAGGTTTGCCATTTCCATCTCGGTCTGCCACGTTTATTTCTTCCAGGGGTGACAATTGGTATATATTTTTTGGCCATCTTTCATTTTCCATTCTTTGTGCATGGTCATACCATTTAAGAGTTTGATTTTCAATCTAGATTTAACAAGTGAAATATAAAATGTACAATATAGAAAAATAAAAAAAAATTATTAACGACATAGAATAAATTTAACTCTCGAGAAAAATTATTTGACAAGTAACTGTATAAGCGTGACTTGAAAGTACCAAGTATGCAGTAAAATCTGATATCGTGGAGAAGGAAATTCCAGGAGCGGACAGAGGCTACTGTGAAAGAAGTAGAATGAGAGGAAGTGCTATGAAGAGGGTCATATGGCGCGTGCTTTTTACGTAACATCGAGTATTAAATTTGGAGGCACGCAATTTGGTGACTGATATATTACAGCGGTTCCCAACCTTTTTTCGACTCGCGAATCCCTTCCACAACGATCTGAGTTGGGTGAACCACTGACGTTTAAATATACATACAGTAGACATGCATAAAAATTCCGAGCAAAAGGTTTAATAACCTTAAATTAACTTAACCCTTAACGGTTAAAACCTAAAGTTACTCTAGTTAAGGTTTGAAAGTTGAACAACGTGTAGGCCTAGCTGCAATAATAAATACAAGTTTTCGTTGTAATTACTCACCTCTTCCTTGGAATTCAGTGAGAAGGTTGCGCCTGCTTTCCATGACATAGAGATTTAAAGTCAGGAAACACAGAAGTTAAATAAAGTCTCAAATCACTTTCAGCACAAAGTCTGTTTCTATATTTTTTTAAAAATGCATATTAAGAAAATGACTTTTCGCATAAATATGTGGATGAAAAGGGTAAAAAAGCCGTCATGGCTTTATTCTCTAAAACTGATAACTCCTTTAACGTTAACCAAAAAACAATTAATGACAAAGATTTGTAACTTTCTTGTACTGAAAATCAGTGATATTTTCAACAAACTGCTCTTTTTCCATTTACGCTTAATGTGGATTCTAAAATTGTTGACCCCGCCATTATAGAACAATTTTGGCGAACCTCTTGAAATATTTTGCGAAACACCTGAGGATTCACGAACCACAGTTTGATAAACGATACTATATTAGAATACGGCGTTGTGCAAAACTGTAATTAATTACAATGATTCATACAATTTTAAGTTTGTCTCATTTCTTGTTAGTGGAAAGCATTCTAATACGTGAAGTATGACAGTATTTTAAATTTTAATTATGTACAAAATCATGTAGTGGTGAATTTTGCAATTGAAGTAGGTTATATATTTTATTTGCAGATGACAAGGGGACTGATTGGAAGATAGCTACTGTTCAGCGATATAGACTGTGTGCAGTAGACACTTATTTGTATTCTCAAAATGTGTGTTTTTAGTGCCATCAAGTCCTGGACATTTGCCAGAACTGTAATAATGATAGATCTGGCATAGTTGCTTTACAAGTGAAGGTTTCTATTGCTACGTGAATCTACAACTCTGTCACATGCGATATAAATGTATTACATATACATTTTCACCAGCTAATTTCATCTATTATTCTTTGATTTAAATATTAGACTGATTGAAGGAATATGTGAAAATTAAAATGACCTTTAGTGAATGAGAGTGAATTAAAACGTGTTCTTTGCTCAATAACCTTTCAGATCAATTTTTTTACAATTGGATTATCGAATGAAGATTTTGACATTTGTGTAAAGATATATATTTTATATAAATACTCGAATATGAAGTTCCTTCTTAGAATAATGCAAGATCATATCACTACTGGGACCATCTCAAGAATTAAAGATATTGTTCATTGAATTATATGGTTGTGGAAGGATTTTAAAAAGAGACGTCCAAATTCCTTTAATAAGAAACAGAAAAATCTTCTAGTTGAACAACGGCCATCGTGGAGATGAAGATATTATAATAAAATATCTATTGAATATATTCATCTATTGAATAAGAAGATTGTATATCCAGTCCATTTGTGATTTGATAAAATCGAAGCGAGGAGAGTCATCCAAATATAAGCTTCAGGTATAACAACTGAAGCAGCTGGGTGTATAGATGTGTGCCTGATTGTGGTGTTATGTAGCTCTTCTTCTACACCTTTACCCAAAGCTGTGAATAAATGCATAGGTCAATCATGTGTAAGTAGATGTAAAACTAATGTTACATTCATTTTTTTACTTCCATCAATCTATCACAAATTTCTAATCTATAATTTGACTGCTTTCTTCAATAGAGATGAAAAAATAATCAGAATGTAAACAATACGGAAAAAAACTTTATTAATAGATTTATCAATATTATTGTAAAGAAGAACATTGTGTGGTGATTCTATATATAGATACTTTCTAGATTATTGATTACTGAAATATATTTATATTCTAAATATGTTTAATACACTAATGATGTTCTTGGTGATAAAATCGTAAAATATACAGTCAATATACCCAATTCACCAATTAATAATTGAAATAGTAAATATGTTTTAACAGCGAACCTGTCATTTTCAAGACAAAGGATCGGTTTCACCAACAGAGGTAAGTGTACTACGCCAGTTTAAGCTATGTATTATATATGAGGAAAACTGGCATAATACAGTTAGGCCTACCTATGTTGGTGAAACTGGCCCGAAATATTGACTGAAGAGGAACATGTTTCTACAGTGATGCTGTCATTTTCAAGACTAAACATTGACTTTGTTTGTCTTCAGTCAATATTTAGTCTTGAAAATGACAGCTTCGCTGTTTGAAACATGGTTGACTATTTTAATTATTAATTGGTGAATTGGGCATATTGACTGTATATTTCAAAATATATATTTAATGAATGCACGTTCCGGATCTATATTAATATATTTTCTTCTTTACATGTGTTGGATCTATTACTGAAGTTAAATTCGTAGTTTTACACTTTGTGTAATATAAATAAACGCATGGAATGTACACAAGTAATTTACTATCGATCTTCTAGCGACACCAATTAGCACTTAACTAACTTATTTAGGTGCATGATATATTTTTAGACTTTATAAATTCCACTTCTATATTTTCTACAGAAGTCTAAAATTGTTAACTTTATGTTGGTATATTTTTAATCTTCAGAAATTTTAAATCTCTTTAATTACGAATTCAATGTAAATTCTAACATAGATTATTAAAAATATTGTTTATTTTCCTCAAATTGTGCTAGTAGTTGTAAGGTAGTAAGATATATGCACCCCGTTAATAGGTCATAAGGGACCATGAGAGAGTGGATACAAGGATTCACGATTCTGAGGCAACAGCACGAGGATGAAGTTTTCTCCAGGAAAATCCCCTATACTCGTACACTAGGAGGTTTGATTTTCAGATCTCATCTGAACAGGGATAGTGAACAGTTTCCTCTTCTGTGTTAGTCGAGATCAAACTGGGATTTGGCCCATGAAGATAGGTATAAAGATCCCATAATACGAGTATCCATACCTCACTAACAAGTGTTTAATTTTGAGCATAATAATGTAATTCTGTTTACATGTAAATCAGTATTTAGTGGATCTATTTTATTTTAATTATTAACCATTGAATTGGCAATGTATCCTATAAGATACATTCGTTAATGTTTTTAATTTAAATGAAATAGTAGTTAAATGAACGAGAAGAAATTATTTAAATTTCTGGTGAATTACACAATGTATAGTATAATTAATTGCAATTATATTTTATTTTATTTTCACTGCGGTCCGACCCACTTAAATAACTGGTATGAGAAATAATATTTGTTTTATTATATACAACTTGTCCCGTGCCGTAGCCGAGCGGTTAAGGTAGGAAGCCTTGGCGTAGAGCTACGGGACTTGCGCTGGTTCGAGTCTCCATGGGGGAAGAAATTTTCTCATGGCATTTCGGCCAGTATGGGACCGGTGCCCACCCAGCATCGTGAGGCAATTGGGTAGCTACAATAAGTAGCGGCTCAAGGTTGAGGAACCAACTATAACGGCTGGGGGACTCGACATGCTAACCACATGTTACCCCTACACTGGCTGTTGATCATCTACCTCTGTGATTGACACATGTGGATGTGAAGGGCCAGCAGCCGGCTGGTAAAAGGGCAACCGCTGAAAAGTGGAAAGACCCTCAATCGGAATATACAACTTTCCTTATTAGAGGATTGCCTCTAGGACAAAGTGACACAGACAATTCATCTTCGAAATTGATGAAATACATTTTGTAAATACATTTAAAAAATTAATTTAGTGTTTCGCGAATTTAAGGATTAATTTTGAACTTATGACAATATATTTAATTAGGTCTATCTTGAACTTTCACAATGTATGTTTAAAAAATACATTATACATTTATAAAACACATTTTAAAGTATTATAAATTTAACATGTAATATTTATATTGAAGCAGATTTTTTTTTTGTGCAACAGCGTTTCTGACAAATATCCGAGAGATCTCGTTTATTTTCCAGCTGTGTTTTTAATATGAGCTATTAAGGGTTAAATACCTTAATCCTCTGAGAGCATATAGGCTAAATATTACTTGAATCAAAATTTGGATAAGACAATTAAAAATTGCGTTAGAGAATTTTCATCACGATAATCGTATGATATATCTCTTTTGTCATTTCCTTGACAATAACAGCCAACTTTGCAGTCAGTCTTAACTATTTGGTCTCTTACAGTATTTATTTCCATTTTTATTGTAGTTTTTACAACTAAATGTGTTGCAATTTTATAATTAGAATTGGTTAGCCGACACTATTGTGATTAAATCCATTCTTTATATAGTTATATTAAGCATATAAAAAGAGGCACATTTAAGTAAAATTCTATGTTTTAAACCCGGAACCTCCTTAATTAATCTTAAACACTATCGTTAGTGGTTGATAACATGCTTGGTAATACATGCTCCTTCTTCTTCTTCTTCTACTACAAGGTTTAGGCTATGCAACCTGTTCCGGCGAAGTTAAAAGTGGAGTCCATCTTCTACGTGATCGGCCAACATCTCTTGTTCCTCTGGGATTATACAGGAAGGTTATTTTTGGTATTCTTTCGTTGTTCATTCTCATTAAGTGTTCTGTCTATTTCTTATTATTTTCGCTGATTTAATCTTCAATTTTATATAGCCTATATTTAATTCTTCTCGTATAGTTTCATTCCTTATTCTATCCGCCCTTGTGCATCCTTTCTCATTACGCAAAAACAGCATTTCCGCAGTCTGTATCCTGCTTTTATCCCTTGATTTCATTATTCAATTTTCACCTCCATACAACAACAAAGGAACAGCCATTTTTTATATAATTTAAGTTTCGTATCTTTCCTTGTTTTCCGACCTAAGGTTCTTTTTATGGTTCCACAAATAGCCTGAAATTTATTTACTTTATTTTCTATATCTTTATTTTTTCCATAAGTTATATCACATCCTAAATATTGAAAATGTCATACTTGTTCTATTATTTTGTTATCCAGTACAATTTTTTGATCTAATTCCATATTTACCAATAAATGCCATTACCTTTGACTTATTTATTGATATTTTACAATTATATCTATTGGCTATTAATTTAAATTTATATGCTAACATTTGGAGTTCATTTTCAGATTCTGCTAAAAGTACAACATCGTCAGCGAATAATAAAGTATTTATTTTATCTTTATTATCAATTAATATCCTTCATTAGTTAAAACCTTCTTCCATTCTTTTAGTATATCGTCCATATAAATATTAAGTAAATGCTTATTATTAAAGCTAAGTCCACCGCTGTGGTCTCGAGGTAGCGTGCTGCCTTGTTACGCAGCGGGCCCGGGTTCGATTTCCGGTTGGGACAGACTCCTAGGTAAGGTTTTTTTTCGGGGTTTTTCCTCACCTTTAAGACAAATTTCAGGAAGCTTAGGGCCCAACGGTCACCGAAAATCATTCAGTCATCATCATCATCCTTATCATTATCATCATCATCCTTATCATTATCATCATCATCATCATCCTTCACCGGTGTGGAAAGCAAAGGGAAGCTACCACACCTATAACTTCCTAGTAAAGCTGCAAATCATAGCATGAAAATGCTGCGATTGCTGTGAAAACCTGCCTTCGGGCAGAATTACTATGAATGGATTACAGCTAAATTGTATCAGTTTGTTCCTTATCTTTTTTTCGTAATGAATTTATGTTGTTGTGGGAGGAAGTAAAATTGTATCTAATCCTTGTCATAGAAGTTTGGAACACTTTAAATATCCCTATGATATGAAATATATCCATAGAAAATTTGGCAGCAGTAGAAGCTGGCATAGCGTCTACCATCTGTAGAAAAATCTATTTAATTTTAAATATTATATATAATATAATATCCTCAACTCGTGTCCAACTCAGGGTCGGGTCGAAGAATGAAATGAGAAGTAGCCCCTTTATAGAGGTTTGTGATTGACAATGATGCCGGCCGATCACGCCTGACGCACCATCATGTGGGCAGATGAACAAAATGAAACGAAATGGATGAGATGAATATAGAGAAATGGTGGAATGAAATTGTGGTAAGGGGAAAACGAGAGGAAACCCCCGAGAAAATCTGCCCAAGCTCCGTTTAGTCCACCACGAAACCCACACGGAGTGACCGAGACTCGATTTCGGGACCCCAGCGGTGAGAGGCGAGCGTCTAACCGCTTGCACCACGGAGCCGCCTTAAGGATTATCTGAATATGCAAATATTTAAAATAATAGACATTTATTAATTCTGTTAACTGTGTCATTGACATGGCTTGACTGGAATGCATCGGTTCGCTTGATGAAAAGCATATCCTGTGCTAACATATTGCCGACACTTAAGTTCGCACCAGTTACATCATCACTACTTTCCTGTACTGTATACCTAAGCTAGAATTTGTTGTCAGTTATTCTAATGCTTACAAACTCAGAGTTATAAGTAACTAACTATTTGGCACTATCGAATCCGTAGGTTCATGGCCGCGTGGACATAAGCTCCCTATACATCCCTATCCTGAGATAATGTTTTCTAATAATTACCTGTATAATCTACTGCCCTCAAATCATAGTTAATATTATTCTCTCTCCTCATTCTTGGTCTACCAACTGGGCGTTTTCCCTCTGGTTTTCCTACAAGAAGCTTCCATACACGTCTTTCATTCCCCATTCGTGCCATATGCCCTACCCATCGCAGTCTACGAGACTTAACTCTTATTATATCTGGCTTCCTATAAAGACCATGTAGTTCACTGTTTATGTAGTCTTCTCCATTTCACCTGTCTGTTCACCTATCTTTGGTTCAAAAATTTCCCTAAGAACTTTATTCTCAAATGCTCTTAAAGTAAGAGTCAATGTTTCGCACCCATACAGCTAGTAAAATAACTCAACCTAAATGTAACTGGCTTTTATATTGGAACTATATAAACCTTCTAAAAATAGCCAATAAGGTTTCACTAATTGAACTTGGATCTTCCTGAATTGGATTTCGTTTCGCAATTACATTCGCTGGGACATAATTATTTAAACTGATTACAGACGTAATTCTTGAAGACTCGTATAAATAGTTTGCATTAAATTGTGAAACTATTATCTGAAACTAAGACATAGAAAAAAAAAACTTAGGAGTGAAAATTGACTACTCGGTAACGTACGACAAATTCTAAAATTAAATATTTTAAAATTCAGGAACACCTCTTTGACTCGGTCTAACGTCGTTGCTTCTTACGCACCAGGCTTGGGTGAGATTTTATCGGAGTTTTCCTCATCTATAAGATATGTCAGGAAAATTTAGGTGAAATAGTACCGGAACACAATTTGGCAATCATAATAATATTAACCTTGTTTAATATGACTTACAGACATACAAACATCTGAGGAATAAAGTCACTCAGACTGTCAGGAATGCAAAACTAAGATATGCCCATACTATTATTACACAATCTATGTCCAACTCAGCTGACATGTGGAAAAATTTAAATTCAATAGGCCTCTGTCAAAATAAACTACAGGTAGAAACAGCTGACCTACCACAAGATGAGTTGAATGACCATTTTACCCGCCTCCCTACTGACAACAACTCACAACACAAACAACAGACAATAGATGAACTAATGTCATATTCCCAACCTACCCGAGACAAATTCTTTTTTTCCTATATCTCACCTGATGACGCCAAAAGAGCAGTATTACGTATTAAATCTAAAGCACAAGGAATAGACAACATAACAATAACTCTCCTGCAAAAAATAATAGACATTATTCTCCCAACAATAACCCACATTTGTAATGCCTCTATAATGACCGGGACTTATCCCAGACTCTGGAAAATGGCTCTAGTTCGTCCTACACCGAAATCAAACACTCCCACAACACTCGATGATTATAGACCAATTAGTATTCTTCCCTGTTTATCTAAAGCACTGGAACACATAATACACTCACAGTTAACAGACTACCTCACCACACACGACTTACTTGATGAACATCAGTCTGGATTTAGAACAGGACATCACACAAGTACTGTCTACTTGACATTGTAGACGACATAAGAGACTCAATGGACAAAAGCAAACTCACCGCAATAGTCCTACTCGACTACAGCAAAGCCTTTGACACAGTAGATATAGACTTAATGCTAGCGAGACTAAAGACACTACATCTGTCGGAAAACTGCCTTGATTGGTTTGCATCTTACCTCACTAATCGTCAGCAATCAGTTTCTGTTAATAATCGCATTTCTTCCTGGCGCTTGGTGAGGAAAGGGGTACCTCAAGGCGGCGTCCTCGCTCCTCTTCTCTTCTCGATTTATATTAATGACGTGACCAAGAAACTACAAAACTGCAAGCATCATCTTTACGCCGACGACCTACAGATTTACACACACTTTAGGCCTGAAGAAATTAATGAATATATTGACAAAGTAAACACTGACCTCAGGCATATATCTTTATGGTCCAGGCAATATGGGCTGAAACTAAATGTAAACAAAACGCAAGCAATAATTATCGGACATCCAAGGCTATTACACCTCATAAACAATGGCAATATGCCGGCTGGCATATTAGATAATGAACAAATTCCTTATACCGACGTCGTTAAAAACTTGGGATTTTACTTAGATTCTAATTTAAATTGGCATGTGCAAGTAAAACAAACATCTAAAAGGATCTTCTCCATAATGCATTCCCTAAAGCGACTTAAACATTTTCTTCCTACAACTCTTAAAAGAATTTTAATCCAAACTTTAGTGATGCCGCATTTTGACTACTGTGACGTTCTACTAACTGACATAAGTGACGGGTTTTCGGACAAACTGCAGCGTGTCCATAATATATGTATC
The DNA here is from genome assembly GCA_030220185.1 of Diploptera punctata. Classification (NCBI taxonomy): domain Eukaryota; kingdom Metazoa; phylum Arthropoda; class Insecta; order Blattodea; family Blaberidae; genus Diploptera; species Diploptera punctata. The sequence goes on along the minus strand of JASPKZ010009800.1, from coordinate 2,949,601 downwards.
AGATTCATATTTAATGTTCGAAAATACGATCACATTTCTCCATTATTCCACGAATTGTCATGGCTACATCTAAAAGAGAGAAGAAAATCGCACTGTCTAAATCTCCTATTTAAGATCCTTACATACCTCGATTCCCAATTATTTATCATCCCGTTTCCAGTATCTATCCTCAAACCATAACTTAAACACAAGATCACAACATAGTCTCTTACTTAATATACCGCAACATAGGACATCACATCACTCCATGTCATATACCATCTCCACTTCTCGCAACTGGAATTCCCTACCACAAGAAATAAGGGGCTGCCGGGCATTGGCATCTTTTAAAAGAAATCTAAATTTATATTTGCTCTAAACTCGACTTCATTATTATCCAGTGTATATATATATATATATATATATATATATATATATATATAATTGGTGTTTCCCGTATAATGTATCATATTTATATTATTATTATTATTATTATCGTTATTGTTATTACCCTAAAAATGTTGTTTGTACATGACATTTACATTGCTACATTTATTGTATCTTTAACTGTTTATAATTAGTATAGTGTATATCTATATTTGTCGAATATTTGTTTGTATTTGTGCTGGTTGAGTTGAAGAGAGGGCCTTATGGCCTTAACTCTGCCAGAATAAATAAAGTATTATTATTATTATGAATGATTAATGATATATCTTGCCTTAAATGTTGTTTTGTTGCGGAGGTGGTCCCGCATTGAGCTAAATATTAATCCGGGAGGCCTCCATGCCTTTCTGTGGCCAAGAAAGCACACCATGTTCCAAAATGATTGACTGGGATTTAAGTAGTTGGTATAGCTTTACGAATAAAATTGGATGCGTGATTATCTGCTATAATGAAAGAAAAACTGTGATAGTTTCATATCCTGTATGCAGTAATTTGTTTCTTGTCATTATTACGTCACAGCGTTAAATTTGTGAAAGTGGTTACTCCTCTACAGAAGTCATTCTGTATGGTGCAATTTGCGACGTCTGGTTCATTGTTGAAATGCAGCGAGCTTTCCGACGGAAATTTGGAATTGGTCCTCCGAAAGATAAGAGTATCCGTCGATGGTATAGACAGTTAGAAACAACTGGATGTATCTCTTCTTCTTCTTCTTCTTCTTTTCCAGGATTAGGTCAATGCGACCTCTTCCGGTTTCAAGCCCATCGTTTCCTTGGCCGTCCCAAAAACCTTTTCCCAGTTGTTTTATAGGTGTTGATCTTTTTGGGTAATCTTGTATCGTCCATTTCGTATTCGCACTTGAGACTTCTAAGTGATATATTTTTTTTACTTGGGTGGGTTACCAGCTCAACCGCAAGAACCCCAACCTGGAGGACCAGAGTTAAATTTCGGAGTTGTCTTTCTCCTTGACAGCCTGCCTTACAAGGCTACAGAGCTCTGTCTGCCCCGAGCATCTCGTTTTATGGCGCCAGAAACTCGCCATTCACTCTCCATCTTCAGTAAAAACAGTCCCACCACGTGAAGGTAGATCGAAGGGTTTGGTAGAGAGATGCTATATTTTGCGCTGACTATTTGGAGCCTTTTGTTGAGTCTAAGAGCTCATCCTCAGATCCGCCCCAATCATTCTCTACCCTTTAGGGACCGAATGCATCTCTAAAAGGAAAAGTCCAGAACGTTCCCCGACGTGCCGGTCCGGTTTATTCTCGATGGCCTCCACGGTCTCCTCATCTCACACCTTGTGTGTACGTACCACCACTCTCCGTCGACCTTCCAGACTTGAGAAGAAGGATTGTTGCTGCTGTTGAATCCACTACTCCAAATATGTTGGGGGGAATTCGAGTATCGGCTAGATATGTATCGTGTAACGAAAGGTGATCACATCGAACACGTATAAACTATATTATGAAAATTCCAAGAGTTTATTTTTAATCATATGTAAGTTTTGTGTTATATATATATAATCATGTAAGGGAAATGAAACAACGTTGATACCCCGTCCATCATTTTGGAACACGGTGTATGTATACTAAGTTTAAACTTCCTCTCCGGAGAGACAGTGTTGCTATAAGGTCCGGGTGGCATAGGACCCGTAAAAGTGAGAGGTTAAACTAAGAATAAGATATAAAGAAAATCAGTTAATAATCAAAATAAAACAAGCTAACTGCTGTAACGATTTTCATGGCGATTAGTTTTGCATTTCTGAATTAAGTACCTGTATCTCGAGTGACTATTATAGAGTTAATTAAAATCTTAACCGCTTAGATGCTAATTGGGAAAATCAAAGTGATGTTTTGAAAACTACCTTCCTCACTAATAAAGTGGAACAGCTTTATATTGGAAGCGGCGGCAATGAAGCGGAAGTTTCTCCGTGTATGTTACTGAAAGGAACCCGTCATTCTGTACTTAAGCGCGACCAGTTCACTGGAATTAATGCGAGTTTAATCCATTCACTCTCTCTTCGTCTAAACCTCAATTAACGCTACAATTCACACCTACAGCATGAGTTTGAAAGCAATTGCATACAAAAGGTATTTGAATAACAATAAACACGTATCGTAAGAAAAAATGCTGTAAAGAGTTTGAATTCAATGTTTCATTTCAAGAGAGAAATTAAAATCTTTGTAAAAAAGTAAATTCTCCTGAGTATTATGTTGCAAAAGAGCATTTCTTTACATATATTTGGACGGCGTTATGCATGAACCGGCTAAGAGCCATTTAAAAAATGAGGTTTTGTTGCCATCTGTTGCACTGGCTCATGAAGTAAGTGTACGCACACTTTTAGCACCAAATCTTTAAATATAGCCTTATTATTAAAGCAAAATGTAAACGCCATGAGTCCTAATATTATAATGATGTTGTGAAAAGAAAAATTAATGTCTGAACCAGGAATCGAACCGTGGACCTCTAGTTCTACGTACTAGTGTGCAACTCACTACACCATTCTAGACTTGGCACAAGAATTAACAATTCTTTCCACATATAAAAATCTATAATTCTCGTTTCGCCCGTTTTTCTTTTCACAATATCATTATAATATTATAATATGATCCATTTTTCGAACTGTGTTAAAATAACAGTATTGGAAAATGTTAAATGCCATAACTCCTATTAGAGATTCTGTGTTTTGCAACAAACGGCTATTAAACTAGATCTTCATAAATACTTACTTTAATACTTAATACAGGCTTTCCACTTTACAGCAGTTTTCCCTTGATTCCTGCCTTCCAGAGATTCCTATCTTCCCATTGACCATCTTCCATACCCCTCTTCATCATGGCATCATATATTCCCTCATACCATGCTCTTCTATTTCTCCCCCCCCCCCTTCTGCCTGGTACCATCCAATCCAATACCTGTTTAGGCCACTGGTCTTCCGACATCCGTTGTACATGTCCATACCACTGTAGAGCTCTCTTTGTTATCCTATCGATAACAGTTTCTTGTGCATCCATTTCTTGTCTGATATATGTATTTAGAATATGTTGTAGCCTGGATATTCTCATACTTCTCCGTAATCCATCCATTTCTGTCGCCAGGATTCTTTTCTGCATCCTTTCATTTGTCGTCCAGCTTTCTGATCCATATGTAAGTATATTTTCTATTATTGTCTGTATAATCTCTTTATTTTTTTGTTTTTCTGGTCAAATTTCAATTCCATAAAATACCATTCAGGGATCTAATCGCCTTCCTTGCACAATTTACTCTGTTAATAATATATTTTTCACAAGTACCAGATTTATCTATTATAGATCCAAGATATTTAAATTCTTCAACACATCTAATTATCATATTATTTATTTGTAGGTCTTCTGAATTTTCTCCGATTACCATATATTCTCTTTTAATATAATTTATCTTCAGTCCACCTACCTCAAATGCACCGACCAACTTTCTGATCATATATTCTATATAATCTTTATCTTATCCTATATAATCTGGTCATCAGCGAATAATAAATTGTGCAGTAAATTATCATTAATTTTGATTCCCATTCCCCTACATGACTTATTCCATTTCATTAATACATCTTCTGAATATATCTTGAACAATGTTAGTGACGTCCCGCATCCTTGTCTTAATCCTTTTGGTATATCAAATTCTGAAGATACTCTATTTCCAACCTTAATACTTGCTTTACAATCATACATTCTTCTTTATATCTTCATAAATACTAATCTAAATTTTGCATCATGCAGCTTATCGCCAAATGTTCCCGCTCTTATATTGTTGATGCATAAGTGAGTATTGTTGGTTTGGAGCTACAATAATAATTAGTGAAGAATGTCAAGTGAGTGTGATTTTTTAATGTTAAAATGACATCCAGAGTTCAGAAATTTTTATATATGGTTTGTAAGATGTGCCCCGAAAATGGAAAGGCATTTTCTGTCTCACTGAAGATATGTAATACTTTTATTTATTATGTGAATCATACGTTTTCGTACAGACGTCCATATACTCCTATTTTATAAGCATAAAGATAAAAAAAAATCAGGCGCTTGTCAATTCAAAGGTCATTATAATCGTGATAGGCGACGGAGTTAGGGATCCACTGTTTATCAGTTTGTAAAATCAGTTCTATTGTTTTTTTTTGTGAAATCAAAAGTACTTTTTTTTAATTTGTTCGATGATAATTTTAATATATTATAAAAATCTCGAATGTGAATAATTCATATTAAAAATATGTTATAAAATAATTGTTACATATTTAACAAATAATGCCTAAAAATTATATACCATCCAAAAAACGCCAAAATTATATCCATAACAAAAGTTTCACAAGTGACAAATTCTATGTAAATATATATAAAAGCGACAATTAAACTCTCTTATCTTTACCAGTGCATGGATACAATTTACGCATTTAATAATTCGAACTTACTATATATATTCATGAATTTACTGTAATCAGAAAAATCAAGTACATCTTTTAAGATTTGTCGCCCGAAGTAATAGACAAGAATGTTCTGAGAAGGTAAACCTAATTTTAATCTGAAATTTTGCTTAGGAAATATAAAATTCCAAAATTATATTTAAGCAGCGAACATGTTGTGTATATAATATTCTTGTGAAGACGCATACAAATTAATGTATTTGTATTTATCCTACTTGTACCTTGCTCAAAAGCAACTATTTGCTAGCAAAACGGTGGCAATTCTAATATCAGCAGCCAAGAGTGAAAGCGTGACATAATAAAATAAATGTTTCGTAAGTATATCGACCCCTGGAAGAAATAAACGTGGTAGACCAAGATGGAAATGGAAAACCTACGTCAGAACAATAATGGAGGATAGGAATTTGGAAGAGGGAGATTGGAATGAAAGAGATAAATGGAAACTGAAGACGGCAAACCTATAAGTGGGGGAAGGCCGAAGAAGAAGAAGAAGAAGTATATCGACCACCTGATAACGAAAAAGAATTGAAAAACTCATATTAGCTCTCGTTTTCAAGTTTCATTCATAGTAATTCTGCCCGAGGGCAGGTCTTTCACTGCAATCATAACATTGTCATGCTATGCTTTGCAGCGTTACTAGGGAATTATAGGTGTGCTAGCTTCATGTTGCTTTCCACACCGATGATGGACGATGATGATGATGGTGGCCGGATGATTTTCGGGGACCGTTAGGCCCTAAGCTTCCTAACATTTATCTTACAGGTGAGGAAAACCCCGAAAAACCTCACCTAGGAGCCTGTCCCGACCGGGAATCGAACCCGGGCCCGCTGCGTGACAAGGCAGCACGCTACCTTGAGACCACACCAGTGGACCTGTTTCCAAGTTAAGGGGGCTAAATATGACTGCATTCCGTGACCGCCATATCCCATTCCTTCCATTTTTCATTAGTGAAAAAAAAAATTATTTTCTCTAGTGATATAAAGCGATTAATAAAATATATGGTCATTAACTATAAAAGTAATGAACGGAGGTTGTTCATCGACTCCTTCAAAATAAGTCTCAAGTGTGTCCTACTGCATAATGACAATATGTTATCATCGATTCCGATTGGGTATACACCTTACATGAAAGAAACATAAGTTAACAAGAAACAATTGTTATTGCGATTGAACTATGACAAGTTTAAATATCAGATTTCCGGGGATCCGAAAGTCATAGGCATAGGTCTGCTACTTGGGCTACAACAGAGCTACACCAAGATCAGGTGCATCCTGTTACTCTGAGATAGCCGCGCGGAAGCGTTTCATTACAAAAAGAAAGATTGGCCTAAGCGTCAATTACTTGAACCAGGACCTCACAATGATATGCACAAAGCACTTGTTGAATTCAAAAACATAATTCTCCCTGCTTTTCATATAAAATTAGCCCCTCAGGTGCTATCACCATGACGTGGTGGGGGGGCTTAGGACTCCAATGAACCAGACGACCCTATTGGGGAAGATTGGCTTAGGTTAATCTTGCTGGTGGGTAAGAGGCGAGGGGAACTAAGTATAGCTCACAACGAGAGAATGGCGTCTGTATCCATATTGGGCGGCCACATCTTCGTCAAGTCTTCAACGGTCAACAGGGCGACAAGAATAGCACAGCTAAACTTGTAGGGCTTGAAGAGCGGAAGAAGCAGCCCTCTCTTGGGGGGTGGATACCCAGAGGAGCATGTTTGGAGGCTCAGAGGAAGCAGCCCTTCCACCATCCTTGTCCTGCGAAGCGCTCGTAACGCTTCCAGGAGACATTCATCTTACTGAGAAGCTTCATGGAAATCAGCCGGATTGTCATAAAAGGAACAGACCCAAGCAAGATAAAAGGAAATAAAAGGATGTACAAGACTTGATAGAATAAGAAATGAGGATATAAGAGAAGCATTGGAAGTACAGCCTTTATTGGATAAGGTCACGAATTACAGACAGAAATGGATTGATCATATGGATGGAATGAGTAAGGAGAGATATCCATTGTTAGCAAGAAATTATCAAGCAAGAGGAAAACGTGATGTTGGAAAACCTAGAAGACGTTGGGCTGATGCATTATAAAGTCGGTACGGGCAATTGCCTAATCCCTGGAGTGATGATGATGATGATGAAAAATATTGTTAAGGTCATGGACAAAACTGGAGAAACAGTTTGTCCAGGATCAATATGACAGGAAGATGTTGATGATAATGATGAACTGTATCCTAAAGTTATCAAGTAATTTAATCACGAATAGAAAATAAATCTGTAACAAGAATAAATATTTTATAAATTTAACTTTTCTGTAAGGTTTGAAATGAAGAGTATTTTAAAATCAGTTTCTATTGCATTGAAAACACGATTTACGTTATTGTGAATTTAATGAACGCTAGTGTAAAAATGTAATGTAATGGATAATTAAATTAAATGAGATTTGTGTCTTCAAAATAATTTCTATTAACACTGTAAAATAAATTGCTCTTAATGAATCCGGTATAAAATCTCCTTTCTTGACAAAAAGAAATCATGTAATTTGAAATTATAAAAATTCTTTTCTGGGTCAACATGACGTTACGTTTAGAGAAAATACTGAAATGCTTTCAGGAGATGTTTATTTCTTTATAATGGGGCTATACAGAGCTTAGTAATTCTGTATTCACGGTTGTAAATTCGAGACGCATCACCGGAATTAACTCACGTTTCAACTAAATTCCCCCTTTCAGAAATTCTGTTGTAGGAGATTAGCCCTAAAATAGAAAGCCTCTAGCTCTGGATAAGATACTTGAACTAGATTTAAAGTTAGGTTGTCAGAGTTACGTACGGAGCTGGGACTTGCACTCTTGGTACTCAAATTGGGATTTATGTAAGTGGTCTGACAGATTAATATCTCCACTCACAGATAACTGTTAAATATTTAAAATCACAGGTTATAAAACTGCTGTTTAAATCAAGGAAAGGAACTGTGAACTTTTTTTAAAAGATATGTCACGCCTAGCGTATACAGTATATACAGGTCTTCAAAAGCTTTCCATGCAAAAAATCGCAAAAAAAAAAAATTAAAGGAAATGTTTTACTAGATGTATGGTAATGTACACAGAGGCGGTTCGCAAAGTGAAAAACCCATTACATAAATTTAAATAAATGAAATAATGCTTTTGGGTTTTATTTATCTGTCTTCTGTAAGCAGTTTCCAAATGAAATTGTAATAGTTCACTCTGCAGGAATCTACGATCGCACAACTGACTTACACATGTCATATGGAAATAATGGTACCGTGCAGATTTGAAGAAGAATTCCTTGATGCAAATACTATAAAAATCATCATCATCATCTGCATTCATGGATTAGGTCTGTTAACCCGTTCCGACTTCAACCCATCTCTTTCTATGTCTGACCACATCTCGGGTGCATTTAGGTTTGTATTTTGTTATTTGTTTTGGATATCTATCTTCATTCATTGTGTCTATGTGTTGCTTCCATTTTTGTCTATATGTACCTATTTTATCAGTTATTGCAAATATTTCAAGTTCCTGTCTTATTTCTGTGTTCTTGATTCTGTCTTCCTTAGTGCACCCTTTAATAGATCTCAAAAATTTCATTTCTGCCGCCGTTATCCTACTTAGATCTTGTTTTTTATGTATCCAGGCTTCTGATACATAGAGCAGTACCGGTATACTGCCAATGTTTTATAAAATTTCAATTGGGTCTCTCTTGTTGTTTTCTTATTTAGTGATCGTTTTATCGTACCACATATTCCCTGAAATTTTGCTATTTTACAATAAAAATATCTCCTGCAATTTCCGATCACATAGTAAATTTTATAAGTGAAAACTTTTGATGTCATGTTTATATTATCGCATTATAAGTGTTTTGATAATTATTTATGCGATTTCCATGGCAGTATATCCATGTGATATAATAATAATAATAATAACAATAATAATAATCATAATAATAATCATAATAATAATAATAATAAAAGCAATAATAATAATAATTTTATTTTACCTAGCAGAGTTAAGGTCTTAAGGTCTTAAGGTCTTGTTTGCCACTCAACCACCTTAAACAAATACAAAAAAATATTCTTACATCTGAATTGCAATAAGCCTAAATATACGTGGTACGTCTACAATAACTAACTAACTCACTGGCACTATCGAACCCGTAGGTTCATGGCCGCGCAGACATAAGCTCTCAGTACATCCCTATCCGGAGCTGATGTTTTCCAAACATCCCTTTCTCATCATCTACTTACCTCAAATCATCTTTCATGTTATTCTCCCACCTCATTCTTGGTCTCCCAACTGGACGTTTTTCACTCTGGTTTTCGTACAAGAAGTTTCCATCAACGTTCTTTCCTTACCAATTCGTGCCACATATCCTCACCATACGCGGCCAGACCCTACGGTTTCGATCGTGACAGTGAGTTTGAAGTGATAATAAAATAAATATTGAAATACAGTAGCATTTGAATACATTTCCTTTTAAATATGCAAAATTAAAGCTAAAATTAAACGAAAGACATATGCAATGACAGAGAAAGACTTTTTACAAGTTTAGAGTAAATGTAAACCCCATATATGTGTCTAGCGTAATCTCTGATCGAGAGCTAAAAATGAGAAGTAGTCCCTATTATTACAAAACCTCATAAAAATTCACTATGGAGGATGGCAGCTGACCATATCTGTAGCAACATCATGGCAGCAAATGAAATTAAACTAAATAGAGAAGTGGCAGAATTAAGTTTATGGCACGACAATATGGGATGAACCCCGAGAGAAAGCTGCAGTGACTCCTATTCATCCATCACGAAACCCACATGGAGTTACCAAGGCACAAATTCGGGTCTCACAGATGGAAATTCGAGTGACTAACCATTTTCATTTTCCCACGAATGCTCCTCCACACGTTTGCCAGTATATTAGCTCACTTAAACAATTTTGGCCAACCTTATTATCATTTTTTGGCACTGTGAAGATAGTATGGGCAATTGAGCTTATTGAAGCCTTTAAGTACATTAATTGTTGTTCACTGGGGGGATTCTTGCGCGAATGTAATTATTAATATGCAATTCTTCTTCTTCTTCTTCCTTTCATGTGATAGACCTACTGGTCTGTTACGGTCTCAATCCAACGTTTGAAGGGTCTGCCCAAAGATCTCTTGCCTGGTGGCTGGTAATTTAAGATCTGACGTGGTATTCTTGTTCTGCTCATTCTTCGTACGTGAGATTTCCAGTTGTTTCTGTATTTTTGTACATATTCCATGACTGATTCTGTGTGTAATTCTTTGAGAATTTCAGAATTCCTTTTATAGTCTCTCCTTGAATAGCCCGCAGTACGTCTCATAAATTTCATTTCTGCCGCAGTTAGTCTTTGTTCATCTACACTGCGAATTGTCCAGGCCTCACTGCCGTAACATAATATGGGTCTGGCCAGTGTTTTATAAATTCTAGTTCGTGTGTGTTGCTGTACTGTGTTTGGCTTGAAAATATTATTTATAATTCCTGTTACTCTGTTAAATTTATAATTTTTTGACTAAAATCTTTTTCTTCTTCGTATGTAACTTGGTATCCGAGATAGTTAAATGTGTTGGTTTGTTCTAATATTTTATTATTAATAACAATTTTACTGCGAACTGGGTCTTTTCCTAGGAAAGCCATGACTTTAGATTTTTCTGTTGAGATTTCCATTTTGTAGTTTATTGCAATTTGGTGAAAAGAGTGGACTGAACGTTGTAGGTTATCTTCTGAATTCGCTATAACTTAGAAGCATTTTTACTATTTTTTTAAAATATGTATTCAGTACTACAAAACATATATACTAGCGCATCCAATAAGTAATGGCAGCATTCCTATAACATCGCAAAAAAAAAAATATATTTAGGTTATTTTTCACATTACGAGTCTCAACATTATTTGATAACCCTCACTAAAGCTGGGACACAAACACATCCTCGACTAGTAATGTACTACGTACTTCCCTTGTTGCGTACACCCTTCGACAAAAAAAAAATGAGTCAACTCTTGAACGCACATTTCTTCTAAGTCATACTCGGCACAGCGCTGGGTTCAAACTAGGAAACTAGTCATAATTGTGCAGTCCCTGAGCTACTGTGTTATGTGGCATGAACTGAAGACTCTCCTACGTGTCCTGATAGCTCAGCGGTAAAGCACGCGGTCACGGGTTCTGTTAATGAAGATCGAAGGTTCGCGTCTTCAATTACGCAGTTTTTTCTCTCGTGATATTTGTATTAAAACGTTTTATGAATTAAATATATTTTATTTCGACATTTGAATTAATCTATACTTCTTAAGTTCATAATTTTTGTATACCATCGAGGTTACAACAATGTTAAATGATACATTTTGACACGCTTTATATTAGCTTGACCTGTATCTGTCTATGTAACGAACCTGTATCTATGTAACGGAATATTTGAACACGATTTTCATCCACTTAAAAACATTGGATCGACTTGAAACTTTGTATACTTGTAAAAGACCCATGACAATACAATAATTTCATAATTGTTTTTCTAAAATCCTGGCCACAATCATCGGAAAATCAAAAAATTAAAAACCTGTGTAATAGGTTGCGGACTTATCAACTTTTTTGTCAATCGTTGCAAGAGCTCAGTTAGTAGAGCGGTGAACTGTAGTGGTATATAATTTCAGCAATCAGTAGGTCGCTGGTTCAAATCCGGGCCGGAGGTTCTTTTTTAGAAAAGTATTAAGCAATTAAATTTTCATGGGATTCAGGTTTATGACAATCGATTAAACTAAAACTAAAAAAATATTAATAGTTTAAAAAACTGAAACAACACGCTTTATTAGAAAACCGAACTAAAAAAAAATAATTTTAATTTCCAACACGCTTGGGGAAAAACGTTAAAGTGGTCAACAAAAAAATCACCTAGAATAAAACTAGAGTTAGCTACAAAAAAATAATTTTACCATCAAAAGCGTTGCGTGATTTTTATGGTTTTTACGTTTTCTTCTTAGAGACTTTACTTTTACCAATATCTGTTTATTATCAAATATCAGTATTAATTGATATAGAGCACCCCACGCTTTTGATATTAAAATTATTGTTTTTGTAGGTAACTCTAGTTTTATTCTGGATGTGTTGGAAATTATTTTTTTGTTGACCACTTTAATTTTATCCCAAGCGTTTTGGAAAATATAATTATTTTTCATTTTTTTAGTTCGGTTTTCTAATAAAACGTGTTGTTTTAGTTTGTTTAAACTACTATTTATTTTTACCTTGTATACTACAGTCTTCCTCAACTATCTAAAATTTTCGTTGATTTCACTGTAGGCCTTTCGATGAATGCTTCATCTTCTGGAGTTGTTGTAGTAGTATTGAATTAACTGTATGTCTAATAGAGGGTTTTGCTTATTAGCTAACATTTTCGTTGAGAATGTTTGTATTCTTGGCCTTCTTGATAATTTCGATTTCTTGTAAAATGTTAATTTTGTGTCTGTTGTTTTCTCTGTGTATAATTTACATTGTATTATCGATATTGTTGAAACTGTGGCCGCTTTCAGAAATATGTTTAGCGAAATTTGATTTCATTGTTAAAGGAGAAGGCAAATCAAATTTCGCTGTTCACAAGGTTGAATCCAATCGAAAATGTATGGGCTAAGATGAAAATAGAGATGAACTCTAATTGGCCTGCAGATGCACGAAAAACGAAAGATGGCTTATGGGCACAAATTCAAGACGCCTATGCTCTAGCCGATCGTCCACGTGCCTGTAGAATTGTTTTGCATCAATGCCCCGCAGATTGAAGGCGGCAATAGATGCTGAGGATTCATACACCCGATATTGATTTTGTTTTTGTTAAAGTTTTTCATTTTAGAAGATATAAATGAAAACCTTCTAATAATTGAATGAAGAAAGGAAATAATGTGTTTTGTGTGTGCATTAAAGCCACTCAAATATAAAATTAAATATGAAACTATATTACAGGCGAAATGCTATCCTAACATTCAGTAAAAAAAAAAGTAGAACGGGAATCGAACCCGTCAGGTTACGAACGCAGAGGCTGTGTGTTAAACCGCTCGACCACGGAAACACACAAAGGCAGGCTCTCTCTTTTATGTTACTTGAGTGTGCACTACGTTAACTAGCAAACACCACAGTACAAGTACTGAAAACGTGTTAATGTGAATAAGGCTTCTGCGAGTGCTCACGAAGTTCCCCGATCGGTTGATAGAATCAAGAGATGGCTCATTTTTTTTTTTTTGTCTAAGGGTGTACATAACAATTATTATAAAACAATAAAAACAAACGAGTAGAAATTACTTATGTTTGTGTCAAATTACATAATAATGTACAATAATAACTTAGAGTTTTACATTATCTTGTTTCTTTGCGGTTTGGAACATTTAAATAACTGGCAGAAGAAATTATTTTTTCGCTAATTTAAGGTTATGCTCATCTATGTGTGTACGGACGTAACCAATTGAATATGACTGTGATTGTTTTGTTAGAATAGGCACTTACTATCAGCGAGTGCCAAACAGTAAACTTAACATTACTTCATAATTCATTAATTTATGGACTCATGCTTAATGGGGTTAAATGAACATAATAATATCCAGGAATAAATAAATAAAATAACATGCTCAAAACTATTTTTCAATAAATAAAGTATTTAAATTCAAAATATCCGACAAGTGAAACAAAAACCAGATTGCATAAAACACTAATTAATCGAGTGTTAACTTACAGGAGTGAAACCTGGCTTCTAACCGATCAAGGTAAATCTCAACTGGCTGTTGTTGAAGGAAAGATACTCATGAGGATATATGGACCTATTAAGGAAAGTGGTGAAAGGCGATGAGTTATAACAGAGAATTATATGAGATGTATAAATTATCATATATCATTGGATGTTAAGGGGGATGATGGGTGAAAAATTGACCTCTTGAGATCAAAATTCGCATTTTTTTGTTTTTTTGTACTAAAAATAGCCTGTACTCTAATATATATCTTAGCAACGTTTCAGGGGCCTATGGCGCTTCTACGTGCCCTACATTACGTCAGAATTAAAAGGCTGCGCCAGTTAAATAGGCTACTACCTGTATGCAAATTTTTAACTTGTTTTTCCACACTTTTATTTTCACTTCATTTTTGTACATTCATAATTGAATGAAATTCAGAAATGTTGTCCTAGATGGTTCAAAATTTTACTGCATGTCTACAAACAATGGGTAACAAAGTGGTGCATGGATTTAATGATTGAAGTAGTATTTTAAGAAATAAAATGTATGCAATTATTTTTTTTTGTAATTCCACGCATGAGGTATAACATTTTTTTTCTCCCTTTGTATTCACATTATAAGAATTCTAATACATGATGTGTTTTCTAAATATTTTAGGGATCATGCAAATTTACGAAAAAATTGTGGAACCCATTTAATTATGGTATATGCAAATTTTAAAAAATATAATATTTAATAACTCGAAATGAGTGCCTTACAAGAATGAAAATTAAACACATCATTTTGTATCAAGCAGTGAAATTTAGTACAAAATATCAGGTCTCTAGCTGGAAAAATGTAGAAAATAGAAATTTCACCCATCACCCCCCTTAAACAGAATAAAATGGACAGGACATACGCAGAGGATGATCACAAAATATGTAATTACATTAATAATATATGGTAATCCAGAAGGAAAATGGAAAAATTGAAGACCGAATTTGAAATGGATGGATGGAGTACTACAGGATGTCAAATCTTTAAAACTCAAGAATTGGTGAACGGTTATCAGAGATAGAGAAGCCTGGAGAAAAATTCTGAAGGAAGCCTTGAGCAGCTAAGGTCGCTGTGCTAATAATCCATCCATCTGCCCGAGGGCAGGTCTTTCACTGCAATCATAGAATTTTGATGCTATGCTTTGCAGCTTTACCAGGGAATTATTGGTGTGGGAGCTTCTCGTTGCTTTCCACACCGCTGAAGAATGATGATGATAATGATAAGGATGACGATGATGGCCGGGTGATTTTCGGGGACCGTTGGGCCCTAAGCTTCCTGACATTAGTCTTACAGGTGAGGAAAAACCCCGAAAAAACCTCACCCAGGAGCCTGTCCCGACTGGGAATCGAATCCGGGCCCGCTGCGTGACAAGGCAGCACGCGCTACCTCGAGACCATAGCGGTGGACTGATGATGATGATGACATCTCATTCCTTTATTTCGGACTATCACATTTCAACATCCATCTACCCTTCTTGAAACATAACTAACAAACGTCACACATCCTAAATACTTGGACACCCGATAATTAGTGGCAGCGCTGTTGTAAATAAGAGATCATAGTGGTGACCATTCTAATCTTTTGATATGTTGTTGAGCAGTCTTTGTTGTATAAATCTGTAATATTAAAGTCTCAAAATAGCAACATTTTGTGAATAGGCCCTACATTCACATTTAGTAAGTAATACAGCCCTGAAAAAACATGTTAAGTAGAATTTGTTTAGCTTGTGGAATTAGTAATATTGGCCGATAGCGATTAGATACTAAAGGACACACACACACACTATTGAGTAACACTAAGAAATTAGGACTGGAAGTAAATATCAATAAAACTAAATATATGATCACACTTAGAAATACATTACATAATGGAAATGGAAAGCTAATGACAAATGAGAGATATTTTGAAGAAATGGCTGAATTCAAATACCTAGGAACAATAATCACAAATAGGAATGAGATGCACATAGACATTAGACACAGGCTCAATTCTGGAAATGCGTGCTATTATGCATTACAGAGACTCTTGACTTCCCAACTCCTTTCAAAAAACGTTAAACTGAAAATATATAAAGCTATTATTCTACCAGTTATATTATATGGATGCGAAACATGGACTCTTACTTTAAGGGAGGAAAGGAGATTACGAGTATTTGTTGGGAACCTGTTTGGACCAAAGAGAGATGAACAGATAGCTGAATGGAGAACACTACATAACAATGAACAACATGGTCTTTATAGGAAGCCAGATATAATAAGAACAGTTAAGTCTCGGAGACTGCGATGGACAGGACATGTGGCACGTATGGGGACTGAAAGAAGTGCATGGAAGCTTATTGTAAGAAAACTAGAGGAAAAGCGTCCAGTTGGTAGACCAAGAATGAGGTGGGAGAATAACATTAACTATGATTTGTGGGAAGTAGATTATACAGGGAATGATTGGAAAGCATTAGCTCAGGATATGGATGTATGGAGAGCTTATGTCCGCGCGGCCATGAACCTACGGGTTCGATAGTGCCAGTGAGTAAATAAGTATGTGGAATTGTGAAGTACTAGAAAATTCACCACATAGAAGCCCTTGTGATTGTAACTGTGTATGTGACATTCTTAATGTGTTTATGTATTTTTACCTGTCGTGATAGGAGATTTCTACGGCTATTTTCAAAATCAGCGTAACTTTTTCGTTAAGAATAACATATTTTTACCGCAGTGATGTGATTTTTTTTGGGTAGTGTTATTAAAGCTGCGATTTAACCTTGAGTTGACTCAATGATCTATTGGTTATGTTCCTCCCTCTACTACAGATGGTCGCGGGTTCAAACCGCGGGGAGAATTGATTTTTAGATATAAGAGTCGAATCAAATTTTGTGTATCAACTATATGTAGATTTAAAAAAGGCATACAATTCAATTAATGCTGGAGTTCGGAATTCCTAGAAAGTTAGTTAGACTTATACGAATGTGTCTAAATGACACAAATAGTAGGGTGCGTGTAGGCAAACGGTTTGCGTATACATTTGAAATCCAGAATGGGTTGAAGCAAAGAGATGCACTATCTCCTCACTATTTAATTTTGTACTAGAGCACGCCGTAGAGTAGGTGTTAAGGCACTGCGCTACAAGTCGGAAGGTCGAGGGTTCAAGTCCCAGTGGGGTCAGGATTTTTAAACTGACCAAAACTTTCTGGTGGTACTACGGTCCTGGGATCGACTCATCCTCTAACTGAAATGAGTACCAGACGCTTGTTCTGGGGGCAAAGGCGGCCGTCACGCAGGGCTGACAACCCGGCTAACAACAAGTGCCGATTGTCTACAAAAAGTAGGAGCCTTAACCTCCTACTACCCCAAGGGCCTCCCGAGGCCTGTAGTGGGATTACTTTACTTTACTATAGCATGACATCAAATCTTTACAGGATGAAAAAGGCCTATATCTCAGTGGTATTAACAAGCTGTTAGTTTATGCTGATGATGTAGTACTATTGGGCGATAGCGAGGAGATACTACAGGCCAACCCGCACACACTATTGAGTAACACTAAGTAATTGAGACTGGAAGTAAATATCAATAAAACTAAATATATGGTCACACACAAAAATACATTATATAATGAAAATGGACAGCTAATGACAAATGAGGGATATTTTTAGGAAGTGGCTGAATTCAAATACCTAGGAACAATAAACACAAATAGGAATGACACACACAAAGAAATTAAACATAGGCTCAATTCTGGAAATGCGTGCTATTATGCATTACAGAGACTCTTGACTTCCTTTCAAACAACGTAAAACTCAAAATATATAAAACTATTATTCTACCAGTTATATTATATGGATGCGAAACATGGACTCTTACTTTAAGGGAGGAAAGGAGATTAAGAATATTTGAGAATAAAGTTCTTATGAAAATGTTTGGACCAAAGAGAGATGAACAGACAGGTGAATGGAGAAGACTACAATAACAGTGAACTATGTGGTCTTTATAGGAAGCCAGACGTAATAAGAACAGTTAAATCTTATAGACTGAACATGTGCACAACATGTGGCACAAATGGGGAATGAAAGACGTGCATGGAAGCTTCTTGTAGGGAAACCAGAGGGAAAACGCCCAGTTGATAGACCAAGAATGAGGTGGGAGAATAACATTAACCATGATTTGAGGGAAGTATATTATACAGCGAATGATTGCAAAACATTAGCTCAGCATAGAAATATATGGAGAGCTTATGTCTGTGCGGTCATGAACCTGGGAGTTCGATAGTGCCAGTGAGTTAGTTAGTTAAAAGTCGAAGGGACAATTCCTCCAGGAGGGGCTTTAAATTATGAGTCCATAGTCAGGATATTTACGGGCTTGTAAAAGAAATTTAAGCCAAAATTAGTAGCTGTGAAAAACATTTAAACGGCCATCTGCATTCAATTATTACGTTAGTTGTTTACTTGCTTACTAGGTATCACATTGAGGCGATGTGCTGACCACATCACTCACTGATATCTGGGGAAATTAAGCGTTACTAAAATAGCTTAGTCAAAAAGACTCCCACCAAGGGACATATGGGGTGTATGCATATATTAGGGTGGTCCTTATTTTCGACTTTTCATATTTCATTCCGCACACCCTCTGTTTTTCCTATGGCTGTAAAAAGTAATTTAAAGTCCATTTGGTTGAAATTTAAGTTGAGGAACCCGTGTCGCATTGAACTAGAACGCACGCTACATTGAAAAGATAATATCGATAAAAATGATAATCTTCTTCTTCACTTCACGACTAGACAGATTGCCTGCTGTTCCGCCTCATAGTTGTTCTGTCCATCTTTTCATTGGCCTTTCTACATTCCTTCAACCTTTTGGCTTGTAGTTGAATGCTGCTTTTGGTAATCTTGTTACATTCATTCTTTCTACATGTCTAAACCTTTTATCTCTATATTCTTTGATGCTACATTGAAGTTTTGCAGTATCTGCATTACTTTATGGGAGTGAAACTAGGGTAATGAAAAAAATTGCAAAGTAAAAATGATATTATTTTATGATATTAACAATTAATTTTATTAAAACTGACGTGTTTGATGATATTTAAAGATTTTTTATCTTGTTTAAGACACTAGAAAAATAAATAAATAATTATCTTGCTATAAGTAATTTTTGAATATTTACAAATTTAGATACACGACCAAATTAAACTGAAAAGATAAAATATAGTGTGTGCGTTGAAATCAGACGACATTTTAATTCCACCCCTCTATTTTTTTTCTTTTAGCCCAATTTGATACTGTATCAAATTTCAGTACTATAAATTAACATAAACCGTGGCACATTGGTCCAAAATTTGAAACATTACAAAAAAAACTATTTACAGGGAGAGTATTGTTTATTATTCTATTGTCTCAAACAAGATATATCAATAAATGTCTTCAAACACAGATGTTTTAATGAAATTAATTGAACTAGTTGCCCTGAAAACATATCTAACTCACAAACTGCTAGTCGTGACTTGACTAACTTCTTCCGCCATTTTGTTACATATAGATCACTACTCCTTTGAATGATTAGGTTAGATTAAATTAGAATTATTTAGCCTGCTGGAGTTAAGGCCATGTGGCCTTCTCTTCCACTCACCAGGACAAACATATATTACATCAGAATATAACAATCTCAATTAACTCTAATATTAAATACTAAATAAAAATTTGATCAAAAAGATAATATCTATTATATTACGATCTATAATGCAACCAGTTAATGTTAGTTAAAATTAAGACTAAAACTAATAATAAAATGTATCTACAAGCAAGACATATGAAATTGTCCCTGTCTAATGTATATAAAACAAAGAAAAATAATGAGATATACAAAACTAATTTTACGGTTGTGGGGGGCACGCCATAGCGTGGTGGTTAAGGCACTGAGCTACAAGCCGGAGGGTCGAGGGTTGAAGTCCCGTTGGGGTCAGGATTTTTAAACTACCCTAAACCTTCTGGCGGCACTATGACCCTGGGTTCGACTCAGCCTCTAACGGAAATGAGTACCGAACGCTTGTTCTGGGGGTAAAGGAGGTCATCACGCAGGGCTGACAACCCGGCTGACATAAAGTGCCGATTGTCTAGAAAAAGTGGGAGCCTTAACCTCCTACTACCCCAAGGGCCTCCGGGCCTGTTGTGGGATCACTTTACTTACAATATTTAAAACAAAACAAATGAAAATAGTTGTTATTCTTAATATTATTTCATAAATAATTTAATTTGTTAATTGTTAAAAGAATATTATCAGTGAGGTGTATAAGTTAGGTTGTTATTAAATAATGCTTTAGTTTTTTTAAGGATGTTATAGTTTGACAGTCTCTGATATACGTCGGAAGGGAATTCCATGTTTTGGTAAGTGAGACCGTAAAACATAATGAATAATATACAGTGTGATGAGGTGGGATATAAAGGACAATGTGCTGATGGGATCGAGTGTCAAGATTATGTGTGTCGAATAGTCTGATGAAGCGGCGTGATAAATAATTAGGCGATGATGTGTGAAGTATTTTATAGAGAAGGGATAGGGAATGGATAGTTCTAGGATCTCTTAGACGAAGCCACGATAATTGTTCCAGGGACGGTGTATCATGGTCAAATTTGCGAATACCACAAATAAAACGCGCGCAAGAATTATGAACACGTTGAAGTCTTTGAGTAAAAATAATATTTAAGTCTGAATGCCAACTTTTAAAAATAAATAAAACGGTCTGGAAGAGAGCAGGGATAGTCTTACATCTACCATGCCGTGATAGTTTTCGGATATATCACTAATCATCTGACACCTTAACTTTCGAAATGTTTTGGGTTAGATCTCTTTCGGAGCAACTAGGCCTATTCAATTGTTAACAAACTAACTCATTGGCACTATCGAGCCCGTAGGTCATGGCCGATGGGACGTAAGATCTCCATACATCCATATCCTGAGCCAATGTTTTCCAATCATTCGCTGTATAATCTACTTCCCTCAAACTATAGTTAATGTTATTCTCCCACCTCATTCTTGGTCTACCATTGCGCGTTTTCCCCTCTGGTTTTCCTACAAGAAGTTGCATTCAAGTCTTTGATTCCTCATTCGTGCCATATGTCCTGTTCATCGCAGTCTACGAGATTTAACTGTTCTTATTATATCTGGCTTCCTATAAAGACCATGTACTTTACTATTAGTATTCTCCATTCACCTGTCTCCTCATCTCTCTTTGGTCCAAAAATTCTAAGAACTTTAGCTATTCTCAAATACTCGTAATCTCCATTCCTCCCTTAAAGCAAGTGTCCATGTTTCGCATCCATATAACATGACTGGCAGAATAATAGTTTTATATATTTTCAGTTTTACGTTTTTTGAAAGGAGTTGGGAAGTCAAGAGTCTCTATAATGCATAATAGCACGCATTTCCAGAATTGAGCCTATGTCTAATTTCTTTGTGCATCTCAGTCTTACTTGTGATTATTAACGTCATAAATCATAACCATTTTTATAACCAAAGAAAAAATAGAGTGTGTGCGAAATGAAATACAAAACGTCGGAGCAGTTAAGCAATTAAAGCAATATTATGAATAAACTACATTTTTATATTTATATTTGAACATTTTCGACGCTGTTACTTGTATACCATTGTAAAGAAACTGGAACGCAAAATGCGAGCTTATCGAGGATTGGCAAGTAGACTTTGAAAACTTTAAGATAATTTATTTGAAAGCTGTAAAATTGAGGAAATGTGACTTCTGTCGCCGTCAGAGTTAAATGAGATTGGGAAAATATGGCTGCTCCATCACCTTCACATGTGGAGCACTAACAGGAGATTTACGTAACATCGAAAAGTACAATTTATGTTGCAGCAACAAATCTCACTGGAGTTATACTTGTGAGAGGAAATTACTTTACCTTACAGAAAACTCTTAATAATACACATCCAGATTGTAGCAAGAAGAATCAATTACTGTACGAGCAAAACATTATCACTCAAACTTAAAAAATCTAAATATTTTAAGGGGGGTTATGTGTGAAATGTATATATTCTACAGGTTTTAAGCTATATACCTGATTTTTTGTGCATAGATCCATGCCATAATAGGTAATATTATATTAAAGTTTCATCCTTCTAGGCTTAAAGGTTTTTTGAGTTATTGAAGAAAATTCATTTAAAAATTTGCATATTAAAAGTTTTAATAAAAAAGGTAAAGTGATCCCACTACAGGCCTCAGGAGGTCCTTGGGGTAGTAGGAGGTTAAGGCTCCCACTATTTCTTGACAATCGGCACTTGATGTCAGCCGGGTTGTCAGCTCTGCGTGACGGCCGCCTTTACCCCAGAACAAGCGTATGGTACTCATTTCAGTTAGAGGCTGAATCGACCCCAGGGTCATAGTGCCGCCAGAAGGTTTGGGTCAGTTTAAAAATCCTGACCCCACCGGGACTCGAACCCTCGACCTTCCGGCTTGTAGCGCAGTGCCTTAACCACTACGCTACGGCCTGCCCCCAAAATAAGTCCCATAATTTTTTAGTAATTTTTTTTTTCTACACGACCACTGACGTATTTAGAGCAACACTCTACATTAACGTTTTTATATCATTATAATACAGGAAGAAAAATATATATTCATCCTCTGCATATGAATTTTTTTTAAATTACTACACATATTTTATTTTTTATTTAAAAGAACTATCAACGTTTTTTTCAAAATCCATGCATTTAACTATTAGCCAGAGTGTGTGGGATATGCAGTTCAAATTTCGTGCTACCTTCATTAAATTTGTCAATGCTATTTTGATTTGTACGTATTGAAAAATGCAATGGGATATAAACGTGTGAAAAAGCCAATTTGAAAGTTTGCATGCAGTTAAATTAGAATGTAGCTTACATGCCCTCCTACAGTCATTAGGGAGACATACAATCGCCATAGGACACTGAAATTTCGCCAACATATACTTTAAGGTACGTAGTATTGTTTAATATAAAAAACAAAAAATGCTACATTTGACCGAAAATGTGACCAATCGCCCCCTTTAATCGTGATCTGTTTTTCCTTATTTTTCATGTTACGGCATTTGCTTGCGTAATTTGCACCCCACGTATTTTACGCACCCTAATTTTAAGGTATTATTTTGAACTTTATTTTTACTCTGTATATTTTAATAATTTACTTATTATCTTACCATCTCTTCAGTTCTTGTCGAAGTAATTTACAGAATTGAAAATAAAATCTGGTTAGCTTCTTAACAAGAGTTGTTCAACACAAGAAAAGTTAAAATGGAGAGAGAATATTTCTGAAAGCGTCTGGTAATTTCGTAGAGAGCAGAATTGTGTAAAGAGATTTCTTTATGTACGAAGTCTCTCTCTACAGGGGGACGAGCAACTTCCATACGCGTGGCAATTTTATTTTCCAATTTTCAAGCACTCGAGTGGAAGTAACTGTGTTACAGAAGGGAATCAGATATTCTTACTTCATGTCTCAATTCTATATTTCCTCCATAAATGAATCACAATTATATAGCACCTTAAATAATTAATTCATTAAAATGTAGGCTATTTTTTTTTAATTTTCTGTATATACTAACTAATTCACTGTCACGTCTATCTAACCTATTGGCTCATGACCTCGCGGATATAAATCTATGCACATATGCCTATTCTGATCTAATGTTTTTCAGTTATCCCATATATAATTTGCTTCCCTCAAATCATGGTTAATGTTATTCTCCCATCTCATTCTTGGTGTACCAACTGAGAATTTTCCCTCAGGTTCCCTACCAGAAGCTTCTATACCCCTCCTTCATTCCCCATTGGTGCCACAACCTCTGCCCATTGTAGTCTACGAGACTTAACTCTTCATATTATATATTGTTTCCTATACATATGATATAGCTCACTGTTATGGAGTCTTCTGACTTTTGTTTACCTCCAGACATAGCAGCACTGTTGCTGTGTCGTACGGATCTAGATATTAACAATGTATAGTCGGGAACTAATAGCAAATGAAGACTTACCCAGCTTACTTTGAGTAAAAGTTGCACTCCTCGATGCCACAGACTGACGTGAAGCGAATGTACGCGGGATGACATAGCATTAGTGCGCAAATCATCCACAAACGAAGCATGTCAATGTTCCGCTGTGACGGATAGTACGAGGCAACTACGCTACCCTGATGCCAGAGCGCTGGACGAATTTATTAAACTAACTAACTCACTGGCACTATCGAACCCGTAGGTTCATGTCCGCGCGGACATAAGCTCTCCATACATCTCTATCCTGCGCTAATGTTTTACATTCCCTGTATAATCTACTTTCCTGAAATCATAGATAATGTTATTCGCCTACCTCATTCATGGTCTACCAATCGGTCGTTTTGCTTTTGGTTTTCCTACAAGAAGCTTCCATGCACACCTTTCAATACCCGTACGTGCAACATGTCCTGCCCATCGCAGTCTACGAGAATTAACTGTTCTTATTATATCTGGCTTCCTATAAAGACCATGTAGCTCACTGTTAGCCTATATAAGTCATCTCCATTCATCTGTCTGTTCATCTCTCTTTGGCCCAAAAATGTTCGTAAGAACTTTATTCTCAAATACTCATAATCTCCTTTCCTCCCTTAAAGGCAGAGTCTGTTTCGAATACATATAACATAACTGGTAGAGGTACTAGTTTTATATATATTCAGTTTAAAGTTTTTAAAAGGAGATGGGACGACAAGAGTCCCTGTAATGCTTAGCACGTATTTCCAGAATAGAGCCTATGTTTAATTTCTTTGTGCATCTCATTCCTATTTGTGATTATTGTTCCTAGGTATTAGAATTCAGACACTTCCTCAAAAAGTTCATTTGTCATTAGCTGTCCATTTCCATTGTATAATGTAGTTCTATACCATAACCACCTAAATTTAAAAGAATGAAGTTAATAATATAATTAAATCGCGAAAGTACTCCAGATAACAAAATAATTCCATTTTTTGAATACTGGATTGTGATTCTTGGAGGAAGGATAGATTCGTGTTGGAAGTAAAGTAATGTTTAAAACAGGTCGATACGGATCGCTGCACCAAGACATACATCACTTCCTAAATATGCCATCCTCAATTGACTTGTTGCTCCAACTTGTTCAGATTTATTCCACTTGTATGAATTGATATATTACAGCATAAAACAGAAAAAAAATCTTAAAAGTTCTGAATATATGAATTTTCAACTTCAATATAATTGCACATTAAATTCCTTATGTTCTATATCGCTTAAGATAGTCTGATGATGTTTCACAACCTCGTGACAAATGTATAAAATTATTAATTTATAATTGTTATATTTTAAATTAGCTAATACCCGGCGTGCGCTGCTACTCCTAAATAAATGTTAATGGGTTTTTACCACCAGCCGTGCGCTGTTATGCTTACCCGGGAATCTGCTAACACCAACCTTCTTGGCATCAATGGAAGACTAAAATGGTTATTGTGAGTTATCCATAGAAAATAAACATATGCTGTCGCGGACTTTTTTGTAGAGGCTTTCGAGTTATTCAATTCTGTGTACATTAATTTGTTGTACTTGTTATGGTTTAGGCAGCGTAAGCCATTTAAGCATTAAATATGGACTTTATTTCACGTTTTTCACTACAAAGGGTGATTTTTAGGGGTGAAGGGGTTGTGTATCGCAACTCTCTTATAGCGTATATGTTCATCCCGGGAATCTCCTGAACATTTTGCAAAAACTCCCATCACAATCGGATCAACGGTATGGCCGCGCATGAAGTACGACCAAACAAACATACAAACAAATAAACAAACAAACATTCATTTTATATACACTGCTCAAAACAATTAGAACACTATGAAATATGCAAGTATTTTTTTCATTGGATAAAGGTACAAACATGAAATTAATAAAGTACATTATTTGTGGTTATTTATTTATTTATTGCTCATGTCAGTAAAAACAAATGAATAACGCTGACAATTAACTTTTCAAATAATTCCGCTATATAAGCAATTAAATCTTGTGCTTATTTTTCAAAGTTAAACACTCGTTATATAGAATTAGTATCGTGTATGGCCTCCACGACATTCGATGACACTTTGGCACCTTCGTGGCATGCTCCCAATAAGATTCTGGATTTCCTCTTGCGGGATATTCTCCCATTCCTCCTTCAGAGCATCTCCAGTTGCTGCAGAGTTTGTGGAGCTCGATGTCGGTTCCTGACCTTTCTGTCTAGAAGATCCCACAAGTGTTCAATAGGGTTGAGGTCTGGGCTGACCGCTGGCCACTCCATTATCTCAATTTCATTCCTCCTCAGGAAATCCCTGGTGACAGCCGCAGAATGTGCCCTGGCATTATCCTGCATAAACAGAAATCCAGGGCCTACTACAATGGCAGCAGGTGCTACATGTTCTTCCAGAACGTGCTCGATATACCGGACAGCATTCAGTCGCTGGGGAACAAGTACAAGGTCCGTACGATTGTTGTACATAACGCCGGCCCACACCATTATGGAACCTCCTCCGAATCTATCAATTTCCTGTACAGCCTATGCAGAAACCCTTTCTCCTGGCCATCCCCACACCCTCAATCGACCATCACAACGTGTAAGACGATACCTGGATTCGTCCGAGAAGAGAACAGACTCCCACTGGTTCAGGTTCCAATCACCATGGTTTTCAGCATACGTACGTCTTGCTGCCTTATGCCCATTTGTTAAGCGTGTTTTTTTAACGGACCTTTTTGGACGAATATTCTCTTTCCTTAATCTGTTCCTTATGGGTTGGTCTGAAACCCGGATTCTGGAAGCCATATGAAGGTCATTCTGCAGGTCTTTTGCAGTTTTTGTACGCTGTTGAAGAGCAGAAAGAACAACGTATCTGTAGGGAAGGTAACGTAAAATGTTCCTATACTATATGTGTAATTATTATAATATCTATAAAGGTTCCGGTTGGCTTCAAATTTCTTGGGAAAGTTTTATTCTTGCTTATTTATTTACTTTAGGAAATTTTTATATGCTACATTTTTCTTTAATTAATGTAGTCTAAAAAATTAATTAAGTAGGACTATGCAGTGGAGTGTATTAATGATTAATGTAAGTTAGAGTTAGTTATTTTTTTTAAGTATTGATAAAATATGTGCCAGCAGTCGCGGTTATACATGAAATGTAAGTAAATATTTTTAGTTAGTAGTTAATCTTTAAGCTGGGGATTAAAAAGATAGGTTTTTGGGTGAAATTTAAATTTTAATCTATTTCTAAGTATTTGTGTATCTGTCATCCTGGGGGCTTGTTTTAAATTTACGGCCCTGGTCACGTCTTCTACAATATTGACCTATCTCTCTGTGCCTGTTGCGTAACCTGGACGCCACGGAAGGAGAAACCCCAAGCTCTCTAGCCACTTGTCGCAGAGATTGACCTTGTAAAATGTGTAGAGCATGATACACTTCAAACTCATTTAAATGCCTCATTTTGTCACAGACTTCAATAAACAAGGCAATAATCAACATTCGTCACTATAGCAACATCAGGAAGCTTACCAATTAGAAGTGGCCAGTGCCTTCCAAAGTAAAAAATGTCTCTATATTTGTTATTTGAGTTAATTTCTCTGTATTTAGGCCATGGATCTTTAAAATGTGTATCCAATGATACAATTAATAATTCAATTTACATATTGTCCAACTTTCAGCATCACAGCTTTAAAGAACAATTACTTATTCAATTTATTAAAAGTGTTCCTGTTCGACTAATTGTTTTGAGCAGTGTATTAGATAACAAAATCTTGATAAAGATACAGGAAGCTCGGTTAATTTCGTGATGCTAAGGTTTTGGACTATTATACCTTAATATTAAGAAAATGTCTAGTTAGAGTCTTACGAATATTAAAGTTAAGGATAGATTAATGAAATGTATATATATATATATATATATATGGTGACTTGTCGAATATATAATTTATTTTATTACCAACATGAGATAAATTAATATTTAATTTTAGGAAGTTATATTTTGAGGTTAATGACATAAATTATATACCTATTTTGTCTGGAGATTTGAAGCACTCTGGTAATTTTGTGATAGTATTACAGTAAATTCGTGACAAATTAATTTAATTACTCTCCATGTTACATTCAATGCATTTGAAATCCCATTTATAAACAATCAATCCTTGATACTTTTACAGAACCACACATCACATTTCCGACATTGTATCCGTTCACCTTTAGTGTCGAAGAATATCTACTCAAAAAATGTTCTTCAAACACAGACAAATATAAAATCTGCTAACATGAATGAAAACACTTCCTCTACAAGCTAAAATAAAATACACCAAAGGAGCGCTGTTATCGCAAATATGAAAACACAACATGAAAGTAATAGACATCCTGTCATCTACGAGACAAAAAAAAAAAGGAAGTGCTTCTTGCCAGTACAACTTCGTTTACAAACGAAAGAAAAAATTATAACGAAATTATCCGTGTCACGAAATTAGCCGAGTTTGTCCTATTTTATGTGACATCATAACATAAATTTAATCCCATATTTAGGAATTTATAGCAACTGAATATTCAGTATACATATAGGCCTATTGAGCGTCTATGACATCCTCTAAGGCACTCGGTAACAAGTGGATTCTGCATCATCCCTTGTCATTTCCGGTGAACATGGTCCGCTGCAATCGCAAGTTAGTATAAGACCTTACTGAGATATGTTCTGGATAAAAAATGCATAATATGTAAAGGAACATAATGTCGTTATCGGGCAACATTCGGTTCTATATATCTCATTCCAACCAATCCGCATTATTTTAGCTCGTTAGAATATTTTTAGGTAATCGTGTGAACTTAGGGCCTATATGATAATGTCCCATCTTTGTTCATACATTTAATCACATGATTATTTTAATACGGCCAGCGCTATGGTATCGTGGTAACGTAGAAGCTTCGTAGCAGCGGGTCTAGGGTCGATGCCCAGTCGGAATAAGTTTCCAGGGTGATGTTTTTTCCGGGGCTTTTCTTCAGCTGTAAGACAAATATCAGTCGGACGCGGTGATCTAATGGTTAGATTCCTTGTCTTTGGTCTCGAGGGTCGCGGATATAAACCCAGCCGGGGTCGATGGATTTTAGGATGGAAAAATCCTAGGGAGAAGTCTTTCAAGTGGGAGTTTAAGACATGAGTGTCGAGTCTGAAGATTTTCAGGCTCGTAAAAAGAACATCATGTCCACCGAGGTGGACTAGTGATTATGTTCCTTGCTTCCGATACCGAGGGTCTTGGATTCAAACCCGGCCGGGGCCCCATAGATATTTAAGATGGAAAAATCGTAGGAGGAAGTCCTCCGGAGGAGACTGTAAGCCGTGGGTCTGAATATTTTAGATTTGTAAAAGCACATTAAGCCTGAATAAAGATTTCTCTAAGTAAAATTTACCGACTTTCAAATTCCTTGCAATAACTTTGTTGTTTAATAGATGTCTCATCGGGTAAGAATGCTGAACTCATACTATTCATGACATCTTTAGGGAAATAAGTATAACTAAATTAAGTTTAGTCTAGTATCTGCTAACAAAGGAGAGGCTAAAATCCAACATTGAACACTTACGCTATTGTAGATAGATGGAAAAGAACCTCAAGCCTGAACAAAATTACTCTGAGCTGAAGCAGGATTTTACTCCGGGGTAAGGTTTAATTATGTGTCCACGGATAAGGTTACATGGACAATTGTTGCGCCGGACTAGTTGGGTTCAGGTTTTCGGCAGAACAAGGATTTATATCTCGGGAATAATACTAATAATAATAATAATAATAATAATAATAATAATAATAATAATAATAATAATAATAATAATAATGATTTTATACAAATTAAAACAAGTCAAATGCCGTAGTAATTATTTAGCGCGTATTTTTGTTTCCTCCAATGACGCACATTAGATTCAAGAACTCAAAAATATCTTTCTGCTGCACGATTACCTAAATGTTCCGCGAAACTTATCGATTTTAATTTATATGATGCTAATTGTTATTTTTCTTTCCCATTTTGAAATACAGTAAAAATGCAAGTGCACGTTAGAAGTGTTGAAAGTAAACTGAAATACCGGTATTTACTTTTCTAAAACTTGCGTCTACTAAGGGCAAGCATTATTGAAATAGCGGGACTTTGGGTTTCTTTGTGAAGCAGGTATTTCAGTTGCTGATAAATGAGTTACGTTGAAATATAAGAATTGGCTATGATCCATCCATAGTAATTTTGTCCGAAGGCAGGTCCTTCACTGCAATAGCATTTTCGTGTTATGCTTGCGGCTTTACTAGGGAATTGTAGGTGTGGTAGCTTCCCGTTGCCTTCCACACCGGTGAAGGATGATTATAATGATAAGGATGATTATGATGACCATATGATTTCGGGGACCGTTTGGGCCTTAAAGTTTTCCAGACATCTGTCTTACAGGTGAGGAAAAACCCCGATAAAAACCTCACCCAGATAAACTTCCCCGACCGGGGATCGAACCCGGGCCCGCTGCGTGACAAGGCAGCACGCTACCTCGAGACCACAGCGGTGGGCTTGGCTATGATATTCAGAGAATGAAAATCCCCACTGCACTGAACAGAAAAGGTACCTAAAATGTGTGCGCAGAATACACGGAGCAAAAATAAGTTCAAAATATTCCTTTAAAATTAGGGTGCGCAAAATAAGCACAGGCGCAAATTACGCGAGCAAATAGGTAGTTAATAATTGATGTTATATACTATATTTGAAATACAAGATACAATGTGGGGGGCACGCCGTAGCGTAGTGGTTAAGGCACTGCGCTAGAAGCCGGAAGGTCGAGGGTTCGAGTCCCGGTGGGGTCAGGATTTTTAAACTGACCCAACCTTCTAGCGGCACTATGGCCCTGGGGTCGACTCAGCCTCTAACTGAAATGAGTACCAGACGCTTGTTCTGGGGTAAAGGCGGCCGTCACGCAGGGCTGACAACCCGGCTGACATCAAGTGCCGATTGTCAAGAAAAAGTGGGAGCCTTAACCTCCTACTACCCCAAGGGCCTCCTGAGGCCTGTAGTGGGAACACTTTACTTAAGATACAATGTTAGGGCTATGAGAACATATTAAGTTTATTTCAGTCATAACGTAAGTTTCTGTTGCAATGTGATCGCATTTTGAGTCCAGAAATGTTCCACTTTTCCTAACAGATGTTTTTGATAGTATGAATCTGATCTAAAGCTCTCGGATTCAATTTTGACATTTCTTATCATTTCATGTAGTGGACCATGAGTAAACTCTGATCCATATTCCAGACTAGTAGATGATATTGAAACTCAGAGGTTCGGAAAATTGACAAATGTAAATTCTGTTAGCACACTGACAGGTGATGGAACAGACACAGTATAAACTCCTGCAAGTAGATATTGGGATAAAAATATTGTATTATTGGGACCATATGATACTTGAGTGACAGGTGCACAGCTCGAGAGTATACTTGGCCTATATATCTCAAGAGTACAATTCTACGACGTATATCTGGGATTCCTCTAGAGAGAGACAATGTACACAACATTCTATATTTCATGTGATTGTTTCTCTTGATGGAATTTGTTGTGCGATCTTTATTTCACCACCTACAATGCAACGAAAAGTTCTTGTGAATCTCGTCTCATATAAACGTGGACTTATATCTTGATTCACGCACCAAATACATCATATTAGTCATCTGTTAAAAAAATTATTACATTGGAACAAAATTTAGAAACTAATGAACATTATATAATATATATATATATATATATATATATATATATATATATAATTATTAATTATTAATTAAATAAAAATAAAACTTAGTTTTATTTTATTTTGATATTTATTAAGATATAATTCAGTGACAGCTGTTTAGGTACACTGTACCTTCTTCAGACATGTTAACAAATTATGAATTGTCTTATTATAGTATGTACTATAATAAATATATACTATAATAACACAATTCATAATTTGTTAACATGTCTGAAGAAGATACAGTGTATCGAAACAGCTGTCACTGAATTATATCTTAATAAATATGAAAATGAAATAAAATTAAGTTTTATTTTTATTTAATTAATAAATATGGATTTTCATCAAGTAAACAGCAACTCAATTGATTATATATATAATTCTTCTGTACGTATGTTTGTCACTTTACTCCTCCTAAAGGACTGGGCCGATTTTGATGAACTTTTTGTTTATGTCTGATTGGGTTCTTCGATGGTTCAGATTCACAATTGGGCCCTCTAAACAATTAGGCGTAGGAGTACACCTGAAGTGAAAATCGAAAAATAACTCTAGCGGTCACATTTTTCGGTGTTTCACAACGAAACTCAGTATATTCTATTACAATAAACCGAGGTAGTAATTGTTAAAAAATGAGTAAAATGCGACAATTAGAATTGGAGGTTTACCTGAAATCCGTAATTGAAAACTGCTTAAATGACTGGACCGATTTCGATTAAATGTGTTGAGTGCATCCCTGGATGGTTTAGATTCACAATTGGACTCTCTAAAGCCATTAGGTGTATGAATCCACCTGACGTTAACATTTTAAAATCTCTCTAGCGGTTACAATTTTCGATGTTTCACAATGAAACTCATATATCCTATTAAAATAAATCTCGGAAGATATTATCAAAAAAATGAGGGAAATCCCACAATTAGAAGTGGAGGTTTACCTGAAATCCGAAATTAGAAACTGACTGGCAACCGCCATTTTTGGTTTATCTCAGCCGTATACCGTACAATTTAATTAGCATTATTATTTAATTTGTTTAGCCGTAGCAACACACAGCGGGTATTAGCTAGTAGAATATGTATTTTTGTACTTTTAGACGCTTTAAATGTAATGTCATATCGAGTATTAATATTGTTTGTATCCAGAATGCTATGATTTTAAAGATATTATGATTGTGATAAAATGAGACCAGGTAATGACATTAAAAGTTAGCCTCTATATTTCGGAATTATAATATTCCACGTTCAATCAACAGATTTTTCTTCTATTCCATTTTTCTCTAATCCTCTGACTCTGGTATATTTCCAGTTATCTAACCTCGTATCCTGAAGCAAGCATGATCATATTAGTTCAAAAATAAGAATACAGGTTGTCACATAAAATTAACTAGTGTTCGTAAAGTGATCAAAATTCGACCATAAATAACACATCACTTTATATTATATTAGACATTTTTAGTTTCAATTTCTGTTAGACCATACTCATAAAAATGCTGGGTATATATTTAAGTTGGAGTGAAACTGATGATGGGGTGATAGTATTCTAAATTAGCACCGTGAGGAATTTGGGTAGCTACTATAAATAGCGGTTTCATGTTGAGAAATTCAGCTATAACGGATGGTGGACCCTAAGTGCATATCACATGTCACCATTATACTGCTAGGATGATCGCCTACCTCTGTGATTAACATATGTACATGTATTACATCTCTATAGTTTTAATGGGAACTTTGGCGCTAGATTTTAATGCATTGCAGTTAAAAATGGCAGATATTTTTTTTGTTCATGACTTTTGTACATCACATGCTTCTCTGTAAGAAATGTAACTCTTTCACCATGGATATTTTCCATAAACCTATCTTACAATTAAAAACGGCTTAACTGGTGCCTTTTTTATTGGTAACACTAAAGCTCGTCAATAGCTAAACATCGGTTGACGGTACTTAATTGTTTTGTCTTAGCCCATTTATATATATATATTCCTCTTTGATTGTTAGCGAATTCAACGTCGATTTTTTTCTGATCTGGGGTTAAGAGCGAAATCAGGGAATGATGAACTCCTAAACTTTCATATCCGATGGTAATTCAATGTTCCAAAAATCTCTGAGCACGATTCCGATGGATTTTCACTTCTCCTCCGAAGGAATCCACTTCCTTGAATTCCCTTTATGTAAAAAAATCCATTCCATTTCCTGCGGTTGAAAGTGAGGTCTCAAAGTGGTAGCGACATTCTGAGAACAGTAACACCAAAACATTATTTATTTGTTTATAATGTCGTTACACATTGGAATACGACTTTCAAGCTCAGCTACAACAAGTCTAACTAGATAGTGGTGGGTCGGGCTTTATCATGGCTTGCGATTAACGCAAAATGTCAATATTTCTATCATTTTCAGATTGGTCCTGGGCCTCATCCCACCTCCTACATATAAATTAATACTAGAATCGTACCTGGGATTAAGTCGACAAGGGGCTAGAACTAGCTAGTCTTCGTTCTCTTTGCACTGTTTATTAAACATCCGTGCGTTTTTATCACGTACCTCTTTTTTCAATAATTTCCTTAATCTTCACCTTAATCATCTCTAGAAGCATAGGGCATCCATAAAACCTCTGCGGGTTGCTGTTCTATGCTATCTTCTTATTTTCAAGTAGTTCCTATCCCAGAAATTTCCTCCTGTACGATTCGTCTCCACGTTTATGCCTTCCTCTTTCTCTTTTTTCATGATAATTCCAATATAACGCCTGTTTTAAGGCTTCATTGGGCTTTATATTAGTATTTTTCCGTAATGTATTACATATCCAATTCTATTTTCGTGATTTTATTTACATTTTAATTTATTTTTATTATTTTGTCCAAAGTTCTTTATTTGATAGAGGAACTTTGGTTAATTGTCGTTTTTCTTCTTTTAATTAAGGGGTTTTAATTTTGTTTAATTATTATTTTCGTCTAATGCCACCAGGTTGTCTTTTATGACATCGCTGGCTTTCTCCCCTAGCATTTCTTAGGTTGGGGCACCTGGAAGGCGGAGTTACGTTACCCCGATGATATGACGTGTGATAAATGATAATGAAACGCCAGGAGAGTTCTTAACTGAACTTAACCTAAATTCCAGACGATAGGCAACCACAGAAATAATTCTCTTTAAAGAAAAATTCCTATAGTTTGACCGGGAATCGAACCCAGGACCTCATGAACAGTAGTCAGGAGCGGTGACCACTAGCTCGAGGCTGGTCTTTTGTTTAATTGTAGCGATTACCATCAGTGTTATAACTATGAAATAGCAGTGTTATTTTATTCAAATATGGAAACATTTTCATAATTTATAAACTTTTTTACATTACAAGAAATGTCCACTTTAACCTCCATATTCTGGTAAAGTGGACTCCAGAATCCATCCTAGCCTTTAGACTTTTTTAAGTTTATTTACTCTATTAATTTATACAGACAGGCACAAATTAATCTGAAAATATTTATGGCTGATTGTAATTAAAAAGCGTTGATATTTATTTAATGTTATGAAAAATTATCGTTGATTATAACATTCACACGTCACTCATCTGCAGACAGCGACGCGACGGTCTGCGGGTTTTGGTAAAATTACAAGGATATCAAATAAAATTTATCAAGTGTATGGCTTTTACATAAAGCACAATTGTTGATAAAATATACGTATTAGTGTAAAGTGGACCCAAGTCCACTTTAACCGCCTCGTGGAAGGTCTACATTAACCGAATTCCTTTGTAATCTTTAATTATTTTATATAGCAGCCATGTCACATAACATCAAACCAAATCCGTCAGTATATTAAAACAGCATCTACATAATATAATATATTTAGGAGTTTTTTCAACATTTGTAATGTTCAATAGCAGAAATTAAGAATTAATTCTTAGCTTGAAAAACTTTTAAATGGTCGTTTTCACAAATATCACAAATAATCCTTTCTTCACACAAAGAATAAAAGAAACTGGCCTTGAACACGTCAAAGTTGATAAGGGGAAGAAATTATTTTTTTTCCAGGGCAGCATCAATTAAAAAAGATATTAACAGGGTCCACTCAAACCGAAAGGTCCATATTACCCGAAGTCCCTCTACGGCTATTTGATTTTTAATATTTTTCTTAAGAATCTATTTATAAATTTGTTACCAATGATTTTACTTTTGTTCAAGTTATACAACCATTTAAAAACAGATGTAATATTTCAGATGAAAGTGTTTATATTGGTGCGTTTAGATAAGAAACTTGATTTTCATACTAAGTATAATTAGAAAAAGGCACCTATTGGTTCCTTATTATATTTTTAATATTCTGAAAGGTACCATCGTACCTGGAAATTACTCTTCCCAGATATTTCTAGCTCCCAGTTTTATATTCCATTAGTATTAATGGCTATCAGCAGAATATAACCTCCCTATCACGTGATAAATAGATGTTCCACTTCCTGCGACATTAGATTGAAATGTTACAGGAAGTGAGAACATCTGTTGTAGACATGGTTGTAACAATCTTCCTGACATATACAAACATTAAAAGGAAACGAGGAGATAATTACATTTTTTTTTTCAGGTCTTCGAAATTCTATTATAGACAATATCTATTATGAAAAAGTATCCTTTATTCCAAGTCTACAGGATGTGATTCCTCATTAACACACACAAAGTTTGTTGATGCTACTTAGCTAGAAGTAACAGAAGCTGGAAACAAACGTTTTGATGCCACATTGATAGGATCGAATCAAATCTGTGTAAGTTGGGTTCACGAACTAAGCAATTTTTCAAACTCGATCTATCACAATTCTCCAAATGTTCGGTGAAGATGTTATCAATTGGCAAGTGAATAGTGCGTTCTGCCCCACTAAATCGCAAATACATTTGTTTACAAATCTGCAATGGCTAATCATCCAACAACTTCACTCCTTTTACAGGAAAGTAAAATCTATAGGACGTGTTAGATAATTGGCTGTGTCCTGAAAACACGTATCATCAGGCGACTTTATAATTTGTATTTTGGCTTCCATGAAACGGGAGATTTGAAATTTTGGAACGATGTTTCCGAACTTGGGTTTCTTATCGTAACCTTATTTGTGAAGTGTTCTATATAGGACCTATGTGTATTAGAAATTGTGAAATACACATATCCTACTAATCACATTCGATATCCATTGAACTGGAAAGTCAATTTATCTAATGCATGGTTAAATGTTTCTATGTCCTATTTATAGAGAAACCACAATGGTGTTTCTCATGGTGTATGTTCGATAAATCGTGCAAAAAAATGTTTTTTCTTCTTCGTCTTCTTCTTGCAAGGTTAAACCTTTTTGGTTCGTTCCGGCTCCAAGTATCAAAACTGCTGTATCCGTCACTTTCGTGGGCGTCCCTGATATCTTATTCCTCCTCTGGTTGATAGTTCAGACTTTTCTTGAGCAAACTGTTGGTATCCATTTTGCAGACATGTTCATA
This sequence comes from Diploptera punctata, assembly GCA_030220185.1. Classification (NCBI taxonomy): domain Eukaryota; kingdom Metazoa; phylum Arthropoda; class Insecta; order Blattodea; family Blaberidae; genus Diploptera; species Diploptera punctata. The sequence continues at coordinate 2,912,775 of JASPKZ010009800.1, read as the reverse complement.
TCATTTTCTTCTATACTCTTCTATTTTATCTGTCAAACTGAATAATTGTAAATCTTTACGGCTATCTTCACTTCGTTATTTATCCATTAATGTGTAGCCTGCCACAAATAGCAAATATTTCATTTCTGCGGCTTTTATTCTTTTGGTTGACTGTTTGTTAATCCGTATTTCTGAGCCATATAATATTGCAGGCATAGACAGTACTTTAGTAACATTTTAAATGAGTCTCTTTTCTTACTTTGTTTCCAAGCGTTTTTTAAAGGATACCACACAAATATTGAAATATTTGTAATTTATTATTTATATCTTTTCCCTATTACATGATGTATTATATCATTATAAAAATGAAATAAGAATTTAAAAAAATAAATATGCTATTGTTGTATAAATTAGAGAATGGGTATAATTCTACCTTTAAATTAATTGATTGGTAAATTCAATATTTACGAATACATTGAGAGTGCAATATTTAATGAAACACTGACGTATGAAAAAAAAAATTATATACATGCTATGAGGTTAACTTGTCACATCTTTCATAGCGTAACAAATTTATAATTACCATGGAGATAAAAACATACTTATTTATTTCTACATGAATTTAATAGTCACATTTAGAGACGAAGTTTATTCCGTAATTAAGCGATCCCCAATCTGTGTTCCACGGTTTCTGTGGTTCCGTCAGAGTAAACAATTAGGTCCGCGAAGAATGCTTATTTAAAATGTTATACAGGGTTCCACAAATGCTCTTTCGGGATTCGAACAAGTGTAACTTGCGTTTAAATAAACTTGCAAACATGAAACTAGTACTAATGGAAGGAGAAACTCAAATAGTGTTGGTTACAGTACCTTACAGATGTTCAACGTGAGCTCCGTTGGTGACATGACACACATCAAGCCTGTAGTATATTTCCGCCCAGAAACGTTGTAGCATATCATGGTCAACAGTTTCGATGGCTGTTGGCAGGAATTTTATTAAAATTAGGGGGTAATGGATTACTTCGGGTATACAATTTATTAATGAGAATAGGTTGTAAAATAAATTTTGTTTGAATTTCTGATGCGCCCTCTTAGATCAAGGACGGTCTGTGGAAGAGGTGGCTTGTACACAAGATCTTTGACATAACCCCACAAAAAGAAGTCAAAGGGTGTGAGGTCTGGCGAACGCGGAGGACAAGGAAGAAGTTCTTCATTGGCATTACCAACACGTCCAATCCATTTTCTCACTTTCAACAACACGCAATGTTCTAAATAAGTATACGTAATTGTTGCCAACTCTGATACTATACTGCAACCAAAACATTTAGTTTTCCATTAGTACTAGTTTCATGTTTGTAAGTTTATTTAAACGCAGGTTACATGTGTTCGAAACCCGAAAGAGTATTTGTGGGAACCCTTATTGTGTTGGTAAAAGTCACACATTTTATCTCAGACTGTACTATGTCTTAAGTTTTATCTCCGAAGAGATGGTGCAAGTACCATTAGCTGGTCACAGACCGGTGATTCTTTCCAAGGGCGTGCTACGAATTTCTTTCTAACTTCTTTCACCTCCCACTTTATATTACAGCAACAAAAGAAAATACTTTCTTGTATATTACGCCAGAGAAAATTTAATAAACAAAATTTAATGGGGTCCACCAAAACACTGAAAAGTTTGAAAACGCTACCTCGTGTAAAATAATAGTTTGTACTCTGATATTAGCATCAGAAGTGTTATGGTAATTTCCAATTCCACGTTTCTTTAGTACAAATCCACAGTGAATATAACATTTTAAGAAAAAAAGGTAAATGGTACTATAATAACAACTTTTATTTCGTACACGTAAACATGAAAGTAGGCAAATACGAAAAAATAATGGAACTTCTCTAGATTTGTGATCGAGAAGACAATATTACACGATAGCCTATACATAAAAAATTTCCAAAGTGCATACCACAATATTTATTAGTAGGAACTAAAATTTAAAGTTAGTGAAAATTGCTTAGCAAAATAAATGTGATGGAAGGAACTTCAGGAAAACTACGAATAGGATTTAGTGAGATTAATACTTTCCATTCAGATATTGGTGGATATTATATTCTTCTTCTTCTTCTTCCTTCCAAGTATTAGGCCAAGGCCTGTTACGATCCTGTAGAAAATTTTTCCTCCAGCGTTTCATAGGACGGCCCAGTGATCTTCGTCCTCTTGGTATATAATTATAAACAGCTTTGGGGATCCGATTTGAACTCATTCTTTCTAGATGGTGTTTCCAATTTAGTTGGTACTGTTTAATATATTCCAAAATTGACGTAGTCTTCAATTCTTTTAAGATATCGGTGTTCCTTTTCCGATCCCATCTGGTGTAATCTGCTGTTCTGCATATGAATCTCATTTGACAAGCCGTTATTCATGTTGTCTTTTTAGTGTCCATGCTTCACTACCATAGGTCAACACTGGTCTAGACAAAGTGTTATATAAACGTAATCTGGTGTTTTTTTGTACAAGGGATGGTTTCATAACTTGATTCCCAAACTTTTATTATAACTAGTAATTTTTTCAGAGATATCCTTTTCATCCCAGATAGAAAGATAATATCCAAGATATTTAAATTGATTAGATCTCTCTAAAATTTTATTCTGGAGACAGATTTTACTTTGTATGGGGGTCCTTCCCATGAAATGCCATAATTTTAGTTTTGTTAATTGATATTTCCATATTAAATTTGGCACCTATTTTTTGTAAATTATAAAGTGATCGTTGCAAATCATTTTCGAAAAGTGCCAGAAGAGCTAAATGGTCTGAAAAAAGAATAGCATCGAGTTGGATATTATATAATTACTTTAATTCATTAATTACTTGGTTACTATTGCTATTTATAAATAATTTAACTTCCCACATTTTAGTTTTAGAATATAATTTGTTTGCAGATGATCAAATAATTTTTGCAGGGGATGAAGATGATATGAAATATATGGTAAATAAACTGATTGAAGAATATAAATAATGGGGACTGAATATAAATTTACAGAAAACAGAATATATGTGTTTGGGAAAGGATGTGGATGACCTCGTACTCGAAACAGGAACAATAAAAAAAAGTGGATTTTTTAAATATATTGGGTCTATAATTACAAGTTTCGGTACCTGTGAGAGAAATGAACAGACTAAAATTGCAGTGACAAAAAATGCAACTAAGACATTACTTGGAAGAATTTGGAACAAAAATATTACAAAGGAAACTAAAATGAAAATTTGTAAGAGCATAATTCAGAATATTTTGTCATATGGAAGTGAAATTAGAACAGTTGAATTTGATTATTTTAGAAGAAGCCTCCAAAAAACAAGACAGGATAAAATAAGAAATGAATTCCTTTGGAAAGAAATGAATGTCACCACATCTGTTGTTAAGAGGATTGAAAATCAAACGCTTACATTGTATGGCCATGTACAAAGAATGGAAAATCAAAGATGGCCAAAACATATATGCCAATGGTCACCCCCTGGAAGAATTAAACGTGGCAGACCAAGATGAAAATGGAAAACCTACGCCAGAACAATAATGGATGATAGGAATTTGGAAGAGGGAGATTGGAATGATGGAGATAAATGGAAACTGAAGACTGCAAACATATAAGTGGGGGGAAAGCCGAAGAAGAAGAAGAATATAATTTGTCAAAATGATTTCGTTATTTTCAAAGCCCAGAGTCGAATTGAAATCAGTCGAATAATTTATTTAAGCTAATAATGTCGTGCTTGTAACCTTTAATTAATCATAATTCACAGCGAAATTACTAAAACGTATTATTATTTATTGTTATTAATTTTTATACATTGATTTCATATATTTGTTATCGTTAGATAGCATAGCTAGTTGTGCGTCTAAAAAGCTACGTTTTTAGGCACCGATGCATTTTTTATAGTTCTGGCCATGTAAGTACATAGTGTGATATGTTATAGGCATAGACCGGATAAGTTTATTGTCCCAAAAATTGTAAATGATGGTATAAACCCCATTCAAGTTGACGAAGTATTTTTTTAGTCCATAAATAACAGACAGACTGACAGCCACTCTTATTTTATTTAAGATTATTCTGTAGCTCTAGGCAGATAGAAATATTTATTTTATTTAAACTTTATATTTATATTACAGCTAAAATGAATTAAACTCTAAAAAATCAGGATTAAATTTATCATTTTAAAAAGATTATTATTACACTGTAATTAAATTTTGTCCCGCGCCGTAGCCGAGCTGTTAAGGTAGGAAGCCTTGGCGCAGAGCTACGGAATTTGCGCTGGTTCGAGTGTCCATGGGGGAAGAAATTTTCTCATGGTATTTCGGCCAGTATGGGACCGGTGCTCACCCAGCATCGTGAGGCATTTGGGTAGCTACAATAAGTAGCGGCTCCAGGTTGAGAAAACCAGCTATAACGGCTGGGGGACTCGACATGCTAACCACATGTCAACCCTACACTGGCTGATTATCATCTACCTCTGTCATTGACACATGTGGATGTGAGGCCAGCAGCCGGCTTGTAGGCTAAGGGCCTTGTAGGCCTGTCGCGCCAGGAGTTAGTTAGTTAATTAAATTTTGTTTTTGTGCGATAGTGCGTTTTGTCGTACTTACAGCAACGGCGACCATGATTGAAAGTTCATCTTCCTACCTTTCGGAGTTGCCAACATAAATAACTATACTGTGACATTAAATATTACAAACCACGTGCGGGAAGTAAAACCACTGCCTTCATGTATACTATGTACAATCTATATACAAAAATGATTCCAAATGTAGAGTTAATATACATTATACGAAACAGATCACTGCATTTTAAATGATCTGAACTTTATTTGAAACAATACAAAACAATAAATACGTACTTGCCGCCATTTTATAACTAATTGGTCTCATGGCCTCCTGTAGTTTCATCTAATAACCATTGCCTACACTGTTAACGTTAGTCAGTTGTTTATAATGAACGCAAATATTTTAAAAAATGTTATTATTTTACTATTTATTATTTTGAAAACACCATCGCGCAAAAAATAATGTACAACGCACGTATGTGAAGTGCTCTATAGAATCTCGGAAATCAAAAACCTCGCTATCGTTCGGTTTTTAAACATTTTCCTCGATTCTGTAAAAATCATTTCCCAACCTCTCATTGTAATATACTATTAAAATTTAAACGTGTTAGTTTTAGAATCAATATAGGCCTAGACATCGAAATCTTTCTTACACTGATGTTAAACAATGCCTAACTCCATGACGCGAGAGGCCGTAAAGGCCCTCGTCCTACCAGCTGGCTGCTGGCCTTACGTTCAAATATGTTAATCCAGACAGTATAGTGATGACATTTGATCAGCATGTCTCATCCCTTACCGTTACTGCTAGTTTTCTGAACCTGTAGCCACTAGCAATTACAAATTCCTAAGATTCTCATTAGGTCGCATACTGTGGTCGAAATTCCGCGAGAAAATGTATTTTCCATGGGAACTCAAACCACCAGAAGTCCCGTAGTTCTGCACCAAGGTATGATGTCTTAAATTGTTCAGCTGCGGTTCAGGACGACATTGAACATTGATACAATAATTTATGCGCAGACTATACTATTACTACTACTACTACTCTCTCTCTCTCTCTTTCTTTCTTTCTTTCTTTCTCTGTCTTTACATTGCTACATTTATTGTATCTTTAACTGTTTATAATTAGTATAGTGTATATCTATATTTGTCGAATATTTATTTGTATTTGTGCTGATTGAGTGGAAGAGAGGGCCTTATGGCCTTAACGCTGCCAGAATAAATAAAGTATTATTATTATTATTATTATTATTATTATTATTATTATTATTATTTGACGGTAACGATGCGCCGTCCAGTGTGCCGTTGCTGAGATATTGTATCCCTTGGCGGCTAGTCAAATTTATGGCGTCTGCATAGAGTTTTGAAGTATTTTGTTCCTAACAAAATGGCTATTTGTGGAAATTTTACTGCTAAATTTGATACTTTTTTCGTAACCTATGAATTTTATGATTATTTCCCTGTAATATGTGATTAGGGTTTTGAAATATATTTCTCTACCAAATTGGCGATCATAGATAATTTGGTGATTATTATGATATTATTGGCAGTACCCCATAAGATATATGTTTGTAACCCTGTCAAAATATGTGTTGTATTTGATGGTCTATATTGCGCACTATACACTCTAATTCAACCCAGGAAGTTACTACAGACCTTATGGGCTAAGTCAGTGTCCCCCTACGTACAGAGGGTAGTTGTTGCCAAACTTATAATAACGGTATTTGTTTGTTTAGGGTAGGGGAGGAGAGGCAAGGTTAGCAGTACTTTTTCCAAATTTATGTACTATACATTTAAAAACATAGTTTTTCTTTTACGACATGCAAAACTAGTTTTATAGTAAATATGAGAGTCGACATTTTCACACTGGATAGTACAGATCCACATGAGCTCAGTGACAACTGGTAACTGTTTTTTTAAGAGGGACGGCGTGGACGGCTACAACTTACAACTATGTACCTGCTGTGTTGCAATCTTCAGTTTTATATAAAGATTTCTCTCAAGAAAATACTGTTAAAATGGCAACCCAGTTTCCTATTCCAAACACACAGTAACTTCCTGGGTTGAATCTGACTGGATTGATATGGATAGCAAGGTTGTCGGACACTGTAACTACCGTGTCATGTACGAGCGCATCAAGTAGGGACGCGGTTCCGCCCTATGGAGTTCAGAGATTGTTGTGTATTGTGGGGACGAAAATATAATTTTTAAATATTTCTTTTGGATTATTTACATTTTCCTTTTATGTCCTGCTGCATGAATGTTCCAAGCTTCACGCCCTTCCAATAGTAGCATATGCTAAGGATAACAACTACATACAAAGTTAGCTTGAAACTTGTACAAATTGGTATCCATAGCATAGTTTGTTCACCTTGGATTAGCCGCAACCCGTACTTGAGTACACGAATTTTGCACTTTATGTCGTCCTGAAATGACCCAAATTCATATAAAATTCCACTGTTAGAAACGGCCTTACTATGTCCTGTAATATATTTTAGAAAATGTGTATATACCTTATTTAGTATTTCCGTTCTTTAAAATAAGAAATGGTGTCGGAACAACCTGATTCTAAGCAGATGAAATAGTAAAATTGGAGCTATTAATGACAATTTTGTCATTATTATCAACAAATATTAATCCGTTTTAGGCCCTTGTGTCCTGTGACAGTAAACCTAACGAAGATGGTCGTCATCTTTCCACCTATGTTTTGGTCTTCCTTGCTCCCTATGTCCAGTTGGAGTATATTGGAATGCCAATTTTGGGAGTCTATTTATTTCCATTCCTCTCAGATTATATTTTCATTATTTTTTTCAAATGCCCCAGGTTGTCATTTTGACATTCCTGGTGTTCTTTCCTGGCATGGCGTACTTGTAACCCACTTTTGAGGTTGGGGCGCCTGGAAGGCGGGATTACGCTGTCCCGATGATATGAGAGTTGATGAGGATAATGATGCGCCTTAAACTAAACTTAATCTAATTAGGTGAATATGATAATGATGGCCAGATGGTGTTCGGGGACCGTTTGGGCCTTAACGTTTCCTGACATATATCTTACAGGTGAGGAAAACCCAGAGAAAATCTGATCTAGGAAACTTGTCCCGACCGGGGATCGAACACGGATCCGCTGCATGACAAGGCAGCACGCTACCCCGAGACCACAGTGGTGGATATTTTTCCATTCTTGTTGGTATCTTTCTATATCTTCATCTAAACTTGATACTACAAAATTTTCTCTGATAATAGTGTTCCTTTGTTGACCCGGTCTATTAATTCCATTTTTGTAATAGTTAAGGCAAGAAGCCTTGGCGCAGAGCTACGGGACTTGCGCTGGTTCGAGTCGCCATGGGGGAAGACATTTTCTCATGGCATCTCGGCCAGTATGGGACCGGTGCTCACCCGAGGCATTTGGGGAGCTACAATAAGTAGCTGCTCCAGGATGAGAAAACCAGCTATAACGGCTGAGGGACTCGACATACTGACCACATGTCCCCCTACACTGGCTATATGATCATTTATCTCTGTGATTGACACTAATGGATGTGAGGCCAGCAGCCGGCTGATAGGCCAAGGGCCTTCTAGGCCTGTCGCGCCATGGAATAAAATATAAATATTTCTGTAACCTATATTATTTAGCCTCTTAAGACACAGTCATCCTTTGTGATGTCTCAGTACTTGGAAAAGAGTACTGTTTTAAAATGTAAGCTCTAGCAGAGATGTAGTAAGCCATCTTTCCTTTCTCCTAATTAATATTGATCTTATTAGTTGGTAAGTATGCGAAGTTATTCATAAAGAACATCCATCATTCTATCATGACAAAGCCTTCTTCAGCTCTTGTAATGTAGCTTGATTGCTTTCCATTTACTCTAGTTAAAGATGTCAAAGGAATTAAAAAACCTTCCCAGCTACTTATTAAGCCAGTATTGAAAATTGTGTTCAAATTTCTGTTAAATTATTCTTTACGTTATTTGTCAACAGTTCTACTTCAAATATTGTCGGCCGTGGTGGACTAGTGGTTATGCTCCTTGCCCCTTGTCCCGAGGGTCGCGGGTTCATACCCGGCTGGGGTTGATGTTTTTTTTTTAGAATGGAAAATCCCAAGGACGGAGTCCTCCGGGAGGGACTTTAAGCCGTTTGATGATATATCAGGCTCGTATAATATCCTTTAAGCCTGAATAAGAAGTCATCTAAGCAACATTTACCGACTTCAACGTCCTAGTAATACCTTAGTTGCCTGCTAGATGTCTCGTTAAGTCGATGTGTTGACCGCATGCCATTCATTACATCTATGAGCAAATAAGGTAACTAAAAATTAACTTGGTCTAGTAACTTCTAACAAAGGAGAGGCTGTGGCTTAACAATGGGCTACGCCATTATAGATATACTTCAAATATTCGATATTAACAATAGGGCTCGCACAATTAATATTTTTTACTTATTTATCTCTCTCTCTTTATTTTAGTTTAATCCTTCCACTAATAGTACTTGTACGTGCTCCATACTACAAGGGCCTTAAAGGAGCACGATCTCCGGCCAGCTGCATGTGAGTGACGTTACCCCGAGACCACAGCGGTTGACATTCCTGTACCTACAATGTTAATCAAAGAATAAATACAAATAAGTTTATACTGTGAGATTATATTTTAATATCGGGATGAAAAGATGAATTACAAATACCGTTTTATGAGTTTATTATTATTATTATTATTATTATTATTATTATTATTATTATTATTATTATTATTATTAGTAATCTCCAAATATTTTGAAACCCTATTTTGGCACAGAGGCATGTTAGGGTTGTAGCTTACTATAACAATATTATGCTATACATTGTAAAACAGAAATATTATCATATGGTTTTGAATGAGTGTTATGAATTACATAAATTGCCTATAAGTGCCTTAGAAAAATACTACACATTTTTATGAATGTGTGTTATGAATTTCATAAAATGTTTATAATAATTTTGGTTCTTAAAAATCACTTCACAGATTGAGGCAGAAGCCTCATCATCATTTAAAAGTAAGTTGAACCAGAATCTTTGTCTTTCGAATATATAAAAATCAAAAAAAAATGTTTTACATATTGTATTTATTCTTGACATTGATAATTATGATCACTGTCTGGTTTAACCTACATCTCCTAAAATAACTTCCACATTTTTAATGGCCAGTCATAAATTATGTTTAGACGTTTTATGGGTTATAAGTCAAAATTATTAAATACTCTTAACCTATCTCAAAAGAAAAAAATGAGGTTATTGCGTTTGAAGATAAGTAGATAATCCTATAAGCGTTTGCACTAGAAAATGAATCGCGAATTTTCTTAATTAATTAGTATTTATATTTAATATTGCGCTCTTTAACAGCTGAGAACATTAGCATAAATATTGAAATTATGGCGTGAAAGGACCGAGAAAATTTGTTCAGAGGTCTCTTTTATTTCAGGCTTGAAGTTCTTTCACATGAACGTAAACCTACAACGCGGAACCACGGCTTCAGTTCCCTTCCGAAGGATCTCATGCTCAGGATTTTTATTCCCAGAAAAATCCATCGACCCTGGCCGGGTTTGAACCCGTGTAATCACTACTACTACTACCATTACTACTACTACTACTACTACTACTTCTAATAGTAGTAGTAGTAGTCCTGGTCACTCCACTAGGAAACAAAGGACCTCGATAAAAGCTCGCCAACACACTCTGTTGTTTGCCAATGCCTTAATTCCATTCCCACTCACCCCTGCCTGTTCAACTTCATCCCTGATGGTATTACTTCATGTTGCCCTAGATATTCCTCTTCGCCTTCTCAATCCTTGGGGGTTCCAATCGAATGCCAATTTTGTGATGTTATTCTCTCTCCTTAACACATGACCAACCCATTTCTATTTTCTAAATTCGATTTCGTCACAAATTTAGTTTGTATTCGTTCTTCTCCAAAGTTCTTTATTTGTTATAATCTCTGCTACCATATACCCTAGATATTTCTCCACTACTCATTAGAACCGACTTAATTATTTAGGTTTTTTTAGTATCGCATCATCTTAACAATATTATGTACTCGTGTGTGTATGTATATAGTTCACTGCTGTGGTCTCGAGGTAGCGTTCTGCCTTGTCACGCAGCGGGCCCGGGTTCGATTCCTAGTATAGCTGCAAAGCACATCGTGAAATGCTATGATTGCAGTGAAAGACCTGCCCTCCGGCAGAATTACTATATATATATATATATATATATATATATATATATCTTCTTTCTTCTTTTTCATCTACGCATGAAAGCTGGCAGCTTGTAACGTGTTCATTCACTACAGGTCCGGGGTCAATTTATCAGTCCGGCTTACTTCGTGAATGTTTCTGTGAGTAATTGAAAATTTTATATCTTGGAAGTGAGTTACTAGCCCTTCTTCTTCGATGGGTATCTCTTTTAGTCTGGACCTTCTTCCATGACCTGCCAGGTATGGGAGGCCCTGTTGGTAGTTACACTATCGCCTGTATAGCTCATGGAGTCATTAGGACTCACAATCCCCACCTTCACGTCAAGGTAGAGATACCGACGGTGGGGATATATATATATATATATATATATATATATATAATATGTAAGCATATTAAATAAATAAGCATTAAAAATATCAAGAGAAATACAATATAAATTATAGCAATTATTGCTTGCTGTATACTAGTGAAGAATACTATTAACATGAAAAAATAGCCTATATAAACAATACTAAAAAATAAAATCCAAAGAGCAACAGGCCTGGAACGCCCTTAGCCTACTAGCTGGCTGTTAGCCTCTCATCCACATGTGTTAATACAGATGTGAATGATCATCCAGCTAGTATAGGGGTGACATGTGGTTCACCATATCGACTACCCCAGCCGTTTCGCAGTTTTTTACACCCTGGAGTCGCTAAACGTGAAGCTACCTAAATTACTCACCTTTTTGAAACCCATATTGCAGTAGTAAAAATTGATATCATCAAAGGTTCGATGCTGGGTGAGACCCCCAGGTCGAAAAAAAATTAATCCCCCACGAGGACTCGATCCAGAACAAGTTTTCATTATTCTGTACGATGCCGTAAGCGGCTCGGTTTCGGCTAGAGACATAAAAATAATCCATCAAGTCATATTGTGGTACCAAAACTCTGTAGTAGAATCCACATTAAATGGCGAAGGGTAAATGCAGAAATCTGAGAATAATTAAGTATTTTTAATGTAAATTAAAAGATAAAAGATTACAGACGGGTTCCAGAATATTTTAAGACGATCTTAGTAATGATAATAGAACAACAAAAATTGCTTTGAATTACAAACTAGTTGATACTGTGACCAAGGTATGGAATATCTAGTTGATTCTTATCTGTTGTGACAGACTGGACTCGTATGGTCTCAAAAACCGGCCGAAGACGATCGATTTTTTCTGTGCCTAAAAATCTCGAGTACAGCTTCCTTCAGAATAGAATTGAGACCCATTATGTGATTAGTAACAAGTGATACATAATAATTGGATTAATCAGTAAATTACTGTATTAGATTTTGATGTTCTCCCCAGTATTTTATATTCTCGGCAAGTGAGAAGAACTTCAAGACTGAGTTCTAATTAAAGTGTTGAGACTTTCATGTATAAATCTTAATTGCTATGCTAATAAATAAGATTTAAAATGAAGTACTACTTAAATGCATTACCTTAAAACTAATACAAAATATGTATTACTATGCCCGAACCGCCATATCCCCGGCTCTGAAGTTTAGGTTTATATGAAGGGTAAAGGGAGATTTCGCCCTCTACTGCCAATAAGTAGAGAGTAGATGTTTGCCACAACCAATCACTGCTCTTGACGCAGCTATAGCGCGGTAGTAAGGTTTGAAATTGCTGAGATGTTGTTAGCTGTATGTCTGCTAACCTCATACATAAAGCAGCCACTCCCACTGAATATCCATATCGGCAACACTGTCGTGAAAACGTCAAGACTGGAGAATCGGTGGCTGCAGTATAGCTAATACTCGGCCTACGCTGCTACGCCTAAATAAATGAAAATTAAAGTGGTTTTATGTTAGTTGAATAAGTAAAAATACAAATTCTTCTTCTTCTTCTTCGGCTTTCCCCCACTTATAGGTTTGCCGTCTTCAGTTTCCATTTATCTCTATCATTCCAATCTCCCTCTTCCAAATTCCTATCCTCCATTATTGTTCTGACGTAGGTTTTCCATTTCCATCTTGGTCTACCACGTTTATTTCTTCCAGGGGGTGACCATTGGTATATATTTTTTGGCCATCTTTCATTTTCCATTCTTTGTACATGACCATACCATTTAAGCGTTTCATTTTCAATCCTCTTAACAACAGATGTGGTGACCTTCATTTTCTCTCCAAAGGAATTCATTTCTTATTTTATCCTGTCTTGTTTTTTGGAGGCTTCTTCTAAAATAATCGAATTCAACTGTTGTAATTTTATTCTTCTGTAATTCCGTCAAAGACCAAGTTTCACTTCCATATGAAAAAAATATTCTGTATTATGCTCTTATCAATTTTCATTTTAGTTTCCTTTGTAATATTTTTGTTCCAAATTACTCCATGTAATGTCTTAGTTGCATTTTTTGCCATTGCAATTTTAGCCTGTACATCTCTCTCACAGGTACCGAAACTTGTAATTATTGACCCAAGATATTTAAAAAATTCACATTTTTTTTATTTTCCCTGTTTCAAGTATGAGGTCATCCACATCCTTTCCCAAACACATATATTCTGTTTTCTGTAAATTTATATTCAGTCCCCATTTTTTATCTTCTTCCATTAATTTATTTATCATATATTTCATATCATCTTCATCCCCTACAAAAATTATTTGATCATCTGCAAACAACAATGAATGCAGTACTTTTCCTCCTATAGGAATACCCATTTCAGAACATTTTTATACCACAAAAAATAAAAGACAAATTAATACCGTAATTATTTTAAGATACCCACTTCTGATTATCCAACGTTGCCCGGTAATCTATTTATCCCGATCTTTCCGGCTTAAATGAACTGAAAGACAAAAATTACTATCTTTTTTATGTTTAGTTGAATAGGTGAAAGGAGCAATTTATATCGTAATTGTATTTTAGATATCCCGTGCTAATTATCCGGTATTGTCCGGAAATCTAGTTATCCCAATCTTCTTGGCACAAAATGAGCTGAAAGACAAAATGTGTTTTTCCGAGTTATCTCGCCGTTCGCTGCTACGCTTGCCCGGGAATCTACTAGTCCCGATCTTCGTGGCATAAATGAGCTGAAAGATAAAAATGGTTAATGTGAGTTATCCGCAAAAGAAAAACATATGCTGTCGCGGATTTTTTTTGTGGAGTTATTTGAGATATTTAATTCTGTGTACATTACTATTATGTATTGGTTATGGCTTAGGCAGGGTAAGCCATTTAAGCGTGCAAAAAACTACTTTTTTTCACTACAAAGGGCGATTTTTAAGGGTGAAGGTGTTGAGTAATACAACTCTCTTATAGCCTATGACCATCATGGAAAACTCCTGAACATTTTGCAAAAGTGCCATCACAATTGGATCAACGATATTGCAGGACATAAAATACGAACAAACTAACATTCATTTTAGACTATATATTAAATTAAGTGTTATGTTTTGATTAAATCAAATTTGCTTTTTTACACGCTTTTTATTAGCTTGACCTATATCTATCTATGTAACGGACCTGTATCGATGTAACAGAATCTTTGAACACGATTTTCACCCATTTATTAACATTCGATCGACTTAAAACTTTGTATACTTGTAAAGGACCCATGACAATACAATAATTTCATAAATGTTTTCTAAAATCCTGGCCAGAATCATCAAAAAATCAAAGAAATAAAAACCGGTATAATAAGTTTCGGACTTATCGACTTTTGAGTCAATCGTTTTAAGAGCTCAGTTGGTAGAGCGGTGGACTGTAGTGTTATATAAATTCAGTAATCCATAGGTCGCTGGTTCCAATCCGGCCCGGTGGATTTTTTTAGATGAGTATTAAGCAATTACATTTTCATGGGATTGTGGTTTATGACAAGCAATTAAACTAAAAATTAAAAAAATAAATAATAATTTTTAAAACCAAAAACAACGCGCTTCATTAGAAAACCAAAATAAAAATAAATTCCGATTGAGGGTCTTTCCACTTTTCAGCGGTTGCCCTTTTACCAGCCGGCTGCTGGCCCTTCACATCCACATGTGTCAATCACAGAGGTAGATGATCAACAGCCAGTGTAGGGGTAACATGTGGTTAGCATGTCGAGTCCCCCAGCCGTTATAGCTGGTTCCTCAACCTGGAGCCGCTACTTATTGTAGCTACCCAATTGCCTCATGATGCTGGGTGGGCACCGGTCCCATACTGGCCGAAATACCATGAGAAAATTTCTTCCCCCATGGAGACTCGAACCAGCGCAAGTCCCGTAGCTCTGCGCCAAGGCTTCCTACCTTAACCACTCGGCTACGGCGCGGGACTAAAAATAAATAATAGTTTAAAAAACTAAAACAACACGCTTTATTAGAATACCGAACTAAAAGATGAAAAATAATTTTAATTTCCAAAACGCTTGGGATAAAATTAAAGTGATTAGCAAAAAATCATCTCCAACAAATGTAGAATAAAACTAGAGTTACCTATAAAGAAAATTACCATCAAAAGCGTGCGGTGCATTTTATGGTTTTTACGTGTTCTTCTTAGAGACTTTACTTTTACCAATATCTGTTTATTATCAAACACATTAATTGATATGGAGCACCCCACGCTTTTTATGGAAAAATATGTTTTTGTAGATAACTCTAGTTTTATTCTAGACGTGTTGGAGATGCTTTTTTTGTTGACCACTTTAATTTTATCCCAAGCGTGTTGCAAATTAAAATTATTTTTCATTTTTTAGTTTGGTTTTCTAATAAAGCCTGTTGTTTTACTTTTTTAACTATCATTTATATCATGGAAGAAAGAATGAAGTATAAACAATTGATTTCAATGAGGGTAGTGACTTACCATGAAACTGTAAATATGTTGTATCTATAGAAATTAATGTGTTTCGTTTTTGTAATTCGTCACGAAATTCGATGTAGAAACTGTATCCATATTCGTGCGGTCAATTTGTCAGGCTGACTATTATCGAGATAGTTAAACCGATTATTATGGTTGGGGAAAATAGTTGTAGTATACATTTAATATTTACTACTTTCCGTAATAGCCATACGTTGTTTTAATACAACAACAAAGTAGTGTGTTTTAATGGTAAAACCAATAACTATAACAAAAGTTGAAATAAAATATTAATTGACCAACAGTTATAAATTAGAGTGCAATGTAAAAAGTTAACTATAAAATTATACACTGCTCAAAAAAAATATGGGATATTGTAGAATAACCTATTAAGACTATTTTTTTGGAATAGTATTAAATGCAATCACTTTCTATTACTCCAAGATAATGTAAATACGAGTTTGAGGTTGTTACGTAACCTCGGTACCACACCAGAGGACAGTGTCTGTACTGTTGATGTGAAAGGGTGGTGTAGGGGTGAATGTTTTGTTGATGTTTTTAAATCCAGTCCAGTTTTCAGTTAGTGAATGACTTGCCTTAGGGACAGTGATGCCTCGACAACGTGATTTACCTGAACCAATGGCTTGGAGGGTCATAGGAAGGATGGAAGCTGGACAGACACAACAAGAGATGGTACAAGCCATTGGGGTGTCTCAAAGCGTGATTTCCAGTCTTTGGAATCATTTTCAAAGAACATACTGTTCACAGAAGAGCAGGACAAGGTCGACCAAGGGCAACAACAGCAAGGGATGACCGTTACTTCTTGTTAACAGCCCGTCGGAATAGACAGCAGAATGCAACTCAACTGCGAAATACACTTCAAACAGCAACAGGACGCAGGGTGTCAACTCAAACTGTCCCTAATCGACTGCGTGGAAGTGGTCTCAATGCCCGTAGGCCCATGGTGTGTACCAGGTTAACTCCACAACACCGTAGAGATCGCAGAAACTGGGCGGAGGAACATCGTGTGTGGAGGCATGCTGAATGGAGATCAGTTCTTTTTTCTGATGAGTCGCGATTCAACATGGAATGTGATAGTCAGCGTGTATTCATCTGGAGAGAAAAAGGGACACGAAACAATCCAGCTTTTGTACGTGAAAGATCCCCATATGGTGGCGGTGGATTGATGGTGTAGGCAGGAGTCAGTAGTGGTGGACGTACGGACCTCTACGTTATCCAAGGTGGTACTTTGACTGCGGTAAAGTATAGAAATGAGATTCTCCGACCTTTTGTCGTGCCTTATGCTTTTGCCATAGGTGATTCTTTTCTTTTTATGGACGATAATACACGACCCCACAGAACTGGCTTGGTGGACGACATGCTGGAAGTGGAGGGTATCGAGCGTATGCAATGGCCAGCTTCCTCCCCGGACTTAAATCCGATTGAGCATGTGTGGGATGCATTAGGCAGGTGCATTGCAGGCAGACCAGCACCTCCCACAACTGTTCCAGAGCTGCACAATGCTCTTATGGTAGAGTGGCCACGTATCCCCCAAGAACTCATTGCTAATCTCATTGCATCAATGCCATACAGGTGTGAGGCAGTGCTGGCCGTTCGAGGAGACCAAACATTTTCACCCATGTTAATGTTGCTTTGTTTGTTTGCCATATTCCTAATCAGGATCTCTTTGACATCTGGTGTGGTACAGAGGTTACGTAATGACTTCAAACTCTTGTTGACATTCTTTTGGAGTAATAGAAAGTGATTGCATCTAATACTGTTCCTAAAAACATAGTCTTAGGCCTAATAGGTTTTTCTACAATATCCCCTAACTTTTTTGAGCAGTGAACTTGAGAAATCATTCTTCTTTAGCAAAGCCTCAGTTAAAAAGTGTGAAGATTTTTTTTAACTGGACTGTAGTTGAGAACGTCTGAGAACTCAATTACAATTTTTTTTATTATTTACCGGAATGAAAGACGGGCGTGGAAGCTTCTTGTAAGAAAGCCTAGGGGGAAAACACCCAGTTACCAGACCAAGAATGAGGTTGGGAATAACATTAACCATGATTTGATGGAAATAGATTATACAGGGAATGATTGGAAAACATTAGCTCAGGATAGGGATATATGGAGAGCTCATGTCCGTGCGGCCATGAACCTACGTGTTCGATAGTGCCAGTAGTGAGTTATTTATTTACGTTTTGACAGCAATCGCAAAATTGGTTCAAAGTTAAGTTTAAAAGACTGTAATATGTACGTTTTTAAAGTTTAAGATAGATGTTTATTAAATCGTCCGGCATTTCGTTCTTAGGCTTTTTAGCATTGTACATTTTTTCAAACGAATAGGGAGCTAGCCTGATGCATCAACTCCCACCAGGAAGACCAGGATACATTTAATCAAAGTTCCCTTTCTTTAGCCTTAGACGAACGAACGCCTAACTTGGTAGAAGAAGAAGAGGAAGGCCATACCTAACGTAGATTAATGGTGTTTTGAACAGCATGACATAAAAAGAATTGGACGATGGAGATTGGAATGACTGAGAGATGTGGAGGAGAATAACAGATTAATTGGACACAGGAAGATGTTGTGAAACATTGTGAAACCTGCCAAATAATAATAATAATAATAATAATAATAATAATAATAATAATAATAATAATAATAATAATAATATTAATAATAAATTTACTTTTCTTAATTGAATGTCCCAGGTTGTCATTCCGATATTTCTGGTGTTCTCTCATGACATTAGCTTTAATTGTAACCCGTTTCTGAAGTTGGGGCGCCTAGAAGGCGGAGTTACGTTACCCTGAAGATATAATGGGTGATAAATGATAATACAGCGCCAGGAGAGTTCTTAGCATAAACTTAACCTAAATTCCAGACCATGGGCAACCACATGAATGATTCCCTTTAAGGAAAAATTCATATGGTGTGATCCAAAATCGAACCCGGGATCTCATGAACAGTAGTCAGAAACGCTGACCATTAGCCCATGAGGCTGGTCATAAATTGTTATTGTCTGGAATTCAAATCAGTCACGAAAAATAATTAAATAATTGAGCTTGGATTTATGATCATGGGAATACTGCGATTGTTTTGAGTTGGATTCGTTTACATCAAACGCCTCTACATGTGGTTCAATCGTTTTATGGAGCAGGTCTTCACTACTTGACCCAATTTAGGTACGAATTGTGAATGCAGATGGTGAGAAACAGAGAGTGTGTTACGGGGGAGAAAGTGTTAACGTTTGATTAAATGACATAGCAACATGAATGAATGTCTAACTTGAAATGTTATAACAAACATTTACCGTAATAAAGTGGATTACCAATTTTACGGACTATAAGACGCACCTCAATTTTTAAGCAATTAAAAAATAACATTTTTACCATTGTTATTATTAGATTGCAAAGCCAGACTAAAAAAATCTTAGTTTATAAACCGTTCAGATCTTTATATCCCTGCAAATCGTCATCTGAACTTTCTTCTTCTTCTTCTTCTTCTTCTTTATCGTTGTCTTCTTCATATATAAGATGGTCTTAACTGACATCGCGAGCGTTACTTACGTCGTACTTCTTGAAAGATGTAACAATAATATCTTCTCTCACTCTAGACCACGACTGTATCTTCCACTGACACACTTGTATGATTGTATGACGTTTTAAAGCACCCTTCGGCGTGAATTCATGTTGGGTTTTCATCCATCATCCATTTGTTCAAGTTAACTGGTAACATAGACTGCAATGACACACCATAGGCTATACAGTGTTCTGGGTTTGTGATGTTGTGGTGGGAGGCAAACAATGTTAGCAAGCTTGTGAATCCCAGCAACTCATGTTCGTCGCATCGGTGTACTGCTGCTGCCAGTTGAATCCAATGTTGCCAGATAGAGATAGGTTTCCCGTGGCATCGAATATATAGCCATTTTAAGACTGGCGGGAATTTTAAATCAAATACTGGACATTTTTATATTAATTTCCAGTATATGACGCACCTGAAATTTTTGTAGGCATATTTTCGAAGAAAAAAGTGTTTTATAGTCCGGAACATATGGTAGTTTTTTAAAATTCGAATTATGTCATCATTAAATAAATAATGTAACAAACTTTGAGATTTTTTTGCATAAAAATGTAATGATATTGTGATACCTGACGGATTTTAAAATTAAAACGTGACATCAATCAACATGATATTATGTATGACAAATACAAGTAACAGTACAGAACAGATATGCCAGGAATGTTACACCACAAAATTGTCATCTATTATGATTTCAAGTTCACACTGTTTATTCAGTCCACTAAGCAAACAAGAGGCGTTGATGTTTTAATCCATAAATTAAAAATTAAATGATATACACTGCAAGCACAGTTATCTGAATTCGAAAGCTAAAAGTGTATTTTTTTATTGCTTTTATGGAGAAATCCATATGAATGTACTAGAAAATGGACTACCTACATTTCCCCCCCCCCAAAAAAAAGATATGCAGTAAAGGCTATTACTTTAGTTACCAAAAGTTCTGATTTGAATAAAGGCCAAATAATGGTATACATACGCAGTGTTCTGCCCAAGAGCAGGTCTTTCACAGCAAACGCAGCATTTTCCACTCTTTCCTTAAATCAGCTTTCCTTTTTGTATCCACATACAAACCATTTATGTAAATATTGTCTATCATCTAATGTATTTTTCTGCCTCTAACTTTCTTTCCATTGACCATTCCTTCTAGGGCATCCGTCAGTAGGCAGTTTCTTCTTAACCAGTAGCCAATCCAATTTATTTTCTTCTTCTTCTTCTTTATGAGTTCCAGCATTGTTCTTCCTTCATCCACTTTGTCTAACACATCTTTACTTTTTATTTTGTCTGTCTATTTTATACGTTCAATCCTTCTCCATATCCACGTCTCAAAAGCTTCCAGTCGCTCTTCCTCATTCCGTCGTAATGTCCAAGTCTCTGTACCATGCAATGCTACACTCGCACAAAGCACTTCACTAGCCTCTTCCGTAATTATTTTGCCAAAGGTCCGCAGAAAATGATTCTCTCCATGTTAAAAGCTATAACGGTATGACCTATGAAATTATGCTATGTTAGTTAGTCAATGGCGACTCTCTCTTCTTTTTTTTATATTTCTTCAATTGATGAAGTATCCATACAATAGTTTTCACCAATGAATTGCCTATTATGTAACAAAAATTATATAATAAATGTAATTATGCTATCCCATGGAAATTACTTTGTTTATGATATTAGAAAAGATACGTAGTATTAAATAAATAATGTTTTGCGACCAGTGCATCTATCCTATGACCAATTATTTTCCTATTATATCCTAAAATGTCCATTATTTTGGAGAGAAAGAACCATATTCGTCACTCGAAGTAACACTTATTAACTTATTAAAAGCTATCTAGGGGTATCGTCATTACCTCAGACGCAGCTGACCTTTTTCGATACCCGATCGTACAATTTTCCCGGCGAAGTTTTTTTCTGTTTTTTCCCCTCGCATATAAGACATACGAGTATATCAAGAAAGGTTAAGGTCCATATAATCCTCGAACACCAAATAGCATGCCGAAGATGAAACACATTTTTGAAAGGCCTTCATGATTTAATAATTTAACGACGTTTAGTGAATAAAAATCAATTCTAATTGAGGAAGACGGATAAAAAGGAAGTATATTATTATTTAAAACATTTTATTATCCTCCGGAAAAAAATATAAATTATTCCATAATTCATAATTTCCTAAAAGTAAATGGCTACCATGGAATATTGGGTATAAGGAAATACTTTGTCATAACTCATAACTAATGTCACTGATGATTTCCAAATCATCGATATATTCGTTACTCATGAATTTAATTAGAGGATTTGGAAATCAAGAGTGGCATTTGTTAGGACTATTTAACAAACAAAAATTAAGCTGCTTATTCAAAAGTCATTATTTAAATAATGTTACCTGTATTTTAAAATATGTATATATTTAATGTAAAAGGTGATGTTTGAAAACAAATCACAAACGTGAGGTTATGTATATTAACTGCAACTTAATCATATTATTTACTGCCAAATATTGGAATCAACGTTATATATTATTCATTTATTTTTTTTAGCAAATAACTCAGTAAAACCATGGAATCTGTTTATTATTTGCTATATTCAGTGTATTTGTTGGAGAAAAATAATGCTCTGACCTGTTCAGAATATTAAAAAAGGGGGAGCTTTCTTTATCACAAAACGCAGAAGCTGATAAGGAAAAATCAATAAAGAGCGAGGTGAAGCATGACTGTCATTGTTTGTAAAGCAAAATTCATTAAAACGTGATTGGTCAATGACTTCCATTTGGGGCATGTGTTAGATAGTATTAATAAGATTACATTGAAGTGGCCAATTTTTGTTCTCCTTTTCATGCCAAAATTTATTATCGAATGGCCAATCCGATTATTTCTCTATTGAATGTTGTTTATTCACGTTTATTGGTCTTGATGAACTAATAGTGGCTATGAGTTCCTTTATATCCGATGTTTTTCGGACTCAAACCCGGCTCGGAAAGATGGATTTTTGAGGGAGTAAAAATCCTGAGTATTTTTTTTTCGGAATGGAGTCTTTTTATTGTCTGACAAAACATTCCTCTGAAAAAAAAGTGTCGTCCTTCACTCTTCACCCTCACTTCCCGATTTTAAATTGCGTTCACAGAAGATCTGATTTATTAAAAAGCGCCTTAAAATAAAATATTCCATCCATCCATAGTAATTCTGCACGAAGGCAGGTCCTTCACCGCAATCCTAGCATTTTCATGCTATGCTTGTAGTTTTACTAGGGAATTGTAAGTGTGGTAGTTTCCCGTTGGTTTCCACACCGGTGAAGGATGTTGATGATGGCCATATGATTTCGGGGACCGTTTGGGCCTTAAAGTTTCGCTGACATTTGTCCTTACACAAGTGAGAAAAAACCGCGATCAAAACCGGGGATGCGAACCCATTGCCCGCTGCTTCGTTAGTGGCAGCACGCTAGACCCCGCGAGACCCAAGCGGTGGACAATAAAATGTTAACATTACATTTAATAAGGTTGGTTCAGAAGTGCGGGTGATTAGGCCATAACCCTGTAAGCATGATGGAAGGACTGCTTCTTCACTGTGTCCATTCACAGATGAAATATAGGTGACCATCTCCAGTGAGTTTAGATTTCATAGCATTTAAAACAGTTCTGTGGGGTGGCAAGGGGCATCCTATTATAGCCTTCAACTTTCTAAAACGGACATGAAACCATCTATGGTGGTATGATCATATAATAGTATGACAAAATTCCTCAACCTCGATTTAAATATTCATAACTAGATCTTACTATTTGTAATATAAAGTAACTGCAGTACTTATTTTTGCATGTATAGCCATAAATCAAACCCAGATTTCTTGCATACTAGAAGTTTCATTACAGAGGTGATCCATTTAATTATTTATTAGATGGGAATCGGGGATCCTACAGCTGAATTGCAGTACAATATTTTTATTTAAATTTGAAAATATTTGTGACCAATAATAATATTTTTTCTCTCTGTACAATTAACTTGAGAGCCACATTTTTTGTTCTACTGTTTATTTATTTGGAAATTATCACGATATTGGTTACAGTCTATGAAATCACACTGTATTTTTATAGCCTTTCTTTGAAGTTTACAATTCTTCATCCACATTTAAAGGCAATTCCGAATACTCTCGCGTAAACATTTGAAGACTAAATTCGTATCTAGTATGTACTCTGGAAATCTCTGTTGGTTTTAAGATGATTTGTCACTCGAATCAGTACATGCAAGCAAAGAAAAATTCCTCAACTCCCATTTGCAAATATACAGAGGGGAAAATCGAGTGTACTCTATAAATGATAGATGGTATCACATCTGTACAAATCTTGGAAGAATTTAAAATATGCAGAAAGTGCAGTTCTCTGGACAGAAGGTCTTGGGATTGACAATCGTAAAATATTAACGTGTTCCGTGTACGTCGCACACCTGGTGATTACAATACCCGTTGTAGTGTTCTACTTTAGATCCGCCTCCTGATCTTGTGGTTAGTGTTCAGGGTTTCGTCACAAAAGACTCTGTTTCGATTCTCGAACTTGAAGTTATGCATTTGTCACTTAGGTAAAATTTTTCGTATCCCATTAGGACCTGGATGTATTTGAAAGTGTTTGTGCATTTATTTGTATGCACATGCACGGTGGTTTCTGAAATTTAACAATTTATTTATTAAATTGTTGACCGATTTCTGATATGTAACAATTTAACAAAATAAATAAAACAATGTCATTAATCCACAAAGAGGACAATAGACAACAAATTAATATCCAGGAAGAGATTGAAATTAACAAGGAAGCAGAAAATAAAAATATGCTAAATGAGAACACACCCAACAACCAAAGCCCTTTATATGAAATGTACAAATAATTTCAGTACCATAAGAATTACTGAGGATGAAGCACGTCTTTGAAAGATCTTGAATTTTAATAGCGTGACGACGTTTATAACAGAAGTATTATAGTTGAGAACGACTGTTTTATAAGGTAGATTTTTTAAAATTGAAAGAGATAAAAATTAGAAATTTAAATGTATTTATTGTAATAATTTTTCAATGTTCATAATAAACTAATCGAGCCTTGGATATTATTCATATATTTTTCAGGAAAGGAAAATATTTAAACGATCATCCGTGATTTTTCAGGCCCAGGAGTTTCTTTATCACACAAGGAAGCATCCTTCAGTTTTAATTTTAATAGAAAAAACCTCACAACAAAATATTGACTTATAAAAAATTGCCTGTCAGTGATGTGGTTGATAATTTTTAGATGTAACAGCTGGAACTGAGAGGCTGATAAATTATTCTGTCATTTTAATATAAGCTACAGTAGAAACACCCTACTGCTGTGACGTGCCTTTGACTATCTCATCAATTCTTATGATAAAGTTTACTTCCTGAAAGGTACTTTATATTCAATCATTACTGATTTTAAACAATACTTAGGCCTATAGTAAGTTTCTATCAGTTTCTCTTTCCCAATATCTGTTATTAGTCTAACTATATTCACGCCGATCATCACAATCGTACGAGTATACAAACATGACTATTTAACTCATGCTCCAAATGAGAGTCATTGACCAATCACGTTTCAATAAATTATTGTCCAAAAAATTATCTGCCGTTTATAACTGCAAAACTCAGAAATCTAAGCCAGAATCCAGCAATGGCAACCCGCTGTGTGTAGCAGATGGACTTCCCGCTTGACTTTAGAGCACAGTGAAGTGAGGCGGATGTAGTGCTGACAGCAGATATTTAGGGTTATGCAATCCATCAAGTGAGGAAGTATATTACTTCCCAGCAGTTTAAATGAGAGATTTGCGCTGGATGTTAATGCCTTGCAGTTAAAAAGGCAGATTTTTTTGGACACGGCCTTGGTACATCACAACGCTTCTCTGGGAGAAATTTTAAGGTAGATTTCGGCATGTAAAGGTTGACAGTTCCCTTGTAAGGTAAAGAAAAAAAATAGTTTTCAGAAATAGATAACATTTTGTTTCATAATAAGAGTATAGAGTAAAATAAAAACTTTAACAAATAGAAGAACACAGGAACAATTGGATAGAATAATTGCAAAGTATGGCAGATGATAGGATACCAAAGATGGCACTGGTGTATAATCCTGGAGGACGAAGATCGGTAGGAAGACCAAGAAGGCGCTGGGCTGAACATAAGTGAGATCAGAACCGGCAAATATCTAATCCGTGAAATTTGTTAATGATGATGATCATAAAAACTAAGAATATTTCTTCTTCACTTGTTTTAGATCATGACCCGTTCCTTCCATAAGTAAGAGTCTTCTCTTTCTCGGTATTCCAGGTGTACTTCTCCCATCCTCTGGTAACTAATCTCTTGCTATGGATACAATTCTATCTGGTGTCATGCGAGATATATGTTGCTTCTATTTAAATCTTCCTTTTTCCACCCATTCACCTACTGCTTAAATATTCAACTGTCTTTTTATTTATTCATTTCAAATTTGATATTTCCTTTATTTACGTACAATCTTCCTCATAGTTACATTTCATTTCTTTCCAAAGTTTGTTTTGTTTTAACCAATCAACTGCCGGCCTAACACGCCACTCGAGATGTATGATATTCAAGCCAAAAGTACCAGAAATGAAAACAAGAATGCTTGTTTTTTTCATAATTACATCTACGGATATTTTACTACTAAAAAGTGATTATCGATATTTATGTTGATCATGAAAATGATTATGTGGATAATGAATGAATTTAGAAGCACTTGAGCGAAGATGAAAGGGAGTGAGGAGAACAGATTTTGTAATGCGTGAAAGGTCGTTGGTTGTTATGGAACGTTGGACGTCACATTGTCGCTCGGCCGATCGATTTATGAAAGCAGACACTTAATTGAATAGGTTCATTACAACATCCGCAGATGAAAAACACACGAAATAAATTACTTCGCCGCAGGAAATTAATTTTAAAATTCCTCATTTACAATTAATGAATTATCTAGTAACAACTTATGATTTTACAGAAAAGGAAAATGCATGACATTGTATCAAATCTCATTTTTCTATGTAGGCTATATACTCCGCAATGGGGATTAGGGGGCCCCCTACTGGGAGTGTTTCAACCAAGCTAATTTAGTTAATCTTATTTAAGGCGATAGCGAGGAGATGCTAAAACCAACACGCACACACTATTGAGTAACACTAAGAAATTGGGACAGGAATGAAATATCAATAAAACTATATATATGGTCACACGTAGAAAGGAATACATTATATAATGGAAATGGACAGCTAATGACAAATGATGGAAATTTTGAGGAAGTGGCTGAATTCAGATACCTAGGAACAATAATCTTAAAAAGGAATCAGATGCACAAAGAAATTAAACAGGCACAATTCTGGAAATGCGTGCTATTATGCGTTACAGAGTCTTGACGTTCCAACTCGTTTCAAAAATTGTTAAACTGAAAATATATAAAACTATTATTCTACTAGTTATATGGGTGCGAAACATGGGAGGAAAGGAGATTACTTGTATTTGAGAATAAAGTTCTTAGGACAATTTTTAGACCAAAGAGAGAGATGAACAGCCAGGTGAATGGAGAAGACTTCATAACAATGAACTACATGGTCTTTATAGGAAGCCAGATGTAATAAGAAGAGTTAAATCTCGTAGACTGCGGTGAGCAGGGCATGTGGCACGAATGGGGAACGAAAGACGTGCATGGAAGCTTTTTGTAGGAAAACCAGAAGGAAAAAGCCCAGTTGGTAAACCAAGAATGAGGTGAGAGAATAATATTAACTATGATTTGAGGGAAGTAGATTATGGAAAATATTAACTCAGGATAGGCATGTATGGAGAGCTTATGTTCGCGCGGCCATGAACCTGGGATCAATAGTGCCAGTGAGTTAGTTATATACTCCGCATTGGGGATTAGGGCGCTTCCTAGTGGGAGTGTTTCAACCAAGTTAATCTTATTTAAACATAGATGCCAACAAGAGATATATAAGGTCGGTATATCACCCCAGTGATACACCTAGCGGCAAGTAAGATATTATTTCAATGGACAACGGTCGATAAATTTGGCACAGAAGCCTCTTTACTCAGGCTTGCGTTTTTTAAGGGTTTGAAAATCTTCAGACTCGAGACCCACCGCTTAAGAGTCCCTCCCGGAGGAATTGTCACTTGGATTTTTCAATCGTAAAAATCCATTGACCTCGGCTGGGTTTGAACACGCGTCCCTCCGAATCCCACCGCGGCCGACATATATTTTCTATTTATTAAATATATATACGTTATTACGTGATTTAATATAGGCTTTCCTGTGTTACGAATCTAGATATCTGCCGTAGTCCGACGATTTATAATTACTTATTGATATATTAATCTACTTTGCTTTTTTTTTGCTTTTTTTCCGTTTCTTTATGTTTTTATACACAGAGATGTATACAATAGTTATTAACGTTACAAGTTTTGAAAGTGCGGTAATAATAATAATAATAATAATAATAATAATAATAATAATAATAGCCTAATAATAATAATAATAATAATAATAATAATAATAATAGCCTAATAATAATAATAATAATAATTTAGAATTAAGGTGAATAAGTGGCAAGTTGACCAAGAGGACAAAGCGAAGAAAAAACTGGAAAAACTAGGACAGATGAGAGAAAACAAGCTCATAGCAAAAGAATGAAAGAAATTTGGGCTTAAAGGAAACGCCTCTAAGTACTTTGCGTAGTCCTACATGGGCTCACCCGCAATTTAAAATAATAATAATAATAATAAAGGTCATAAGACCTTATCTTCCACTCAACCAACGAATAATCAAATCATATAAAAATAAAATAAATATCCTTAACTCGTGTCAAACTGAGGTTTGGATCGAGGAATGAGATGAGATGAAGCCGCTATATTTATAGAGGTCTGTGAACTACAAGGGTGCCGGCCGACCACTCCTGACGCACCATCACAGGGGCAGATGAATGAAATGAAACGAAATGAATGAGATGAGTATGGAGAAATGATGGAATGAAATTGTGGCAGGGGAAAACAGGAGGAACCCCGAGAAAAACATGCCCAAGCTCCGTTTCGACCACCACGAAACCCATATGCAGTGACAGAGACTCGATTTCGGGACCCCAGCGATGAGATGCGAGCGTCTAACCTTTAGCACCACGGAGCCGCCTTGGATACAATAATACTGAACATAATGAATTTTCTAAAATATAATTCCAGACATAATAAGTATATCAAGCAACACATCAATTTTCAAATACAATAGGTTACAGGTTTCTTTATGTTTATTTAATAATTTCAATCAAGGAACACATTAAATATAGTCTTATATTCATTTTCAGACTTATTTTTATTGTGAAATTAGTCATGCGTTCAGGATAAAAGTTTTATAAATTCCGAATTATAATTTTTCCGCTAGAAGGTTAACCGCATCGTCTACAAATGAGATCACATCTTCGAAATGTTCTCTCTTATACTGCAATTCCGAATGTCGGTCCCATAAATCCCTTTGATAGGTATATAGATAGATAGATCATCGCATAGGTTGATTAATGTCTTTGACATCGTCCGATTCCCAATAGCCAATTTTGTTGGTCCATCCAATCTCCCGATTGTAGATGTTTCTCCTTCATGTATAAATATATTCCCTGACTCCAGGAGGTTTTAGGTCTTCCTCTGCCTCGTCTTCCCGTAGGTTTCCATTCTAAAACAGATTTTGGAAGCCGATTCTCTTCCATTCGCTGGACACATCCGTACCATCTTAATTGCTGACACTAAAATAGTGTCTTCAGTCTTCATTTTCTCCCTTATAACTGAGTTCCTATTTTTTTCTCTTCTTGCAATTCTTGCTGCCCTACGTATAAAATCCATTTCCGTTGTCAAAAGATACTTATTTGTTTTTGTTGTTAATGGCCAAACTTCTGCTCCATAAGTAATGATGCTTTTAACAGTTGTATGATAAATATATTTAGCTGTCACTGAATTATATAATAAATATGAAAATCAAATAAAACTACGTTTTATTTTTATTTAATTAATATATATTCATTTTATTTTTATTACTTATATTTTTATCCCACAATATTCCATTGAGACAAACTATTGCAAATTTTCCTTTATTATTTCTATTTCTTATTTCCTCTTCATAACTTCCATTTTTTATTTATTTTAATTCCTAAATATAATAACATTAATAAAAATAATAATAATAATAATAATAATAATAATAATAATAATAATAATAATAATAATAATGCTTGATTTTAGCTGGCTGAGTTAAGGCCTTCTCTTCCACTCAACCAGCGAATAGTAGAATTATACACAAATTACATACATATTACAATTTTAAGATATTATTAAAATACAGACTAAACAAAATACAATGATGATGTGATCTAATACTAGCTAATACTAACTAAAACATAGAATATAATAAAATTAAAATTATGTAAAATAAAGTAAGTAGTTTCCTAGATGATTATTAATAGAATGCTACATATAGTTGTTATTCAGTTAATGTGATATATAATAATTAAAATATATACCTTTTTTTGTCACTCCCGTCGTCCTCAAGTTGTAAAAAATATGTGTGTTTTTCTTTTTGTGAAGGCCTTTCAAAATATCTACTCCATCGTCAAGAGGTATACTTTTTCCCTACATATGTTGAGATTTTCTCAGTGATGTTGGTCTTGACGTAGTGTTGTCCGTTACGGAAAGGCCTTCGGAAAAAGAAAACCACATATATATTTTTACAGGTTGAAGACGGCGACACTGACCAAAAAAAGTATATAGGCCTATATTTTAATTATCATATGACTGTCCACCTCAACGGTATTAAATAATGAATTTTATTAGTAATGAGGTAAATAGATGTTCTACTTTCCCTACGAAGGAAAATATATTTAAACATTTTATTCATTAAAAATGTCCACCAAATTTGGACTGAATCGAATCTGCCCGTCGGGTCCCGATACCAATGCAAGAATTATAACACCAAACCGATATATTCTGATACATTTTACTTTATAAATGTATAAATACTCTATTGAAGAGACAATTAAAATTAATACAGAATCCTGTTGAAATGTTATTTTAAAACCGACTATTCTACATTTGAAAAGTACTTAAAAATGGAGAAGAACCGTAACTGCCAATCGTTTTATCAAAGAATTTCAACAAGTTTATTAATAGTTGCTGGCGAAAGTTGAATCTTGCTATTCAATCGCACTTGAATTTGGATTCCAAGTATTTACATATACAAATAAACAATACCGTATTCAAAAAAGAATTCCGTTATATGAACGTAACTTGACGGATATGGCTAGTAAAACACGGGAAATGATTCTCCACTTTAAATGTATGGTAAATATTTAAGTCTCAAATTCCTGAATTCATCTTTGTAGGACATACAATACCACCTCTTTTCCTACTACATCCTATCTTCATCTTGAGGATTTGAAATCAATATAGAGAACTTGTGTTTCTTTGATTGTTTATTTTGTCCTATCTTTTCTGAAAAGTGGAAGACTCGTCTACTCGTGAGATATTGCATTTCATGTGACAATTGTTTATTTCATTGTTTGGAAATGATATAATAGACAACAAACCTCTGGAACAAGTAACACATTTTAAATATTTGGGTTGTAATTTTACTATAAACACCCAACTAGACTTAAATATGAAACTGTCAAGATGATATGTGGAACCATACATAAAACATTAAAGAACAAAACAAGAAGAGAACTAGATTGAAATTTTATAAAATATTGGCAGTTGCTGCATTACTTTATGGGAGTGAAACTTGGGCAATGACCAAAATATTACAAAGTAGAGTACAAAGTGTAGAAATGAACTTCCTTAGAAGAACAAAAGGCTGCACAAGAATGTATCGATTAAATAATGAAGATATAAGAACAGAGTTAAATATATACGTATCTATTAAATGATAAAATCAAAGGATATAGAGAAAAAATGGTTTAGACATGTAGAAAGAATGAACGTAACAGGATTACCAAAAACAGCATTTAACTACAAGCCAAGAGGTTCAAGGAATGTAAGAAGGTCAGTGAAAAGATGGAGAGAACAACTGTGAGACGGAACAAGCATTTTGCCTAGCCCGTGAAATGAAGAAGAAGAAAATGATAATTGGTTATATTAATTCTGACGTGTTATGAATTGTATTAAAAAGAAATTCTGGATGAAGATCATGAAATTTTGTGCAACATTTCCAGTCATTTATCTGCAATCCATCATTTAACCTATGCGAGAGTATTAATTTTACGAGAGAAACTGTCAGTAAAAATGTATATTATCAAACCTCACTGCGTAATTTAATATTGGTTAATAATTTTAAAATATAAAAGTCTGGATTTATTTCCCATCTAGTGTCAAAATTTACCCAAAATTGTTTAACTTAAATATTGTCAATTTCTGTAATCCGCATCTAGTCTTGAACAGAGAGGGTGAATATGTTCTTTACCTTTTCACTTAATTTTAAAAACTGTCATACATTAAATAAATACGTTTACTAATCTAAGAACAAATGAGTAATTTCCAATAATGATGTTTAAAATTCGAGGAAAGTAATAGCACGCATTTCCAGAATTGAGCAATATTTAATTTATTTGTGCATCTCATTTCCTATTTGTGATTATTGATCGTAGATATTCGAATTGAGCCACTTCCTCAAAATTTCCCTCATGATTATAAAGTTTATATATTTACATATTATACAAGAAAGTTTATTTTTGTTGTATTTATGTTCTCTGTTTCACTTATGTATGAATATGTCCCCTCAATAATAGCAGTGAAGATAGTGTTCCATTAGTGAATGTTAATAACAGCTTGAAGCGATGAGCGCATGAATATACTGTATACGGTAACGATATACAGTACGGTCATGTGAATTATCAAAATGCTTTGTTTTCATTTAAAAACATAAACAGGGTCCATTGTGTTTCGCTTTTCGTTATGGTGGCAATTTGAACATTTATCAAAACAGATCCGAGTTTCTGTAATATTGTTCCATTAAGAGATAATCCTGGTGGATCATAGAAAACTGGAAAATCCACACAATTCATAATCAAATTAGTATCTTGTTACTAAAAGTTTTAAATGACATTTGTATTTTCATTAATTGACTTTAATTGAACTAGCAAAATATTAGTGTTTGTCATCATTCCATATATTCACTTTACAACTTTTTCCCTCGCCCTCTCCATATTATAAAAATGGAACATTCTGTTTACTTGTTTGATAATATTTTATTTTCGTTAAATAACTATAAATGTAACATTATTATGGAATTTTAGAAAACCATAGAGTCTCGTTTTTAATAAAAACTGTTGCATTAAAAATAATGGGATTCGTACTGGCTTTCTTGTTTGGCTCAGTTTGTATATGCTGTCACTGATGGGGCTGGAGTAGGATTCAGATGGAATTTCGTTAAATAATCTCCACAGATATTTACAGAAAATTTCCAAATCCATATTATTTACTTCAGAGAAGTTCACCTATTCTTCGCAAATAAAATGTTTACTCATAAAGTTTCTTGCTTCTCAGTTTATTATCACTCAGTTCTCTGTACTCGTTGATGATTTCACTTAGCAAAATGTCTTGTCTTCGCTTTGGAATTCACCCTGCACACTCTTGTACATACACTATTATAACTGGCTGGTTCTATCTTAGCAAATTTCTTTAAATAATCTCCACAGATATTTACAGAAAATTTCCAAATCCATATTATTTACTTCAGAGAATTTCAATTAATCTTCAAAAAATAAAATGTCTGCTCATAAAGTTTCTTGCCTCTCAGTTTATTGTCACTCAGTTCTCCACACTCTGCTGATGATTTCACTTAGCAAAACTTCTCGTCTTTGCTTTGGAGTTCACCTCGTTCGTTTATGAAGAAACACTTTTGTATCTGACTGGTTCTACCTACGCACAGTGTACTACTATATGCGATGGTCAGAAACCATGTGGTAAAACACACAACTGCAGTCTTCTTTGGTATTGAGAAAGCCTTTGATTAAGTTAGGCACATTGGACTAGTATTCAAAATGGCACAACTCAACATATCTGACAGATGCATACGCTCATAACTTATCAAAAAAATCTTCAGAGTCACTATCAAAGGGCGTAAAACCAGCTGGCACCCTAAAGACTCGGTACTAGCTCCAACATTTACTCATCAGACCTTCCAAGCTCTAGACACGTGAGAACAACACTGTACAGACAAGGACATAAACTTTACGACACAAATAATACAATCCACATAAACAAACTCAACATCTCGTTCTCCAAATGGAGGATCAGAACAAACGCTGATAAAATAAAAGCCATAACATTCACACGTAGAAGACCACATCCTTAACAGAACGCGTCTAGAATAGAGACACTATTAAATACGTAGGCATCACATTCGACATAAGAACTCACATTCAGACAACAATTTACACGTTAAAGAACAAGGACCTCCAACAAGTGGCTCATATCTATCCCCTCCCCACATTATACTCTTTCACACACTATACAAAATTATCATCAGAACGTATAACTGTAGGCTTTCACGGCCGGCGTCTTGATCCCTATTAGGTTCGTCTTCCGGGCATATAGGCCGTGGTCCAGTCGTTCTTCTACTCGACGTTTCGTCTACTGCTGCGGTAGACGAAACGTCGAGTAGAAGAACGACTGGACCACGGCGTATATGCCCGGAAGACGAACCTAATAGGTATCATCAGAACCCTCATGGCCTGAGGATACGCCGCCCAAACCCATCTACAGACTCTTCAAGTAATACAAAATAAGACACTTCGAATAATACTACGTGCTGATAGACAAACACAAACAGCCCTACGCCATGACGTTTTGGACCTACTATACTTACGTGACTTCATCAGACATTCAACACATAAATAGACCGAGACGTAACTTACGACAATCGACTAATACGCTCCATAGGCACTACACAAGTGCACACTACACTGCAATACAGAACACCATCATACACGACACAATAAATAGATACCCCAAGATATTTATGACCGAAAAGCTTAAGCCATTCTCTTGTCACACAATAAAAATAAGCTACTCTACTTGCGAAACCAAAATGCAAAACCACATACATACAAGCACCTATCGATAAGGGTGGTGGCCACGAAAGATCGTCCGAACCATTATGCACATAATAACACGACCAGAAAGCTAGTCTGGACCTTTCCTGAGTCCATATCTCAAGAACCGAACTTACTGAGATAAAAGCATGTGGAAATGTTTTACGTGGGCTTATCGATTTGAGAATCAACAGCTCATTAATCCTTCTTAACCATACATGGTAAAACACGAGTCTCGCCACCGTCTGCGAAATTCGGAAATTTCTACAAAATTCCTTTCTCGTTTGTCAATGTTATTATAATCAATACTTCCAAAATTCGTTGTATATCACCGTTGATGTTATGTAATAATGTTAAAATATAAAACTAAGTACCTGATACATTAATCGTCATCTACTGAAATGTATCTCTATTTGAAAAAGAAACTTCGTCAAGTAGTTAACTCCATGTAGGCCTTTCAAAAATATATTCCATTTTCGGCATGTCATTTGGTACTTTGACATGCTGAAGATGAAACATGATTCTGAAAGGTCTACGTGGTTTTAACTACTTTGTAAAGTTCTTTGAAACAAAAATTCATTTTAGTTAAGGACTATTGATATATCAGGTATTATGTTCTTTTAACATTATTATTTGAATGGTATAAGAAAAACATGAAGTAGATCACTTTTTAGTCGAAATGGATTATTTACTCCAAATTTTGGCATACAAATAAGGAAGTATGGATATTCTACAACTAAAAGTACGTTTTCTTAACTCTTCATTTGAGAATTGTCTTATTTTCACTTGCCTTGGGTCATTAACCTTTCAGTGACAATTTGATTTATATGAAATTTCTTAAAGTAAATAAATCAAGCAAGAATAAAACTTTCGCGATATTTCATAATCAACCGGACCCTTTATAAATATTATAATAATTACACATATACTATAGGAATATTACACATATACTATAGGAATATTTTAAAATAAAACAGAACAGAACATATGGATTTAATTAATCATTTTCACTGTCGTTCAGTATCAGTCCAGGATATCAACAATTAACTTACATTAGTAGAGATACTCAAGTTACGAAGTGATCAATACCCATGATACTCAAAGTTCTGAGTTTCTTTTTGCTGTCATGTAAAATTGGTGACAATAATCCGAGAATATCTAATTACACTGGTCAACATGATTTTTGTCTCATGAGTACCAATAGTTGTACTTAATGCAGTTTTTATCGTGTTTTGAAATATGTATTTGGAATTTCTCCATCACCCACAGTTTTTTTATTTCAATTTCAACTAATGGATTTAAATAATTATTTCTTTAATAAACGTTTTTTCGCCCATTTGTCCATTGTAAAATAAAACCAAATGAGCTATCTCAAATGGTTTCAGCTATGGAAAAGAGATATCAAGGCAAATGGAATCCTAATATGCTGGCCGATTATTGTTGGACCATCAAGAGGATGCTCCACAGGCGAAATACAGCAGAAAATCGTCATTTCTTACTTTCTAGGCGAGTCCGAATGTTCGAATATTGTGTAGTTACGAATGTAGAAAATATTAAAGTGTTTGAAATTATAAATTCCTGTCTCTCGGAAACCTTGCGTGATGGAGAAAAATACCGATATAATATTTGAATTCAGGAGAAAAAATACCATCAGAATCACATATTTGTCTTTCTGAGACAAAAAAAAAGGAGAAAAAATACCATCAGAATCACATATTTGTCTTTCTGAGACAAAAAAAAAGTTTCTTTTTTGTTGCTCAGTGTTATTGTAGAAATAAATGTTCATAGTTTTTATTACTCGATTTCCATTCTAGTGCGGTGGCACCGTTTATTATGATATTTTGAAATAACATCTGCAGTAATTTGATCCGAAGCTTGATCCTTGGGTCTGCGAGTATTCTCCCAATGGCCGGGAGAAGAACAAGAGGGAGATCAGACAAGAGATGGATAGACTATGGATGCACATCCAATACGTCTTCCTCCGTGGAATGATTTTGGAAATAAACAGGATGAAAATCCTACAAATTATGAATAGGAATAAGAAGAAGAAGAAGTTTTTATTACACATCTGCATTAATCTCAGTTTCGAAAACTTTATTTTAATGGTTCTGGCTAAAGACCAAAAGAGTGTTAAATTTTATTTCTGAATGCTAACGCAGTGTAAATGACCTTTTTGTCCTCTAACTATAAGTAATTGCACAACAAGTAAAGCGAACAACTGCGGTTTGAATATTGAATAATCAACAGTTCTCAAGTTTATTTTGGTCTCGGACTTTTTAAACACAAAAACGAAGAATATTTGAACAACGAACATTGGAAGGATGTAACTGACAATTTCCATATTTATCTGTTGTGAACTCGATAACGAAGCGCAAATACAATTTGTTCCAATTAACTTGATAGTTTGACATTTGTTTCCTGGGACGAACTCGGAAAATTAAACTTCAGCAAGAAACAGAAACGGGTTACTCAGTATAGTTTCAACTGTTTATTATTTTAGTAAACCTGTGAAACTCAAGCAATGTTTTACTTCTTTTTTTATTAAACTTATTTATAAAGACATTAAAAAGTTTGCAGTTCTTTTCTATCAAAAGCACTTCCGAATGGGTGGTTCACTTAAACAGGCATTGTTATTTACAAGAGAGCGGACATTGAACCTTTCATTCCTGAACAAACATTTCACCACCATATTATCATTATTATTTTTATTAGGAATATTCCACAATACAATGTTTCTCCATCAACCCAAAGTGATTTGTCGCCAGATGTTCCTGTCTAGAGCATCTTCTTCCCGCAAATCTCTAGCTTCCATACTTCTCCTCACTCCATCTATCATTCTCTAGGTCGGCCCCTTTCACTTCTTCCATTAGCTTTCCAATTAAGGATCTTCTTTGGAATTCTCTCTTCTTCCATTCTTATGAGGTGTCCATACCATTTCAAACGTTTTCTTTTTTATTTTTATAATATGTTTTTTCAACTCTTAATATTATTATTTATTTATTTATTTATTATCCGAAATTTATAAACTCTATTTCACCTAAGGTATATTAGGTTTATAGTTTTTTGTTAAAGTTGTGATACATTATATAATTTTATTTAAAATTTAAAGTAATTCATGAATGAATACAGAGATAAATAAAATACGATTTTATTTCACTTTACATTAAATTATATAATGCATCACAACTTCCACAAAAAGTATAACCCTAATATACCTTAGGTGAAATAGGGTTTAAAAATTTCGGTTGATAATAATAATAATAATAATAATAATAATAATAATAATAATAATAATAATAATAATAACATAACATTATTATTATTAAAATTGTAATTATAAAACTATTATAATTATAAAACTATTATTATTATAAAATTATAATGATAATAATAATTATATATAATTATTATAATAATTATAATGATAGTCCACCGCTGTGTTCTCGAGGTAGCGTGCTGCTTTGTCACGCAGCGGGCCTGGGTTCGATCTCCGCTCGGGACAAGTTTCCTTTGTGAGGTTTTTTCGGGGTTTTTCTTCACTTTTAAGACAAATGTCAGGATAGTGTAAGACCCAAACGGTTCCGAAACATCAGGTGGCCATCATTATCATCAGTATCATACTCACCTCATTAGATTAAGTTTAGGTTGTAGACCTCTCCTGGCGCATCATTACCCATCGTCATCACCCATCATATCATTGGGGCAGCGTAACCCCGTCTTCCAGACGCCCAAACTTCAGAAGTGGGTTACAATACGCCAATGCCAGGAGAGAATACCTGAAATGTCGAATGACAAACAGCAGGCATCGAACAAAAAAAAAAGAAAAAATAATAATTTTAATAATAATGATAATAATAATAATAATAATAATAATATTATTATTATTATTATTATTATTATTATTATTATTATTATTATTATTATATTAATTCTCGCAAGACCAGTATTAAGATATGGTAGTGAGTGTGGACAATACGAAGAAGAGATGAAAGTCGAATAACAGCAAATGAGATGCGATTTATGCGCCGTACAGCAGGCTACACAAAGTTGGACCATAAAAGAAATGAGGAAATTATGGAAGAGTTGGATGTAGAATCCATTCTTCACCATATACAAAACTACCAGAACAACTGAAAAGCCTATCTTCCACGAATGCCGTCTTATATAATTCCAAAAGCCATACTTCGTTACTGGCCTCAAGGCAAAAGATCGTTGGGACGTCCAGAAAGCGCTGGATGGAAAATTCCTCTTTGAGACCGTAACAGGCCACACGGCCTAATACTTGCATGGATGATAATGATGATTATAATACTTACTCACTCACTGGCACTATCGAACCCGTAGGTTCATGGCCGCGCGGACATAAGCTCTCCATACATCCCTATCCTGAGCTAATGCTTTCCAATAATTCCCTGTATAATGTACTTTCCTCAGATCATAGTTAATGTTATTCTCCCATCTCATTCTTGGTCTACCAAATGGGTGTTTTCTCTCTGGCTTTCCTACAAGAAGCTTCCATGCAAGTCTTTCATTCCCCATACGTGCAACATGTCCTGTCCATCGTAGTCTACGAGACTTAACTGTTCTTATTATATCTGGCTTCCTATAAAGACCATGTAGTTCATTGTTGAGTAGTCTTTTCCATTCACCTGTCTGTTCATCTGTCTTTGGTCCAAAAATCCTCCTAAGTACTTTATTCTCAAATACTTGTAATCTCCTTTCCTCCCTTAAATTAAGAGTCCATGTTTCGCATCCATATAATATAACTGGTAGAATAATAGTTTTATATATTTTCGGTTTAACGTTGTAATATTATTATTATTATTATTATTATTATTATTATTATTTTATTATTATATTATTATAATAAAAATGATAATAATAATAATAATGATTATTATTATAACTATAATAATAATACTAATACTACTACTAATAATAATAATAATAATAATAATAATAATAATAATAATAATAAAGCGGTGAAACATCGCTGATCGCCGCACCGTTCTCTTCCCTCATGTGTTTCCAGAACATAATAATTTTCCAAATGATAGATTTTAACTTAACATAAGTCAGTAATTCGCTTCTGGTGATCGTAAACACACGACTAAGAAGTCACCTTACACTAGGTGTGCTTAATAATGAGTGTGACCGAGCAGGAATTTCACTATTATTCACACCCATATACTGTTCAATTCAGAAAGATCTTTAGGTTAAATTCTGTAGAAGAAATGCTGTTGAATATATAGTTTACCAGAGATATGTCCTTCATTTGTTTTTTAAGTTGCACAGCTTGGCTTAAACCCAATCAGGTCCATGTTTATGATCCTTCCATTAAGAACCTCAGCACTTTCATTTTTGTAGACGCGACGGTCGTTTGCATACACCTCTCTACACGTCTCAAATAAATATATATATTTTTTCCTTTTCTGTTTCCAAGATATGACATTTGAAAATTATTTTACTGTCTCCATGGGAAATATGTCTGAAACCTGGAATTTGTTCCATAACAAACTTGTAAAATGTTATACCAATATGGTTCTGTAACATAATCATTTAATCTATTATACCGGTGTATGGTTCTGCAACATATAAATCATTCTAACTTAAAAACAACAAACTTGAGTAGGTTAAAATCACAATCACTCCCAATCAAATCTCGCTCGCCGAGCTTCGTAATACGTGCTTCTACGGAGACACTTGGCATGGGAGGGATTGTCTATCATATCCCCGGGAGTAAAATCCAAGCGAGAGCGATCGGGAGTCCCGTTGGATCAGATTTCCCGTGAGCAATGAACAGACTTCATAAGAAAACTAATGTACACAATGACTGCGAAAGCTAAAGATAATGTATAAATTAAATTATCAGGAATGTACATTCTACAGCCGTTTTCTTTGAATATAAGCCTGTATGTTGCACATGAAGAAATTAAATATGTACTTAATACTGTAAATAAAATGTCCTCCGACAGCAATTTATTTCCAAGGGAAACTGTTAAGAAAATTATTTTTACCTTTCACTTGGTTTGAATCAGATCTTTTACCAGATTTGTAGACC
Organism: Diploptera punctata; assembly: GCA_030220185.1. Taxonomy (NCBI): domain Eukaryota; kingdom Metazoa; phylum Arthropoda; class Insecta; order Blattodea; family Blaberidae; genus Diploptera; species Diploptera punctata. The sequence goes on along the minus strand of JASPKZ010009800.1, from coordinate 2,872,459 downwards.
ATTTTGCCGCATAGCGTTGCCCAGGGTGCACCAATTTGGAGGTAGGTCTATATTGCACATTACATAGTATATGATATAATTTATTACAGTTCTCAATAGAAAGTAACGTTTGTATTTTGATTGTTTTTAATTTGATAATTCATTCCATTCCCAGATCTTATTGTCCATTAAATCCATTTTTACATGTTCTTTGTCGTGATTGTGACATATAATATTAAAATGGGATATGTTACATAAGGAAATGATTGTAAATTAAACAAAATGATTTTCATTTAGTTACACAAAATAAAACCCAAAATAAATTAACTGTTGTTTATGAAAAATATATTAATCCATTTCAATAGTTCCTCACAGATATGGAATTATAAAATCTTCTATAAAATTTACATATTTCATACGGTTGCTAAGGTAAACAATTTCCAAGTTATATATTTTTAGATTTTTGAAGTCATAATTCATTATTAAAACACTATTATTATGTGTTACAATCCACAAACCTTTCATTAGAACTGATATATGAAAATGTATCACTATATTTATATAATTATTTCTCAAAAAACCGATAAATATGGAGCACTTAAGAACTGATATTTTCTTATGTCAACAACAATTTAATACATTGTTGTTAAGAAAATCATTCATTATGTTTATTTTCACCTTGCAATAAACAAAAAATCTGACAATAGTTGGTCAGTAAGGAATGACATTATTTATTGATATAAAATGTTTGAAATGGCCAATTCTACATTAATTGAATTTTCATCGTTTCGAAAAATCAACGTACTAATTTTCAAGCGATAATACATAAAATTATATATAATGTGACTATTTTTTCAGGTTCAGGGGTAGTTTACACTTCAAGAAATTTATTTCAAACAAAAGGCTTCTTTTTAAATGTACGATAAATTAACAGATCTATTATTCTTTAATTATAAAATATTAAACTGATACCGGAAATTCAGTTTGTGTTCAGTGCGCCATAACGTTTTACTATATAAAAACATTGGTAGCCTAAACTTTTGAAAATGCGAGTTCAATGTATATATATATTTGCTGATTTCATGTAGAATGGTCTTTAAATGTTTAATGAATTTATATTTCAGTAATAATACTAATACTAATCATCATCATCATCATCATCCGGTATCATGGCAGCTGCCGCCGTCTTCCGGAAACCAAACGCCATTCCTCTCTGTCCATCCATTGATCTTCCTCCATTCCTCTGATATTCACTAATAATAATAATAATAATAATAATAATAATAATAATAATAATAATAATAATAATAATAATAATAATATATTTTTATTCGTAAAATAATTAATTTGTTTGGCTATTGAGAAACTTATGACTTCGTACATGCAGTAAACATTTATGTCGCCCGAACACTGCACACCTTTATCCTCCGTACTCACTGCGAGAATCCAGAGATTCCTCATTCTCTTGCCTCTGTAATCGGTGCACGAGATTCACGTCGCAGCACTCCCTTTCAGGCGCTCTCGCTTACGAGAACGAGCGGGAGTAAATCTTCGATCGCCTTCAATCGAACAATAGTGAAAGATTGTAAGAAATTACGAGTAGTACCAATTTTCTTAGAAATATTCACTTATTATCGGTTTCGGAATCTGGTGGTCATAAATCCAGTAAGCAAATATTGTTACTACACACGACTAGGTAATAAAAACGAGCACGGTTGTTGTTTATGCACTAGTTATTTGTTTTACTGCTAAAAAAAATAACTAAGAATTAGCGTTGTTCATATTTTCTTTGTTTATTTTTGAAAACAAAAAAAATATCCAGGTTATTGTTTGCTGTTTAGCACGTTGTCGTAAATTACCATGTTGACACGTTACAACATGCGGAACTACTTTTACGAGGTGACTGCGAACAGTACATATCGCTATGGAAGTATAAATTTATGTACTGTTCTGAAGGCAAATTAGAAAGATGTATTTGTACTTTAAGTGGATGGGTAGTTCACATAGTTCTGCTTTAAAGTTGTTAAAATTTTATCTACACCATTTTAGTAAAAGGCAACACATTATATCAGCAGATCACATGTATAACATAGTACGTGCTTTCTCTTCAAAATAAATGTTGTGTCAAAACAAAATATGTAAGAGAAAGAAAAAAAATCTTATTATGTGATTTTTTTAATTCGACTATAAATACAGAGATGTTTGAACACATTTTGTTATATTGCATATTCGATCTTCGGATGCATAAATTATCAGCAGACTGCGTAATTACATCCATTATTATTGTTTGTATTCAAGTATCTTGTAAAATTAATTTTGTGAATTGTGAAATTCAGAGATGAATGGATGGACTACATCAATAGAATGGATAACAATAGAATTCCGAAACAGTTTCTTCATTACAAACCACTAGGACGGAGAAATGTTGGAAGACCCAGTAATCGATGGACAGACCAATTCTAACATGAGAACGGAACAGACCAGCAGGTCTAATCCTTGATGCTGATGATGATTACGTTTAAATGTACTGTTGTAATAAAATTCTAATGTAGCCTTTGCTTAGTAACCATGCACATCCACGAAAAAAAAGAAGAAGGAGAAGAAACTAGTCAAGTAGGTTGGCACTGAAATTTAAACTTGGGTTAATAATGATAATAACAATAATAACATTTTTTATTTATATACGGATCTATAATGTTCACACATCTTTCTGTACCTAAAGTTTTATTTTCCTTCTCCACTCGTCCCTATCCAACCACTCCATGCCCTCCACTCCTCTTCTTCTCATTCCAGTTCTTATTTCTTGCATCCACGAGTTTCGAGGTATAATAATGATAATAATATTAATAATAATAATAATGAAAATGATGATAATAATAATGATGATAATAACAATGAATGATGATGATAACAATGATGATAATAACAATGATGATAATAATAATGATAATTCTTGTCTTCTTGTAAACCCATGTTTCCCTTAACAGAGATTTAGGCGCCCTCCCCCTATAGGGAAGAATTTGAACCATACTAATTTTGTTACACTTGTTTTCATATAGATGTCCTTTGAGTGGTCCGCGATCAGCGTTCCGCCTCATACTGACATCTAGGAAACCAAGGTAGTACTAGGACGGGAGAATTCGGTAAATTTTGCTTAGAGGCCTTTCATTCAGGCTTAAGGATCTTTAACGAGCCTGAAAATCTTCAGACTCGGGACCCACGGCTGAAAGTCCCTCCCGGAGGACTTGCTCGTTGGATTTTTCCGTCCTAAAAAATCAATCGACACCGGCCGGGTTTGAACCCGCGATCCTCGGGACCAGAGGCAAGGAGCATAACCACTAGTCCACCGCGGCCGATTATAATAATAATAATAATAATAATAATAATAATAATAATGCTGTATTTAAGCTCGAGGCCTTAAAAACCTTCTCTTTTATTCTGCAGCTAATATTAAAATAATACAAAATTTATATAGGCTATTTATTATAATTTTAAAAATTATTATAACATAGACTCTCTAATACGATTCTCAAATGCAACCGAATGCACCCATTCGTGCAAGCCAAACATTTATGGACGGACTTACACTGGAACCAGTCAGATGCAAAATAACAATAAGAACTTATGTAAATTCTACAACAAAATTATTATTATTACAGTTTTATTATTATATTATTATTATCATCATCATCTCACCATCATCATCAGAGGATTGGAGGAAGATCAATGGATAGACAGAGAGAAATGGCGTTTAGTTTCCGGAAGACGGCGACAGCTGTCATGATACCAGATGCAACATATTGAATACCAATTACACTGGAAAGCTCATGCGCAACGAATGAATTGCAATGGAATTCCTAAAACCATGCTTCAATACCGTCCTCAAGAAAATAGATCTTTGGTACGTTGTAGAAAAAGATGTACCGAGAATGCTTTACTGAAACCGTCACAGGATTTGGGTCTCAAACTTGTTTGGAAGAAGAAGATTATTGTTACAATTATTATTATTATTATTATTATTATTATTATTATTATTATTATTATTATTATTATTATTATTATTATTATTATTATTATTATTATTATTATGTTAGTTTTCTGGCCAAGAACAGCCATTCTAGGATAAACTTAGCATTGTGACTCTTCCCCTTATCCTGACCCTATTATTAATATTGTTTATTGTTTTATTCATTTACTTATGTGCAATGAATCTCTAGTTAAAAGTGATCAGAGTTACAATTAAAACATCAAGTTAGCCTAAAAGCGGTCAATTGGAATATTATGCACTTGAAAAAAACTGTTATATAAGGACTATTTTACTTTGTGGTAAACTTGTGTTTTATTCTCAAAAAATGATGTGTATATTATGTAAATAAATACATTCGAAATTAAAGTGTACGTGACTGTGAATGTTCAAAATCGTAAGATAAATCTCTGTATGATTGGGTGAACTATAACAACACCGACAATAATAATAATAATAATAATAATAATAATAATAATAATAATAATAATAATAATAATAATAATAATAATAATAATGACTATAAAAATAATGAATATTTAACTCATGCCCCAAATGGGAGTCAATGGCCAATCACGTTTCAATGAATTTTATTTTACAACCAATGAGAGTCCTGTTTCACCTGGCTCATTATCGAATCCTCTTTGTCACTTCCTGCATTTGTTTTAAAGAAAGCTCCTCCTTTTTAATATTCTGAACACGTCACAGCGTTATTTTGCAGTGACTGACTCTCCAACGAATACATTTAATATAGCAAATAATGAACAGATTCCTTGGAACTGCACATTTGATAATTGTAATTTCAATAATTGTGTTTTTAAATAATAATGTTACTAAATTGTTTACTAAAAAATAAATTGATAACCTGTAATGTTGATTATAATTCACAGTTCGGCGTTTTTCATTTTTGCTCCTCCAGGGTGCATTCTTACAATATTGCGATCCTATTTGGTAATAAATAATATAATCAAGTTGGAGTGAATAAACAAATGAAACGAAACCACAAATTTCTGATTTGTTTACAAACATCGCCGTTTACATATACTATATAAATATTTTAAAATACCGGTAACTATATTTAAATAACAGTTTTTTTGAGCAAACAGTTTAATTTTATTCGTTACAAGGTCCTAACAAATGCCATTCTTGATTTCCAGATCCTATAGATAAATTCTCGCGTAATTTCGTGACTCGTAAATATATCGATAATCACTGGTGACATTACTTATGATAATTTTATTTTCCTCAAATATATTATTATATAATTTGATACTCATAACATTGTAGGGCGTTTTAAATCAATCATGTCAAATTGATCTACCGCTGACAATAACCTGTCTTCTCTCATGACGGCTTGCTAGGCCATTTTGACAAGATATCGAATTGTTTCCAATATCGAGCCATTCATATCACCAAGCTTCAGTAGTGACAATAACCTTGACATCATTGTTTTAGATAAGGTAACTGCAACACTATATGACACTGTTTTAATAATATTGCCATTTTTAATTATAACGACAAATGAGGGAAATTTTGAGGAAGTATCTGAATTCAAATACCTAGGAACAATAATCACAAATTGGAATGAGATGCACAAAGAAGTTAAAATCATCATAATTATTATCATCTTCAAGGTATGGGCCTGTTGGCCCGTTCCGCTCCCCGGTGCACTATATGCAACATGTGCTGGTCATGCTTCCAACGTCGTTTGGGTCTTCCTACATTTCTTCGGCCTAGAGGTTTATAATGAAGCAGCTGTTTTAATAAACGATTATTTGGCATTCTTTGTACATGTTCAAACTAATTGCATTTATTTCTGTGTATTCTCTAGCTTGTATTATATATTTGTAATTCATCTCTGATACCTTGACTTCTCTTTTGGTTTCTTAAAGATACACCTGTAACTGATCTCAGAAATATCATTTCTATTGTCTCAATGTTATTTTTATCAGAGATCGTTAAAAGACAAATCTCAAACCCGTATATTAACGTTGGAACGGCTACTGTTTTGTAAAATTTCAATTGGTTTCCAATGTGGTCTTAGTTCTCGAGTATCTTCTTATTGAACCATATATCTGTTAAAAAAATTTCCCTAATTTCTTCTCCATGTCCAAATTTTGCAGGTACGATATCATACATCCCAGATAATTGAAACAAGTTACTTGTTCAATTATGTTTGCTCCAATTACTATATTTGTCCTTTTATGCTGAGTTCCAATAAATGCAATTGGCTTTGTTTTCTCTGTTGATATCATTAAATTATAATCGTTTATTAGTTTCCATAATTTATAAACTGATTTTTGTAGTTGATTTTCTGAAATTAAACATAGGCTCAATTCTGGAAATGCATTGCAGAGACTCTTGGCGTCCCAAATCCTTTCAAAAAATGTAAAACTGAAAATACTGTATGTAAAACTATTATTCTACCAGTTATATTATATGGATGCGAAACATGGACTCTTAATTTAAGGGATGAAATGACATTACGAGTATTTGAGAATGAAGTTCTTAGGAAAAAATTTGGACCAAGGAGAGATGAACAGACAGGTGAATGGAAAAGACTTACATAACAGTGAACTACATGGTTTTTATAGGAAGCTAGATATAATAAGAGCAGTTAAGTCTCGTAGACTGTGATGGGCAGGACATGTGGCACGAATGGGAAATGAAAGACGTACATGGAAGTTTCTTGTAGGAAAACCAGAAGGAAAACGCCCAGTTGGTAAAACAAGAATGAGGTGGGAGAATAACATTAACTATGATTTGAGGGAAGTTGATTATACAGGGGATGATTGGAAAACATTAGCTCAGGATAGGGATGTAGGAGAGCACATACCGGAGCGCCCATAAACCTACTGGTTCGATTATGCCAGTGGGTTAGTTAGTTTAATTTTAATGTTATAGGGTAATAATTCAGAATTTACATACCATTGAGCCAAGTACTCAAAAAACCGTTACATGTAGATCTGGCCTCTGACCTGAGACAGTAAATAACTTTTAATATTATCTCCTCAAATAATGTTAGCTTTCTCCCATGTCATTCTGGGTCTACCAACCACTCTATTACAGGGAACATCGATATGATGTCAATTAAGTCAAAGCAGGTGGTATAGCTGCCTGTATGCATCATCTTATATCAAAGTGTTACATTATTCTGTAGACCTACTCTACCAATGACTAAATAACAAGTGCGAAAAGTTCAAAGCAGTATTTTTTGTTGTAAAGGGAAGACACGACATCAGATGTCTGAAAACGTTAGCCTCCGTAAATTTTACTTGCTTACCGTGAAGTGGCAAATTTGAAATTGACTCTATGCTATTATCATTGTAGCATCGGGATAGGTCCTTCGAGCATGAGTGTGTGTATATATATATATATATATATATATATATATATATATATATGAATAAGAAAGTTTTCTTGGGTTTTCCGCGGAAAACCCAAGAAAACTTTCTTATTCATACTTTTATCCGCGAAAATCTGCAATATAACATCTAGTATATATATAAGTCTCAGCCACGCGTTCCTGTGGCTAAGGTATACGTTAAAAATTTAAATTAAGTTGCTGTTTTTTAGCCAGATTACTTAAAACTAATACTTACACGAAATTAATAATATTGAAAATAAAATAAACACTAAACACACTTAAATGATTAAATAATCAATATTTGTAATTCAATTGAAATTCGCGGTTGCAACAAAAAGCACAGCCATCAGGATCTCTCTTTGTTAAATAATAAACCTTACCAAATTACCTTACACCGCCATCTGTTAGAATCGTATGGAACTCACAGATAAATATATAACTCTTTGTTAAATAATAAACAAATAATTTGCAATAAAAAATAATGCGACTATAAATTTAGTTATAAACTACCCTAGGTCTCAAGTTGGATCAAACTGCACACAGGGTGCAAAATTGTATTAAAATCGGTTCAGTAGTTAAGGATTCCATCGCGGACAAACGTGACACGAAATTTTTGTATATTAATATAAATATATATATATATACACAGACAGGCTTAGGCGTTTATTTTTCTTTTCGTGTGATATAATGCCTTCATTGCTAAATGTCAAAATTTAATCATAATATTGAAATAAATAAGCGTCACTGCTATAAAGGAAAAATTCTCTTTAATTTGCTTACTTGTTATAGTAGCCACGAGAGAGCAGTGTGACCGAGTTCCCTCTATCTCTCATGATAGAGAATATATATATATATATAAAGGAAAAATACATTTTTGTGCTTGGATGCTTGGATAGCGTAACTCGAAGCGCACTAACGTAGGTCCTGGGTTTAAATCCCGGTTCAGGCTTTATTTTTCCTTTCATGTCATATAGTATATATATATATATATATATATATCTCAAGACTCCTACATAAATTCCAGATGTGTGTAAAATAAATTCTAAACCACTCTGTATTTTTAGTTTCACCTCTATATTTGTAGATATTATATTCCCACTAATTACGTTTATATCGACATACACTGTACAAATACAGTAGCGTTAACTTAACGAATGGAACTATCACTTTTTACGTACCCCACGACTGTCGGATCTTACAGGTAACGACCTGCAAGAATAGCATTTTAATTCTTGGACCACATACATAGCATTTTTATATCACACAAGGACATGGAAGGCCTTCCAGGATCAGTAATCAGCTCAATGCCGGGGCAATTTCCTTGGACTGGGTGAGTATTGGCGCGCCTTCCGCCAGAGTTACACGTACACTTAGCGACAAAAAGAATGGGCCGACTCTTGATCTCGAATATTTTAAGTTCCAACGTGCGATTCACACGAGTAAATTAATTGCACAGTAGAGTTAAAATACATTTCCCCTCTTCCTTTGTACAGTATTCGTTCAAGCGCAATTAGTCAGCCCAGTGCTTAGTGACTTGATTCATATGCAGAAGGTCACAGGTTCGATTCCCAATGACGTTAAATTTTTTAATTGTTAAATTGATTTCTATTTTATTCTGTCTGTCCATTCTTAAAGAAAAAAACTCTACTAACTATGTGGAAATATTACTATTATTATTATTATTTTTATTTATTTATTTATTTATTTATTTATTTATTTATTTATGAACAGGTTTAGAATATAATGAAACATCCTCCTGTGCCTAAACTTTTTAAATTTTTATCTTCTTTCTCCATTCTTTTCTGTATTCACATTCCAATTCTTCCAGACCTAGCTCCCTCATACCTCTTCTTACATCATCCATCCATTTAAATCTAGGTCGGCCTCTCTTTCTTTTTCCAGGTGCAATCCATTCCAAAGCTTGTCTGGGTAATCTTTTCTTTGGCATCCTACGTGTATGACCTAGCATTCTAGTGTTTTTATCTCACAAAATATAATAATGAATTTTGGACTTTAATTTGTTGTTTGATAATTGTATTTCTGATTTTTCCAATTTAGAATGTCTAGTTGAGCGTCTAGAATAGTCCATTTCAATAAACATAAGTTTTAAATTCAAATTTTTATTCAACAGCCAGGTTTCTGCACCGTATGTTAGGGTGCTTCGAATTATGGATTTATAAATTTCTGATGTGGTATCCATTCTTATGTTCTTATCCCACAAAACGCCGTTTAACATTGTTATTACTGATCTGCCATTTTGAATTCTATATTTTATGTAATTTTCTTGGGTACATTTTGAGTTAATTTTGATCCCCAGTTAATGACATTCTTCACATCCCTTGATACATCCCATTATTAATATTATCATTATTGTCCATCATCTATGGGCTATTATTATGATGAACTTGACATATATAAACTAAATACTTTAAATGAAGGGTGAACTTTTTCCTCGCTAATACGCAATAAATAAATAAACACATACATATATGAAGCTATTTATATTTTATTACATTAATTTATAGTATTGTTATTAAAACTTGGTATTGCATACACAATTAAATTTATACCGGTTAGTAAATAGTGTTATAGAGTTTTCGAAGATCTTCTTCTTCTTCCTTCCAAGTATTAGGCCAAGGCCTGTTACGATCCTATAGAAAATTTTCCCTCCCCGGGAAATTCTCGTATAAGACTTGAAAGCATAATAATAGTCCCTTCGATTGGTTGCTGGCCAAAGGAAGGCAAGACCAGTGATGGGGCTGCCATCTTATAGCCTCTGGTCAGGCTTTTCTGGAGAAGAAAAGAAAATAAAGGAAAGAAGAAATGGAAGAAAGGAAAGACTCCCTAGCCCTCGGATGCCCTAATAGCATCGGAGTCGAAAAAAACAAGAGTTAACCAAGAGAGGTTAGATAGTAAAGTTAAAAGAGTGCAAAACACAAGTAAGTGGAAGAAATGTTTTGCTCAGCTTGGGCACCTTGTGGTCGCCATCCACATATCCCCTAGATGAGGACCCCTGAGGGAAGTTTTCGAAGGTAAGAATATTAATTAATACAGTGTAAAGTGGACGTAGATTACGTGGCAGGAATTAAATGTTTTAGCACTTAGAGGATGTATTTTGCCAAAATACAAATTAATAAAAAAATATTGTTGAAGTACTCGAACCCTGGCTTTTATACATATTTCATTTTCTGGTAAGTGGTTTAACGATCTACTCTACTCGAACGTTGGATGTTAGGTGTCTAAATATTGGTTGTCTTGTACTTTTGCACTATGAACGAGAGTTTAACTTAATTTTAAATGTTGCAATTTGAGTAATATTTCATTTGTCCAACACTCGTAAATATCTAGAACAATGCTTCTTCACTGTTCTTTAACTATTTAAGATGATTAATACCAAATACAGCGTATTTAAAACATTTAACAGTCCGTTACCTCGTGAATAATAGCTTTAGCTTTTCGAGCATGCGCAGTGGGCCATAACAGGGGCACTGCTGTTTGAAGCGGCTCATTATTTTTGTTGCTAAGTGTATATTAGGCTTACCTGTATCACAACAGATGTTGAAAGTGACGACCTTCACATTATTATTATTATTATTATTATTATTATTATTATTATTATATTATTATTATTATTATTATTTTAGCACAGTAGGTAGTGTTTTGTCTTGTCGGTCGTGTACGTGTAACTCTGCGGAAGGCTCGCCAATATTCACCCAGTCCAAGGCCGCCGCGGAACGGTCCGGCCGCGCTACGAACTCTTTGAACTAAACAAGACGAAAATGATATGGGTGATAATGTGGCCTGAGCCTATTTGTGTGTCAAGGTTTATTAAAATTTGTCTTATGGATGAGGAAAAACTCCAAAACCCTCACTTAAGAAACTTGCGTGCAAGGCAACTATCTATACAGTTTACCGTGGTGGACAATCGCACTGTATAATATTTTTAATGACGATAATATGACGACAGAGAATAGTTTAGACTTAAGCAGGATTTTAATTTATAAACCCAATAAATGAATAGTGTAGAATCAATAATTCCCAAATCAAAGTGGTGGCTTACATAACTCCTAATGTCTGTTTTAGTAAAATAATAAAGAAAAGGGTTCAATTATTGTGCATGCACACAGCTTTTTGATTAGCATTTATTTTTACTCATCGATATATGAAATGTGACTGTCATTTGCAAAATAATGTACCTTAATTTATATTATTTTTATTGGTTTGTACACAAATTATCATAAATGAAGAATTTCACAACATTGAAAAGTAATAATTATAATGAAGAAAACACTCGATTTATTTTTGTTGCGCTCTAATTCAGAATATTAAAAAAAAAACAAAAGCTGGGAAATCTATCAATAGATTTCCGTAATGGTTAAATAAAATACTAGAAAGTTCGATAACTATTTTAAAAGTAAATATAATCCCTGGTTACATTTGATTTATTTAACAAATAAATCTGAAAATTGAAGAAAATAATTAAATATTATTTTCGACTATTTCAAATGGATAGTTGATTCTTGCCTCCTGAGCTTAACATTATTCGAAAATGATTCTCTAGCAATCTCCGAAGCACGGTCTTTGATACTAGTTTCACGCAGGAAATTGTTTGTACACACAATTCGCAAACGCTTTGAAAGCAAATGACGAGCGAAGTTCATTTATCCAATAAGCAACATTCGCCATCAACGCTGGCTTTTACTGCTTTAAGTAAGACTATTCAAATAGGTTACATTGGATAAACAAGTTAATTTTGCTATTACTAGCTTTGTCCCTCTTTGTGAAAAGCATGTAACCTACTTCATTACAACATCATGAAGTTCATGGGTTCAGAGGTAATGAACAGGGATGGAAAAATTCCTTCGTAAACGGATAGTTAATGCGACCATTGTACATAATGTCAGAGGGAAGGAGGTTAGAATATTATGTTATCCGCTCTTTAAGTGATCCTCGTAAAAAGAAAGATATGACCTGCTCGCTTTTCATTGGTCATTGACACCGACGTATGATATAGAAGCAATACGTACACGGGGAAGCAATACGTACACGGAAAAGTTGTTCCCTTCATTAAATTAAAAATATGCCCTCTGAATATAGTTGTCATTCTTCTTGAATGAAAATAATAATATTCAAAACATAGAAAATATTATAAAATATATCTAATCAATAATTACAACTTAAACTAATTATTATTATATATATATATATATATATATACCGATACATAGATGATGAATTTGAGTAATGCTTCAGTAGACAACATGACTGAAAGAGTCGAGTCTTCTGTTGCTGTGTCACCACCTAAGTTTGTAAAACACAAGTCTGGCAAACATTTGGCTAGTGGTAAAAATAAATAATAGTTTTAAAAAACTAAAACAACACGCTTTATTAGAAAACCGAACTAAAAAAATCGAAAAATAATTTTAATTTCCAACACGCTTGGGATAAATAATTTTACCATCAATAGCGTGGGGTGCTCTTTATCAATTAATATATTTGGTAATAAACATATATTGGTAAAAGTAATGTCTCTAAGAAGAAAATGTAAAAATCATAAAAAGCTTTTGATGGTAAAATTATTTATCCCAAGCGTGTTGGAAATTAAAATTATTTTTCATTTCTTTTAGTTCGGTTTTCTAATAGAGCGTGCTGTTTTAGTTTTTTTAAAACTAATTTTTTTATTTTCTAGTTTTAATATTTTACAGAATAAGATAGAAATGTAAATATCTTTAAATTCGATACTATTATAGTATGAGCTAAAAGTAATATTCTTCTAAAAAAAACTCCAAGCCGGATTTGAACCAGCGACCTATAGATTACTGAAATTATATACCACTAGAGTTCACCGCTCTACCAACTCAGCTCTTACAACGATTGACTAAAAAGTCGACAAGTCCGCAACCTATTGTGCCAGTTTTCATTTGTTTGATTTTCTGATGATTCTGGCCAGGATTTTAGAAACAAAATATGACATTATTGTATAGTCACGGGTCCTTTATAAGTACACAAAGTTTCAAGTCGATCCAATATTTCTAAATGGGTGAAAATCGTGTTCAAACATTCCGTTACACAGATACAAAGACACTTTTTTTGATTTTCTGATGATTCTGGCCATGATTTTAGAAACAAAATATGAAATTATTGTATTGTCACGGGTCTTTTAAAAGTATACAAAGTTTCAAGTCGATCCAATGTTTCTAAGTGGGTGGAAATCGTTTTCAAAAATTCCGTTTCATAGATACAAAGACACTTTTTTTGATTTTCGGACGATTCTGGCCATGATTTTAGAAACAAAATATGAAATTATTGTATTGTCACGGGTCCTGTACAAGTATACAAAGTTTCAAGTCGATCCGATGATTTCAAGTGGGTGAAAATCGCGTTAAAAATTCGATTACATAGATAGATACAAGTCAAGGTAATATAAAGCGTGTAAAAACAGTCATTTTAAATGTACTTCACAACTTTAGTGAAAAGTATCCAGAATTTCCAGTAAAATATATATCTAGTGAATTTAATATCTGAGTTTACCGGTGTGTCGTGTACTAATGCTCGGAAAGAAAAAACAACTAGTGATAAGGTTGTAACTCACGGTAAAGAGAGGCACCTATGCAATATGCTTTTGATAAGTGTGATGAATTTGTGGTAAACGCAATTCGAGTAATAGTTCATAATTTATTTTTTTAAAATGAATTATACAGGGTGGACCGCTCGAATGGACCTAATTTCAATTGCTTGTTACTGGCAAACGGTTGAAGATAGAAACTTAAAACAACGTTCATAGTACAGAAAAACTCACCAAGTTTCGAATCCTGTCGGTAGATGGCACAAAGATACGTTTCTCGTTCTTAGATTTAATTGTTTGTGAAAATGGCGACTCCGCAGATGAAAGCGCAAGCTGTTTTGTGGTATGCGGAGTTTAAATCAATCATTAGAGTTCAAAGGGAGTTCCGGCGTGTGTTTAACCGTGATGCTCCAACTGCTAGAAGCATAAAGAAGTGGCGTGATACATTATTAGCTACAGGATCTGTGTTGAAGAAGCATGGTGGTGGTCGCAGAGCATCCGATGAAATGGTAGCAAATGTTCAAGCCGCATTTGAGCGAAGCCCCCGGAAGTCATTAAGAAGAGCTTCGCGGGAACTTCAAATACCAAAATCGACATTACAACGGATTGTCCACAAACGCCTCAAACTGCACGCATATAAAGTGCAGTTAGTGCAACGTCTGGAGCCGAATGACATGCCGAAACGAGTGGAATTCGCCAATACGATGCTGGACCGTCTCGGCGCTGATCCTGACTTCATGACCAAGATTTTCTTCTCGGACGAAGCCACTTTCCATTTGTCAGGCAAGGTAAACCGGCATAATGTGCGGATCTGGGGATCGGAGAATCCTCACGCTATTCAAGAGAATGTTCGTGATAGTCCGAACATGAATGTTTGGTGCAGTTTGTCACATAATAAGGTCATTGGACCGTTTTTTCTTCGCCGAGAAACTGTTCGTGGTACCACATATCTTGACATGCTGGAGCAGTTCTTCTTTCCACAAATTGAACAACTGCAGCCTAACATCGTTTTCCAGCAAGATGGTGCTCCTCCCCACTGGTCCAATGAAGTTCGTACGACTTGGACAACATTTTCCCTGGCCGTTGGATTGGTAGGGGAGGACCAATCTCGTGGCCCCCGAGATCTCCCGATTTAACACCACTGGATTTCTTTCTCTGGGGCTATGTCAAAGATAAAGTTTACAACCACCCCAGTCAAAGACCTTCGTGATCTTCGTGAGCGCATCATAGAGGCTATTGAGAACATTACAGAAGACATACTCCAACGTACTTGGCAAGAAATTGTTCATCGCTTTGATATCGTCACAGTGACTGCTGGGGCTCATATAGAGATGTGGTGATCTGGATATCAAAACTTGGTGAGTTTTTCTGTAATATGAACGTTGTTTTAAGTTTCTATCTTCAACCGTTTGCCAGTAACAAGCAATTGAAATTAGGTCCACTCGAGCGGTCCACCCTGTATATCACATGTCTTATATACTTCAGACGTGCTCCCTGTTAATATGACAGTAATTGTGGCGCAAATGGTGGAAGGATACAATTGGCGTTTGTTTATGTTAGGATAACTCTGACAGCGGATAAGGTATAGTTTTGTACACTGTCTGGTTACAGCAACAGTTCAGAATAACCTGTTTATATTAGTTATCTTTCACTCCAAATGTTCCGAACAGTCAGTGCGCAACTTTTATGTTCCACCGAAGTATACTTCGTAAGTTTGAATCCTGGTCTTGTTTACATTTAACCGCTGCGCGCTGTTCAGAGTTCAGAGTGTTCCATTAGTATTATACGTGCATGTATTATTGTTATATATTAATCTTTAAGTCACCTACTTTCACCTTAGTACCGATATGAAATTGCAACACCATGATTTTTATCGCTCTATTAAACTGTATGTAGTTAATAACTAATTGTATAACAATAAGTATTATGTCATTCGATGAAGGGGAAAGTAATTCTGATATATGACCATCTTTATAAATTAATGAAATGAATAAAGTGTGTTGCATAGAGATTAACAGTCTTCTGAAGAAGAGAGAAAAGCCGCCACACATTGTAATAAAGTTCGTGACAAAGCGTACCAGCATAATCTGCATGTAGAACATTTAAATTACTCTGTCGCTTTGAGGTTGGGAGTATTGTTACTTTAAACATGCAAGTTCAAGTTGTCCTCGTTACCATGGAACAATATTAAACATTAATATGCGTGGTTATTTCGAAGAAAGTTGAAGCAATTGGTTATAGTATTTAGATTTTCTAGTCATGGATGTGTTATTTACGTCTTTTATTCTTAAGTTCTTAAAATCTTCATTTCATATGTGCTTAAACTAAACAAATATTAAGCACATGTGAAATGTAGATCTTAAGAACTATTCATGCGAAAACATTTTTTCATAAGATGCACAATAGAAAAATTAGGGACAAATGTCATATTCAAGACATTACCAAATTTATTATAGATAGACGAAAAAAAAAAATATATATATATTTTTGCAAATGCTCCAGGTTGTATTTCAACATTCCTAGTGTTATCTCCTGGCATGGCATACTTGTAACTCATTTCTAAGGCTGGGGCGCCTGGAATGCAGGGTTACGTTGTCCCTATGATATGAGTTGATGATAGTAGTAATGATGCACCAGGGAGAATATACGAAAATATTGGAAAAGTTATATAGAAAGAATGGAAGACAACCGACTTGCAAAAAAGGTAAAGAAGATAGACCAATGGACGGGAGAATAACAAGAGGAAGACCAGTCAAGAGATGAATATACAGTGGATTACACATCCAATACGCCTTGCTCCGAGGAGTTTTCCTCACTCAAAAACTTTAATCGATCCCTCTAGTAGCAATCCCTGTACGCATTTTATACAAATTATAGTTAACTTAAACCATTTTGACACATGGTGAACAATTGTTCCTTATTACATAGTAAATATGTAGACTTTTAAGAATTAACTCAGTCAGATTTAAAAAAAACAATATATCGACATAAGAAAAATATTGAAGGAAAAGTGAAATAACGGGGAAATATGAATGTGGACCAACTGCTTCACAAGAATAGTACTGATCATTCAGTAAATAAGAGTTTTCGTTAATCCAAGTTGTATCATACTTTCTCATATTTGCATCAGCCATAAAAACATACCAAACTTTCGCCTTCTACATGTAGATAATCGTGCAGCCCTACCAATAAATACATTTATCCGAATCATTTTGAATCCTCTTTCCCTAATAATATTCACCGTCACAGGAATACTTTATAATAATTAATGCCACGAGTGATTTCCAAATTATCAATAAATTCACGACTCACGAAGTGAGGAGTGAATTTTATTTAGAGAATTTGGAAATCAAGAGTGGCATTTGTTAGGTCTATTTAACGAATAAAATTAAGCTGTTTTTTCACAAATCATTATTTAAATATAGTTATTTTAAAACATTTATATATTTAATGTAAACGGCGATGTTTGAAAAAAAATGAGAAACGATTGGTACGCTTCATTTGCTTCTTTTGTTCGTCACTGCAACCAGGTCATATTATGTATTGCAATATTGTAAGAATGCACTCAAGTGGAGAAAAAAATGAAACACATCAAACTGAATATTAATTCATTTCTGATGTCCTATTATGTAAATATGACAAATATATTTTTGTGGGGAAAAATACATTTAAGAAAGTGCAAACAGTGGTTTCTTTTTTTTTTATATAATCAATTGCTACAAATGTTTTTATTAACTCCCGCATGCGGTATGTGTTGACATTCATGCACTATATATACAATCTGGTAGCCGTATTTCTTGATGAGTCAGTCACTGCAAAATAATGCTATGACCTATTCAGAATGTTAAAAAGGAGGTGCTTTCTTTATTATGAGAAATTTTAGTTGGTAAATTCTAAGCGAAACACGACTGTGATTGGTTGTAAATAAAAAATCATTGTAACGTGATTGGTCATTGACTCCCATTTGGGACATGAGTTAAATAGTCTACAAATTAGAAAAAAAAGGCCCTAACCTTCCAATATCATTATTTAATTTTGAGAACACTGCGTTTGATTAAGATGTATAGATTTTGCAGAATTCAAGTTTCTTCAAATGTATGCAGAATTCTTCATTGCGTTATTGTTTTATAATTCACCAATGTGTGATTAAGAAGTAGCGAAACTCATTTGAATACAAGTCCATTTTATATTGGCGATTGGAATACGTCATTACATAGTTCTTTAAGGCAGTATAATACCAAGTGGATGGTCACGGGTTCGAGTCCCTGTGTGATAGGGACTTTTAAACTGGTTTAACCTTATTTTGGACATCATTACGCTGGGTTCATCTCAGCCTCTAACGGAAATGTTCTTGGAGTACAAGCAGCCGTCACGGAGCGCTGACATCCCTCATCAATGTCTGGAAAGGTAGAAGCATTAATCTTCTACTGTGCGAAGGGCATCCTAAGGCCTATAGTGGGAGCACTTTACCTCTATATCCACGATTAGTCTATCTAGTTACATGTTCAAGCAATAGGTGACATATTCTCCGGAAATCATTATCTTTTCATGATACTTTATGTTGAGATAAAAATAAGCACTCGTGCAATAAAATTTAATATAATCCTCATATACACCAGTTCTCTAATATACATCAAACTGGAGAATAGTTTTGTTGGGCTATATTACGTAAGCTTTTTGCATGTATATTAACTCTCAAAAAATCTCTTTATTCGAATGTTGGCTATAAGCGAGAGTAGGCCTACTCTTTTTTTTTACATTTTTTGTCATCTGCTCGGAGAAAATACTAGAAATTCTCAAAGAGATTTCAGTTCATGAATTCGATTTCAAAATTTAATTTCAAAAGCTATGTGCATTTCCTTTGACTGTAGAGATTCTAACGCAATCAAAATACATAAACCAGGGAGAGCCAGTGAAAATGTCTGGCAACAGTGTTGAAAATGCAAGATAAGTAGCGTAGAGATCCCATCGTTATCTTTAGTTTACAGAAATATATGTTATTTAAAATGTATATATTAAAAGGTAGAATAGGTTCATTATTATTTTTATTATTAGCATTGCTATTATTAGTATTGTGTTATTATTGCTATTATTATTATTCTTATTATAATTATTGTTGTTATTATTGTTATTATTATTATTATTATTATTATTATTATTAGTATTAATATAAGTCCACCGCTGTAGTCTCGAGGTAGCGTGCTGCCTTGTCACGCAGCGGGCCCGGGTTCGATCCCCCGTCGGGGCAGTTTTTCTGGATGAGGTTTTTATCGGGGTTTTTCCTCAACTGTAAGACAAATGTCAGGAAAACTTTAAGGCCCAAACGGTCCCCGAAATCATATGGCCATCATCATCATCATCCTTCACCGGTGTGGATATCAACGGGAAGCTACCACACCTACAATTCCCTAGTAAAGCTGCAAGCATAGCATGACAATGCTATGATTGCAGTGAAGGACCTGCCTTCGGGCAGAATTACTATGGAGGGATTATTATTATTGTTATTATTATCATTATTATTATAATTATTATTATTATCATTATCATTATTATTATTATTATTATTATTATTATTATTACTACTACTACTACTACTACTATTATTATTATTATTATTACTACTACTATTATTATTATTACTACTATTATTATTACTATTATTATTATTACTACTATTATTATTATTATTATTGCTATTATTATTACTATTATTATTATTATTACTATTATTATTATTACTATTATTAATACTATTATTATTATTACTATTATTACTATTATTATTATTATTATTATTATTATTATTATTATTATTATTATTATTATTATTATTATTAATATTATATTGTAGATTATATACGAAATAAGCAATTATATTGGTATGGATATGTATGACGAATGTAAGAAGAAAGGTTACCCAGAAAAGCATTGGAATGTTGTCCAGCTAGAAGAAGAAGGAAAGGAAGACCTCGAAACTCGTAGATACAAGAAATAAGAAATGGAATGAGAAGAAGACGACTGGAGGGCATGGAGTGGGTGGATAGAGACGAGTGGAGAAGGAAAATAAAACTTAGGCACAGAAAGATGTGTAAACATTAACAAATATGTATATAAATAAATAAAATTATTATTAATATTCATATTATTAACATTATTATTGTCCACCGCTGTGGTCTCGAGGTAGCGTGCTGCCTTGTCACGCAGCGGGCCCGGGTTCGATCCCCGGTCGGGGCAGTCTTTCTGGGTGAGGTTTTTATCGGGGTTTTTCCTCACCTGTAAGACAAATGTCAGGAAAACTTTAAGGCCCAAACGATCCCCGAAATCATATGGCCAACATCATCATCATCACCCTTATC
Source organism: Diploptera punctata (assembly GCA_030220185.1). NCBI lineage: Eukaryota > Metazoa > Arthropoda > Insecta > Blattodea > Blaberidae > Diploptera > Diploptera punctata. The sequence continues at coordinate 2,852,168 of JASPKZ010009800.1, read as the reverse complement.
ATTATCATCGTCATCATCATCATCCTTCACCGGTGTGGAAAGCAACGGGAAGCTACCACACCTACAATTCCCTAGTAAAGCTGCATGCATAGCATGAAAATGCTATGATTGCAGTGAAAGACCTGCCCTCGGGCAGAATTACTATATATATATATATATATATAACATTATTATTATTATTATTATTATTATTATTATTATTATTATTATTATCCGGCCTCATTGTCTATGGTTTAAGTTCCTTGCCTCTGGTCCCGAGGGTTCGAACCCGGCAGGGGTCGATGGATTTTTAGGGATAGAAGAATCCAAGTGACAATTTCGTCGGAAGAACATTTTAGCCGTGGGTAGAGATAGGGAATATTTACAAACTCGTAAAAGAACGTCGAGCAAAATTTAATCTGCCTTCCCCATCCAAGCAATATCTTAATTCCTACTAGATATCTCTCAGACCGACATTGAAGAACTAAGTTCTCTAGGCCATATCATCTCTATCTTCCGTAAGCTGACGCTCTGATCTTTGAATTGTTCCCGGAAACTTTTTTATAAATAAATATTTATTAGCACATGATGTTGAATAGAGTGAGCCAGTTAGAGAAGGTTTTGCATGACCCACATAATTAACCACGATGAGACGGACTGTGAGTTACTCTTAACGGAAACTTCGTTTTGAATACCGCTCTTATACGTGGTTAAAGAAATATCCCGGTGACAATTTCACCTTATTTATTTTATTAGGGCCTATATATATTATGTAATTTTCAAGTATTTAACTGATACTATTTGTCATATGATAATAGCAGATAACAAATGTTTCCCTTGTATACATTTTTTTTTCAAATGCCCCTTGTTTGTCTTTCGACATTCCTGGTTTCTCTCCTGGCATGGCGTAGTTGTAACCCACTTCTGAGGTTGGGGCGCCAGGAAGGCGGGGTTACGTTGCCACGATGATATGATGGGTGATGATGATAATGGTGCGCCAGAAGAGTCCCTAGCCCTAAGGTTAACCTAAGATGAAGAGGAATGATGATGATTGCGATGGCCATATGATTTCGGGGACCTTTGCGCCTTAAAGGTTTTCTGACATTTGTCTTACAGATGAAGAAAAACCCCGATAAAAACCTCACCTAGAAAAACTGTCCCGACCGGGGATCGAACCTGGGCCCGCTGCGTGACAAGGCAGCACGCTACCCCGAAACCACAGCGGTGGACAAATGTATACAATATTTTGTAGGCCTTTTATGCAAAATATGCAAAATAAATCATTCTTATGATTAATGTATTTTATGTCTTTCGGGCTAAATGACCGTGGTTTGGTTTTATTATCACTCAACGTTTCGTCTACTACTGCGGTAGACATGCTCACGAGATTCTGCGTGCTCTTTGACCTCCTAACTCTTCAAGTGTCGGCTGCAGACTGGCTGTGCGTTGGAAATCGTGTCCTTGTTTATAGTTGAGTATAAAATAAGGACACGATTTCCAACGCACAGCCTCATAACTGAAAGGGTTACATCCATGCTCCGAAATATAAATGATCATGGGAACCCTATAGTACGCAATATTAGACACCTTCTACGATGGCGTATTACTCATAGAAACATATTCGACACATTAAACCACCCATAGTATTCAGCATGAAATAACCAAGATCAGAGAGGTCAGCGCAGATTCAATACTGGAATCAGAGCTGGTGCTGATAACATCATGCAACATTTGCTTATGATACTTCGTACTGCTATGGATCCTGCCTTTACTGAACGTCTGCTGCGGTTCATCACGGCATCCTAGACGTACTACTGCAATCGACAATTATTGATTTGTTGACGTTTGACTTGTAGTCCTTCGTGTGCTGTGATTGGCTGCATCAATTTTTTCCAGTTTTCGTCTCAGCCAATCAGATCCGCGCAACTACAGCTGGCTAGCAAATTCCTTGCTGGGGCGTGGCCCTACACGGGCTGATCCACGTGATCTTTTGTGTTTTTGTGCATCTAATTCGAGTGCTGTGCTATCAAGGTAAGTGGAGTGGATACAATAATTATTATTGTGTTGTGTAATCTTATTCTTTGGTGACAAGTGTTTAGTGCTTTTGTGTATAGTGTCCAGAACTAAGACTTGGTATTACCAAGCACAATGGCTACTATGCCAAAGTCTTACGGGTCTATGGATCCAGAAAGTGAGGATGTCGGACCTCTCATACTCTGGGAAGACTCCGCGAACAAATTTGAAGCATACGTCCACAAATATGGATATGACAAAAAACCCGAATTAAAAGAATTGCTGTCCACTCTTAGTGGAACCTTCTTGTTACTTATAAATTTCATGGGTAGGCCTTTCCAGAATTATGAGAGGTCTGAAGAAGCTCGTGATTTCACGACTGCTGCGTTGGATCGACTAAATAAATTGATAAATGATAACGAACCAGGCCAACGAACGTTTGAAGCTATGCTAAACGAATTGAAAGGAGATTTATTAGAGATTCGCACTACTGCGCTCTTCTATTCCTCCTCAAATCGCAAAGCATATAGCAATGTAGAAGAAGAAATTCCTTCAACTAGCAGTGATATGGACACCAGTGAGCAGATGACCACTGAGGAGCAAATGCTCACTGACGACCAGTCAACTGCTAGTGGAAAATCTCCTAAACGGAAAAATAGAAAGAAAAAAGAAAAAGTACCGACATTAGTCGTTAAGAAAACAAAAGTTGATTCTTCCAAACCAAAAGAACCCATACTACTGGGCAAACACACTAATGTATTTGAACCTTTACATCCAGATAATCGATCCATAGAGTCGCAGGAATCACGAGTTGAGGTTCCAGCAGTGCCTACCAACAATAAATTTTTCAGTTTTAACTGACATTCCAAATTCCACTGCAGGAACATCCTCAGAGATGGTCCCTCCTCAAGCTACTGGTCCTACTATGGCTACACCTACAGCTACTCCTTCAGGTAATGCTCTCCAATCGGAGCAAAGACCCCCACCAATAACTCTTATTGGTCACGGGAATTTGTTCCGAATAAACAAAGAGTTGAAATCACTAATTGGCGACCAACTAAAGTGTGTCAGTATTCCTGAAGGAATACGCTACTATGCACGTTCATTGGAAGATTTCTTCAAGTTAAAGGAGTATTTCAAGTCCCTAAATAGGGAATACTATACTTATCTACTGAAGAGGGATCTTCCCTTGAAGGTGGTGTTAAAGAGACTGCCTGCAACTGTAGACCCAGACGAAATTAAAGAGGAAATCCTCGCGTTGGGTTTCCCTGTTAAAGATGTAAAACAGATTAAAAAAACCGAAAATGATTTGGCCATACCCCTTCCTATCTACATATTGGAATTAGAACGCAATAGTAAAGCGTTGGAAATTTATGATCTAAAGCGTTTCTTATACACTGTTGTAGCCATAGAGCCATATAGACCTAGGGCTGGACTTAAGCAGTGTTACCGGTGCCAGTCTTTCAATCATACTTTTCCTGCCTGTAATCGGGCTCCTCGCTGTGTTATCTGCGCTGGGCCTCACGGGCACAAGGACTGTACCCTAAAGGCCGAAGCGCGGAGAGACACAACTTTGCTTAAATGTGTTAATTGCAAGGAGTCAGGTCATTTGGCGTCCTTTAGAGGCTGCCCTGCTTTCAAGGCGGCCCTTGAAGCTTATAGCAGGGTAACTAAACCTATCCCTAATCCAAAAGTTAAACCATCCACAAGTGATCCTGTTCCAAATCCAACTGCAACTCAAAGAAAGACCTTCACTTCTGTGAAGGTTGATCCAAGAGTTTCCTTCACTCAAGCTCTACAGACTGGTACTGCTTCCAGAACAACCCAAGAGAATAGCACTGCTAAAGTTAAGGGCCGGCAATTGCTAACAGGTAGCTTAAGTGCTCGTGGGGAGGAAATTCTCCGGGATGTTCAGCCTTTATTGGCTGAACTGTCTAGTCCCATGGAGCGTTTCATCTTCATGAGCCGACTGGTTAACCTGTGTTTTACAGGTTAACCTCAAAAGGAGAGACCATCCACATAATAGTGCGAGATCACTTGCTTTGAGAAGTGTGGGTCACACTACGCTGTCCGGCTTTCGGACTCTCTGCTTGCCGGCGGCGTAGTTTATGATGCCTTCTTACAAGTATAGAGGTTTGCACTATTATTCTGGTATAGACCCGTTAGGTAAAATACAATGTCACCAAAGGCTGAGGTTACATAATCCACAACCACTACTTGATAGCCAAAAAGGAATTTGCTGCCAAGTTTATCCCAGTGGGAAACAGTATGCAGCACACTGGACGGTGCAACGTCACCGTCGACAATCAGTCAGTCAGTCAGCGCAGATTGGCGTGGCTTATTCCGATCCTGAATGTTATCAGCGACACGGTTTCCGATGCCCCAATCAAGCGAGATCTATCTGCTTTGGAATCAAACATCCACATTATATCAGTAGCAATAGCACATGCTAAAATATAATCAAACCCCATTTAACCGCCGCACAGTGGGGTATTTGACCGATTTAGGCGGCCAAAAGTCGATTTTCTGAAATTTATTCTAGACAGGAAAAAAAATCACATATCATAGCTGAATAATCAGCCGATAATACGGTACCCAATTTTCATCAGTCAGTGTCACCTTGAGTCTGTACGATCAATCGAAAATTGACTGTCTCTCATACTGCAAATATTTTTTTCTCGGCGCTCTTTGTACAAGCTTATGTTCAACATAGATTATTGCTAATTAGGGATTATATTTTTAAGTGAATAGTTATGGATTGTGATAAACCAGTTAGTATTAACATATTTTAATTGTTTTTATCCTCTTGATATCTATTTTGATTCAGATAAAGCTTCTTCAAGTAGGGTATGTTTTCGATATTTTCTGAAACCAATTTTAACAAACTTCAGTATTTTAGTTATACTTCCGGGTATTTCCGGGCACTTTCCTTTAGCGTCATAGAAAGTTTGAAGTATTGGCTTAGCGATTTCTTGAAAATTGGCCGCGGATTCGCGCGGTTTTCCATGATATATAGGTTTATTAAAACATTAGTAAACATTTTATTTTTTTACTAAGTGATTATTTCTATTTTAAATTTCTCGATTTTTGTATTAGAGCCATCGGACGTCAATATATTGACTCGAAGAAAGCTGTTTAACATTATGCAACAACAAAATTTGCCGAATATTAATGGAAAATTAGACATATTGGAAAACTATCTTTTACAGTATAATAGTTACTCAGACGAACAAATAAAGGAAATAAAACACAAATTTTCACATTTTAAGTCTGAATTGAAAAGAAAATGGAGAGTAGGACATAAGAAAGAGGGATATATTTCTTAAGAAAAATATTGATTGGCTTGAAGGGATATTCACAATTCCTAAGGTAGTGAGTCGAACAGGACGGCCAACGAAGACATTTAAAGATTTGGGCGAAAGAAGCAAAATAAGGAAAATAGAGGATTTACATAGCAGTACAGACACGGGTGCCCTGACTTATTCTGCACAAGTGAAATTAAGAACTACGGAAAGAAGAGTTGCTTGTAAAGTACTCAAGGAAATAACCAGTTCTCCAAAGTGTGCAGGAAAATATAAGAAAGCATACTCTCTTAGTCTTCAGGAAGACAAAGCACAATTAGCGGCATTAAGAGCATTGGCCGCGTTTGTCGAAACTGGTCTTTCGAGAAGACAATATGAAATAATAAAAAAAGTCAATAAAAATATATATCCTTGCTATAGTGTACTACAAAAGGAATAAACGTATTGCTATCCGGATAAAGAATCTTTTATATTACTGGTACTTGTGCTGCAATTAATTTACAGCAATTATTGAATCTTACCGTTATACGATTTCTGACACATTTAGAGGAAGTTGTACAGACTTTAAGTCAATAAGAAAGTAGCTCATTGGTGTTAATTTGGAAATGGGGCTGTGGTGTATAGCAACAAACTCAATATAAGCAGAAATTTGATATTGATGCTGACTCAGATGTAAATATTTTTCAGAGTTCTTTTGTACCACTTCAACTAATTTGTAGTACAAATAATGATAAATTGATATGGCAGAATCCAACTCCTTCTTCTCCACATTATTGTTGTCCTATTAGAATAAGATTCGTTAAAGTATCTACTGACATAACTAATAAAGGAATAGAATATGTAAAAAGCTTAACAAATATTCTACAAAACACTAAAGTGACAGAAAATACATTATTTTCTGTCAAGCACACAGTGATGCTCACCATGGTTGACGCTCAAACAACTTTCATGTGGTGTATCTGGAACCAGATACAGCTGAATCATCAGATGAAATGGAAGTATCTTCTGATGAAGAACTGTGACTCTAATAATCACAATCATAATCATCATCAAAGTGATAACGTTTATAAACATTTATGTTAAGTTTGTGATCGGCCTTAACTGCCAGCAAATGGGAAAGTAGACATTTGGAGGATATCTTACAGTAGGACAAATTGTGCACATAATACTGCAGATTCTGGACATAGACTTAAATATCAGTGCTTGTAGTAGTGCCTTATTTAGGTATAATTGATTGTAACAGTGCTATTTTTGGGCTGTAGTTTCTTATGTCTGTTCATAGTACTTAATAATTAGATTATATAGTTTAAAAACGAAAACAATATATTTTTTGTTTAAAATGCGCTACATTTCTCTTAAAATAAAGTTAATTTAATAAGAGAGCACATTTATACTGAACTGAATTGAAAAAATAATTTTGGCCTCCTAAATCGGCAAAATACCCCACTGTGCGCCGTATAGGCTAGGGCAAAACAGCGAAACCCAATACTGCACACACCTACGCGAATTCGCCGTCAAGGAACAAATAAGAGTCCCAGCAAAAGGCACACTGGGCAGCACAAACAGCTCTCAACAACAGTCAGTCAGTCAGTCAACACACAGCTAGTCTGCAGCCGACATTTGAAGAGTTACGAGGTCAAAGATCACGCAGAATCTCGTGAGGATGTCTACCGCAGTAGTAGACGAAACGTTGAGTGATAATAAAACCAAACACGAAAGACATAAAATTCATTAATCAAAACACCTGCCGTTAAAAGTCTGAATTACATTCTCATGATGTTGAATAGAGTGAGCCAGTTTGAGAAGGTTTTGCATGGCCCACATAACTAACCACGAAGAGACGGACTGCGAATCGCTCGTCGCAGAAAGCTTGGATCTTGAATACCGGCCTTAGAGGTGACTAACTACCAATTTGTCACTCGTTGGATTCTGTAGGGAAAATAAACGTAAAATAAATTAACTTAAGAAACCTCTGCAAGGAAGCACCGAACAAATCATCCGCCGTTTTTAATTGCGAGGCACTAAAATCCAACGCCAAATCTCTTATTTAAACTATAGGGAAGTAATACAATTCCTGAATTGATAGGACAATTCTCACTACCTGCCGTCCTCGCCGCGTCACGCCTCACTCCACTACGCTCTTACTCATACAGGGATTCCATCTACTTCATACAGTGAGTTTCCATTGCTGAATTCTAGCTTCGAATACTGTGACTTGCAGTTCAAAACGGCAGATACTTGTTTAGACACGGCCTTGGTACATCACAATGCTTATCTGGGAGATATTTTAGGTAGGTTTGGGCATGCAAATGTTGACGGTTGCCTTGTTAATATTTTGTTACAAGTAACCTTGTGGGCGTATACAAATTTGGAGGTATTGGAGTTATTTACATATGTTTCTTCATAGCTATAGAATCCAAAGCTCAAGAGGATTGTGATGCTGTAGTTTCCTTCCAGGACTCGTGCAACAAGTTTAAGTTCAAGTCTCTACAGTATTGAAAGTTCTGAGTTCATGTTCTTGCTTACATCCGATAAAGTTCTGTAATTTGCTTTCTGCCTGCTCTAAAGGAGATGTTACTTTTATATAAAATAGAGGAAAAATATCTCTCTCAAAATTAATAAAACGTAGGGTGCGAAACATGGACTCTTACTTTAAGGGAGGAAATGAGATTACGAGTTTTTGAGAATAAAGTCCTTAGCAACATTTTTGGACCAAAGAGAGATGAATAGACAGGAGAATGGAGAAGGCTTCATAACAATCAACTACATGGTCTTTATAGGAAGCCAAATATAATAAAACAATTAAGCCTCGTAGACTGCGGTGGGCAGGACATGTTTCGCGTATGGGGACTGAAAGACATGCATGGAAGCTTCTTGTAGGAAAGCCAGAGGGAAAACGCCCAGTTAGTAGACCAAGAATGAGGTGGGAGAACAACATTAACTATGATTTGAGGGAAGTAGATTATACAGGGAATGATTGGAAAGCATTAGCACAGGATAGGGATGTATGGAGAGCTTATGTCCGCGCGGCCAAAAACCTACGGGTTCGATAGTGCCAGTGAGTAAGTAAGTAAGGTATATAATAATTAATGGTTTATTTAATATGTAGTATTACTCTATATTTATATATTTCCATAATTATACAAATTATAGTATCGTTGAACGAGTTGGCTCAGAAGGTGGTGTTTTAGAACTGCTCGTGTTCCAGAAGTCCGGAAATCTTGCAGGTAATCAATGTGAATAATTAGCTTCTGCAGTTTTCTCTGTCGACAACACGAATTTATTTTCTTTTGAAATTTCTTAATTATGTCCAATTTCTCACTTGAGACTACTGAGTAATATATTTAGATTTATTTGGGCGGGTTACCAGCCCAACCGCAAAACTCCCAACCTGGAGGACCAGAGTTTAATTTTTGGAGTTGTCTTTCTCCTATACAGACTGCCTTACAAGGCTACAGAGCTCTGTCTGCCCCGAGCATCTGGTTTTATGGCGCCAGAAACTCGCCATTCACCCTCCATATTCAGTAAAAACAGTCCCACCACGTGAAGGTAGATGGAAAGGTTTGGTAGAGAGAGGCTGTATTTTGCGCTGACTATTAGGGAAAATTCAACTCAGATCCAAAATAGTAATAGGAAACAAAATCTTAGATCAGGTGAACCATCTCAATTATCTAGGATGTGATATTTCATTTAATTATGATAATGATGTAAATAATAAAATAGCAAAATTCCAAAGAATATATGGTACGATAAAACGATCACTAAATTATAAAACAACAAGAGAGACTCAATTGAAAGTTTATAAAATGTTGGCAGTACCGGTACTGCTCTATGGTCCAGAAACCTGGATACATAAAAAAACAAGATCTAAGTAGGATAACGGCGGTAGAAATGAAATTTTTGAGATCTGTTAAAGGGTGTACTAAGGAAGACAGAATCAAGAACACAGAAATAAGACAGGAACTTGAAATATTTGCAATAACTGATAAAATAGATACATATAGACAAAAATGGAAGCAACACATTGACAGAATGAATGAAGATAGATATCCAAAACAAATAACAAAATACAAACCTAAAGGCACCGGAGATGTGGGCAGATCTAGAAAGAGATGGGCTGAAGTCGGAACGGGTCAACAGACCTAATCCATGAATGCAGATGATGATAGTGACTATTTGGAGCATTACATTATGAATCAATAAGAAATGAACTGAAGATATTTTCAATACTCGATAAACTAGAAGAGCACAAATACAGATGAAGGAAATAACATTTAGACAGAATAGAAAAAACAATACCACCCAAAACGATCAACACCTACAAACCGCATAGAAAAAGATCTTTGGGATGGCCAAGGAAACGATGGACTTGAGACCGGAACAGGTCGCATTGACCTAATCCTGGAAAGGAAGAAGAAGAATGTCCAATTTCATAGATAATAATCATTTTCATATTTAATTAAAACCGAGATTAATAAAATTCATGATAAAATTCAGTTGAGGTATTAGAAAATTAAAATAACATAGCATTATAAAATCGTTACTTTATAGATCCGTCTCCGCAACTACACATATTAATTCTCTGTAGGACTTTCGGAACTAGTCCCATCACCAGAAGAAGGAAGAGGAGACAATTTATATACACAGGTGAGGAGACGGACCTATTAAACTAACTCACTGGCACTATCGAACCTGTTGGTTCATGACAGCGCGGACATAAGCTCTACATACATCCCTATCCTGACCTAAAGTTTTCCAAACATTCCCTGCATAATCTACTTCCTTCAAATCACAGTTAGTTATTCTCCCACGTGATTCTTAGTCTACCAACTGAGACGGACCCTTTAGTTACCGATTTTATAATTTTATGTTGTAATTTTAATGAAACTAATTAAAATTAATATAAATGAATTTAAAGTGAAAAGAACATTTGAGTGTACACAATATACAGGGTGAATTTTAATTACACCGACAAACTGCAGGGACTGATTCCTGACTGGAAATGGAGGAAATAATGTCCTATGAATAAGTATCTTGAAAGTTAAACATGAAATTGTACCTGTTGGTATGTGCCGTCGTCCTCAACTTTGTTAAAATATTGTGTATAAAATTAACTGGAGCGCTTTCGGAAGTTATTTACTATCTTTCTTGTTGTTGTGCACGGCGATGTTTATTCCAACTGTTTGTAGCAGCATATGACTTGTTTTTGACGATCTCGTATAATGGGTTTGACTGGGGTGAGTTCTCGTTGAGAAGTGAGGTGTTATTTGTTTCCTTTATAATTTCGAGGTCTTCGAATATATTTATCCTAGCTGGAATGTTTTCTCGGTGGATTATCGTGAGAGTATGAATAAGTGTCCATAAATACATCGTTGCCAATGGCATTATTCTCTCGGCCCTGCTGCATGGCCTGCTAGATCACCTGATTTAAACCCCCTGCATTTTTACCTCTGCGGGCATCTGAAAAGCGTTGTGTATGCTGGACCAGTTCCTGATATGCTCACCCTTCAACAGCGTGTCGACCTCGCCTGTGACGCTATTCGGAGAGAGGCCGGAACATGCAAAGGAATGAGGCAATTCATGATACGACGTGAGGTTACTTTGAACATCTGTTGTGACGTGGATGCTATTATGCTATTTACTGTGTGCCGGGACGATTTGTTGTCGTTGCTCGCACATCGTTCATTACCGGACATATATTTATAGGACCTTTTTTTCCCTTAATTTCCAGTCAGGAATCAGTACCTGAAGTTTGTTGGTGTAATTACTGTTCTCTCTGTATATGTACGTATACATACGTATATACAGGATGTTTGGAAATTCTCACTACAAACTTCTAGGGCTTGTAGAGGGGACTGAGTAAATAAGGTTTTGAATAGGAAACTTTGTCGGGAAATATACCGCGGTACAGCAAATTCGCATTAAGTGTGTCTCTCGCGTCTGCGGCGAATACATTTACAGCAATTTAGTTCTTTATGACTCAGTTAATTATACCGGCCTTCCAATATAAACCCGGATCGGCCTCACGGGGTTTCACCCGTCAGGCAGCGCTCTCTCCTCGTCCGCATTTCACTCTGCCAGCCGCTCGTCCTTGAACTAGTCAGTTTACTATCGTTCGACAAGATGAGACGTCAGCTGACATTAGAGCAGCGCATTTATGTGTGTAAATGTTATTATAAATACGAATCAGCTCGTCGCATTCGCGAGGAATTTATTCGGAACTTCCCTGGACAATTACCTCCTTCCAGATCGACAATCCACGATCTTGTGACTAAATTTGAGACCACTGGTTCAGTACAAAATAAGAAACACTCGCTCCCCAGATCTAACAGTGTGTGATTTTTATTTGTGGGGTAGCCTGAAAGACAAAGTGTACAAAACAAATCCGCACACATTGGAAGAACTGAAGAACAACATAAGAAATGAAATCAGAAACTTGACAGTGCCCGAACTACAGCGTGTCAATCTAAATGTGTTTACTCGGTATAATGCCTGTTTAACTGCGGGAGGACAACATTTCCAGCTTTTTCTATAAGGTAAGATACAGGTCAAGGACGTGTGGCAGGCAGGGTGAATTGCGGGAGGAAGAGACAGCACTGCGTGCCGGGTGAAACTCCGTAAGGCCGGTCCGGTTTTATATTGGAAGCCCGTTATTTATGCAACCAAATATTCGCTGATTTCATGACAATGTCCAATGTCAAGGTAATAAAGCAACTTCACTTTGTCAATCTAAAATAACTGTTTAAACGCAAACTAACCAAACTTCTCTACTATACTTATTTATTTATAAAATACTTTATTATTTATAAATTGTAGGTTACTGTTAGAGTACCGTATTTTCATATTAATTAGTTCAAAATCATATATTGTAAAAACGTTTCTTACTGGGAAAATTACATTTTTACGCGATAGTGTGTTTTGTCGTACTTACAGCAATGACGACCTTATTGAAAGTTCAACTTCCTACATTTCGGGGTTGGCAATCTAAATAACTATCCATCCATAGTAATTCTGCCCGAAGGCAGGTCCTTCACTGCAATCATAGCATTTTCATGCTATGCTTGCAGCTTTACTAGGGAATTGTAGGTGTGGTAGCTTCCCGTTGCTTTCCACACCGGTGAAGGATGATGATGATAATGATTGCGATGGCCATATGATTTCGGGGACCGTTTGGGCCTTAACGTTTTCCTGACATTTGTCTTACAGGTGAGGAAAAACCCCGATATAATCCTCACCTAGAAAAACTGCCCCGACCGGGGATCGAACCCGGGCCCGCTGCGTGACAAGGCAGCACGCTACCTCGAGACCACAGCGGTGGACTAAATAACTATAATGTAATAAAAATAACTATACTGCAATATTACAAATTACAAACACGAGTGTGGGAAGTAAAACCACTGCCCTTTATGTATACTACATACAGTGTATATACTGTACCAAGTCATTCACTCAGCCTCCTTTGCATAGAGTAACTGAATAAATTAATAAATCCCAATGCTAGTTAATAAAAATCATAAACAATCGGAAAGCCATTCACTCAGCCTCCTTTGCATAGAGTAACTCAATAAATTAATAAATCCCATTGCTAGTCAATAAAAATCATAAACAATCGGAAAGTCATTCACTCAACCTCCTTTGCATAGAGTAACTTAATAAATTAATAAATCCCAATGCTAGTCAATAAAAATCATAAACAATCGGAAAGTCATTCACTCAGCCTCCTTTGCATAGAGTAACTGAATAAATTAATAAATCCCAATGCTAGTCAATAAAAATCATAAACAATCGGAAAGACCATTGAGAGAAGCAGTTGTCAGATTTAGGTCATGTGTATACTTAAGTTAATCAGGAAAGCAAGTAGAATACGATTATGAAAGGATAAATGGCACATAAAATAATCCGACGAAATTAGTATTAATGGGAACTAAATGACTAGTCATTAACAAGGTACAGAGAAGTCAGGTAATGCAACCCTTTCTTTTGTGAAGGCGGAAGTGACCGACATATACACAAAGAGTTAGAATGTTGACAAAATCCTTTACTCTCAGGATTTGACTGGCAATCTTTTGTGAGGCAGAATTTAACAGATCTATATTGACAGTCAGAATACAATAACTGAATTTACGGGCGGGGATTTCATCTTGGGACAAACAACGCTAGCAAAAAGTTTGGGAAGAGAGAAAACTATAGCGTTAGGGCCTACTAGAAGTAAAGATCAATGACCTAGGAAACACCCAGTGGCCTAAGTTACAAACTTGTGACCCGACTGTGCGTGAAGCCAACACGGATGGGGCCCAACCTCCGACGGCATAAATCACCAATAACAAATTTGTAACACCTTCTCGATTATGCTATAAGGGTACATTAACCAATCATATTATTTGTTACGTGTGCCTAAGCACTGATCTCAGGTCCACGAGGTCGATATAGTGCGAGAACCGAATTTACGTAATGGGCGAGGGAGACGAACCTCGACACTTACACTCTACTCGTGCTCGTGATCCGGGAATTGTCCACATCTTCGACACACACTGGCAGCATGGTCCCCAGTGGTAGTGTTAACTTAAATTTTGGACTTAGAATTTTCACCGAAGTACCCCAAGGATCGGGACTTAAACATTTTTATTAATCGCAAGGATAATTTATAGTATCCGCAAGTAAATAAGACGTAGCAATTATCTCGACTGTTTGTAACCATGTTAAAAGGTTAATCGATCATAGGGAATCGACTTACTATTTAAACTTCATAAATTAATTCATCAATCAGTAGTTAGTACGCCATTAAATAATTATTAACGGGGTAAACCCACGATAGACGCCATCGCCGACTGAAGATCAGTGCGAGGGAATATAATTGTGCGGGTTAGTAAACCACGCTAACTGCTACCATTTGTGCGGGCGGGGTGAGGGAGAATAGTTTAACCTCTCTAATAAACCACGCTTCTACTACCATAAATCCGGGATCGGGTTTTGTTACTGCTGCCTCTATTAACGTGGATCTGCTTTCCTGCAAGGTTATCAATCACGAAGTTCCTTGCCTTGGGCCCATAGAAGGCAGCAATCGATTCATCTTTCTCTCTCAGATATATTGACATAAATAAATAATGATTCTCAAGTACATAGAGTGAGTGAAAATGATAATAATTGTATTTCAAGAAAGCTAAACAGCAAAATAGCAAGGGAACTGGAAATAATTTCCTACGTGAGTGAATTTCCGTATAGGATTGAAAACAACTACGTACACATCAATGAAGTAGCGGATAAATTGTATAAAAGACGACCTTTAATAGAAACAAGTTGTCTGAAGTAAAAACAAATTAACAAAGACATTTCGATCATTCAATATAACAAAAAATATAAACAAATAAATAACGATATTCTTTACAATAGAAAAAACCACACCATACCTCACGCAACACTCATGCTAGCGTCCGAACCAGGGGACACTTCTTCCCTGGTCTGCCGGACCAACTAAACCACGCCGCTTCTCGGCTTCAGACGAGCTTGTCTATTAGAGCTTCAATCGCATCGCGAACTGGATGCTGATTCAAACTTTGAATCTGCTCAAAGAACTGAACGATGAATGCTTGAATGATTGAATGATAACGTTCTGCCAGTGCACCACGTATATGAAGGTTCCGAGGTAGAGGGGAGATGCGCCGTAGACATTGCGCAGCGGGAAGGGTAAAGAGTAGAGAGAGGGGGTAAATACAAGGAGAAAGGGATATTGGCATTGTTCATAAATATTCCAGTCTAGGGAGGAGAACGACATTACAATAATGAGCCGAAAAACACACTTTCGGTTCATAATTAAAACATGTACAGTGTTCTATATGTTGAGTGTTTTTCAAGAAATAATAAATTACATTCAACACAATGTATTCGACACAATTAATTCTGCCCGACGAAGTTCTCGTGGAATCCCTGAATAAGAACCTCACGCCTATCGATATTTAAACCTGAGCGAACCAAATACCTAAATTCCCCAGTGAACCGAGGAAGTCCATTATGAATCCAGCGCCCACTAAATCCTTTATTATCCAAATAACCTGGGATCGACCTATAACCCTATCCGATATTGCCACCCGACATTGGGGTATGCAATAATGCATGTCCCAATACAAAAAATATCCAAAAGGTAGTGTTAATATACATTATACGAAACTGCATTTAAATGAACTGAACTTTATTTGAAACAATATAAAACAATAAATACGTACATGCCGCCATTTTATCACTAAATTGGTCTCACGGCATTCTGTTATTTGAACTAATAAACATTGCCCACACTGTTAACACGTTAGTGACCGACTGCTGTGCGTTCCATCCACCGCTGCTGGACCGGACATTTCTGTCAGTAGCGTGGACTTTTAAATTTTAAACCGCGCTAGCACAGTGTGATTTTTACATCAATATATTTAGAGTCAATAACAATATTGCATAGGTAAATCTTTGTTAGTGTTGTCATCAGACCTTCTAGTAGAAATTGAGGGTTTGATAGCGTTATAAACATTTCCCTTTATGTAAAGCACAGGGCAAAAGAGCATATGTAGCGAGTTTCTTTTCTTGTGTTCACTAAAAACGTGGCAAGGTTTGGAAGGTTTTTTTTCAGACACAGTTGGTGTTAATTTATGTTTCTATATGTCTCAGCCATCTTGGTGGGTCTTGACATGGTGTCCTTTTCACTCTATCTTCCCTCCTCTTCCCTGTCATCCGTTCCTAATTTCACGAATGCCAAACAAGAGACTGTTTCAAGCAAAAACTTCTGTTTGACATATTGTTGTTAGGATTTTGAAATTTATAGACCCAAAAAGCATTAAAGAGTGCACAATGGACAAGCCACAATACAACTTTCTTGCTTCATTTCACTGTTTTTCTAAGGATGGAGTAATATGATAGGTACTGGTCAGCCCTGTCTACACCCTTCACATACTTGTTATTTTGAAGTATTCAATATGGCATTTTTACAACTTTACCCCTCCCACTCTCGTGTTGCCTGATGCAATGTGCTAACCATTCTCTTCTTACGTCTCTTTTATCTTTCGATGTTTGTAGCAAAAGGTCCCCCTTACTTCAAAACACACATTCTCCTGGTTTGAGTTTATTTCCTGCTTCCACAAATGATTTTGGAAGCCCTCTGTTAATCTTTATTGCTTCAGAAACTCGTCTTTGTTTCGAGCAAATTTTCAGCTTTAGCCACACTTATAATAATTATCCTGGTACACATGATGCCACAGATATAAATTCGGCTCCAGAACGCAAAATAGTGTTTCTTTTAATTTTTCCCCTCTGCAACATATATTTACAGGTTACATACGTATCCCGTAATCGCCTAACTATCGACACTAAAATTCCATATTTCACCAGCCATCTGTCTTAAAATTGTAAACAACTCTTTCTGTAAAGTTGGCAATTTCATAAAAGAGAAGAGAGGGTACAAAAACAACTATAGTTTATTTCACACTGAGAAAAAACAAAATTGCACGCTCCTTCAAAAGCGAAGAGGCTGAAATACCATAGAAAACGTAAACACGGAAATCTCCGTGGCCCGTCGTATAGCGCTGGCCATTTAAACACGGAGATCTCCGTGGCCCGTCACCAATGTGTTAACGTTAGTCAATTGTTTATAATGAACGCAAATATTTCCAACAAAGGTATTATTTTACTATCATTTATTATTTTGAAAACACCACAGCGCAAAAAAAGAGTACAACGCATGTTTGTGAAATGTTTTGCAGAATCTCGAAAATTAAAAACCTCGCTATCGCTCGGTTTTTAAACATTTTCCTCACATCTTAATATACTATTTATATGTGTTTACAAAGAGGCCTAAAACACGTTTGGGGAAAAGAATCTTATATACTCGACCTAGGATTTAAAGAGAGATCAGGGCTTGCTTGAGGCTAGGAGCAATGAAATTTCTTAAAATTAGCGACGATCACGATATGCGAATATGTCCAATGTGCGGGAACTTTGAAGACGAGATACATATATTAGGGAAATGTGATGATTTAGAATATCGGAGATGTCAGTTATTACCGGAAAGATTTCTAAATTCAAATGGGGAAAGATTGGCATGTTACGAGTTAATGGTAAATCCAGAAAATTGGATAAACTTGGGTAAATTTATGGACAAAACGCGGAAAATAAGAACAACATCCACTCATGAATAAATATGTTATCAAATTGCAATACCATTAATTCTTAATAATTATACATAACTTAATTAATGTATAATGCTATAATATTATTATGTAATTGTAATATTATTGTTTTTTCTTTATGTAATTGTAATGTTATTTTTTTTCTTTATACTCTACCAATTATTACTTTATTGTAACGGACTGTCAACAGCACGTACGGCTTACTGCCCGTGCGAGCCATATTTGTAAATATCTTACTTGTTGTCAAATAAGTCCTACTACTACTATTTTATAGAGTGTTCTGTGATGATAGGCTTATCCGCCAGAATTCCTTTACTCTCTACATTGATATTGTATCAAATCACACATTTTATTTAGCATACTTTTCACGTTTGTAATATTTAGATTAGTGCAAACATTAATATGACGAATATTCTATTCAGACGGAAGAGAATATGAGGATTGAATGTACAATATGTTTCTCTGCTTATCCTTCTTCGTATATCTAAGCAAGCCCTTTCTAACAACTTCTATTCAATTTAAGTTGTTTGCATCCCAAAGACATGCTATATTGTGATATTAAATAAACAACTGTTGTAAACTGTTAGTCTTGCATTCTCTTGAATAACATACATATTAAGTGGATCAGTGTTAGCATCTTGACAAACGTTAAGGAAAACAGACATGCATACTACTTTGATCTCGGAAACTGTGCCTGGAAAAATACTCTGACACAATTTTAAGTTTTATTCGAGTAGTATTAATATTTTAAAATTTACACAACTCATTATACTATATAAATGATCCGCATACAAACTTCAATTGTTCCCATCGTTACTTTAAATAAAGTACCGCCAATATTTTAAATTTATATTCCTGAGGCATAGCTGAATGTATTTGTTGTGCAGCTAAAAAAGAAAAAAAAACAACGGTGTGACGGGATTTGTACATTTCATATCGCTCATTATTATTATTCTTCTTCTTCGTACAAGGATTAAACCTTATTGGTTCGTTCCGGCTCCAAGTATCATAGCTTATGTGTCTATCTCTTTCGTGGGCGTCCCCGATCTCTTTTTCCTCCTATCGGTTGATAGTTCAGACTTATCCGAGGCAATCTGTTGGTATTCATTCTGCAGACATGTTCGTACCATTTTTTCCGAAACTCTACTATTTTATCTGTCAAACTGTATAATTTGGAGGAGGGTTTATTGTTGGGTAAAGAGGTAAAGATTGGATTTAGTGACACTAGGAATACTGAAGGAGTTCTCCATGTGTGAGAACTTAGGTTGCTCAGGTTGGTAATCGGTAGAGTTGAGGTTCTTATCTCGGGATTCCACGAGGACTTCGTCGGGCAGAATTAATGTGTAAAGAAGGTCTGGTAAAAGTAGTTTATTCTTAACTTTTATACACTGCAAGTAATTGTATATATGAAGTGACTTTATTCAACTTTCAGAACGAAGTGTTTTTGAGAAGTGACTTTGTTTGATCGTATACGAGAAGTGACTTGATGTAATTTTATACGAGAAAAAGTGACGTGGAGAAGCCCCTCTCGCCTATTTAGTAAATTAGTTACTCCCACTACCTCGATCTAGTGGACCTAAGGTCAGTGCTTAGGCACATATAACGAAACATATAATTGGTTAATGCGCCCTCCTATTTTGATCCCGGGGGTGTTACAAATTTATTATTGGCGATTTACGCCTTCAGAGGTTGGACCTTTTTTCCCGTGCTGGCTTCACGTACAGTCGGGTCACAAACATTAGCTAGGCTTGGGTTTTTTTTCTTAGGCTTGGGTTTTTTCCTAGGCATCAGACGCTAGAAAAATTGCCATATTCCCACACTTTTTTGCTAGCGTTGTTTGTGTCAGGGTAAAACCCCCGCTTGTACATTTAGCTAATGGGTTATGGTTATCACGATAAATCAGTTAACTGGAGGCTTAGAAGATATTTCTACTCAATCTGTCGAGCAAAGGATTTTGTCATTAGTAAGTTATTATGATGTGTCAGCCACTTCCGTCTTAACAAAAGAAAGGGTTACATTACCTGAGTTGTCAGTACCCTCTTTAATAACTAATAATTTGATTACATTGATGCTGACTTCTTTGGATCATTTTATATGGCCTTTGCTCCTACGTAATCAGGTTCCACTCGCTTCCCTGATCAATTTGAATATAAATATGACCTAAGTCCAGTAACTGCTTCATTAAATGATATTATAATTTTATCTGATTATTATTGCCGATAGGGATTTATTTAGATTTACACAGGAGGCTGTGTGGATGACGTGCCACAAATTGTAGTTCTTTACGAATATCTTCATTTCGTTTTTCGTTTTATCCACTAAGGTATATCCTGTCACAAATCTCAAATATTTCACTTCTGCGGCAGAATATTTATATTTCCCTTAAAAACATAATTTAACGTTAGATTATGTGATATTTAAAATTATTATTGAGCGAACTGAAGAATTCAGACTCGTAAAGATTTTGTTTCATTAATACATTAAATTAGGAAGTAACATTATGAGGTTATGTCCACCGCTGTGGTGTCGAGGTAGCGTGCTGCCTTGTCACGCAGCAGGCCCGAGTTCGATTTCCGGTTGGGACAGGCTCCTGGATGAGGTTTTTTCGGGGTTTTTCCTCACCTATAAGACAAATGTCAGAAAGCTTAGGGCTCAACGGTCCCCGAAAATCATCCGGCCATCATCATCATCCTTATCGTTATCATCATCATCATCATCCTTCACCGGTATGGAAAGCAACGCGAAGCTACCACACCTATAATTAAATAAAGCTGCAAAGCATAGCATGAAAGTGCTATGATTGCAGTGAAAGACATGCCCTCGGGCAGAATTACTATAGAATAGAATTATGAGGTACTTCTTAATAAATGAGGTGGATCCGGAGTCCTTTTACCTGAAACTTCTGACTGGAAAAGCTGATGATGGTATACAGATATACCGATACTTGTTCAACTAAACACAAGAAGTTATGAGGCAAGATGACTCCAGATTCACCTTATTAATTTTGTTTCGTATTCTGCAATTTGTATGTACTTAACTTATACCATTTATTTTTATATGACTATGTTAGATCACAAACATTTCCCTTATATACAACATCTTTTAGGCGTTTTATGTAAAATAAGTAACATAAATCATGCACTGACTTAGGCTTTAACGGCCGGAGTTAGTACTTTAATCTTGAAGAAGATTCCCGGGCTGATGGCCGTGGTCTTGAGGCTTGAAGATCCCCGACGTTTCGCCAGAGACTTGTGTCCGGCATCCTCAAGGTTGTCTTCAGACTGAAACACAACCCTTGAGGATGCCGCACGCAGTCTCTGGCGAAACGTCGGGGATCTTCAAGCCTCAAGACCACGGCCAACAGTCCGAAAACCTTCTTCAAGATCAAAATAAACCATTCTCATGATGTTGTCATTAACAAAATATCTGTTGACTATCTGAAAATAATATTACTAAAAATAATTATGTACAAACAAAATCCACACGAACTTTCCAAGTTAGTGCTAATTTAATTATTAAACCTAGGATTTTTATTATTGGTTTGGTGGATTACCACTGCTTCACATAAAATTGAATATATCTCATTTTCATTAAGAAATCATTAGATACGTCAGACATTAGTGTATCACATATCTCTCTTTCAAAATCTTCATGTAGCAAATTACTTATTTGTTGTATCATCAGCACCATGAGAATATTTTTACGACAGAGGCCTCCTTAATTCAAAGCACTAGCCTCATTATACAGTACAGTAAAGTATTTAAATTATTGTTGCAAACTAAATAATTTATATATTCGTACATTATAAATAATACAGGACCAATAACTGAATCTTGCGGAATTCCATGTTTAAATTATACTTACTTTGAATAATAACATAGAGTTTCCGATCTTTTAAATAAGATTTGAATAACTCCAGTGCACTTTTCCTTAATTTTAAGATGCTGCGTTTTATTAAGAAGATTTTTTTTGCATTCAAATACAAATGCTTAGCTAACAATAAACAGCTAAGGTAACATCCTGAACAATACAAACCCCCTTCAATACAATTTTTTAAAACTACTTTCGCCTTTGGTTATTTTATGTTTTATTTATAATAATTTCGCCTTTCCTTTGCAAAATCAATATTTGAAATTAATTATTATTATTATTATTATTATTATTATTATTATTATTATTATTATTAATTAGATTTAAATTTACTCATTTTCTGGCAGCTGGGTTAAAAAATTAAAGGAAGAATTACTATTAACATTACAATATACTATAAGAATTAAAAAAGTCGTTCCCCATATCATCGAATTTAGACACCAAAATTGATAACCCCAAAGCTCCCGTCACTAATTCAGTTATAATTTTTTATAACTGCTGAAATCAGTGTTCTTTTAATCATTGTCCTTCTCTATATTTTGCCTCCTCTCTATAGATTTTTGACATCCCGAAACATGTTTTAATTGAAAATTTATTTATGATAACATATCAACAAAATATTAAAGCATGAAATAGGATAATTAGTTATTTTAATAAATGAATAAATTACTTTGGGTTAACAATATTATTGACGAAAATATTATACAAGAATTGGTGAATAAAAGAGTTACGAATTTTCTATATTGAAAATTGGTAATAATATAAATTATTTAATTCACATTAGTTTTCTAGTTAAGAGAACTATAGGGGAAAAAATAATATGTTATAGGAGGATACACCGAAGTCAGTCCAACGAACAAAATAATTTTGTTGACTATTTTACTCATGCCCCAAATGGGAGTCAATGACCAATCACGTTACAATGATTTTTTATTTACAACCAATCACAGTCGTGTTTCGCCTAGAATTTACCAACTAAAGTTTATCATAATAAAAAAAGCACCTCCTTTTTAACATTCTGAATAGGTCATAGTATTATTTTGCAGTGACTGACTCACTAAGGAATACGGCTACCAGATTGTATATATAGTGCATGAATGTCAACACACATCGCATGCGAGAGTTAATGAAAAAACATTTGTAGCAATTGATTATACCACCCAAGAAAATAAATCACTGTTTACACTTTCTTAATTGATTTTTTTCCCAGAAAAATATAATTGTCATATTTATATCATAGGACATCAGAAATGAATTAATATACAGTTTGATGTGCTTCTTTTTTTCTCCACTAGAGTGCATTCTTAGAATGTTGCGTTCCTTTGGCAATAAATAATATGATATGGTTGCAGTGACGAACAAAAGAAGCAAATGAAGCGTAGCAAACGTTTCTCATTTGTTTTCAAACATCGCCGTTTACATTAAATATATAAATATTTTAAAATAACTGTATTTAAATAATGATTTTTGAGTAACAGTTTAATTTTATTGGTTAAATAGTCCTGACAAATGCCACTCTTGATTTCCCAATTCTCTAGATAAATTGGAAATCACTCGTGGCATTACTTACGAAAATTAAAGCTCGAAGCTTGCAATAAAATTGAGTAATACTAATATATTATGATTTCGAAGATATATAAAAAGATACTAATTAGATAAATAAATATAACAATAATAATGTTATAATAAAGTCCATAACCGTATTATAATAAAAATGGAATAATTTTAGTGAAAAAGTAAAAATGTTTTAATTTATTTATATAAATTACAACGTAATATCGAGGTTAGAGATGAATTCATTCAGTTACACATACGGACGCATATTATCAATTGCAATTTATTTATATTTTCAAAACTTAGAAGATGGAATTCGTGCGGAAGGTCCCTCTCTGCTTTAATGTAGTCGGCTTGCTTTGGGAGAAGTACATTTAAATTTACATGTTATCTGCTCTCCTTTATGCACCACAGGGCGATGGAGATTGTTTCTGCTTGTAAATGTCTCGCTTCAACTGAAATATAAGGGGGGACTGATAGTTTAAAAGGAGGAATCGTCATTTTACGGGAAACAGTAACTTCAATATAAGACACCTATTTGAAATCTTAACACATATCTTTCTGATACCATAACTTTTGAATCAGATTATATTCTTGTGCTCTTATCTAATTTCACTGATATTATCAAATGCAAAACTAATTATTATCTTCCACTCTCACTGTTTTCTCAAAACATGATTCTAAAACAAAGGAAATAAATGAAATCTACTCGTTATTTTTTGTTCGTATCGGCAAAAATTTAATTTTTTCACTTAGGAAAGTAAGTAAATGTAAAAAAAAATACAAATATTTTGTTAGATAATCACACAGAAATAAACTATAACCAACGAACTCGCTCATTGGCACTATCGAAACCTTAGTGTCATGGGCGCGCGGACGTAAGCTCTCCACACATTCCTATCTTGATATGTTTTCCAATCATTCCCTGTATAAACTGCTTCCCTCAAATCATAGTTATTCTCCCACCTCATTCTTGATTTACCAACTAGACGTTTTCCCTTTTTTTCCTTACAAGAAGCTTCCATGCACGTCTTACATTCCCCATTCGTTCCACATGTCCTGTCCATCGCAGTCTTCGAGACTTAACTGTTCTTATTATATCTAACTTCGTATAAAGGCCATGTAGTTCACTGTTATGCAGTCTTGTGCATTCTCTTGTCCGTTCATCTCTCTTTGGTCTAAATATTTTCCTAAGAACTTTATCCTTCCGGGAAATTCTCGTATAAGACTTGAAAGCATAATAATAGTCCCTTCGATTGGTTGCCGGCCAAAGGAAGGCAAGACCAGTGATGGGGCTGCCATCTTATAGCCTCTGGTCAGGCTTTTCTGGAGAAGAAAAGAAAATAAAGGAAAGAAGCTGTCTGTCTCCAGAATAAAATTTTAGAGAGATCTAATCAATTTAAATATCTTGGATATTATCTCTCTATCTGGGATGAAAAGGATATCCCTGAAAAAGTTACTAGTTATAATAAAAGTTGAGGAATTATTAATCAAGTTATGAAACCATCCCTTGTACAAAAAAACACCAGATTACGTTTATATAACACTTTGGCTAGACCAGTGTTGACCTATGGTAGTGAAGCATGGACACTAAGAAAACAACATGAAAGCAGGATAACGGCTTGTGAAATGAGATTCATGCGCAGAACAGCGGGTTACACCAAATGGGATCGGAAAAGGAACACCGATATCTTAAAAGAATTGAAGACTACGCCAATTTTGGAATATATTAAACAGTACCAACTAAATTGGGAACACCATCTTGAAATAATGAGTTCAAATCGGATCCCCAAAGCTGTTTATAATTATATACCAAGAGGACGAAGATCACTGGGCCGTCCTATGAAACGCTGGAGGGAAAATTTTCTATAGGATCGTAACAGGCCTTGACCTAATACTTGGAAGGAAGAAGAAGAAGAACTTTATTCTCAAATACTTGTAATCTCCTTTCCTCCCTTAAAGTAAGAGTCCATGTTTCGCACCCATATATTGTAACTGGTAGAATAATAGTTTTATATATTTTCAGTTTAACTTTTTTTGAAAGGAGTTGGGAAGTCAACAATCTCTGCAATGCATGATAGCACGCATTTCCAGAATTGAGCCTATGTTTAATTTCTTTTTGCATTTCATTCCTATTTGTGATTATTGTTCCTAGGTATTTGAATTCTGCCACTTCCTCAAAATTTCCCTCATTTGTAATTAGCTGTCAATTTCCATTATATAATGTATTTCTACGTGTGATCATACATTTAGTTTTATTGATATTTACTTCCAGTCCCAATTTCTTAGTAATACACAATAGTCGAGCGTATTGGCCTTTTGTATCTCCTCGCTATCCCCCAATAGTACTAATACTCTTCTGTATACATACATATGAATTTCTGTTAATAAGAATCTCTTCTTTCTAATTTATTTTATTCTTCACACTTGCTGACGCCATCACTCAACACATTTACTTGTCTGTTTCACTTTTACTGATCCGCCACCATTAACTCTCGTGATTGACTGCCTGGTCTTCAGGCAACTTGTCCTTTATATATATGGGGGTCAGAATTATCTGGAATATCAGACTTCAGACCGATTCTTCCAGAATGGAGGTATAGACGATTGTGGAAATTTCTCCGCGGGTCCACTGATTCGTGAGTCTCTGGTTCACAAATTCTCTTCAACCTTATAACGCTGTCGCGACTCTCGCCGTCGACAGCGAATTTCAATAAGGACCCAACAATAGGTCACAATATTTAAAAAAAATAAATTTTATAAAAATAAAATAATTTTACAATTTACCAATATCATTTTTTAATATTTTTGTGTTTTTATTAAAATAGCTGAATTCTGTTTCTAATAACTAATTGCTGCATCTCACTAAATAATGCTACTGTAGCAAAATAATTATCATCATCATAGTTCATTCACGAATTTAGGCCATTTGTTGACCTGTTTCGGCAAAACTACTTTCAAAATAATTAAAATAAAAAATGAACTTTTCCGTAGCTACAAATAGAATAGGTTCCAGAATATCAAAATAATATATCGTTTCAAAATAATTGTGCAGATGCTGCAGTATACACGGCAGGGAATAAAATCATTCACATTAAATTGACTCAAAAATATATATAACCGTTATTTTCCCAGTTATATTCTATCGTTGCGAAACATGTACTCTTACTTTAAGGGAGGAGAAAAGATTATCAGTATTTGATAATAAAGTTCTTAGGAAAATATTTGGACCAAAGACAGAGGAACAGGCTGGTGAATCGAGAAGACTACTTAACTCAACATGATCCTTATAGGAAACCAGATATAATAAGAACAGTTAAGTCTTGTAGACTGCGGTTGGCAGGACGTGGAACGATTGGCGAATGAAAGAGGAGGATGGAAGCTTCTTATAGGAAAATCAGGGGAAAGCGCCTGGTTATATACAGAGACTCAGGTGGGAGAATAACATTAACCATGATTTGAGGGAAGTAAATTGGAACAAATTAGCTCAGGATGGGGATGTGTGAAGAGTTTATGCCAGCGC
The DNA here is from genome assembly GCA_030220185.1 of Diploptera punctata. Lineage (NCBI taxonomy): Eukaryota > Metazoa > Arthropoda > Insecta > Blattodea > Blaberidae > Diploptera > Diploptera punctata. The sequence continues at coordinate 2,825,763 of JASPKZ010009800.1, read as the reverse complement.
GGTCATGAACATGCGGGTTCGAGAGTGCCAGCGAGCAAGTTAGGTTGTATTAAAAAAACGCATGGAAATATATACTGTAGTACTTAGCTAATAGGTATAATATTCTTCTTCTTCTTCTTCCTTCCAAGTATTAGGCTGAGGCCTGTTACGATCCTATAGAAAATTTTTCCTTATGGAAAATTCTCATATAAGACTTGAAAGCATAATAATAGTCCCTTCGATTGGTTGCTGGCCAAAGGAAGGCAAGACCAGTGATGAGGCTGCCATCTTATAGCCTCTGGTCAGGCTTTTCTGGAGAAGAAAAGAAAATAAAGGAAAGAAGAAATGGAAAAAAAGGAAGGACTCCCTAGCCCTCGGATGCCCTAATAGCATCAGGGTCGAAAAAACAAGAGTTAACCAAGAGAGGTTAGATAGTAAAGTTAAAAGAGTGCAAAACACAAGTAAGTGGAAGAAATGTTTTGCACAGCTTGGGCACCTTGTGGTCGCCATCCACATATCCCCTAGATGAGGACAATAATATTATATTGGTTTTCTGGATTTTAACACGCTTTATATTAGTTAAACCTGTATCTATCTATGTAACGGAATCTTTCAACACGATTTTCACCCACTTAAAAAGATTGGATCGACTTGAAACTTTGTATAGTTGTAAAGGACCAATGACAATACAATAATTTCATTAATTATTTATATGATCCTAGCCAGGATCATCAGGATATCAAAAAAATTAAGACCGGTATAATAGGTTGCGGACGTATCGACTTTCTAGTGTATCGTTGTGGTAGCTCAGTTGGTAGAGTGGTGGATTGTAGTGGTTTATAATTTCAGTAATCCATAGGTCGCTAGTATATAATTTCAGTAATCCATAGGTCGCTGGATGTTTTTAGAAGAGTATTACTTTTAGCTCATATTACAATAGTACCGAATTTAAAGATAAACACATTTTTAGAAAACCAAACTAAAAAATAAAAAACAAATAATAGTTTAAACAAACAAAAACAACACGCTTTATTAGAAAACCGAGCTAAAAAATGAAAAAAATAATTTTAATTTCCAACACGCTTGGGATAAAATTAAAGTGGCCAACAAAAAAATCATCTCCAACAAATCTAGAATAAAACTACAGTTAACTACAAAAAAAAATAATTTTACCATCAAAAGCGTGGGGTGCTCTATATCTATTAATATATTTGATAATAAACAGATATTGGTAAAAGTAAAGTCTAAGTAGAAAATGTAAAAACCATAAAAAGCACCCCACGCTTTTGATGGTAAATTATTTTTTTTGTAGTTAACTGTAGTTTTATTCTAGATTTGTTGGAGATGATTTTTTTGTTGGCCACTTTAATTTTATCCCAAGCGTGTTGGAAATTAAAATTATTTTTTCATTTTTTAGCTCGGTTTTCTAATAAAGCGTGTTGTTTTAGTTTTTTTTTAAACTATTAGTATTTTAGTCGTATATAACTCATATGTTACATATTTCAATTTGTTAGTGTGAATTCTCCGGGTGATTATGCTTGTTTCACAATGATGTGAAATTTGCAAATTGATTATAACTGACGAACGTTTAATGTTTATTTTAACTGTAACGAATCTGTCATGGAACTTTGTGAATCAGAGAATGTGGGATTTTGAATGGGAAACGTAAATACCGCAGTTGAATCATAGCATCATGCCATTCCATGTCAATCTGGCGTTTTGTAGAAAATTGTGTTTATAGACATTAACACGTTCTATAAACTCTAATTTTAACCACTCTTCTTTAAACTGTCAATCAGTTTCCCCAGTCTCCCTAAAACTTTGAAATAGCTTCCTTCATCTCAGAACATTGGCTTTTAAACACAAAATTCGGTTCGAGTGGGTTTTTAGAGTTGTGGAGCAAACTTCATTAAGAACGTCGAGAGAGTGTATTTGCGATGCTCTCCGTCGTGGTTTCTGTGTCTGCCTAATCTCTCTCATAATAATAATAATAATAATAATAATAATAATAATAAAATAATAATAATATAATAATAATAATTTGTATAAGGAATATTCCACAATACAGTGTTTCTCCTTCAACCCAATGTGATTTGTCGCCAGAGGTTCCTGTCTAAATTATCTTCTTCCTCAAATCTCTGGCTTCCATACTCCTCACTCCATCTATCCAACGATCTCTAGGTCTGCTTCTTCCACTTCTTCCATTAGCTTTTCAATCAAGGATCTTCTTTGATATTCTATCTTCTTCCATTCTTATGAGGTGTCGATACCATTTCAAACGTTTTTCTTCAATTTGTTCTATGTTTTTTTTTTTCAACTTGAATAACTTTCTAACTTCATGCCTTCTTGAAATTCTTGTCGACCGCCTCCAGATATCCATTTCTACTGCTAACAGCTTGTTAACATTTTTTTTAATAATTTTAATTTAACAAATTCAAAATTCCAATTTTATGATTAAAATATTTTAACAAGGAAACATGTGTTTCACATCATTATTTTTGTCTATTCAAAATGCTTTATTTTGTTTTTTTTTATAAAGGTCATTTCTCCTATCAATCTTTTATGGCAATTATTTTCTCTCTGCAAATTTTTTTTATGTAATCCCATTTCATTTCATGATTTTGATTAAATCTATGTTCACTTATTACCGAAAATTCTGTACCTGATGTACCGATGTTCTATTTATGTTCAATTCTTTTAATGGTAACTATGTCGTATAAACAACAATACAAAATGTATAACTTGAAATGTCAAATGTCTTAAAAATTATCTCATACAAGGAGATTTATACGTCGAATTGAATAAATTGAATATTTGACTGAGATGGCTAAATAATTATTGTTGTTACACATATAACTAATATAAATGTTATCTTCAAACCGAATAAGATGGTAGTCCAGGTTCCAATGCCCGAGATGTGTACATTTTTCTGAATTTTTATAAATTATAAAAGTAAATGTCATATTTAAATTAAAATTTTATAGATTTTGAATATCCACCGCTGTGGTCTCGATGTAGCGTGCTGCCTTGTCACGCAGCGGGCCCGGATTCGATCCCCGGTCGGGACAGTTTTTCTGTGTGAGGTTTTTATCGAGGTTTTTCCTCACCTGGACAAATGTCAGGAAAACTTAAAGCCCAAAAGGTCTCCGAAATCATGTGGCCATCATCATCATCCTTCACCTGTGTGGAAAGTAATGGGAAGCAACCACACCTACAATTCCCTAGTAAAGCTGCAAGCATGGCATGAAAATGCTATGATTGCATTGAAGGACTTGCCTTCGGGCAGAATTACAATGGATGGATATAGTTTGAGATGTTATGCCATTTGTATTAATTATTAGAGTTTTAGTTAAAGGCGGACGTTGCATTGCGCTGTTCTCACTAGTCACAACATTACTTATTATTTTAATATGTGAAAATATTTTCCTTTCTCCCGTGAGGAATTACACTGTCGGCAATTATATAAACCGGAGAACTGATAAAATATTTCCAAACTACTGATCGAAATATTATTTAGATCCAAATATTAGGCGAATTCTGTTCTAAAATATCTAATTGAACTCGAAAAGCGTACACTCTACACTTAGCCTATTTTTAATATTATGTTAACGTAGAGAAAAAAATGATATTAAGACTGTTTAAATAAATAAATATTGCTTAATGAAATATCTGTCCTAAATGTTTCCAAAGGCATTTTCACATAATTCTCTATTTAAATATGTATTAAATAAAATTGCAAAGCACAATAATAATCAATAATGACCAAATATATATGACTGAATTTACATTGGTTATTTAAACAGTTTTGAACACAAAATAAATGCATTTTAATTCAAGGCAGTAACATATGTATTTATTTATTTTATAGTAAATAGTTTAATGCTCTTTTATACGGTGATAAATACTTATATAGCTTTCAAAACACCAAAAATCATAGGATTATTTCTTACTTTTAAGTTTCTATAAGCTCTCTGAACACAAATTTCTAAATATGATATAAAATAGCATATAAATCTAAGCTCATTTTCTTGAAAATACAATTTTTTACATCGTGTAGTGTCTTTCAACCAGTATATGCCTCTTGTTTTTCCAACACTTCAGGAGCACGTCATCGTCGATTGGCAAGTTCACATTACCTACCTTTTAGCATAATGAAAATTATGCAATATCAGGGTTATCCTAACTGCAATCAAGCTTACAAACAAGGAAATGACGATTAAACTGGTTTCAGTCACTTTTCTCTTTCTGTAAATACACACTGGGTCTCATAATGTATTTTAACATTGAATCACGCATCTGTTCGAAGGTGGAATGCAAAGCGCTTAAGGAAGGTGTGATGCACTTCTAAATAAATGTTTTCTTCTGTTGCTCACTCTGTATTACAAATATTATCCTTAATATTTTGGCACTAGTATACTGTAAAACATAGGATAGTTCACCAATAATCTGTGCCATGAAATTATCACATTCTTTTCAAGTTTAAAAATATTAACAATAAAATAAAATATATCAAAGTGAATAGTATAGTTGGAAAAACTGCACCTAAACTTGCGTAAAATATTTTTAAAATCTTATAGAACAACATTGCGCATGCGCCAGAGTTCATAGAGCCAGCGACAACCCACAATCCAAGCACATATCAATTATCATCCTCGATTACTATGGATATCATACTAAAGTTAAAAAATCTTATGCTCGATGGCAGCATGTCGCTATGAAATTTAAATGACAAATCTTTGCAATAAATCCCCAAATCTATGTTAAAAATATAGTAATAATATTAATATTACCAAACGTTTATTAAAAATCCAACCAGCGATAACCCGAAACAGCGATAGAAACATGATAGACCAAGTAATATACTCTGTGGAGAAAATAGCAGTTAGGGATCACAATATTGTCTAACAGTTTTTTGGTGTTCTGTTTTGTGTATTTAAATAAATACTTCAAAATTGTCTAATAATGTTATAAAAAATTGTTTGAAAAAGTTTCAAATATTAAATAATGTTAGTAGATACAGAATAAGAACTATAGTTTACAATAATAAACTGAAAAATCAAGCGGAAGTAGAAGTGCAGTTGAGCCGTAATTTCAACGTTTGCAGAAATAATTATTCATTGTCTTTGTTGTCAGGAATTGTTTTCCTATAAACTATGTGCCTCTTTGAGTAGTACATATTGAAATTCCTAATGCAGCTCGAAGTGAAATCCGTTAGTTAAACCACAACTCTCTACGTGAAGTATCTATCCTTACAGAGAGGACTCTGCGCTGTGCCAATAAGAAACGAAATGGCTGTGACGTGAATACGACCTTGCTGTAATTGTTTCATTGGTGTATTTGGTTCAGTTCGGAATTTTAGGACGTTGAAGGCAACGTATTCACATTCTTATGGTTACCAAACGTTTGGGGTTAATGTACTCTATTCCTTACTCTGTTTAAAATAGGCGCTAGTGATAACTAGCTACCATAGATACATTTTAAATGAAAATGTACACTGTACAGTCATGTACATTATGCATTACAGGGACTCTTGACGTCCCAACTCCTTTCAAAAAAACGTTAAACTGAAAATATATAACACTGTTATTCTACTCTTGACGTCCCAATTCCTTTCAAAAAAACGTTAAACTGAAAATATATAACACTGTTTTCTACTCTTGACGTCCCAATTCCTTTCAAAAAAACGTTAAACTGAAAATATATAACACTGTTTCTACTCTTGACTCTTGACGTCCCAATTCCTTTCAAAAAAACGTTAAACTGAAAATATATAACACTGTTATTCTACTCTTGACGTCCCAATTCCTTTCAAAAAAACGTTAAACTGAAAATATATAACACTGTTATTCTACTCTTGACGTCCCAATTCCTTTCAAAAAAACGTTAAAACTGAAAATATATAACACTGTTATTCTACTCTTGACGTCCCAATTCCTTTCAAAAAAACGTTAAACTGAAAATATATAACACTGTTATTCTACTCTTGACGTCCCAATTCCTTTCAAAAAAACGTTAAACTGAAAATATATAACACTGTTATTCTACTCTTGACGTCCCAATTCCTTTCAAAAAAACGTTAAACTGAAAATATATAACACTGTTATTCTACTCTTGACGTCCCAATTCCTTTCAAAAAACGTTAAACTGAAAATATATAACACTGTTATTCTACTCTTGACGTCCCAATTCCTTTCAAAAAAACGTTAAACTGAAAATATATAACACTGTTATTCTACTCTTGACGTCCCAATTCCTTTCAAAAAAACGTTAAACTGAAAATATATAACACTGTTATTCTACTCTTGACGTCCCAATTCCTTTCAAAAAAACGTTAAACTGAAAATATATAACACTGTTATTCTACTCTTGACGTCCCAATTCCTTTCAAAAAAACGTTAAACTGAAAATATATAATACTGTTATTCTACTCTTGACGTCCCAATTCCTTTCAAAAAAACGTTAAACTGAAAATATATAACACTGTTATTCTACTCTTGACGTCCCAATTCCTTTCAAAAAAACGTTAAACTGAAAATATATAACACTGTTATTCTACCAGTTATAATATATGAATGCGAAACATGGACTCTTACTTTAAGGGAGGAAAGGATACGAGTATTTGAGCTTAAAGTTCTTAGGACAATATTTAGACCAAAGAGAGATGAAGAGGCAGGTGAATGGAGAAAACTACTTAATAGTGAGCTACATGATATGTATAGGAAGCCAGATATAATATGAACAATTAAATCTCGTAGACTGCGATGGACATGACATGTGGAACGAATGGGGAATGAAAGACGCGCATTGAAGCTTCTTTTAGGAAAACCAGAGGGAAAACGCTCAGTTGGTAGACCAAGAATGAGATGGGAGAATAACATTAACCATGATTTGAGGGAAGCACATTGTACAGGGAATTATTGGAAAACATTAGGTCAGCATAGGGATGTATGGAGAGCTTATGTCCGTGCGGCCCTGAACCTACAGTCATACACATAAATATGATCAAAGCGGATTATGATTTTGAAATATTAATTTTACATTATCTTACATATATAAAAGTATCATCATCATCATCATAGCCCATTCACAAATTTAGGCCATTTGTTGGCTTTTTTGCGGCCTCATGGGAAACCCCATCCAAAAGTCTTTTGAGTGGACTTCCTGGTCTTCTTGTTCCTGCAGATTGATAGCTTAACATTTGTATGGGTATCCTGTCATTTTCCATTCGATAAAGATGTTGCATCTATCTTGACTTATAATCAGACATTTTCTTTTCTAAAGATTCCATGTGTAATTCTTCTAAAGATATCTTCGTTTTTTATTATATGAAAGGGTAAGTTATAGAATAAAAAGTATGATGTGAAACATCTTGTATTTAATTCATTGTAGCTTATTGGTGATAACATTGTATTACACATAGTTAAAAAACCCCAAATCACCAAATTAACAAGTTAAAAGAGTCAACGCGTTTCAATATGAACGTTATCATTATGAAAACTTAATATTGACTAAAGACAAACTAACCAAAAAAAGAAAAATAGTTTGTCTTTAGTCAATATTAAACCATAATAATGATGCAACGATATTGAAATTCGTTGATTCTTTTAACTTATTAATTCGGTGATTTGGGATTTTATTTGACTGTGTAATGGTGAAAAATCTTGTCAAACTTATTTTTTTAAAATGTTCTTATAAATAATGTAGGCCTACAGTATTATATTTTAGAATTGTACTAGCCTTCGTGTAACTGTTTATTGAATTTTTCAAATGTTCCCGTAGCATGGACCTAATTGAATACCACTCTTTTATAAGAATATTTTCAACATTATTTATTATGTCCACCACTGTGATCTTGTCACGCAGCGGGCCCGGGTTCCATCCCCGGTCGGGGCAGTTTTTCTGGGTGAGGTCTTTATCGGAGTTTTTCCTCACCTGTAAGACAAATGTCAGGAAAACTTTAAGGCCCAAACGGTCCCCGAAATCATATGGCCATCATCATCATCCTTATCATTATCATCATCCTTATCATCATCATCCTTCACCGGTGTCGAAAGCAACGGGAAGCTACCACACCACAATTCCCTAGTAAAGCTGCAAGCATAACATGAAAATGCTATGATTGCAGTGAAGGACCTGCCTTCGGGCAGAATTAATATGAATGGATGGATTTGTTATGTAATGTGCTTTTCTGTCAATTTCATCCTCTAAATGTTCAAAGGGATTGTTATCTGGACTTTCTGTGCTGAGGTATTTAGGTTATAGGCATAATTGATATTCAAAATAACATAATGAAAGAAATTCATAGTATGCTTCTGTTGGAAGTAGAAATCTTCAGCTGGGCCTAGCTTTTCTACATTCTTCCATACAATTTTGTTGAAGAATTTACTTATAAACAAAATTTTCTGTTCTTCTATAAAATAATAAGTACATCTTCGCTTAATCCAGAATCCGTGATGAGTCTGCTGCCATCATCATCATTCAGGGATTAAACCTGTTGGCTCGTTCCGGTTTCATGAAAACTAAAAATTTTAAAATTGATCAGACCATCTTCTATGGTCTGCCGCCATATTTTAGTTAAGAACGGATATTTTACAAATAATCGACTCCAATATGTTTTGCTGAAAAATCCGGGAATAACTTCGAAACTTATTTATATTAATTTTCTCTGAAAATATTGCTTCTTTCTCCAGTTCTTACAAATTTATTGAGAAATAGAACTCTCTTCTTCTGCTGTTATTTGCGTAGGAGAAACCACGGACTTTCATATTTCGCATTCCTAATGATTATCGTCTCCCTGGAATGTAGAATAGTCGCAAATTCCTTACTAAATTTTAGATTGTATGAAGTTTTTAAATAGCTATTCATAGAACATAACTATTTGTACTATTCATACAGTATTATCTATGATTTTTCACTTACACTTTCGAATTATTTCGGTTTTCAAATGTTAGCTCCTTGTCCTTCTGATCCATTATACTCGCAACATTTGGAACGTTTGTTTACAAAACAAGAATTTAATTATTAAATATTTCGCAATACCTAAGACAGTACTGACGTCTACTTGCTTCAATTCGCGTACTGTCGTTTAAACCTATATCTTGTATTACAGAATCACTTTATGGTATTTTACGAGTATTACACTGTTTACAAAATCTTCTTTTGGATTTTATCCGACAACCCCACCTACACAAACTAAAATATAAAAGTAGAAACAAATTGTAGCAGCATGTGAATTAATACCGGAGAATAGAGGGAATATATATATATCCATAGTAATTCTGCCCGAGGGCACGTCTTTCATTGTAATCATAGCATTTCCATGCTATGCTTTGCAGCTGTACTAGGGAATTATAGGTGTGGTAGCTTTCCACACAGGTGAAGGATGATGATGGTCGGATGATTTTCGGGGACCGATGGGCCCTAAGCTTTCTGACATTTGACTTATAGGTGAGGAAAAATCATATATATATATATATATATATCCATCCATAGTAATTTTGCCCGAAGGCAGGTCCTTCACTGCAATCATAGCATTTTCATGCTATGCTTGCAGCTTTACTAGGGAATTGTAGGTGTGGCAGCTTCCCGTTGCTTTCCACACCGGTGAAGGATGATGATTATGATAATGATAAGGATGATCATGATGATGGCCGTATGATTTCGGGGACCGTTTGGGCCTTAAAGTTTTCCTCACATTTGTCTTACAGGTGAGGAAAAACCTCGACAAAAACCTCACCCAGAAAAACTGCCCCAACCGGGGATCGAACCCGGGCCCGCTGCGTGACAAGGCAGCACGCTACCTGGAGACCACAGCGGTGGACTTTTATGTATATATATATATATTATATATATATATATATATACATACATATATACATAAAAGTCCACCGCTATATATGCGTGTGTGTGTACGTGCATGTTTTAATGCGCAAAACCTTAAAATTGATCGGGAAGTTGAATTAATAAAAACATTAAAATACGCCGTATTAACAATGAAAGATATATCATTATCATAGCTTGAACAGAATAGCCAACACATTAAAATCTCGGTAACAAATTATTAAGTTCGCCGGGTACCTATCTTATCTAACCTAATTTAACCTACTTAACCTATATCGAAAAAAAAATTGGTAACTTAATTGGCTATAGCGGAAACATGAATAAACATGTTGGCAACTATGTTACTAGCACGGTAAATATCGATAACTATATATATTGTTTGGGAATCTTTGGGCCTTAAAGTTTCCTGACATTTGTCTTACAGGTGAGGAGAAACTCCGAAAAAATAAATCGTCCAAATAACCTGTCTCGACGAGGGATCGAACTCGGGCCCGTTCCGTGCGAAGAAGCGACCCTACCCCGAGCGGTGGACTATTCCTTATTAATATATAATTTATGAAGGAGTGTATTTTAATTTAATTTTCTCGATTTGTTGTTTATATTTATAGTTTTTGTGTTATAAAATAAAATATTGGATAGTTCTTGCATCATGTTGTGCCACATTTAGGCCTATAAAATTAAATTAAGTTATTATTACATGGTAGATAACTATTTCTTGGTACCTCTAGTTGGGGCGTCCCGCGCCGTAGCCGAGTGGTTAAGGGAAGAAGCATTGGCGAAGCGCTACGAGACTTGCGCTGGTTCGAGTCCCCATGGGGGAAGAATTTTTCTCATGGAATATCAGCCAGTATGGGACCGGCGCCCACCCAGTATCATGAGGCATTTGGGTAACTACAATAAGTAGCGACTCTAGGTTGAGAAAACCAGCTATAACGGCTGGAGGACCCGACATGCTTACTACATGTCAGTCCTACACTGGCTTATGATCGTCTACCTCTATGATTAACGTGAGGTCAGCAGCCGGATGGTAGGCCTAGGGCCTGTCGCGTTTGCAGTTTTTTTCTAGTTGGGGCACAGTGTATTGGAAAACGAATGTAGAGAATTAACCTTAATTTAAAAACTTGTAAACTTGTCTCATGAAGAACATCTAATTACTGTTTATTTTAGATGTTTTATATTTATTGTTTAAGTGTGGCAATGCTGCTTATTGCGTGATTTTCGTAGTTTTGAAGGCTATAATTATCAAAAAGTTTCTTAAAATTGTAAATATAGTTATTACAACTCTCTCCATTTTAGTTAATGAGACGATGGTAACAACACTTTTAACTGCTAACCAAAGTTTTATGTCTTTTGTTTTTACATTGGAAAGTCTTAATACTGTATCTCGTGTTTCAATGTAGCAACTTTGACTAAAACTTTAAGCTCGAAGGCTGCTTCGTTAGCCTCGATGTTTGTAATTTTTAAGCTTCTCTCATCAAGTACGGTATCAAATCGCCTTAAAATATTACTAAAGCTTTACCTATACGTATACTTAGGTATATTTTCCAAAATAACGCTTAAACTTTTTCCTTGAACAGAATGGAGTATAAATAATATTAAGTTTCTAAGAGTCCTGAAGATGAGCGGCAATTAAAATTAATTGACTCAAGTGGCTACAGAGTGATACTTAACGATGAATCCGATTGAAGAGTACAGGCGTTTTATAAAAGTTTCCTTAAATCTGACTTGGCAGCATACAATAAGGAGGAGGATAAGTTCCACGAACTCAAATAAATATAAACGATATAAATTCTAACTTGAAGTAAAAAATAGAGAATGAAACAACACATCATTATAGTAGGGTATTTGATAAGTAATGGAAACACCACTATAACATCACAAAAAATGTATTTTAGTATCTTTTGACATTACGAACTTTATTTATGGAGTCCTGATAAGTCAACTATATGTTGCCAAATCCTTGGAAGACAACGCACTTTGTCTGCAGCACCATTTGTGGATAGCCTTAATCGATCTAGACAGAGCTTTCTGGATATCAACTCTTGATTGAAATCAAATCCCTCGTAGAGATTGTTTGATATTTGAGAATAAGTTACAGTCACAAAGGCTCCTGTCTGGTGAATTTGGTGGATTAATCTTTTTGAGATTATGGATTTGTTTTAATGGTTTTAGCTAGAGAAGCTTTTTTCTCAAATAAATTATTTTGGAAGTTTTTGTGGTCATAAATGTTGTTTTATTACTCTTATTAGTTTGTACTTTTAGAAGTTTAAGTTTTTCTTTTTACCTGCTTTTAGAGTGGAAATTAATATTAGTTTGTACTTTTAGAAGTTTAAGTTTTTCTTTTTACCTGCTTTTTCAGTGGAAATTAATTCTTACATTTTTCTTGATTATGAGGTGAGGGTATCAACCTGAGCATCTGCATGCGAGTATTTATTTACTATTTTATACCTTATTAGCATATTTATCATTATTGGTTGTAATTATCTACTTATATGTAAGTAATGATCCAACTTTATTCTAATCAAATCCATGGATAGTTTAAGTAGATATCACGAACATTCATAATAAACAAGGGGAATATTATAGGTTGAATTATATTGGCCAAATGGTGTAAGGAAGGTTTTGGGCGAATTTTAATGGCCAAATGGTGTAAGGAAAGTTTTTGGGCGAATTATAACGGTCAAATAGTATAAGGGAAATTTTTGGGGCGAATTATAATGGCGAAACGGTGTAAGAGAAGTTTTTGGGCAATAAAGTTTACTGACATATGTCTTGCATTTCAGGAAAATATCGAAAAACCTTCACCCCGATCCCGCTGCGTATGAAGCAATTATATTTCCCAGAGACCACAGCGGTAGACATAGTCAATTTATAAATAAGTAAATAAGTTAATGAATGTGATATTTGGAAAACGTCGGTATGATTTGGGAGATAGGGACTTTCAAAGATGATTGAGTCAACATTGAAGGTGACTGAGGCGCCGATCTGAAGGGATACAGATAAAATAAAATAAAATATTCCTTATTTAATGAGAAATTGATATTTTATATTTTAAATCATTTCAAATATTGATATCATGTATTAATTTATTATCTCACAAAAGCAAATAGCTAAACGCTATATAACAATGAACTACATGATATGTATAGAAAGCCAGATATAATAAGAACAGTTAAGTCTCGTAGGCTACTATGGGCAAGATATGTGGCACGTACGGCGAATGAAAGAGGTGCAAGGAAGCTTCTGGTAGGAAAATCAGAAGGAAAACACCCAGTTGGTACACCAAGAATGAGGTCGGAGAATAACATTATCCATGATTTGAGGAAAGTAGATTATACAGGGGATGATTGAAAAACATTAGCTCAGCATAGGGATGAATGGAGAGCTTATATACGCGCGACCACGAACCTACGGGTTCGATAGAGCCAATGAGTCAGTTAGTTACAGAATTAAATAGCACCATAAATAATAATTTATCCAACTCTAATTATTAAACTTGTTTTAGTTTTTAAAAATCCAATATCCCAAAGAACTAGATTAGAAGGGCGAATATCGTAAGTAATTCTGAATAAAAAAGTAGCAATTATATGTATTATTTATATTACATAAGAATAGTTTAGAAACGGAACTGATTAGTATTAACATTGTAATATTCTGTATGAATAAAAAAAATCATTACCATAAATTCGAATTCCTTCCTAACATCATGAAGTTATCTGCTATAGCAGTAAGTCAGTCCTCGTGGACTAGAGCAGCTGTCCCCAAACTTTTTCGACTCTCGAACCCTTTTAACAACGATCTGAGTTTAAATATACATACAGTAGACATACATAAAATTTAATTTCAAGAAAAGGTTTATTAATATTAAATTAAATTACCCTAACGGTTAAAATCAAAAGTTATTCCAGTTACGGCTTAAAAGTTACACAACGTGAAGGCCTAGTTGCAATATTAAATACAAGTTTTACTTTTTCCTTGGAATTCAGTGAGAGGGTTGCGCCTGCTTTCCATGTTACAGAGCTTTGGAGCCAGGAACCACAGAAGTTAAATAAAGTCTCAAAACACTTTCAGCACAAAGTCTGTTTCAGTATTTACTTTTTTAAATAGGTATATAAAGAAAACTTTTCGCACAAAAAGGGGTGCACATATGTAACAAGGGCACATATAGGGTTAATTTAATTTTAAAATAATAATATATATATTATAATATAGTAATGTTTATAATAGTATAATGTAATATAATAATATTTATAATATTATAATATAATATAATATAATAATAATGACGTAGCGTAGTGGATAAGGCAGTGCGCTACAAATCGGAAGGTCGAAGGTTCAAGTCCCGGTGGGGTCAGGATTTTTAAACTGACCCAAACTTTCTGGTGGCACCATGACCCTGGGTCGACTCAGCCTCTAACGGAAATGAGTACCAAATGTTCTGGGGGTAAAGGCGGCCATCACGCAAGGCTGACATCCCGGCTGACATCAAGTGCCGTTTGTCTAGGAAAAGTGGGAGCCTTAACCTAGCACTACCCCAAGGGTCTTCTATGGCCTGTAGTGGGATCACTTTATAATAATAATAATAATAATAATAATATTATTATTATTATTATTATTATTATTATTATTACTGTTATTATTTTATGACAATGTCGCAGAAATTAAGAAAAAATATAGGCATAGCCATGAAATCCGCCATTACGGAAAAGTTCGGCGAACCCCTTGAAATATTTTGCGAACCCCTGTGGGTTCGCAAACCACAAATTGAGAAACGATGGGCTTAGAGGATATCATCCCGCCTCTGCTACCAAGGATCACAGGTTCAAATATGGTCGATATGATGAACTTTTAGGGATGTAAAAAGTTGAGAATGGCTTCCATCTGAAGTGAAATAAAGCTGTAGGTCTCATGTAGTAGTTTTAAGTCACGTAAGAAAAACCTGAAACCTAAATAAGAGATCTCTCAGTAAAATTTTCCGGCACTTATACATCCAGATTTAAACTGCGATACAATCAACTGGGATGTCGTTAAACCTTTAATTGGCAATGCATCCTATAGGATACATCAATTGGTTCGATTTATTCAGTATTATTAATGAAACAGAAGAAAACGAACGAGTAGTAATTATTTAAATGTGTGTCGAATTACTTAAACCAAATAACATTCATGAGTGATTTTGTTTTCAGTGCGTTCCGCCACATTCAAATAACTGGCACGAGAAATTAGTATTTTGCCAATTAAAGAGTTAAATAAAATAATAATAGCAGCACATGTAACATTGTGAACAATTTTATATCTTATACCACGATCATTTCTTCCGGTAGATCATTAGTTTAAATAATCTGAAGACCGTCATAGTAGCTTCAAAGTTAAGTCAGGCTCCTGTGAAAATCTACTTTACAAGCTTTGTATTAGCTTGTCCTGTATCTATCTATGTAACGGAATCTTTCAACGCGATTTTCACCCACTTAAAATCATTGGGTCACTTGAAACTTTGTATACTTGTAAAGGATCCGTGACAATACAATAATTTCATTTTTTTCTAAAATCCTGGCCAGAATCATCAGAAAAAAAAGTGTATTTGTATCTATGTAACGGAATATTTGAACACGATTTTCACCCACTTAGAAACATTGGATCGACTTGAAACTTTGTATACTTGTAAAGGACCCGTGAAAATATAACAATTTCATATTTTGTTTCTAAAATCCTGGCCAGAGTCATAAGAAAATCAAAACAAAAAATGAAAGCTGGTATAATAGGTTGCGGACCAGTCGACGTTTTAGTCAATCGTTGTAAGAGCTCAGTTGGTAGAGCGGTGAACTCTAGTGCTATATAATTTCAGTAATCCATAGGTCGCTGGTTCAAATCCAGCTGGGGGATTTTTTTAGAACAGTATTACTTTTAGCTCATACTACAATAGTATCGAATTTAAAGATATTTACATTTTTATATTATTCTGTAAAATATTACAACTAAAAAATAAAAATAAATAATAGTTTTAAAAAACTAAAACAACATGCTTTATTAAAAAACTGAACTAAAAAATGAAAAGTAATTTTAAATTCTAACACGCTTGGGATAAATTTAAAGTGGTCAACAAAAAAATCATCTCCAACACATATAGAATAAAACTAGAGTTATAAACAAAAAGAAAATAATTTTACCATCAAAAGCGTGGGGTGCTCTGTATCAATTAATATATTTGATAATAAACAGATATTGGTAAAAGTAAAGTCTCTAAGAAGAAAATGTAAAAATCATAAAAAGCACCCCATTATTTATTAAGGAGGAAAATATCAATTATAGAAGAAAGAACAACATTTGGCCCCCTTTTTTAACTCGTTTTAGTACCCTTTCCTTTATTTTTTTTAACTTGACAATTTCACCTTAAAGCTCTCAGCCTAGTTATAAGCCAAGAAGCGAATGAAAGCTCCTGGAAGACATTTTGAATTTGCATTTTGGACTAAAAGTATTGTTCAGAAAATGCTATTACAATTAATTGTATATTAATATCGAAGGTGAATTTATGTTTTTCTAATACAAAAATAAAACTAGGCGGCTTCGTGATGCAAGCGGTTAAACGCTCGCCTCTCACCGCTGGTGTCCCTAGATCGAGTCTCGGTCACTCCAGGTATCCTGAACCAAAATATACAATTTTTTTTCTTCCACACTTCCGGTCTTGCGTATCTTCTTCTGTCATATTTCTCTTCTTCATGTTGTCTTGAATTCCCTTTATCCACATTGGTTCAGTTCCCATGTTTCCCTTTCCTAGGAGGTACCCTTTTCAATGCTTCTTTGTTTGTTTCTGTTCCTCTTCTTCTCATTATATGTCCATCTTAGTTGGATTTCTTCAATCTCGTATACAATATTCTTTTCTACGTTTATTATTTCTCTTATTGTATTATTTTTTATTTTATCTAATTTTGATATTCTTGTCGATCTTCTTAAAAAGTCCATTTCTGTGACTAATAATTTACTTCTGTGTTTTTGCTTCAATGTCCATGTTTCCGCACCATATAATAAAATACCACAATTGTGTTTTATATATTAATAATTTAGTCCTCTTGATTATATGCTTACTCCATAAAATAGAATTTAATGTGCCAATAACTTTCTTTGTCTCTATTATTCTCTTTACGATGTCTAATTCAGACGATCCCTCTTTTTGAATTATTATAATTTGATTAATTATAATTTATATAATTATGATATTATGCATTTTGACTATTTTAGACAAGAATGTTATAATAATCCTAAAACTAAAATGAATTTTGAATGTATGGTCATAGAGTTTCTATAATACCTGAAAGTCATTTAAAATGAAAGAGAACATTGCAGCCTACGTTTGACCTATATGATTGAAATTTAGTTACTGAACATAGTTCTAATACAGATGAATTCGAGTATATATGATAAAAATCTTGCAGAGTTGTAAGACAAGAACGTTTAAATAACTTACACATATTCCAGTTTACATTAATTTATAATAATTGACAGGTCTCTTTGTATCTGTAGCGGAGAACGAGATTGTTCTGTTTATGATATCGGAATGAAAATCTTGATACTCCAAACAATGCTCTATAACGCTTCAAGTGAAAGAGAGAAAACAGTATTAACAAATGAGTAATGTTATATAGGATATGTCATGAGTCTACTTGTTTTTTTTATTATAGTCGATGTAATCGTATATCGCATTAGAAATAGCAAATGACTTTTAAATAATTTGCACACAATAAAATAAGAATGTCACATCAATCATTGGCTTGTAGCTTTTTAAAATCTGATGTCTAAAGTACGTATCATATTTTAACTGGAACTAGTTTTACTTTTCCTGATTAGGGGCTTATAACATACGTCATATGAGATTGTTTTACTTCCTCATCTTTTAATAAGGCCAGTAGTGAAAAAGGTTTGGCTCACTTTACTTTGATAAATTATACAACAACCACAATAAGAACGATGATAACAATACTGTATTAATGATAAGAGTAATCACTAAGGGGTGGATTCTTATGACATGTCATATTTTTACCTAAGCCTATATTCTAAGCTTCAAGTAAGTAAAAATATTTATATATGTCTTATTATTATTATTAATTGGTTTTTATTGGGTCTTAAAAGTCATATTTCTGACTTTTTCAGATCTTTGGTCATACTTCTGCTTATTTCTATGATTAAGTTATATTTAGGCCATATTTTGGGTTTATTTAATAACCGAGTCAACAGGCGATTGTAAATAACCAACATTGTATCTGTATAAAAATCGTCAGTTTCACAGTTCACTTGTTTCGAAGGTTTCTCTTAACAAGTAGAAATCGTTTGCACTGGACAATAGAAGATTTTCTTTTTTGTACGATACAATTGAAAATGTATATGAATGAAAAATTCATATAGTATGGGTAAAAAATTCATTAAATTATACGGTCATATTTCTGTCTTTTTAGGTCATATTTAAACCTTCTTTTGAGTCATAAATGCATGTATATTTTCCATTTTTTTAGAATATAGAATTGCGTCCCTTAGTAATCACTATAATTATATGATGATGATCATCATCATCATCAGTGCACGAGAAGTGCAAGACACAGGTCAACATGGAACAAACGAACAGAGAAACTTGGATTAAAAGTTGAGCAGAGAGGCGAGTGATACAGTCAATAGTGACCATCCACGAACACAAGTGATAACGAATAAAGATTTTTAGGACTAACTTACTCATCTATGGAGTAAACTCGAGTAACCGGCCTGCGGGAAGGGGCCTATGCTTTGATGTGATGATACAGCGTAAATTATAAATATTATTATTATTATTATTATTATTATTATTATTATTATACCATTATATCACCTCTATCGCCACTTTTATTTATCATTTTATATATATATATATATATAAAGTGTTTGAATTGGATTCACCTGGTAGTGTAATGGATATCACGCTGAGGTACAGACTCAGAGATCCGGGTTCGAATCCCGTCTAGGCATTTATTTTTCTTATACCATATATATATACATACATACACAGGGTTTAACATAACTCAACGGCAAAATTTCAGGAATGAGTTCCTAATGTGGAGAGAATAAAAACGTGTATTACAACATGGGTCCGGAAATTGATAACAGAGTCATTCGAACTTTTATGAAGGTTAGTATATGGCGACAAAAATGCAACATCCTATATAACATTACTCATTTGTTAATACAATTATATACTGAATATTGTAATTCGTCCTTTGAGGTTGCCACTAATCCTACATCATGTGCGAAAATTAACGTATCTAATTTCATATTTCTATTCAATTGTATATATCCATGATGTTATTCTTTCCATTCTCTACCTGATTTATATATATATATATATATATATATATATATATATATATATATGAGTGTAACACAACTCAACGGCAAAATTTCAGGAATGAGTTTCTCATATGGAGAGAATAAAAAAAAGTGTATTACAACATGGGTCCGGAAATTGATAATTACAGAGTTATTCGAACTTTTATGAACGTTAGGTTATTAAGGTTTACGGTAGTTATTGACAGTCTGTTTTCTGTTGATTGTAGGCTGCTGTGATGTACACAAATGAAGAATATGCCTGTATTGAGGCACAAGGAGGTCACTTTGAACATTTCATCTGACAGAACAGAGCGCTCCATTACAACAGCCTACAATCAGCAGAAAACAGACTGTCAATAACTAACGTAAACCTTAATAACCTAACGTTCATAAAAGTTCGAATAACTCTGTAATTATCAATTTCCGGACCCATGTTGTAATACACTTTTTTATTCTCTCCATATGAGAAACTCATTCCTGACAGCAGCCTACAACCAACAGAAAACAGACTGTCAATAACTACTGTAAACCTTAATAACCTAACATTCATAAAAGTTCGAATAACTCTGTAATTATAAATTTCCGGACCCATGTTGTAATACACTTTTTTTTATTCTCTCCATATGAGAAACTCATTCCTGAAATTTTGCCGTTGAGTTATGTTACACTCATATATATATATATATATATATATATATATATAATCAGGTAGAGAATGGAAAGAATAACATCATGGATATATACAATTGAATAGAAATATGAAATTAGATACGTTAATTTTCGCACATGATGTAGGATTAGTGGCAACCTCAAAGGACGAATTACAATATTCAGTATATAATTGTAACAAAATAGCCATTAAATATAACATGAAAATCAATACAGAGAAAACAAAAGTAATGGCTTTTCAAGGAAAATACCTGGTACATAGCAAAATCTGTATAGATTCAAAAATACTGGAAAGAGTAAATTCATTTACCTACCTTGGATGCACATTAACCCATTTAGATGAAGTAGACATAGGAAATAAAATTATTAATTTTAATTAAATCATGAGGGTAATAAATTCAGTAATGAAACCTTCGCTAGTCCAAGGAGATACCAGAGTACGGTTATACAAAATCATAGCAAGACCTGCACTTTTCTACGGCAGTGAAGCATGGACTTTGAGGAAAGGAGAAGAGAGCAGGATACCTTCTAGTGAAATGAGATTCATGAGATATACAGCAAGATATACCAAATGGGTGGGATCACAAACACAATGATGATATCTTGAAGGAACTACGTTTAGAACCGGTCATTGAGTACGTACATAGATACCAGAACAACTGGATGAATCATTTGCGACGAATGAGCTCAGATAGAGTTCCCAAGGCCATGCTTCGTTATTGTCCAACAGGGAAAAGATCTCTGGGCCGTCCAAGGACACGCTGGATACAAAATCCATCAGTGAGACCATAACAGGCATATAGACCTAAGACTTGGTTGGATGAAGAAGAAGAAAATAATAATTATTATTATCATTATTATTATTATTATTATTATTATTATTATTATTACTATTATTATTTACAAGTGAAAGTATATAAAATTGTAAATTTAATTGATATACTATTGCAGTGATTGTATTCTCACAAGTATTCTACAGAATCTTAAAGAGAAGATGTAGGAATATACCAATTCTTCAAATAAAACAATTGGGAATTGAAAAATTCTAATAACAAATGGGAGTTTCTAACCGAGAAGCATTGTTTTTAATTTAATTCTGCAAGAATTCCTGACTCTTTGACGACCATCAAGAAAATAGTGTTATCACTAAAATAATAAATGGTATTAATTATTACTAAGCCGTTTGCCACAGAGATCGAGCAGAGCAGATACCTGAATAAATGTTCTATGGTACTACTGTATTCCAACCACCCACAGTAATCCTGCCCGAAGGAAGGTCCTTCACTGCAATATAGCATTTTTCATGCTATGCTTGCATCTTTACTAGGGCATTGTAGGTGTGGTAGCTTCCCGTTGCTTTCCACACCGGTGAAGGATGATCATGATGATGGCCATATGATTTCGGGGACCGTTTGGGCCTTAAAGTTTTCCTGACATTTGTCTTACATGTGAGGAAAAAAACCCGATAAAAACCTCACCCAGAAAAACAGCCCCGACCGGGGATCGAACCAGGGCCCGCTGCGTGACAAGGCAGCACGCTGCCTCGAGACCACAGCGCTAGACATGTGGTATTATTTATTATTAATTTCACTATTATTATTTTATTACTATTATTATTATTTTTACTATTATTATACAGCTATAAAAAAATGGTTGCCCTGGATATATCAGCGAATTTCTATATTTTCAAATGCACAGTTTACGAATATATTTATAAAAGTGCTGAATGTGCTCTAGTTTTTTTTTTATTTTTGCGTATCTTATATCTTAAACAGTAAATTACTTGTTACTAATCAAATTTATGTTTCCGGTCATGGTTTGATTTCTGCGCATTTTTCTTTTCGCGTATACAAACATCACGTGATCCCCACTCCGCACATCGGCTGTATTTGACAAAATTAAAGAACTCACGACGTGCATCTGGATTTGATAAAACAATTCGTCAAAGCGATGGATAAGAAGGAAAATGTTTCAAATACATTTGTAGAAAATTTACTAAGCTCAGTATGTAGAAGTTAAAAGGAGGAATATTTTATGGTCCTCAAATTTGGCAATTGATGAAAGATGCAAATGTTATCAAAGTTATGACTGTTCCTGAAAGTGAAGCTTGGAAGGGTTTTGTATTGGTAGTAGACAATTTCCTAGGTTACTATAAAGCACCAAATTATAAAGAAATTGTGCAAAGCGTGTTGATAAGCTTCAAGATTCTGGGAGCAAATATGAGTATAAAGTTACACTTTCTCCACAGTCACTTGGATAGATATCCAGATAACTTAGGAAATTATAGCGACGAACAGGGGGTGCGCTTTCACTAGGATCTAAAACTAATGGAGGAAAGGTATTAGTGTAGATCCGACCGTCACATGATGGCAGATTACGCCGGTCTTTAAAAAGAGATTGTCCCGTAAAATTATAGAAGAAAATCTTATAAACGGCATTTCACTGAAGTATAACATGGGTTTTCGATATTTTTCTTTCTATTTACGTCAGTGCATATTCATTTTAAAAAAATTAACATTATTAATATATCTATTATATTTTTCCATATTTTCCGATTTTTGTAGTGTAAAATGAAAATAAAGGTTTAAAAAACAGCAAATCTTCCAAAATCATTGATGGTTTCATGAATTGTGAGCATAAATATATCCGAAATGAATTTTATATCAAGGGCAACAAAACTACTGTTGACCAGTGTTATTATTATTATTACTAAATTTTTTTATTTGATTCAGTGTTTTGTCGATCCATAGTAATTCTGCCCGAAGGCAGGTCCTTCCCTGCAATCATAGCATTTTCATGCTACGTTTGCAGCTTTACAAGGGAATTGTAGGTGTGGTAGCTTCCCGTTGCTTTCCGCATCGATGAAGGATGATAATGATGGCCATATGATTTCGGGGACCGTTTGGGCCTTAAAGTTTTCCTGACATTTGTCTTACAGGTGAGAAAAAACCCCGATAAAAGCCTCACCCAGAAAAACTGTCCCGACCGGGGATCGAACCCGGGCCCGCTGCGTGACAAGGCAGCACGCTACCTCGAGACCACAGCGGTGGACAGTGTTTTGTAAAATGTTTTATAATGTTTGTATTTCTCTTTTTCGAGGCCCTAATCCATTTTCACCACAGAGTCACTTGGACTATAAAATCCTCTTACTCTTTGACCTTCGTGAATTATAAATTATAAATCTTCATACTGAAGCTAAACGTGGAGATAATACATTTACTGCATAGATATTTATGGAGGATTCTGAGGTTTGTAGTCAGATTTAAATCGTCTATTGAACTATTGTGGGTTCCTGCATTCATTTGTTATAAAAAATGGACTTGGCCCTATATAAAGATAATTTTTTATCCAGTCGATGGTCTTACAATTACTGACTTGATATATTTTATTTCAGAAAAAAATTACATGATGGTCTTTTAGAAGATTTCCGGGCTGTTTAGCCGTGGTCTTGTTCCCCGACGTTTCGCCAGAGACTGAGTTTGGAATCTTACTAACTTGGGCCGTGAACTCCTACGTCAAATATAATCTTTTTTTTTTAGTATTCAATTTTTCAATGCAGTTTCCTTTGTGCAAACTGCAATAAGTAATATTTAAAAAAATATTTACATATTTACCTGCATAAGTTCAAGAATTTATCATATATATTTTTTTTTTCAAATGCCCCAGGTTTGTCTTTTGACATTCCTGGTTTCTCTCCTGGCATGGCGTACTCGTAACCCACTTCTGAGTTTGGGGCGCCTGGAAGACGGGGTTACGTTGCCCCGATGATATGATGGGTGACGATGATGATAATGGTGCGCCAGGAGAATCCCTAATCCTAAGCTTAACCTAAGATGAATATGATGATTGCGATGGCCACATGATTTCGGGGACAGTTTGGGCCTTAATGTTTTCCTGACATTTGTCTTATAGGCGAGGAAAAACCCCGATAAAAACCTCACCCAGAAAAACTGTCCCTACCGGGGATCGAGCCCGGACCCACTGCGTGACAAAGCAGCACGCTACCCCGAGACCACAGCGATGGACAAATTTATCATATATTGACGTGCCTATTTAGACGTTTATATGTAAATTGCATCCGACGTTACCTTACATACTTGTATATTTAAGAGAATATTCTAATAAAAAATTATTCCAAAATTGAGAAAGGAGCCTTTCTTTCTAAATGTGGGAATAATATCACAAAACATAATTTATATAAAATAATATAATTTCTGCAAACATCCCATACATATAAATAGAGTATAAAATTAGTTTAAGAACAGGATGTCTCTTCCTGGTCATATCAAAAGGAGTGGAACTGTGTATTGCGTTTATTTTCTCTGTTGCTTTAAAGCTAGCAAGTAACATTGTATATAAAACGAATTTTGATGATACAACATAAAGAAATGCTAAGTTCTAAGTAAACATGTTCCTACTCTTATTTCTTCTCAAATGTCTGCATGACAGCATGGTTTCTCTTTAACACGCATTATTTATGTTTTAGAATGTATGGTTGTATTGGCTACTAGTGTGTTGTATAGCTCAGAAGTTATTTCTAAAATTTATGTTATAGTATTTAATATATATTACTCTTTCCTAAGATATTTCTTCCTTGTTTAAAGCATGTAAATTCATTTTTTTAAATTTAACAAATGATTAAATGCTCCCTCTGAAACTATGTTTATGTCGTACGTGTTCCTATAAACCTTCAAATTGTTATTTATCATTAATTCATAAAGATGTGAATAATATACCGGTACTTGGTTGATGAGCAAATATTTTAAGTAATAAACATAGGCAGTGACTTCCCTCTATAGGTGAAAGTATATTATGTATTTTAATTTTCAAGAAAACATAAGTAGCAAAGGTTTGGGTATTTAAGAAACCGATATTTTTTTGGAAATACTTCTAGGAAAGTTGTAAGTACATTTTTAAATTATATTGACATTAGTTAACGTGAACATTTGGCAAGGATGACTGAGAATAGAATACCAAAAGCAGCATACAGCTATTCACCACGAGGAAGAAGTAGTTTCGGAAGACCAAAGAAAAGATGGAAACAGCAGTAGTTTGGAGCCGGAACAGGCTAGTAAATAAGCTTAAATGGTGATGACGAAGACGAAGATTAGTTAACATAATTTTTGCGAGTTATACAATTAAATTACAGTATAAACACGTTAAACATTAACCGTTTTGATATGTGAGGGAAAGAAATCATATCGTACGTTGGAATAAAACTATAGGTATATTATAATAAAAGTGTTTATTTTGTGAGCCACAAATTTATAAACAGTGAATTTTAAAACAAACTAAATTGTTAAAAAATAAACAACATGATACACCACATAAAATATTTTGATAAAAATAGGCGAAAATGAATATGATATTCAAGACATAACAGTGTCTATATCTAGAAATATTCATGCTTGTGAAACAATATTTGTTAGTGAAAAATCCAATATTCGTAGTATTTGTTTTCAAATAATAGTAGGATGTTATAACCGAAAAATTAGGAACAAGATTTAAGAAGGGTTTGTGTATTAACGATCGGAAAATATTAAAAAAAACACTCCATAATATTAAAATAGTCACACAAATTGTACATATTTCATAACTGAACTTTTAGAATATAAACTAACAGAATAACAACAAAATATGGAAAGCAAATATTACAGGAATCTCAAATTAAAAAAATGTATAGCAAAACAAGATGATATATATATTTACAAATTTGTTTCAATATTCCAAGTCATTACACCATTGTCATGATTATTTAGATATTATATTCACAAAAATTATGAAGGGGATATATTTTATGTTTTTTCTAGAAAAAAAAGATAAAATTATTTAAAGAAAATAAACTCCCGATATCAACATATTCATAAAAACTTCAACTTGAATTTAATAGAAATTCTGATATCTATACGAAATGATATCGGTTGATTGACAATATTTCTTCCCAGAGATAAAACAGGACAAAGACTTCTGAAATAGAGCTGCACGTTGCTACAACTACTACAACATATATTCCGTGCCGTCCGTAGGATCTAATACAACAATCTATATTTAACTCTCATAATAGTTTCTTGGATCTTACAGATTATAGCCGAACTTGAATACCTAATTCTAATATTCTAACATTAAAGATCGCGAAACAAAAGGAGAATCTAGAATAAATAAAGTTTAAGTTCAATCTCAATTTACAGCAAGGCAAAGAGTCTATGCGCTGGGCCCGAAAAACATACACGTGTTTCATATCTGTAAAGTGCATAAACTAGTATAATAGAAATATACAAACCTTGAAATGAGTTCTAATCTTAATCATGAGCGAAGCTTTGGAGAATATTTTAATAAATTGTATAACTACAATATACTCAAATCGGTTGGGTTTTGTGACATAAAAGAATAATCAATAACGTAACTAAAAATTGTAAATATATTTTAAAGAAAACGGCCATAGTATAAATTAATAAACATAAGTCCTTTAAATGCAGCTTCTTCGATACACATGACAAAATGATAATATTACCTCACATACTATCTTAAAAAAAATCTTAAATATGTTAACATACACATCCATCAATAATTATTCATTTTAAAAAAATCCATTCTTTTACAGCTTGATGCATATACAACGAAACAAAATTAAACAACTTGAAGATAGTGGTCGCGGGACTCGGCTTGAATCCCTCGGCCGAAACGAAGACTCCAGACTTCGAAGAAGACTGACTATGATTAGGTTTTCGTGTCGAGGGATATTGCCTACCGCGCAGATAGACTATAGGGGAAGGGTACATTCAAGAAAGGGAGTAAAGTGAAGGAGGCCCCAGATATTCAGATAGACGAAACATATATATATATATATCAGGGCAACATACAGAAAATAAATCTTGCAAGGTTCAAAGCATTTAATAATTTATCATTTGAGGATTTCCATACATTGAATATGACAAGAACTTAGCCAAAATATGCTATATTCAATTCAACTGATCAAAATAAAATGCTACTCATAAATAAAACGAAAAATGTGCCAAGCTGTGCATAGAACTAACTAGAATGAGCGTCTTCCTACACTTCGTTTTCACAGTGTTATTCATCTGTGCAGGTCTAAATTATTGATTTGGGTAGCAATCACAAAATAGTTCACATACGTATGTTGGGTTAGTCTCTACACTACATAGTTTGTGGTGGTATCTATGCGTTTCTAGGTAATTTACAGAATGGCGTAGATCTTCGTTGGTTTCCATACATATTCCATTTACCATTGCTTCTGTAAAATAAAATTCGGCCAGATCTCTTGTTTTCTGTTTTCTCATATCCATTAGTTTTGCCCAGTTCTCTGTAAATGGTAGAATAAATTTAGTCCTCAGATCTTCTATTAGGAAGATCTCTCTGGCTAGTTCGTAGACAAGCCGTGTTCGGATGTGTTTGGATAGTCCTAGTGCAGGAACTGGGCCTCTATCATCGATAGGTCTTTTATTCCTAGTTCTTCCCCAGATTAATTCTATACCGTATAATGTAATGCTACTTATAGAAGATTTATGGTTCTCTCAATGTTATGATTGCCATCTCTTACATCCAAGAATATAAAAATATTTTAACTGCTGAAATTAACTCCCAAATTTTATTTGAATCCCACTTGTTCAAAAATGTGTTATATTCTTTTGTTATATTCAATTTTTTATTTGAGAAAGTTTGGTCACTAATAATAGCTATTTGAATCCTGTTGCTTGAGCATGTTAAATATGTTTAACTCTGCTGAATATGGCATGAGCATTAATTGTATGTGTGCATGTGCTTATTAAATTTTGTGAGTGCAGGAATGTTCAGCTTCTTTGTTTTATAACTAAGCATCGTGAAAATTTAAATGTAATTTTATTTTTAATTGAAGACCAAAGAGAAAGAATTATTTATATAATGTATTTAGATATATTTTATTATGACTGAAATACTTGAAGACTGTTGAACGATATTGATTCTGGTTGGCTAGTGGTTACCATATTGGCATCTAGTTCCAAGACCCACGGTTAAACCCGACCGGAATTGATTCATTTTTAAGGGAGTAAAAACATCTTGAGCCCATGACCTAGATTTACGGAATGTAAAATAAACTCAAGACTAAAATAAGAGGCTTCTGAACATTTTTTTTACCTCTCCTCCGGATTTGAATTGCAACACTAATTATCTTAACCGTAAAAGAGCGTCGTTAACTATTTTTACCAAAGTACCAGGCTGTCTTTATGACATTTGGCATTCTCTCCTGGCATGGCAGAATTGTAACCCACTTCTTAAGGTGGGGCGCCTGAAAGGCGCAGTTATGTTATCGCGATAATATGATGCGCGACGAATGATAATGAAGCGTCTGGAGAGCCCTTAGGTCTAAAATTAATCTAAATCCAGACCATAAGATCACTATCTTTAAAAAATACATGTGATCTGACCGGAAATCGAACCTGTAGTTAGGAGCTCTGACCATTAGCCGATGAGGCTGGTCGAAAATAAAATACTAACAAATAAACGAAAGCATGTATTTATTTATAGTGTCAAAGCAATGACTAGCCCCGAAATATAAGTTTAACAATAAAATATAGTTAATTATTGTTGCACATTTTCCCTTTTCAGTATGTGCTAATTTATTTCTAAATTTATTATCATTGACACTGTATTTTTTTATGTTGAAATTTTCAAGGTTCAGAAAGTACTTCAATTTATTCATTAAGGAAAGTGCTAACTCTAAGGTAGGAACTAGGAGACACCTCTTTATGAAGGTGCTGACTCATTCTCCGCAGCTACCTGTCTATGTTCTTTATTTCAATGGCACAATGAGAGCAGAATTTTTGATATTTCATATCCAAAAAGATTCGATAATTTAATTTTGAGATACGTTGAGTTTTATACGGCTCATGCTTAAGTCTGCACTGAATTACCAATCTATTATTATATCCATTACATTGCAGATTACAGAAGAAACCCATGCCAGTCGGTAAGTCGTGAGCATTCAATCTGAGACATTCTTAATATTAATTTTATCACTGAAGTGTCATCTCTCTCTGAACTCTATACTTGTAGAAAATAAAATTTCATTTTACTAACAACCAGATATCTGCAAAGTGTATTTTAATTAATTTTATTTAAAAAAAGTTATTATTCTTTGTCTTTGGTCTTAATTTATGCATCAGGAAATGAAACCTATAGCTTTTGAGATTTTTATAAACAAACATGTGTTCTCATGTTATATTTATTATATAGAACTTTTCTCATTAGAGAATTGCTACGAAGACAAAGTGATACAGACAATTAATTTTCGAAATTGATGAAATACATTTTGTAAATACATTTAAAAAGTTCAAATTGCAATTGAAGTATATTCTATAAAGAAAATATTTTGTAAAGTAGACATTTTCGCAAACAAATGCAGTTTCTATGCACTAATATAGCTATATTTATAGAGCCTTATTTGCATAGAAATAATCAAATCAAAGCTGGATTACTGAACTTTATATTTTTCTTGCTATATACCATAAAATGTTATATAAATGTGTACAGAAAGGTATAAACGTATTATTGCAAATAATTTGAATTTATAAAAATCAATATAATAATGTAGGTCTTCATTTTCCAGATTCAACAAATGTATTTTTCATAATTTTTGTGTATTTTCAGTAAATATTTCCACATTTTTGCATTGAATATATTTATAATTGTCAATAAGCTATTCGAATGATTCACAGACAAGATTTTTTTCACTCCAATTTAAAAGTGAAATTAATTGAATTACCTTTTTCATTATAAACAACGTTGTAAACTTTACAAAGAAGTAATAATTAATGATGAAAAGTATGTAATACGTGGAAATTTTACTGTAATATTTTAATTACATTTATTTGTAAGAATTGATTTGTAATTATTAAATGAATCACGCATTAAAATATTATAATCAACTAATATTGCCAAACATTTGACATTGGTATTTTAGATCATGTTAATTTGTGAACCATTTAAATTCTTAGGTGTTTTGAAACTAATTGAAAAATGACAATATGATTTTTTTTATTTGGGACCTTTTACATATACGATAGATATCTTACGAAAAATGATAATAATAATAATAAATAATAATAATAATAAAAATAATAATAATAATGTTTTATTTATTCTGGAAGCCTACATAAGTCCAACACAAATAGAAAAATTATACATATTTATAATTATATACAGTGTAATACATTACATTTTTATATTATAAGGAGCAGAGTTAAAATATGTTTACCTTCCTGCAATTTAAAGAAATATTTATTTATTGTTTGATTCCATTTTCATATATTTAACCCTTAAATTCATAATGTATCCTTTTGGATACACGAGTGGGTTTAATTAAATTAATATTTTAAATAAATCAGAAGAAAAGAAACAAATAGAGTAAACTTAAATGTGTATCTAATTATACAGTATACATAATAATAACAGTTTCACAATATCCCCCTTTCACTGTGGTCCGCCACATTCAAATAATTAACAGAAGAAATTTGTGTTTTGCCAATTTAAGGGTTAACAAATATAAGAGTCCACCGCCATTAAACTTGGAAGATTAGAAAGGATTGGCCATGCCTGTGTTAATATATCAGAATAAAATTATAAAAATATTTACAACTATAATATATGTGAAATTTTTATTTCCATTGGTGGCGTTTATTTTGCCATTCTCCGAGACAAAAAAAAAATATTAAACTTCATAACCTATATAGACAGCCAAAACAAAATACAAATAAGGCTTACAGTCACAAGCTAACTGCAGCATGCTTTTGAATAAATATTATTGAAAAATTCAAATAATTTAATAAATTTATAACGGAGAATGATCTAAATGTTAATTATTAACATCAAATATTTTAACATAGGCTTTTATCTAAAAATTAAATTGCAGTTCTAAATATTCAATTCGAACCCTGTTCTTATAAGTAATACGATAAGAGCGTGATTCATTTAGTAGATTATTGTATTTATAACTTGAATGCTTGGTAGTTAAATATCTCAGTTTTAATTAAATTTTAATATTTTGATGTATTAATCTAATAAAACAGGAAATCGCTTATTGCAGCTTGTTTCCAAAACCAACTCCAAATAGTTTCAGGATATTAATAAAGTTATTTTTCAGCTAGCATCTAATCTCTACAATAATATTAATTATGTTAAGATTTTTTATGTATGTGGCTAAATGTTTATCGAAATTATTTTTAAAAATCTTAAAATTAATTTAAAATGTTGACATATTTCATTGTATTTTAGTATATTTCAAATACTATTATAATTTGTTTAGTAACTGGTTAAAATATTGTAGAGAGATAGTTAAAAAATACTTGTACAAGTATCAGCAAAAAATATATAGACGTTTCATGTTATCAAAATTATGTTTTCTCTCATTATTAAGTAGGTAATTATAGTTCAAAAAATAATTCACATAATTTTTCATGAATATCGCATTATTAAGCATATATTTCCTGATAACTAAATCATTTGTACCAGAAAAGGATTATAAAAGCAACAAAAATGTTTAAAATTTAAAGATTGACATTTAAATCACTAATAATTTATTATAAATGCCAAAGAGAAAAAAATGATATACCGGTAGCTTACCTAAGGCTAGTAATAAAATATATTTAAAAATCCATTCACCCATAGTAATTCTGCCCAAATGCAGGTCCTTCACTGCAATCATAGCATTTTCATGCTATGCTTGTAGCTTTACTAGGGAATTGTCTTTGTGTTAGCTTCCCATTGCTTTCCACACCGGTCAAGAGTGATGATGATGATGTTGGCCATATGATTTCGGGGACCGTTTGGGCCTTAAAGTTTTCCTGACATTTGTCTGACAGGCGAGGAAAAACCCCCATAAAAACCTCACCCAGAAAAACTGCCCCGACCGGGTATCGAACCCGGGACCGCTGCGTGACAAGGCAGCACGCTACCTCGAGACCACTGCGGTGGACAATTAAAATTATGTTGACATAATACTATAGTGGTTTGGCATCGACATATTATTCTCTTATCGTTTGCATTAATTTGTTTTATTCAATTCCACCACGTTGTCATTTCGACATTCTCTCCTAGAATGGCGTTATTGTAACCCACTTCTGAGGTTGGGGCGCCTGGAAGGCAGAGTTACGCTGCGCTGATGATATGATAGGTGACAATGATGTTAATGATGGCCAGATGATGTTCAGGGACCGTTTGGACCTTACAGTATCCTGGCATTTGTCTTACAGGTGAGGAAAAACCCCGTAAAAAACATCATCCAGGGAACTTGTCCCGACGGGGATCGAACTCAGGCCCGCTGCCTGATAAGGCAGCACGCTACCTCGAGGCCACATCGGTGGACTTGCCATTAATTTTATAATTCACATTCTATTGTTTTATATTTCTTAAAACTGATTAAATAAAACAAATTATGACCAATAGACTTTTAGATCCAATATGCACGTACACAATCTTTGATAATATTTAGATTCAATATCTTGTACCAATAAAACTCCGAATTTGTTATTACTGGGATAGTATGTAAAAAAATAATTTTAGTATATCGTGCTTAAATCTTCTGACAAGAGAAGATTTTTTAAACAAACAGAAGAATATTCTGTGAATCTAGAATGTGATTAACTTAATTTTTTTTAATATTGACGTGTGCATCCAATTGTGGATATGTTGTTTTGGGTTTACTTTGGAAGACAATTTGAAAGGATCTTATAATATTTACTTGCTGCACACTAATGGATAAATGTGTATTCCTGACAAATTCTTAGCGTAGGAACACTTCTTTACATATTAAATATAGTTCGGTCAACCTAAATTCGATTCCTGAAATGTAACTATAGAATTTTCTAAAGGTCATGGAGATTGTT
The DNA here is from genome assembly GCA_030220185.1 of Diploptera punctata. NCBI lineage: Eukaryota > Metazoa > Arthropoda > Insecta > Blattodea > Blaberidae > Diploptera > Diploptera punctata. Next base: position 2,793,052 of record JASPKZ010009800.1, on the reverse strand, counting down.
TTCTTTTCATTTAGTGTCGGTTCATTTTCTTTTGCCCAGTCCACTAATTGGTTAAAGGCATTCTATAGGTCACTATCCGAAGATGAGGTTAATACCCTGTCATCTGCGTACATAAGCAGGTTTATGTTGTTAGGTTTTATTACCTTGATGATGTCCGCTTTAGATAAAATGACCAGCAAGGGACTGTTAAATTGTAGGATGAGATCAGAATCGTTGGTGAAACTCTGCAGTGAGTAAGAACAATATTCTTTGCACGTTGTGCTCATTTCATATTTTATCTAACTGTACAATTTTTCCACCATTTTTATATTTTATTTATTTATTTATTTATTTATTTATGAGTTTGGGTAATATTTCTTTATTTTACGCCGAGTTCATTGGTGGAATTAAAAACTCGTTAACTGACAGTAATAATGTGTCAATTGAAACTTATTTTTAGGTACAATAGGTTAGCTTTGAATTGAACATCACAAAGTTAGTTGGCTCAAGCCGTACCATTTCGGACTCGTATTCGGATAGATTTGGGTTCAAACTCCGATGCCCGACAAACTCAAGTTTTTCCTAGATTTTTTTCAGTTCGTTAAAGCAAATGGTGTATTCCAATTTCAATACCAATATTAATTTAATCACATTCACCATTTCATATTATCATTTGAAAAATATCATAGATTTTGAAGTATTTATAAATAGAAATAAAAATTGTGCAATGCAGACTTTCAGGCCGGTAATCATCATATTAAAAGATTCCGGGCTGTGTGTCCGTGGTCTATAACTGGTCTCTCTTCCAGACGTTTCTCCCTCAACTACCACTGAAGATGCCTTCCGCAGTCGAGGGAGAAACATCTGGAAGAGAGACCGGTTATAGACCACGGCCACATAGCGCGGAATCTTTTCATCATCATCATCATCATCATCATCATCATCATCATCATCCGATATCATGGCAGCTGCGGCCGTCTTTCGGAAACCAAACGCCATTCCTCTCTGTACATCCATTGATCTTTCTCCAATCTTCTGATATTCATAGCTGCTTGTAGGCCTACCCCTTCTACCCAAGTTTTCTTCGGTCTTCCTCTCGTCCTCCTTTCCATTGGGAATATTTTAATATTAAAAATAAAAATGTCATAAATCATCAGTATTTCTTAAAAATCATAAATATTTATTGAGACTTTATACAACAGTTATTTTTCAATTAGGCCCCTATTTACTTATAAATTATTAAATTAGGCTATGTTGTATTTTTGTAAACTTACATTATATAAAATAATAGTATTAAAGCTGTGTAACTGGCAGATAAACTTTTCTGATCATAAGCAAAATATAAATACCACTTATTATTATACTAATACTTAAAATACGTAAATTCTATAATTGTTTTATATTGAATGAGTAATTTAAAATAAGTGTCACTTCAGCTGCAATAACGATACCCTGTAATATATTTAAATTATGTGTTTTGATCTACCTTGCATTGCACTGTATGTTTGATGTATAGAATGTCAGTATTCTTCTTCCGTCTACACAACCTCCGTCGAGAAGAGGAGAACAAAAAGAGGAAGAAAACAAACAGTGGGAGCAGCAGCAGCACGGGGGGCGGGATGCAACAGAGACGTATCAGCGTGGGGCGGCATCGCTACCACAGTACTCGACACCTTGGGACCAGCCGTCTCTTCGAGAGGACGCCACTTACACCTTCAGACAGCTTGGATGAAATTGCTCTACAAATACCAAGGTGCCAAACCCGACACTTGCCTGTTCACTTGTAATGCTCTGTGTTTTAGTAGTCTATATTTTGTTTCCACCACATTAAGAAGGAAGGCTAGTCTTTAATTTTTTTATTAGGAATATTCCCCAATACAGCGTTTCTCCTTCAACCCAAAGTGATTTGTATCCAGAGGTTTCTGTCTAAAGCATCTTCTTCCCTCAAATCTCCAGCTTTCTTACTTCTCCTCACTTCATCTATCCAACATTCTCCAGGTCTGCCTCTTCCACTTCTTCCATTAGCTTTCCAATTAAGGATCTTCTCTGGTATTCTCTCTTCTTCCATTCTTATCAGGTCTCCATACCATTTCAAATGTTTTTCTTATATTTTTTGTATTTTTTTTTCAAAATGCATAATTTCCGTTATTGTGCTGTTTCTGACCTTATCTCTTCTTGAAATTAATTATTTAAATACATGTGCTATTATTTATTTAACTGAATTGAATATTTCATCCTAAAAAATCGTTATAAATGGAAAAATACATTTTATTCTCCTTACCATTTAACATATGTTAAATTATGTGTCATATTAAAAATGTATTATCTTGTCATATTATTTAATTAATATTTTTAAAAATCATTACATATCACCACTGAGGTCACTGTATAAAATAAATGATAAAATATACTTAGGTTATAACTTTAATAGTGGCAACTATTTGTTTATTACTAGTATACAAGTGACAGACCTGTGAAACTTCTACAATCCTTCAATGTAATACCCAGCATTGTGTACAACTCGTTACCACCGATGTGGAAGTCTTAGAGTCCTTGTAGCAGGTCTTGTTCTGTTGATGTTTCTGTCTGACCACCTTAATGCCAACAGAATCTCGGAAACCGTCTGCAATCTAATGTCAACGAAGTGGTTCTTTCATCTTACGGACCAAATCATAATCACAGGGGCTTAAGTTCATTGACGGAAAAGTACTTCCCACTCCCATCGATGGTACAGATCAGCTACAGGACGTGCCTTGTGCGTCCGAGTAGTTCTGCATGGTAATACCGTCTCCCTATATGCTTCCACAAGACCTTCATGGCATTGTCGTGCCATATGGCCATGGCACAGTGACTTTTCAAGCAAGTTAGCTATTCCTGCTTTGTAAAATGGCGAAACACAACAGCTTAGAGCGTCAACTCAGAGGAGACTAACTTTCTCTCTCCAAAGCACATATGCTTTGAGATGTACGGACGATTCCATTTACTGTAAGATAGGTCAGACAGAAGTTACAACAATTAACTCCGTGTGGTCTCGCTTCTACAGCAGTGTCGCTTCTATTTTTGTTACAGCCCACGTACTTGTTAACGCAGTCTACTTCAAATACAACTTTTTTAAAAATATTTCTGACCCTTACGAATTTTAATCCATCTTCAGCGTTTACTTGATTATTATTTCGTATTGTGATAATACTGTGGAAGAGTTTGTGGTGAATTAAATTTATTTGAAATAAATTTAAAATAATTTGTAGAAGCAAAGATTTCAGGTACATTTTTATAATTTATTTTAAACATTTTGTTGTAATAACATTTTTCGGAAGATGCGATATATCCAAATTTTCAAAAAAAAATTGCTCGAATAATGTATTCTAAAGTAAATAGTGAACTATAATAGAATTATCATAATATTTCATGTGAATAATACTAGAATACAAGACTATCTTTGTTAGGTTTACCGTAACAGGTCACATAGCCTTGTTGATGATGTATACTAGAATGAAGCTACTAGTTGCTCGTCTCTTACAAATTTAATTATTTTCAGTTTTTGTTATTTGATGTACAATTAGAAAATGTAAACCTATACGTGTTCTAAATAACCAATTTAATTGCAAATATCGAACGGTTTCTATAATCGTCAAAGTTATTTTGTAATAATTTATTTGTCCACAGCAAAATAGCATAAGTAATAGTCATGTTCACTTTTTCCCATTTATATTTCGTTCATAAACACCTGTTTTTTTTTAATTTGATTACAAAGTTCTTTTTTTATTTTTGTTTACACTATTCTTCCTTTTTTGCTCTACCTTTATTAACCTTTTTATCTTATTCACACATACAAACACAAGACAGGACACACACCCAGATCCAAGGTGGAGATTTAAAACCCTATACCCCGCCGGGAATTGAACCCGGGTCGCCGGAGTGGAAGGTAGGGACTCTACCGAACACGCCATTGTGACGGACTGTTCTAAATATATATATATATATATTTTTCCCTATTTTCGTGTACACTGTTTTCCTCCTTGTTTTACCTTTCTATTATTCTCGCATATAGACATAAAGACAAGACACACACCCACACCCAAGGTGAAGATTAAAAATCCCCTACCCCGCCGGGAATCGAACCCGGGTCGCCGGAGTGGAAGGTAGAGACTCTACTTACTACGCCACGGCGACGGACAAGTTAAATGGCTAATGTATCTTGTAAATAGTCTAATCTTATTTAACTTGTCCATACTTATTTCATACAGTATATAACATTTTTCGCCCTACATAATTACGAGATCTGTATATTTTAAAGCGTTGGGTATTTAGTAATTAAATATCAGCTAATGGATGAATTCTTAATAGATTACACTGGAGAACATGATTTTTGTCTCATGAGTACCAATAGTTGTACTTAATGCAGTTTACTATAGTGTTTTCAAATATGTATTTGGAATTTCTCCATCACCCACAGTTTTTTTATTTTAATTTCAATTAATGATTTTTTTAATTGTGCTTAACAAACATTAAAGGGATTACGTCAAAATCAAGTGGTGTACCCTGACTTGCAATCTGCAATGGGACCAGTTCCACACTGCGAAGAATTGCCCATACCAAAGCCTCCAGAACACGTGATATTAGATGAAAAGAGCTCAGATTCTGATGGAAGTAAGGAAGAAGAAGAAGAAACAGATTTTGGTAGTACATCTTTTGAACAAAGCTGTTCATATGAGCCTCATTTATTGACTCAAGAATATCTTAACGATCTCATACGAGATTTGAAGTTATCCAAAAACCAGTCTGAAATGCTTGGTTCCCGGCTAAATGGATGGAATATCTCGGACACCTTGCGGGATAGAGAAAAACCGATATCATATTTGAATTCAGGAGAAAAATACTATCAGAATCACATAGTTTTCTTTCTCAGTCAAAAAAAAAAAAAATTTTGTTCTTACTGTTATGTGCATGTATACAGTGTGTTTCAGAAATATGGCTATACGTTTGATCGCATTTTGTGACGAAAATATTAGTATTAAAGGAAATATGATGTTATCGTTGGAAACGGAATCCTTCAAATTACAACAATAGAACAAAACAAAACAACAAATCTAAGCAAGCCACGTTATTGCTGCAAACTGTTCGCCGTTTACATCCAAGCATAATTGGCAGCACTTTGGTAAGTAATTCATTGCGTTATGACACATGTTTAGAGGAATAGCTCTAATTTCTTCCTCAATCACTAATTTCAGCATGTCGACGTCTTGAGATTTCATCAGAAAAGTGCAATTTTCTGTACCAATGTTCGTCGTTTGCCGATTCCCTTACAACAAATTCACAAAATTCCATCCACCTGTTAGGGTCGTCTTCATTAATTTCATGGACACGAATCGGTTTGAAGGGGTGGTACTTCTCACGCTTCATAACATGAAACACACTCGATTGACTGATATGAAGCTAACGTGCAGCTTGTCGGGTTGATTTTTGTGGGCTAGCGTCGAACGACTCCACAATTCGCTTCGTTGTTTCTGCATCCATGCTAATGCGAGGCCTTCCAGGAGGTTTGATTTTCTGCATCCTTCCCGTTTCCAGCAGTCGTTTTGTCCACTTCCCCACAGTCGACGGCTGCAAGCTACGTTAAACTCACGCCTTTCCTGTCTTGTGGCCTCACGATCATTAGCATACATGTTTGCCCGTGCATCAATTGTAATTTGCTGTTGCATATTCAACGCCATTGTGACTAATGACGTAAGTTCTATACTGTTTTGTTTTATTCCGTTGTTGTAATGTGAATAATTGCCTTTCCAACGGTAATTTCACATTTCCTGTAATGGTAATATTTTCATCACACAGCGCGATCAAACATATAGCCATATTTATTATTCACCCAGTAGATAAACCTATAGACTTTAAATAATATACAATATTTGTTGATACGAATATTATTAATTTGGACAAAAATCATGGGCCTACGAGTAATAATGCAATTATCGATTTTTTTTCTGACTTTCATCCACATTCCTATTTGATTCTTACTTCAAAATTCCAAGATCAGAAACCAATTTTTAGTACAATTTTATGTGAATTGCATTGAATAATAGCTCCATTGCTTTATCTTCTTGTCTTGTAAGCCCATCTTTCCCTTAACAGAGATTTATGCGCCCTCCCCCTACAGGGAAGAATTTGAACCATACTAATTTAGTTACACTTGTTTTCGTATAGATGTCATTTGAATGGTCCGTGGTCAGCGTTCCGCCTCATACTGACATCTAGGAAACCAAGGTAGTAGTACTAGGACGGGAAAATTCAGTAAATTTTGCTTAGAGGCTTTTCATTCAGGCTTAAGGATCTTTTACGAGCCTGAAAATCTTCTGACTCGGGACCCACGGCTTAAAGTCCCTCTCGGAGGACTTGTCCTTGGACATTTCCATCCTAAAGAATTCAGTATCGGCCGCGGTGGTCTAGTGGTTATGCAACTCCTAGCCTCTGGTCCCTCTTTCCTGAATGTGCGAGTTGAAAGTAAAACATATGTAAGGACACATATGATTTATGTTCAACTCATAATAATTTAAATTATTAATGTTTTTAAAGGCTCGTAAGCGTGAATGGAATTATCCTCAATCGTAGTGCCTATGTCTAGATTAGAACTTGTTTGCTCGCAGTTATGAGAAAAGTGTTCAGGAAACACGTGTAAGAGATATTTCTAATTTAATTCAGGTTTAATTACGTTCACCACGCAACGTGACAATTTACTAATTTCCCATAATGCACTAGGATTACAATCAACACAAAGCGCTTAGCGCTTAAGTAATACCATATTACTTAATGTAGCGTGTGATAAATCTATAGAGATTTAAACTTAGTTTAGAAAGTACTGATTTAAAGACTCAGTATACTGTATGGAATGATAAATACGATTTATAACGGATTCTATCACTAACATAGTGAATGATGGATTAATTATAACCAAGCTAGTCGCATCAACATAAACCTTATTTGGTGTATGGAAACCAGTTCTGTATCAGATTTAAATTTTAGTTCTACAAAATATTGTACTATTAAATAAACTTAAAAAAATGATAATGTTTACAGCTGAAGTTGACAAATACTAAATTGAAATGTTTTATTGTAAATCAAACAAATATTCTTCAAATTTTTGCACTATAAAATGCAATATTGTTACTTTCATTTTACGTAAATTACTACATTTTAAGAATTTTAAAATTATTCTGGGTACTACTCATTTAATTTTGTATATATATTTAAAGAAAATACATATTTCGACGTGCTCTTTAGGGTGATCATTAAGTATCCTAAAATGTCTAAGGACCTACAGGTATATAACTTAATATTACAAAACTTACCACCTTTTCAATTCAGGGTAAATTCAGTTTGTTTTATCCAATATGAAATTCTGTAATGAAAAGTTACGAACAGTTAACAACAGCAACGACAATAACAATAGTAATAGTAATATTAGTACATTATTTCACCTGGATTAATTTACTAAAGTTTAAATACACGGACATTAAAAGTTGCTAATTATTTGATTACATAAAACGTTCCTCATTAGAGGATTGACACAAGGACAAAGTGATACGGACAGTTAATTTTCGAAATTGACGAAATACATTTTAAAATTTCAAATTTTAATTAAAGTATATTCCATAAAGTAGAAATTTTGTAAAGACAGTTTCTTAAAATTGAAATTAAGTATTAAACTAATAATGGCGGCTGTGTGGAGCTTATGGGCAGACACCTGTGGGCTTAAAGTTCGCGTAGGTTCATGGCGGAGCCAGATAAAGTTTTTTTCTTTGGGTTTCTCTTATTTTCATCATCATCATCACTCCAAGGATTAGGTAATTCCGTTCCGACTTCATAATGCATCAGCCCAACGTTTTCCAAGTCTTCCAACATCATGTCTTCCTCTTTCTTGATAATTTATTGCTAGCAATTGATATATCTCCTTACTCATTCCATTCATGTGATCAATGCATTCCCGTATATAAATGTTGACGATATCCATTAAAATCTGCAATTTTAAATGTTCTCTTATATCTTCGCTTCTAATTCTATCAAGGTTTATACATCCTGTATTAACTTTCTATTTTTTCGTTGGAGTCCAAGTTTCACATCCATATAATAGTGTGGGAATTTCCATAACATTATACATTTTTATTTAATTAATGAATATGGATTTTCATCAATTAAACACCAACTTGATTGATTATTTTTATTTTTGTTTACTTTTTAATTTCATTCTTCAATGATTTTTGTATTGTTCCACAAACCGTCTGAAATTTATCTATTTTGGAATCAGTATCTCTTTCCATATTGTCGCTGATATCGCAGCCCAAATAGTTGAAACTAGATACCTGTTCTATACATTGGTTTCTTAAAATAATTTTGGATCTCACTGGATCTTTTTCCTCTAAAAACCATAATTTGGTTTTTCTTACTGATATCTTTATAACATATAAAGTGCATATTTTATTTAAATTATACAAAGATTTCTTCTCTTATTTTCCCTGGCAAAATCTTAATTCCACCAATCATCCATACTCAAGTTCACCATTTCGTTTCATCTACCCCTGTGATGGTACGACACACCTGGTACAGCTGGCATCTTCGTATATCACAAACCTTCATTAATGTAGCTTCATATAATTCCATCCCTCTACCTGACAATAATACAAAGCTTTAATTTATTAATCTAATATTATACCGCGTGTAAATAAATGTGTTACTCAAACTTATAGGGATGCTAGATGAGACAAAATAAAATATTTTTATTAAATTGACTATTTAACTCGTGCCCCAAATGACCAATCACGTTTCAATGAATATTGTTCTTCAATCAATGACGGTCGTGTTTCACCTCCCTCTTTATCAGCTCCTGGTTTTGTGATAAAGAAAGCTCCTCCTTTTTAATATTATGACCAGCTCAGAGCATTATTTTTCTCCAATAAATACAATGAATATAGCAAATAATAAACATATTATTTAACTTTACTGAGTTGTTTACTAAACAAATTAATGAATAACCTATAATGTCGGTTATAATATACAGTTTGATGTGCTTCATTATTTCTCCACTAGGGTGCATTCTTAAAATATTGGGATCCTATTTGGCAATAAATAATATGATCAAGTTGCAGTGAATGAACATAACCTCACATTTCCGACTTGTTTTTGAACACCGCCGTTTACATTAAATATATAAATATTTTAAAATACCGGTAACTATATTTAACTAATTATTTTGAGTAAACAGCTTCATTTTATTCGGTAAATAGCCCTAACAAATACCACTCTTGATTTCTAAATCCTCTAGATAAATTCACGAGTCACGAATTTATCGATGATTAAGAAATTACCCGTGACATTATTTATGATAAAAATTAATAATTTAATGATAAATTCATATAGTTGGTTCATCACGGTAAATGATAAATACTATAATTGTAATATCACTAATGACACTCAAGCTACAAAACCATTTCCATTTGCAGTCATTTAAATTTTTAAAACAGTATCTATCCTCCTACTTCAATAGAAACTTCGATACTATGAATAGTTGGACAAAGCGCCTCCATTTGTGATATCAATCCAGGCAGTGCATGTAACCTGTCATACATTAAGTCAGTTTAAAACTATTTTAATGCTGATTAAATGGCGTAACTCCCATTTTGATGTATCTTAATTTGGAGAATAAAAACGTGATTTAAATTATTTTTGTGAGATTCGGGCAATAGATCTAATTTTATTACGGTTGATCGAATTTTGACGTTTAATTTTTTTTTACATCTGTCGGGAGTATTTAAAAACTTGTATATTTAGGTTTTAAGCGGCCCCTACACGATCAATATTTACGTCAATATATTGCACAATATTTGATATTGTCTGTAGATCACATTGAAAAATTGCGCAATGTATTGAGTCAATAAAAAAGGGTTTGATTTTTATTGTGCAATCCAGTAAATATTGCGCGTCTCTTGGCAATATTGCTCAATACTAGTTCAGTTCTGTGTAAACAGTGTTGGAATAAACATGTTGACTGCACAAGTGTCACCCACGAACTAATTTATTGAGCAATAATATTGCACCGTGTGGGTTGGCCAAGTAATACTATTGTACAAAATATTGTGGAATATATGTAAATATTGATCGTGTAGGAACCACTTTAAGTTAATTATTTATACCATATTTTTACAAGATAGTTCATCTAATAGTACAAGACAGACAGCATGCTAAAAAGGACACCAATCTATTCTATACTAATTCTGCCCGAGGGCAGGTGTTTCACTGCAATCATAGAATTTTGATGTTAGGCTTTTGCAGCTTTACTAAGGAATTATAGATGTGGTAGCTTCCCGTTGCTTTCCACACCGACGAAGGATGGTACGGGTGATGATGATTGCCAGATGATTTACGGAGACTATTGGGTCCTAAGCTTCCTGATATTTGCCTTACAGGTGAGGAAAAACCCCGACAAAATCTCACCCAGGAGCCTGTCCCGACCGGGAATCGAACCCGGGCCTGCTGCATGACAAGGCAGCGCACTACCTCGATGCCACAGAGGTGGACAAGGACACCAATAACTTTGTTAAATGACTGATTAATTAAATGAATGCAAGGGTTATTTTCGTTACACACACATATATATATATATATATATATATACACATATACATGTACAGGATGTTTCATAAAGGATGGCGCAAACTTAAATGGTTGAAAGTACAAGATAATAGAAGCAACAATGTCCCAATAAACATGGGTCAGAAAACGAGCCGTTTGCGAGATTATTACGAATGTATGGTTACAAGCCGCTACTGACTTCATTGTAAACATCGCCCTAGTTAGTACAAATTAATTTGAATTTAGACTTTACTATTAATTTTTCATCCCATTTAGTTAACATTTCACAATTCACTTCACTTATGGGTTAACTGTTAAAGGAGATGTTAAACTGTCTTCTTTGCATGTGGATGCAATACAGAGCTCGTCTCTGCAATGAATGTCGAATTCTTTCGAAAACCCCTGGACCATTTCTGAATTTTTGACAAGCATGTACAACTCTCTGCTCCAGTTCTTCAATTGTGTTAACGGGTGTGCTGTACACTTCGCTTTTGAAATGACCCCAGATATAAAAATCCAAAGGATTTAGATCAGGTGATCTTGGAGGCCAAGGTACATATGCGCCTTGATCTATCCATCTTTGGCCGTATCTGCGCGTTAGATGCCGTCTCATAGCAGCAGCAAAATGGGCCGGAGCTCAATCATGCATGTACCACAAACTCTGACGTTGCTGAAGGGAAACATCGTCAAGCAATCCTGGAAAATGACGCCGTAGAAACCTAAGGTACCTCCATCCATTAAGAAGGTTTGGTGGAAGAATGTGTGGCCCAATGAGATAATCACCTAGTACGATGTTACAAACAATGACGTCAGTGACGGCTTGTAACCATACATTCGTAATTATCTCGCAAACGGATCGTTTGCGGACCCATATTTATTGGGACATTGTTGCTTCTATTATCGTGTACATTCAAACATTTAAGTTTGCGTCAACCTTTATGAAACAACACCTGTATATATATATATATATATATATATATGGGGTGAGTAAACTCCCTTACATATTTTGAGGATTTATGGAGGAAACCAAGGCAATTAAAGTTAACATAGGAATCCGTATCCGGAAACATACTGTTTTTACGAAAATATCATTAAAAGACATATTGATCTCTCCGACTCTGCTGCCTGTGAACCACCTACAAGAAGGGCTCGATGTGACGACCACAGACTTCAATACAGATGCGGTACCTCCGTACAAAGTTCTCACCAATATCTGGTTCTCCAACATCCGTTGCAACCATACCTCGTACTTATAGGTCTTCCTCGGATTCTGCAGGGGTCTCTTAAATTAAAGATTTTCGTGTGACTCCTCAAGTAGAAGTTAACGATGTGAAGTCGGGAGAACTTGCAGGCCAAGGATTCGGGCCTGCCATTGCACCGGGCTTCACTGTATAATAACTTCACGTCTTCGTATTCTGCAAACGTATATGCCATGGATAACAGCAACACAGTACCAATGAAGTGCTGTGTTCTGTCGTGAAGGATTACTATTGTACTGTGCGGGTACAAACGTCTCTGGGCGGGTCACAAACTCAACTCAATAGAATATAAACAAACTTGCAGTGGACATGGAACATGAGGATAACTGAGAATGACTTATGGACTATCTTAGTGAGTGGCGCCAAAAATGGGTGTATTGTGATTTTGTGTGTAGCGGAAAATAGGTACTTTTCCGGACACGAGTTCCTATGCTAAACTTAATTCTCTGGGTCCTTACTACAAGTCGTCAAAAACTCTGTAAGGGGAATGTAGACTCACCCTGGGTGTATATATATATGTAGTATTTTCAGGAGTACTTTCCCTTAGGATGTCAAGTTAATCTAGCATCTAGTGGAACAACCAGAGCATCTTCATCAGACAATCTGTGTTGGTTCCAATGACTTATTTTGGCTTCCTTTATTTCTGAGCACGTTTCGAGATCAGTGTCATTTTCTTCTCGTTATTCCTTTAGAAGTTATCTGCACCATTTTTCCAATTTTGATGGTACCTATAAGAGAAATTCGGTTATATAACGATTACATATATACATAGATACATATAGTAGACTCAGTATTTTAGATTACAGACTCTTTGCTTTGCGGTTAGGTAGGTTTATTTTAGACGGATAAGTATTTAGTATATGAAGCGGCGTTGTCACGTTTTATTCACTGGCACTAACATACTACATTATAATAATCCTAAAAAAGACAAAAGTTGCAACGCTGTTAAGATAATTATATACACGTGGAGTTGACATGGAAAGGTCATTGAAAAATGCGAAGCCATTTTTGGGAGATAACTGTTTTCAATTTTTGGTGATGGAGCGGCGTCTTAGAAGCCTCAAACAGGAACTCCTCGGCTCTGCCTGGGAGTAACGATGTAGTTTGTAAATCTGAGAGAAAGTGATGCTGCCTAGAAACTAAAATACTGAGTTCACTAGATCAATGGACAAGTAAAATAAGCTAGTATTTGAAGTTGTGTACTAGGATATGTATAATTGCATTCTTCTTACAACCGTATTTGATGAAGAAGAAAGCTGCATAAAGTCCACTGATGTTAGAGTTGAGAGTGACAACAATGGAATTGGTATCACAGAATGTCTTCTGTTCATTGATGCCGGTATATATTATTTTTGCCCGATAGTGCCTTTTGTCGTACTTACAGCAATGAGACCATGATTCGAACTTTCTACATTTCGGGATTGCCAACCTAAATAACTATTCTGTAATAAAATAACTATACTGTAATATTACATGTTACAAACCACATGTAGGAAGTAGAACCACCAACCATTATGTATACCATCTTAGAAGAATATTACACATGGAACCTTTAGAGAACAAAATTTCTGATTATAAGTCAAGATGGATGCAACGTGTTCATCGAAAGGAAGATCACAGGATATCCAAACAAATGTTAAGATATCAACATGCAGGAAGAAGACCAGGACGTCCACTCAAAATACTTCTGGATGGTGTTTCTCTTGAGGCCGAAACAGGTCAACAAATGGCCTAAATTCGTGAATGTACTATGATTATGAACTTTATGTATACTAGGTACAATGTATATGTAACAAAATATCCAAAAGGTGGTATTAATATATATTATGCGAAACAAATCACTGCATTTTAAATGAACTGAACTTTATTTGAAACAACGTAAAACAATATTTACGTATTGTCGCCATTTTATAACGAAATTGGTTTCACGGCCTCCTGTAATTTCAACTAATAAACATTACCCTCACTGTTAACGTTAGTCAGTTGTTTATATTAAACGCATACTCTGTATTTCCAACAAAGATATTATTTTACTATTATTTATTATTTTGAAAACACCATCGCGCAAAAAATAATGTACAACGCACATTTGTGAAGTGTTTTACAGAATCTCGGAAATTAAAAACCTCGCTTCTGTAAAAACCACTTCCCAACCTCGTATCGTAATATACTAACACCAGTACTAGTAATATAAAAAATAACAATACCGCAAAAATGGTATGGGTGTGTTCTAATGATATCCATTGCACTTTCTGCGCTATGTGTTCCCCGCGGATAGATGACGTTAATGTGGTCCATTTTCAATTTATGCAACATTTCGTTAGACCTCTTAGATGATTGATGTATTCTTGTATGGTGTAGGCCTGTAGTGAAGCGAATAGGATGAGTGTACAAATTTATGTGTTTGTGTGAAGTATATTGTATGAGGGATGACGGTCAAGAGAAGGGAGAGGATGAAATCCGGGACGGTGGTAACTAAAATATAAATTTATTTATCCAATTAAACAACTTAAATGCAACAAATATCCATAAAATTATGTATTAATTGAAATAGTCATTTCGAAAAGGGATCATCTCCAATTTTTCTGAAATTCAGTTCTTTCATTATTCCATGTTTATATACCTACTTCTAGCGCTTCCGTGTGAGATTGGATCAACTTCACTATTCCTTTACTACTTTCTGACTTTATTCAGTAGCAATTTCAGATTCAATGCTTTGTCCTGAACAAGTTGAATCAGTTTTTTTTCCTCTCCTGTAAAATTTGATCAGCTGTACAAGTTCCCTTTTCGAAATTACTGATTCAATTGTATTTAGCCCAGAAATTTAATTAACTTGATCTCATTTTACTCGTAAATATTGTCGAATATTTATTTGTATTTGTGCTGGTTGAGTGGAAGAGAGGGCCTTATGGCCTTAACTCTGCCAGAATTAATAAAGTATTATTATTATTATTATTATTATTATTATTATTAAATATTGAAGCGTGGGCCCGTGGGTTTTGTTGCCTATACATGCTTATGTATAAAGAAAGATCTATGATCCAAACAAATAAGTAACATCACCTAGTCAAATAATATTACCTTGGCTACAATAACGGTAAGGCTAACATTAAACTTAAATGACGATGGAGCAAGGTAGAGAAATAGTATTTGTAAATACATTAAGTATGCTGTAATAATTTACGTAAAGTAAGAAGGAGATGAGATTGGAAACTATGCTAATGTGCGACAGGATTCCCTACATAACTCAATACAAATCAATACGAACAAGTTTTAAATAAAAATAACTATAATTAAGTAAACACAACGGGAAAAGCTGCACTTAAACTTACTTGATATATTTTTAAAATCCTGTAGAACAACATTGCCCATGCACCCGAGTTTATAGAGCCAGCGAGGCTCAACTGCACTTCTAATAGCGCTTGATTTTTCAGTTATGTTGTCGTAAACAGCTGTATTTGGTAACATTATTCAATATTTTAAACTTTTTCAAACACTTTTTGTAACATTATTAGACAATTTTGATTTATTTAAATATGCAAATCACAATATTATGACACTGTTAGACAATATTCTGATGCTAACTTCCATTTTCTCCACAGAGTATATTACCTAGTCTGATTTTTCTATCGCTGTTTTGGATCAGCGTTAGGGAGTGGTAAGTAAGTGTACTTACATGTTTAATAAACGTTTGGTAATTTTAATATTAATAATATATTTTTTAACATAGATTTGGGGATTTACTGCCAATATTGTTCATTTAAATTCCATAGCGACAGAGTAATCGAGGATGATAATCGATATGTGATTCAATTGTGGGTTATCGCTGGCTCTACAAACTCTGGCGCATGCGCACTGTTGTTCTATAAGACTTTGAAAATATTTCACGCTAGTTTAAGTGCAGTTTTTCCGCCAGCGATAACCCACCATCAAACCATATATCGATTATCATCCTTGCCACATATCGACTTATCGATATCGTACTAAAGTTCATGCAGCTTATCCTAGATGGCAGCAAGTCGTTATGAAATTTAAATGACCAATCTTTGCAATCAATCCCCAATTCTATGTTAAAGAAATATATTAATGATATTAAAATTACCAAATGTTTATTAAAAATGGGTGTACACTTACGTATCACTCCCTAACGCCGTTCCAAACCAGTGATAGAAAAAATCAGACTAACTAATATACTCTGTGGAGAAAATAGCAGTTAGGATCACAATATTGTCTAACAGTGCCATAATATTGTGATTTGCGTATTTAAATAAATACTTCAAAATTGTCTAATAATGTTATAAAAATTGTTTAAAAATGTTTAAAATATAAAAAAAATAGTAAATACAGAAGAAGGGCTGTAGTTTACTACACTAAACTGAAAAATGAAGAGTAAGTAGAAGTGCAGTTCAGTCTAAATATACCATAGTAATTTACGTAACGTACGAAGGAGATGAGATTGGAAACTAAGCTAATGTCTGACAGGATTCCTACATAACTCAATACAAAAAAGTTTTAAATAAAAATAAATAATAGTTTAAGAAACTAAAACACGCTTTATTAGAAAACAGAACTAAAAAATCAAAAATAATTTTTAATTCCAACACGCTTGGGATACAATTAAAGTGGCCAACAAAAAAATCATCAACACATTTAGAATACAACTATAGTTATCTACAAAAAAATAATTTTACCATCAAAAGCGTGCGGTGGTCTACACTGCTCAAACAAATTAGGGGATATTGTAGAATAACCTATTAAGACTATGTTTTAGGAACAGTATTAGATGCAATCACATTCTATTACTCCAAAAGAATGTAAACAAGAGTTTGAAGTCATTACGTAACCTCTGTACCACACCAGATGTCAAAGAGATCCTGATTAGGAATATGGCAAACAAACAAAGCAGCATTAACAAAGGTGAAAATGTTTCTTTAGTATGGTGTATGGTCTCCTCGAACGGCCAGCACTGCCTCACACCTGTGTGGCATCGATGAAATGAGGTTAGCAATGAGTTCTTGGGGGATACGTGGCCACTCTTCCATAAGAGCAATGTGCAGCTCTGGAACAGTTGTGGGAGGTGCAGGTCTGCCTGCAATGCGCCTGCCTAATGCATCCCACATACGCTCAATCGGATTTAAGTCCGGGGAGGAAGCTGGCCATTGCATACGCTCGATACCCTCCACTTCCAGCATGTCGTCCACCAAAAAAAGAAAAGAATCACCTATGGCACCAGCATCAGGCACGACAAAAGATCGGTTAATCTCATCTCTATACCTTGCCAGTCAAAGTACCACCTTGGATGACATAGAGGTCCGTATGTCCACCACTACTGACTCCTGCCCACACCATCAATCCACCGCCACCATATGGGGATCTTTCACGTACAAAAGCTGGATTGTTTCGTGTCCCTTTTTCCCTCCAGATGAATACACGCCGACTATCACATTCCACGTTGAATCGCGACTCACCAAAAAAAAGAACTGATCTCCATTCGGCATGCCTCCACCCACGATGTTCCTCCGCCCAGTTTCTGCGATCTCTACGGTTTGTGGAGTTAACCTGGTACACACCATGGGCCTACGGGCATAGAGACCACTTCCATGCAGTCGATTAGGGACAGTTTGAGTTGACACCCTGCGTCCTGTTGCTGTTTGAAGTGTATTTCGCAGTTGAGTTGCATTCTGCTGTCTATTCCGACGGGCTGTTAACATGAGGTAACGGTCATCCCTTGCTGTTGTTGCCCGTGGTCGACTTGTCCGGCTCCTATGTGAACAGTATCTGTTCTTTGAAAACGATTCTAAAGTCTCGAAATCACGCTTTGAGACACCCAAATGGCTTGTGCCACCTCTTGTTGTGTCTGTCCAGCTTCCATCCTTCCTATGACCCTCCAAGCCATTGGTTCAGGTAAATCACGTTGTCGAGGCATTACTGTCCCTAAGGCAAGTCATTCACTAACTGAAAACTGGACTGGATTTAAAAACAGCAACAAAACATTCACCTCCACACCACCCTTTCACATCAACAGTACAGACACTGCCCTCTGGTGTGGTACCGAGGTTTACGTAACAACTTCAAACTCTTGTTTACATTATCCTGGAGTAATAGAAAGTGATTGCATGTAATACTATTCCAAAAAACTCTTAATAGGTAATTCTACAATATCCCCTAATTTTTTTGAGCAGTGTATATCAATTAATATATTTGATAATAAACACATATTGGTAAAAGTAAAGTCTCTAAGAAGAAAATGTAAAAACCATAAAACGCACCCCAAGCTTTTGATGGTGAAATTATTTTTTTATAGATAACTATAGTTTTATTCTAAATGTGTTGGAGATGAGTTTTTGTTGACCACTTTAATTTTTCGCATGCGTGTTGGAAATTAAAAATTATTTTTCATTTTTTCGGTTTTCTAATAAAGCGTGTTGTTTTAGTTTTTTAAACTATTATTTATTTTTTAGTTTTAATATTTTACAGAATAAGATAAAAATGAAAATATCTTTAAATTCTATACTATTGTAGTATGAGCTAAAGTAATACTCTTCTAAAAAATCCTCCGGGCCGGATTTGAACCAGCAACCTATGGATTACTGATATTATGTACCACTACAGTACCGCTCTACCAACTGAGCTCTTAAAACGATTGACTAAAAAGTTGGTAAGTCCGCAACCTATTATCATCATCATCATCATAGTACATTCACGAATTTAGGCCATTTGTTGACCTGTTTCGGCCTCAAGAGAAACACCATCCAAAAGTCTTTTAAGTGGACGTCCTAGTCTTCTTCTTCCTGTCCATGGGTCGTCATATTTCAATTCCTTCTGGATTTTTTCATGTTGAGACTTGAAAGTAGTTTTGAAGTTCCTTAGGACAGGTTACAGGCCCGACGCTAAGTAGTCCAGTGGTAGGGCTGCTACCTTTTAGTCTCTGGACAGATATTAGGATACCGCATTTACTCAGTACCCGATGGAACGGTTATACCGCCGTGACCCGGTCCTCAGAGCCTCGTTTGTGAAAACGGGTTGTACCACGAGAAGGTGAGGATGAGAATTGGGTAGGAGAGGTTATACACACGTCACTACCCCCTTACAACCCGCAACCTATTATACCGGTTTTTATTTATTTTTTTATTTTCTGATGATTCTGGCAAGGGTTTTAGAAACCATTTATGAAATTATTGTATTGTCACTCGTCCTTTACAGGTATACAGTGTTTCATGTCGATCCAATGATTTTAAGTGGGTAAAAATCGTGTTGAAAGATTCCGTTACATAATTACACAGACGCTTTTTTTTTTATTTTCTGGTGATACTGGCCAGAATTTTAGAAGACAATTATAAAATTATTGTATTGTCATTGGTCAAGTATACAAAGTTTGAAGTCGATCCAATGATTTTACGTGGGTGAAAATCACGTTGAAAGATTCCGTTGCATAGATAGATACAGGTCAAGCTAATATAAAGCGTGTAATAACTATAATTAAGTAAACACAATGATATAAATTGTATAACATTAATTTTAGTCGTGAGATACAGAAAACTAACACAACAATTAACACAATCCAAAACATTACAAATAAATGAAAATAGAAAATGTACACTCACTTATAAAACAGCGATATTAACATACGGTAACACGTTCTTCAATCCACGACTGCTATAGAGAAAAATGTACAGAGAGCCCACCTGGCTCCCTGACCGCAAACAAAACAATGAAACGGCCTGTTCCGATACTTCTCCGTTGCTTATATCTGTAGTAATGTTATAAGCCCCTGTAAACATAGCTCGGGTACATATAGCAAAAGCTTTCCCAGTGACGTAAGCGGAGACATGAGAATGACGTAGGTGATTCCAAGGAAATCGGAAAACGGGATGGAGCTACTCGGGGGACTGAGATAGATTTTCAGGATGCACGTTTCAATATGAAAATAAAAAGTGGAACTATTTCCTGTCCTGACCACTATAATATATCTGAAATTAACAACATGGAAGTCATGATCCACTATAATGTACAGCATCGATATCATGACCACATTACTAGCTATGGTTACAACAGTTCAGTCGATAAAAGCGCATCTCTATCGGTAATAACTAGTCTCAACAAAGTTCTGTCGATAATTGTGATCATTGCACCTATGTATTTGAATTCATCCACTTCCTCAAAGTGTCCCTCATTTGTCATTAGCTGTCCATTTCTATTATATAATGTATATCTACGTGTGACCATATATTCAGTTTTATTAATATTTACTTCCAGTCCTAATTTCTTAGTGTTACTCAATAGCGTGTGCGTGTTATCCCCTAGTATCTCCCCGATATCAGCCAATAGTACTAGATCATCAGCATAAACTAACAGCTTATTGATACCATTGAGTTCTAGGCCTTCCTCATCCTCTAAAGATTTAATGGCACGCTCTAGTACAAAATTAAACAGTAGAGGAGATAGTATATCTCCTTGCTTCAACCCATTCTGGATTTCAAAAGTGTCCGAAAAGTGTTTGCCTACACACACCCTACTCTTTGTGCTATTTAGACACATTCGTATAATTCTAACTAACTTTTTAGGAATTCCGAACTCTATGAGGATACTATATAACTTCTCTCTCTTAATTGAATCGTATGCATTTTTCAAGTCTACGTATAGTTGATGTACAGTACCATTATATTCCCATTTCTTTTCTAATGTCTATCTTATATTAAAATCTGATCTATTGAAGACTTGTTTCTTCTAGACCTAGCTACACTTTAGGTAACTGAATTATCCTGCCGAAAACTTGAACGCCAAGGACGTGACAGGGCCATAGGGATCCCAACCTTCCCCTCGGTTACTGGTCTCACACCCACTTCTGTTAATCACCGTGGTGGACGATCTTCTAGTCAGTGTAGAGGTGATATGTGATTGGCCATGGATGTTTAATTAACAATATTTAATTTGGTTTCACACTGCTAGGACGGTTGCACCAATAGAGAATAGACTGCTTAGTTAGACAGAATTAGTGCAACACTTGAATTTGATACCACAACATTTCAAAAATTTAAACTGAAAATGTCTTTAAATTTGCGTCCATTGTGAGAGGCAATTCAGAAAAACTTATAATAACAAAATCGGAGGTAATGTTTGGTGTTGCAACTACTTACTTATCATCTATATCCAGAATTTAATAACCCCCCCCCCTTCCGACGGTCTGATTTAGCTGATGAAAGAACTCAATCTTACGTTTCTTTCTTAAATGTTAATACTTTCGTTCTGAAAAAGGGTGACCGGTAGAGCGATTATATAAATGTCGGTTTTAGAATCGATTTTAAAATTTTCGCTTCAGGATAACTCTCACTCAAAATGGTCCGATTTTCCCGGTTAGAGAATTCCAAGTATTGTTATGTCCCCAGTTTTCTTCCAAAAAAAAGAACATTGTGAGGTCTAGGGTGTTGTGTGTATATATATATATATATATTAGTGTGAGGATTAGTTACAGGCGAGTAGCCCATATCCATTTTAAACGTTCATACTATTACAGATATTTCAAATTTCCATATCTAGTCTTTAACATTTAAACTTAACCATACTAATATGCAGACTATTTATTTTCATTTTTTTTTTGGCAACTTTAGATGACTATTTTTGACATGTATTTTCCCAGCATTTGTTCTTTAATTCTGATATACCTTTTCTTCTTTTTGCTTGTTGTTTACGAAGGTTAATTTTGTCCTCTGTTGATTTAGTATTAAGCCATTTTACAAAAATATCTCTTTTTATTTTTACTTCTTTGTCAATTTCTTCACTCCAGCAATAGTTTGTATTATTAGTAGTATATTTCTCTTCCCCAATAGCTTCTTTAACTGCTTCATGCAGTTTATCTTTAATGTATTGATATTGCTTTTCTGTAGATTCAAATGTAGTTTCTATTAATTTTTTATTTAGTATTTGCTTAAATAAATATGATGTACTGTCATTTTCCAAACTTAATAAATTATATTTATAACCACTTATTATATTATTACCTAAATTATCTTTTTCTTCGTTTGGATTGGGATCATTTTTACCTTGAATGCTTAAATATGGAAATATGATTTTAGAATTGACTAAAAAGTGATCTCCGAATGCTGTACCTCTATATGCTCTTACATCATTTACTCTTAATTTAGTTTCCTGTTTAATTATAATGTACGGACACATTAGAAGGATGGAAGAAGGAAGAGTACCTAAGATAATCATGGATTGGGAACCACAGGGAAGAAAAAAAGGGTAGACCAAATATTACGTGGATTCAGGGAATCAATGAAACTAAGAGGGAATGGGAAATAGAAGAAGATATATGGATGAACAGAAAAGAATGGAAAAATGTGTTGAATCAAATGTGTAGTTAACTGTGAACATGGGTGCCGGAAAAATGTATATTCATTGTAAAAGCCGGAATAATAAAAAATAGATGACTATTTAACTCATGTCCCAAATGGGAATCAATGATCAATCACGTACAATGATTTTTTATTTACAACCAATCACAGTCATGTTTCACCTTGCTCTTTATCGATTTCTCTCTATCAGCTCCAGCTTTAGTGATAAAGAAAGCTCCTCCTTTTTAATGTATTGAACAGGTCAAAGCATTATTTTTCTCCAACAAATACATTGAATATAGCAAATAATGAAAAGATTCCTTAAATTTACTGAGTTGTTTACTGGAAAAATAAATGAATAACCCATAATGTTGATTATGATATATAGTTTGATGTGTTTCATTATTTCTCCACTTGGGTGCACTCTTACAATATTGGGATCTTGTTTGGCAATAAATAATATGATTAAGGTGCAGTGAATGAACATAACCTCACATTTCTGATTTGTTTTCAAACATCGCCGTTTACATTAATTATATAAATATTTTAAAATAACTATAGTAAAAAAATTATTTGTGAGTAAACAACTTAAATTTATTCGTTAAATAGTCCTAACAAATGCCACTCTTGATTTCCAAATTCTCTAGATAAATTGGAAATCACTCGTGGCATTACCTACGACATTTTTAAAAAAATCTAAACAGTCTCTTATATGACCTGCATATGTATCTTATATAGTCTGTGCTCTTTATTATAAAACGAACTTATTGTATATAAATAAACATAGCACTTAGTGACATTAACTGTCTCTGTTTTGAAGCGAAATTATTGGTTCTTTCCCTTAAGTACATCTCCGAATTTTAAATATATATAGGCCTTCTGGCTGCAATAACTGAAATGCACACTGTTGTGATGCTAGATCTCAACGACAAACGCCAGTGATAAGAGATATCCAGCAATTGATAATAGTTTACACATAGCCCCGTCCTATCTGCCATTAATTAGATACAGTAAAGAAGTGGAGTAATTCAATGGAGGGCATTTTACAAATAAAGGCAAGTTCTTTGAAAATGCTAGGAATAATTAACTTATATATCAAAGAATTTTTGTGAAATATATAGAATAAATTATATGAATACTATGCAAATGAGTTATAGAAACTAATAGTTAGTAATTAATGACATAAGAAGTATATTAATTAGAGAAGTATATGGTGTTGCCTTGTTTGTACACTGAATAATTCACATCAGTCGGGACTCCATAATACTTAAGTCATAGTAACAACTGATAACGTTTTTAAATACATTTTTAGAACATAGGTTCATCACTTTCACTGTCAGAAATTTGACCTTGTGAATGTGTTGATTAATTTTTTTAAATATGAACTATCTGTACTCTGCCACACGTTGCTGTCGCTAAGTAAGGTTAAATGGAAAGATTCTTATTAATTGCCGTAAATTATGTAGTATAGTGTATTGCTTTAAGTCCAATAGATAGAGCTGTTTTTCATTTTTCAAGTAAGCATATTTTTACATGTAACAGGTAAGACACACACATATGTATTTGTAAGCACGCGTGTATTCGAATGCAACGTTGTGACAGAATTTCAAAGAGACCTGTAAAGAACTTTCGTATATTTCAGATTTTGAACAAACGAACATTTACACTTTTACTCTTAAGTTGTTCTTCCGAGCTGAAATTGCTTTTACGTCCAATAGATGTAGCTTTTTCTTCATTTTTCAAGATGTTCTTACCACTCACATATATAAATACACGAGAATACGAATTCAAGTTTCTGTCAAAATTTCAAAACGTCCAGTCTCCAACTGTTATAGACTACAGATCTTAAACAAACGAACATTTACACTTTTACTCTTAAGTTGGTCTTCCGAGCTGAAATTGCTTTTACGTCCAATAGATGGAGCTGTTTTCCCCTTTTTAAAATATTTCTACCTCCCACAGGTATGACATATATATATATATATATATATATATATATATATCATAGGTTATGTGATAAATAAGTACAATTGGAGTTTGAGCCCAAAGAAACGAAATCGGTCCCAGTGCAGGTTGGTGTAATATTGATGATTATAGAGTGTGATTGATGAGTGTGGGTTTTGTGACTAATTTTGTAAATAATTCTTAATTTGGTTGGGGTGATTTTCGTCACCCATCCTCTCGCTGGCCAGGCTCGGTGTCACTTTTCACCAAGGCTTCAGATCCTCGACTTGCGGGTGGAGTCGCTGGGATTAGGGGTGGCCTGTAGTCGGTGATCAAATCTTGGTGGGAATGAGAAAAAATTGGTATATTATCCATACTCACGGACCGCGAGGAAAATAAATGACTTAGAGAGAGAGAGAGAGAGAGAGAGAGAGAGATAGAGAGAGAGAGAGAGAGAGAGAGAGGGAGAGAGAGAGAGAGAGAGAGAGAGCTGCCCTGCAAGCTGTGCGTGCAAGTGATGGACAGTTCTTCGGCCCACTTACAGAAGTGGACCCCGGGTTAATAAACAATGTCCATCTCTCCCGGTCATCACTATCTTGTGTGCGTTATATAAATGTGGCGGACCGCAATGAGAACTAAATCCATCATAACTGTTATAATGTGTCGTTTTTAAAGGTGTAGTAGTTGAATATCGTTACTCCCTTATAGCCTATGATCATCCCGGAAATCCACTCAACATTTTGCAAAACTCCTATCAAAATCGGATCAACGGTATGGCCGCGCATATAATACGAACGAACGAACAAACAAACAAACATTGATTTTTATACATTATATATATATATATATATATATATATATTAGTAATAAATTAATATAATTTCAATTCATTTAAATTAATTAAATTTTACAATTAAAATGTTCAACCCTCGGGGTATCAACTAGTTACCAAAACTTGAAAACTTCAATCTCATCCGGCAAAAGAGTAAAAAATTACGAACGCTACCGTTAAACCAACTCTCTCAGTGTCTGTACAAATTAAAAACCTCTACGCAGTAGTTGATGTTTAAAACAACATATGTCAATCTGTACGCAGTTTATGCTGGGCTGGCAATGTTCTAGATTCCTGAAGTAAAGATGGCAGAGCCTTCACTACTAGTGATACGAGAAATGTTGTTGCTAGTTTTTAACTAACAAACAAAACGAATTTGCTAATATTGTGTTCTTAAAGTCTATATGTATTTTATATTAATGGAATTAATGAAACACTTGAATTTGATACCACAATAATTTCTACCAGTAAATATTCTTAGAATAGGCCGACAATTAGAATCTCGTCAGAATTTTATGAATCAACTGTAAATTTTATTTCGCCCCAAAATCAATATGTAACAAAGAATACAATTTTTGAAAAAGATATTAGGTTCTTGCCTTAAAATTGTCATCCATTTCCCAAATATACGTTTACACTATTAGAGTCAGTATGTATTTACGTATACTATATCCGTGAGCTAAATTTTGGGTAAACGAATTATCCTGCCAAAAATCTGAACTTCAATTGCGCAACAGAATCAGGGGGATCCTACTCGTTATCTCAGTTACTTCTGCTAATCACCGAGGTGGACGATCTTCTCGTCAGGATGTGATCGGCCATGGATTTTTTATTAAAAGTGTTTAATTCATTTTAAAATGTACAGAGACTTCACACTACTAGGACGATTGTATCAATAGAGAATAGACTGCTTAGTTAGACAGAATTAGTAAAACACTTGAATTTGATACCACAAAATTGTACAATCTTTACGTGAATATGTCTTTAAATTTGCGCCCATTGTGGGAGTCAAATCAGAAAACTCATTACAACATCAGGGGATATATACAAAATTTAATTACACCACTCGAAAGATAAGGGCTCGAACAATTCGTTATGTTGAGTGTGGACTGTGACAGTAGCACGTTGCGGAGGTGGAAGCATCGACATATAGAGGTCGTTTCACAGCGTCACATAATTTTAGTTCGGCATCAATTTTTATTCGGAGAAGTTACGAGGTTTTTTGAGTCTCAAACATCAGCCCTCGTCAATATCTATCGATTGCGTATTTAAAACGTTAGTGTAAAATTTTTATAGTGAATATGTATATATATATATATGATATGAAAATAAAAATGAATGCTTGAGTCGGGATTTGAACTCGAGTCTCTAAAGTCTGTACCTTTAGCGCTCTAACCAACTGAGCTACCCAAGAATTCCAAGACAAACATACAATTTTCTTATACATGTAGTATTCTCAATTCACACAAGAGGTAGCGGAAAGATCTTCCGACTGCCATCTAGCGGCTAACATAACAGTTAAGCAAATTATTAAAGAGAATATTTACTTTATAGCAGTAACGCTTGTATATATAGATATTATAAATATATATATTTTTATATTATATTTATAATATCTATATATATATATATATATATATATATATATATATATATATATATGTATATATTGGCGGTTAAAGTAAAAAATTAAAATAAATAATGCAATGTAAAAACATTAAATTTAATAATGTGTTTAATTAAACTTCATTGCTTTTATTATCATTTTCTTTATAGTTATACCGTTTTCAATTTTTCGTCAAAAAGCGAAATCAAAATATAGAGATTGTATACGGTAGGAATGGACTTACTTTATTCTATTTTAAATGATTATTTTATCCATGTGTTGTTAGTATTAGCTAATATTAGACCACATTTCCATTGTTTTTGTTGAATATATGTTTTAAATATTTTTTGAAATTCTAATGGTGTGTACTTTTTTGTATAATTTGACTATTCGCTGTTTGAGTGGAATAGAAGGCCTTATGGTCTTAGGTCTGCCAGCTAAAATAAAAAATTATAATTATTATCTCGTAGAAAGGTTAATAAATAATAGATAAATATAAATAATCATGCTGATTTGAAAAATAAACAGGAAACAAAAATGGTTCTGACAGTGAAGCAGCCATCTTTTCTTTTGTTACTGAAATGGCGACAAATGGAAATTGGCTTGGAACTTATGAATCATCAACTGACAAACAATGATCATTATGCTATAGTCATATATTTTGTATGAGACAATTGTTTTTTATCATTTCCATTACCGATGTCACTGCTATTTCCAGTAAAATGTAATTTACTAATTTTGATTTCCGTCTTCTGACATATCTAAATCACTTGTAGCATCATCAGCATCTTACAGGTCTACAATTTAGCCACTGGAAAGATAAACATTCAAAATAGAACTAGCCATGGTACTGGATCCGTCACTATTTTTATTCCTCAAGAGACTTCACTTTATTTTAATTTCTTAGCATTCATTTTATAACCATGTGATTAGGACATAAAATAAATTAGTACCTTTTTAAAATAGCGTTATGGTTAGAGAAAAGACGGGAGAGAGAAAGCAGTTTTAAAATTATTGCCTGCAACGCGTGCCCTTTGCGGTACGTCAAACCACCATAGAGAAGGTTTATTGCTGACGCTTAACGTGTACTTCAAATCGGCCTGAGAGATTAAAGAATATATTATGTAAACAGTCGTAAGGAATTAGGCATTCTGTGCGCTTGATGATTGATTTCTATTCGTCCCACTACGGGAAGAAAGATGCTTCTCAGGATAATTTTGTTACGTTTATTTCCCAACAGACGTCAGTAATGATGTATCCCATTAAGAAATATATATATATATATATATATATATATATATATATATATATATATATATATATATATAGATGTATACTTGAATGTATGTATATTGAAGTGTAACTCAGGAACACGGGAAAAAGTTAAGAAAACTTGGAATAAGTATGACTTACCATATGGAATATATACAACTTTCGTTGTGAGGAAACAGAAAGTTCGGCTGCTAGAGCTAATGAAGCCATGAGAATGACAAGTAGACAAACACCACAATTTATTAAAATCAGTGTGCGGGACATTTTGTAACTGGGATGCATCCTGCATATATTGGTGTGAGAATGGTATTAAAATACATCATACATAAAGCGTTGGACGATATAAAAATGGAATAGTTTATTCATCCCAGTGTATAAGCACTAGTATGATCCTAATTAAAAAAAAACTTGGTGTGGATAATGTAAATAATGAGTGAAAATGCTGACGTATATATTAGTGTTATGTATTTTTTTTAAATCAATTGGTTAGGTAATT
Source organism: Diploptera punctata (assembly GCA_030220185.1). NCBI lineage: Eukaryota > Metazoa > Arthropoda > Insecta > Blattodea > Blaberidae > Diploptera > Diploptera punctata. The sequence goes on along the minus strand of JASPKZ010009800.1, from coordinate 2,764,710 downwards.
TTGACAATAAATCGACATAATCATCGGATGCCTATTGTAACACAATGTAAGTTAAATAATTTATATAAGTGGTTTTTCAGTTCATATATTAGTAGTTATGCGCTGGATAAAATTCACATGTTTGAATGCGTGTGAGAACTGGACACGTCCATAGTCATTTTCTGTTAATAACTCACTTAACGCTAACTTATACATACTCGTATAGTATAAAATGTTAAACTATTAAGCTACCATATCTGTGAAAGTTTACTAAATGGAGAAATAAAATTATTCAAATATGTTTTTCTTCATTTTCTGAAATGTAATGTATTGGTCTTTATACACTTATCATTCTCATGTCTATATTTTTTAAATTTTTAATGTTTAGAAATTTCTAGTTTACGGAATATGTATATTTTCTGATAATTATATCTTACAGTATATACCAAGTTCCGTTCTGAGAAAATGAAAACAGTGACCGCAAGAGCGGTGAAAACATTCCAACTAAATTTTCAGCTTTCCGAGTATGTTAACCCTCCACTCCCGACTGTGGGATTTTTCAGATTAAAGAACACAATTTTACCATTCCTAATTAAATGTTAATACCTAGTTTCATTCTGAAAAAGAGTGGCCCCTAGAGCGATTATACAAATGTCGGTTTTAGAATCGATTTATAAATGTTCGCTTCATTTGAACTCTCACAAAAAGTGGTCCGATTTTGCTGGATAAAGAAGTCCATATTGATTGTTATATCCCCATTTATCTTTCGAAAAAAAAACGAACATTGTAACGTCTAGTGCGTTATATATATAATATTTAAATTAATTATTTTAGTATATGAGTTTAACCTCTCGCTTTTGTAGTGCTTTTTCATGCGACATGCCGCCCGCCCATCGCTGAGGCACGAATTATCGGGAGAAATATTTTAAAATGTGGATCATACAATTGTTTTTTAGACCACACAATGACATGGGGGGGCTCCCCGAATAAGTAAACAGCTCAATGTTAGTTCCTTCTCCGAAACAACTCAAAAGTAACACGAAACACTCCAGTCAATCACACATTCATACTAAACATGGCCAATGTGATGACCAAATAAGGTTCAAGAATCGTTTTAGCCTTAAAGTTTTCTGTTATTTGTTAACAGGTGATGAGAAATCCTTAAATAAAACTCGAAACTTGTCCTGACCGGGGATCGTACCTGGACTCTGCATATGAGAGCCAGGCTATACGCAGACCACAGCTCTGGATTAAATTATTTTAAATTAATAAACCTATGAATTAATTAAATCAGTAATTAAATTAATTATTTTAATTAATTACACAAAATCATTACACTAATAATACGTTAATATTATTATATGAGGGATGATGATAAAGAGAAGGGCAAAGTGATGAAACCAAGGGCCGCATAGTAGCTTATTCCTGTCGTAAAATACCATGGGGCCGCCAATCTCAACGTCTCCATCCAACGGACCAATCGCTATCAACAGTAAACACATACCAATTCACCGTATTGTGTAGAGAAGAATTTGGAATTTAATGCAGGAATCTTCTTTGTAAAACTATACTTCACTAACCCCCTTGGCCCTGAGATTCAAAATTATTAATTCATATTTAAACCTTAAATTAGCGAAAACATATTTTCTCGTGCCAGTTATTGAAATTTTCGGACCACAATGAAACCAAAGTTATTATTGTACATTATTTTGTAATTTGACACAAATTCAAGTAATTTGTACTCATTTGTTTTTCTGTTGTTTTAAAAACAATACTACACTAAATCAATTTATCTTTTAGGATGCATTGCCAATTCAAGGATTAATAATAACAAAATTAATACAACTTATAATTAATTTTAATTAAGTATCTTTTACAATTAAAATTTTCAACCCTGCGTGCTATCAATTATTAGGTAGCATGCACACTACCTCCTGATACAGTAAAATAGTGAAAAATACAAACAGCACAGTAAAACCAATTCTGTATTTCTACATTTTGAAAACCTCCACGCAGTATTTTATACCCAATCAAATATGTCAATCTGAACGCAATATATTATATAGAATATACATTGCCAATTTAACGGATAATAATAATAATAATAATAATAATAATAATAAATTAATATAATTTATTATTAATTTTAGTTATATTTATTTAACATTTAAAATTTTCAACTCTGCTTAGTATCAACTAGTTAGGAAGCGTGCATACTACCACCTGATCCAGTAAGACAGAAATACAAACCCCACACTTAAAACAATTCTGTATATCTACATTTTAAAAACCTCCACACAGTATTTAATAAACCGATAAAAGATGTCAATCTCAACGCATTTTACACTGGGCCGGCAGTAAGTTACAGTTCTGAAGTAAAGATGGCAGAGTCTTCGCTACTAGTGATACCAGAATCCTTATTGTTAGTTTACTATAAATAAAACATAAATAATTTACTAATATTGTAATTTGAACGTCTATATCTCTATAATGTTAACAGAGATAATCAAACACTTAATTTGATGCCACAATAATTTATACGAGTAAATCTTTTAAGAATGGTCCCACTATTGAAATCTCGTTTGAATTTTATAAATCACCTATACCCTGATTTCGCGGCTACATGTGTAGAACGGTGGATATACACGATTTTTGAAAACGATTTTAGGTTTGTACCTTAAAATCGTCATATGCTTTTTAAATGATGTACTGCTACCAGATTCTGTTGTATTGTTTCACAATATACAAGTGAATTTGATGTTGTGTACTGAATTGCGCTGCAGAACATCTGAATTCCACTAGTGCGACAGGGCCAGAGGGATTTTAACCATCCTCTCGGTTACCGACCTGAAATCAATTTCTGCTAATCGACGAGGTGGTCTATATTCCAGTCATATATGATCAGCTATGGATATTTAATTAGCGCTATTTAACTCGTTTTAAAATATATATACAGACTTCACACAGCCAGGACGGTTGGGTCAATAGAGAATAGACTGCTTAGTTAGAAGTAGTGAAACACTTGAATTTGATACCACAACATGGCACAATTTTAACGTCTATATGTCTTTAACTTTGCGTCCATTCTGGAAGACAATGATAACATAATCGGGGAATACAGTTTGGTGTTGGAACTATATATTTTCTATCTGTATCCAAAAATTAATTACACCTCAGACTTCCGACGGTCAGATATAGCAGATTAACTAACTCAATCTTACTTTTCTTTCTTAAATGTTAATTCTTTCGTTCTGAAAAAGGGTGGCCGCTAGAGCGATTATATAAATGTCGGTTTTAGAATCTATTATAAAAATTTCGCTTCTGGAAAACTCTCACTCAAAGTGGTCCGACTTTGCTGGTTAAATAATTCCAATTATTGTTATGTCGCCAGATTCTTCCAAAAAACACCAACATTGTGACGTCTGGGGCGTTGTATATATATATATATATATATATATATATATATATTAAGGTGAGGTCGATTTATTGGCAAATGGCCCATTTACACTTCCACATTAAACGTTCGTACTATTGCCACATATTTCAAATTTCCATCTCTAGTCTTTAACATTTAAACTTAACCATACTAATATGCAGACTATTTATTTTAACTTTTTGTAAAATTAGAACTTTCTCTTATATGACTTGAAATATGCCTGTTTTTATTATAGAAAAAATATAGCACATAGAAATATTAATTGTCACTCTTATGAAGGGAAAACATTAGCTTTTTCTCTAAAGTACATGTCCGGAATTTAAAAATGTATGTAGGCTTTCTGACTGCAATAACCGAAATTGTAAAGTTGTGTTTTGCTAGGTCTCAACTTCAAACGGCAATGATACAAGAAACCCACGAATGTATTTCTTCATAAGCCCGTCTTATCTGCTTTGGAATTAGATATAGTAAACAAGTGACATTATTAGATCTATGACAATTTTATAAATGAAGGCACTTTCTTTAAAAATGTTACGATTAATTAATGGATATATCAAAATACTTTATTGAAATATACAGATTTAATTTTCGAATATTATCTCGAACTGAGTTGTGGTAATTAATTGTTTGTAATTAATAAGATAAAAAGTACAGTAATTATTAGAGTAGAAAACGGAGTTGGTTAGTTTATTTACTGAATAATTTATGTAGTTCAGTCAAGGCTTCATAAGACTTAATTCATGGTAATAACTGATAATATTTTCAATACATTAATAGAAAATAAGTTAATCAAATTCTTTCACAGACATTTGAGCTTGTGAATGCGCTGATGAAAAAATATTCGTATTTTTTTAATTACACATAGCAACAATATAAGGAAGATGATCCACACTGTTTTTCTTCCTTGGCTTCTTTTACGAAACGCATGTACTATGTATTGTTTTTGATTTTGTACTTTTTGGCGTTTACACAGATCGAATTCATAAAATTCGTTATTTTGACAAAATGTGACTTTGAAGTTAATGTTTTCTCATACCAACTGCATCTTTCTAATTTTCAATCACTAGAACCTATTAGTCCTAATAGTCTATTTTCTATTTTACCATCTGCTTTGTGAACACAAATTGGTCCTTATTCATTACAGGCACAACAGGATTTTTTTCTAGTTGTTCATATATCTGTCCCGAGATGTGCCAAGTGGTTAAGGCAAGAAGTTTTAGCGCTGAGCTACGGGACTTGCACTGGTTCGTGTCTCCAGGGGGGAAGAAATTTTCTCATGGAATTTCGGCCAGTATGGAACCGGTGTCCACCCAGCATCGTGAGGCATTTAGGTAGCTACAATAAGTAGCGGCTCCAGGGGACACGATATCCTGACCACATACTACCCATACACTGGCTAGATGACGCTCGGACGTCTTCATTCGTGTACATTCCCGGCACCGCATCACTTTATCAGGTGGTGTTTTATGGGAACCACTGGACTGCTCCTGAGAAGCCCTCTTCAACCGTATATATCTCTATATTTTGATTTGGTTTTTTGACGTGTATAGGCCCCCCGATTAAAATCGGAACTATAAAGAAACTATAATAGTAGCATGGGATCTTACAATAATATAGTGATGATGGATGACAAAGCAATTTTAATTAAACAGCATTGAATCAAATGTTTACATTAGCATTACTTATTTTTATTTTTTATTTTGACGATATATATATATATATATATATATAATAACAATTGCACACTAATGTTTTAAATACGTAATCGATATATCGATAGATCTTTAAGATTGAAATTCAAACGAACGTTGTAACTTTTCCGAATCAAAATTTGTGCTAAACGAAAATTATTTGACGCAGCGAAACAACCTCAATATGGCGGCGCTTACACCTCCGTCGCGCGCGATGCGTCTCAGTCCAGACTCAACGTAACGAATTCTTTGAGCCTTTGTCTATAGAGTGATGTAATTTAATTTTCGATATAGATAATAAATATGTAGTTGTAACACTGAACTGTATTCCCCTATTTTATCATCAGTTTTCTGAATTGTCTTCCACAATGGACGCAGATTTAAAGATGTATTCACGCAAATATTGTGAAATTTTATTCCATCAAATTCGAGTGCTTCAGTAATTCTAACTAAGCAATCTATTCAATATTGATGCAACCGCCCTAGCAGTGTGAAGTTTTGTATAAATTTTGAAACGATTTAACATTGTTAATTAAAATCCATGGCTGATCAAATATCACCCCTGTACTGATTGGAAGATCGTCCGGCTCGGTGATTTGCCGACGTGAACAAAAGGCCGGTAACCAAGAGGATGGTCAGAAACCCTCTGGGCCGTCCCGCCATATTGGGCAAGATAATTCAATTACCCAAAGTCTAACTCGCTAGTATATAGGGATGCAAACGATACATCGATGCCTTTAATACATCGATATTTCTTTCATAAACATCGATATTAAAACCCCTAACATCGATGATACATCGCTGTTTATGAATGAAATTTATGAACGATATCTTGTCATTCCTATGCCTAGCGCAATCTATTGTATTATTTTTCACTGTTCGATCGCTTCCTCAGTCACAAGCTATATACGGGATACCTCACAAACATTTTCACCAACATTTGAAAGCACAGTTTTATTAAAAGCAGAAATTTGAAAAGGGTAAAGTCATAAATTATATAAAATACTTAACCACTGTGCAAGCAGCAGTTTTACTAACTGAATCTTTTCACGAATCTGAAAGGGATGAAAATAATGAATCCGAACGTGACACAAACAATTAACGCATAACAACATTTAAAAAATGAGATGTTTGATTGAGTGAGTAGGGAATCGGGATTTCACATGTTCATATCCTCTCCCGTACGCCTAATTGCTACAAAAGTATAGTCTTTACAAATGTAGGTGTACATGAAAGGTTTATTTCCTAGCCTGTATAAACTGGCGATGATATATTTGCCTATTGTAACAACGTTGGTGATGTTTTCAGAGGCTGGGGCTACGACTACCCAAGAAAGAAACCGCTTACTAGGCAGAAGACTGTCATAATCGATGTTTTTAAATTCTATTTTGCGAAATAGATAATTAATAATCATTTCCAACATTGTTTTGTGTTTTTAATTTTTTACACATCGATATATCGTTCATTAACATCGATGTTTTCGACACCGATGTATTTTATGAGCGATGTTGCATCCCTACTAGTATATAATGAATCAATACAACTAACTCTAAAATTGTACAGATATCACGTGCAAAGTACGTTATGATTTTAAGGTAAGAACCTAAAATCGTTTTCAAAAACTATTTTTACCAAATATCTAAAAAGAAAAACCACGAAACAAAATTGTTGATGATTTATAAAATTCCGACAAGATTTCAATAGACAGCCCATTCTTAGGAAATTTACTAATATATATTATTGTGCATCAAATTGAGAGGCACGCCGTAGCGTATTGGTTAAGGCACTGCGCTAAAAGCCGGAAGGTCGAGGGGTTCAAGTCCCGGTGGGGTCAGGATTTTAAAACTGACCCAAATCGTCTAGCGGCACTATGGTCCTGGGGTCGACTCAGCCTATAACGAAAATGAGTACCAGGCGAATGTTCTGGGGTAAAGGCGGACGTCACGCAGGGCTGAGAACGTAAAAGAAAATGAAGTGCCGATTGTCCAGAAAAAGTGGGAGCCTTAACCTCCTACTACCCGAAGGGCCTCGTGAGGCCTGTAGTAGGATTGCTTTTGCTTTTTGCATCAAATTGAAGTTTTTCATTAACTCTATTAAAACAATATGCATATCGACTTAAAAAAAACGATAGTAGTAAATTACGTATCAGTTATTAGTGCAAAACTACAATTAATAAGAGGTACATCACTAGTAGTGGAGAATCCCCCATCTTTACTTCAGAACTCTAACAAAATGCGGTCCAGCGTAAACTGCGTTCAGATTGACATCTGTTGTTTCAAACATTTACTACTGCGTAGTGAGTTTTGAATGTGTAGAGATACTGAGAGAGTTAGTTTAACGGTAGCGTTTGTAATTATCTACGATTTTACTAGATCAGGTGGTAGTATGCATGTTTCCTAACTAGTTGATACACCTAGGGTTGGATATTTTAATTGTAAAATTAATGTAATGTATATGAACTATAATAGTTTATTATTAATCTGTATATATATAATATATATATATATATATATATATATATATGTGTGTGTGTGTGTGTGTGTGTGTGTGTGTGTGTGTGTGTATGCCTGACCTTAATAGACTTTAAACTGTTAAACCTAACTTCGTGAAAATTGATATAGACAGGGTTACTGATGCGGTTAAACTCTCGTTATCTAGTATGATCTAAAATCATTAGTTGTTGATCACCTGAAAACTAAAATTTAAAAATCGCTCTTACGATCGCTATGTTCGATGTTTCACAACAAAACTCGGAATATCCTATTAAATAAACCGAGGTACGTACTATCCAAATAATCAGCGAAATCCGCCAGATAGATGTTGGGGTTCACTTTAAATCCGAAATTTAAAGAAACATGCCTATGTGATTGGACCCATTTAGTTGGATTTTTTCTTTTTTTCAATCACTGAGTTTGAGTGTTTCAATGGATGGCTTAGATTGACAATTTGATCCTCTATAACCATTAGGTGTAGGATTTCACCCGAAGTGAACATGCATACTAGCCATGGTGATAGATTGATTACTATTATTTTTCTTCTTCTGAGACATTTTTTTTTTAAATTTCTTAGCTTTCATTTTATAGACACGTGATTAGAATTTGAAATAAAATTAGTGCCCTACCGTTTTATAACCTTTTTTCTTAAATAGCGTTATTGTTAGTCAAAACACGGGAGAAAAAGATATTTTAAAATGATTGCGTACGATGCGTGTCCTGTACGGTACGTCAAAGCGCCATGGAAAATGTTTATTGCTGATGCTTATCGGCCTCAGATGTTAAATAAAATATTATGTAAACAGTCATTATAAGGAATTACACATTCTGTACGCTCGAACTGATTCCGTACGTCCCACCCCGTGAACATGGATGCTTCTCAGGCTAATTGTGTTACGTTTATTTCCCAACAGATGTCAGCGAGAGACATGAGACATTATGTATAATATGTGTATGTGGATGTATATTTGAATATATGTATATTGAAGCGTATCTCAGGAACATTGGATCAATAAAAAAATTGGCTGTAGTATGACCTATAATATGGAATATATACAACTTTCGTCGTGAGGAGACAGAAAGTACAGCCAATAGAGTAATTGAAGTCATGAGAATGATAAGTGGGCAAAGACCACTTTTTATGAAATATGGTTTTGTGTAGGGCTGGGGGAAGGGTATTGGTTACAGGTTAGGCTGCATAGTACTTATATCTCTATGTTTGCAAAACTGCACGTTGACACGCTCACTCGGGACAGACTTCCAGTACGTTCCTCTCCAAAAAAATAGACCGGTCTCTTCACAAATTTTGTATCGGCATTCTGATACAATCACACGTCACGTAAACTGATATATTACAGAGGATAGTCGAACATACACACTCCCAGCTACGAACATGCAGCGGGGACGGTCGACAAAGGCAATCATTTTATAAAGAATGTGAATAGAAATTGGTTACTGTCCTGATACAGCTACTTCTTTGCAGCAGTAGTTATGAGCACAAAATACAATATTAAAATATATGCTCCATCTATTGGTATGAGAATGGTACTAAAAATTTTCATACTGAATGCGTTGGACGATGTTATAAAATTGGAAAAGTTTATTCCTTCAGTGTATAAGCACTAAAGTGATCTCAATTAAAAAACAAAAAAAAAATGGTGAGGACCATAAAAAAAAAGGATTGAAAAGGCTGACATATGTATTAATTCATGTATTCTTTTAAATATAATTAGTTAATTTTTATCATAAATTTACATAATCATCTGATGCCAATTTTAACACAATGTAAGTTAAATAATTTATATAAGTTGTGTATCAGTTCATATATTAGTAGTTTTGCGCTGGAAAAAGTCCAACAGTTTGAATGAGTGTGAGAAATGGATAACTCCATAGTCATTTTTCTGTTAATAACTCACTTACAGCTAAATAAATATATATTTCAGAAGTTTAAACATACTTGTGGAACAATCAGACGAACACTGAGGAACAAATTACGATATGATACGCAGCTAAGATTTTACCCAACGATGGCACTACCAGTGCCGATATATACAAGTTAAGACTGGGTCCTAAAGGAAAAAGATAAAAGTAGAATTCAGGTAGCGGAATTAAGATTCCTACGGGCTGCGATAAGTTGTACAAGGGAAGAACATATTAGAAATTAGAATATTAGATATTAAATAAAAGCACAGCCACTTCTTCAACGAATAGAAGAACACCAGGAATAATTGGATAGAACATTTGCAAAGAATGACAGAGGATAGGATACAAGGGATGGAATTCATTTGTATTCCTGTGGGACGAAAATCGGTGGGATGACCAAGAAACCGCTGGGTAGAACATATGTGATATCGAAACACGCAAATACCTAGTCCGTCAAGGATGATGATGATGATTTCTATAGTATGACGATGATGATCATCATCAATCACGAATTAAGCACATGTGGCTTGTTCCGGCCTCATAGATTCTCATTCAGAAAGTTCAATCCATCTGTTTTTCGGTCTCCATATATTCGTGTCTCCTCTTGGTTTGAAATTAAGTATAATTTTTGGAATATGATCATCTTTCATTCTTTAACCATGTTCTTTCCAGTTTTTTCTAGACTATTTTATATTAATACTTTACTTGGTGAATTATTTTAAGGAATTAGGCAAAGGTTTATTCGAAATATGATGGCAGAAGCCTTGCGAGATTTTTGGATACACAGTTTATGAGGAAGTTCAGGGTGTGACCACTAATGGAAGTAACAGAAGAATAGATATTATTGCTTTTAGATTATCTTCTAAAATTGGTATGATAATAGATCCCACAATTCGTTTTGAGTATCATAGTGGTCAACCTGAGGAAATTGACTCTGAAAAGCCATATATGAGCCAACAATTGACTATTACAAAGACTATTTAACCCATGCCCCAAATGGGAGTCAATGATCAATCACGTTTCAATGATTTCTGTTTTACAACCAATGAGATTAGTGTGTCACGAAATATTTATCAGTGTTATAATTACCATATTAGAGAAAGCTCCTTCTTTTTAATATTCTGAACAGGTCTGACCATTATTTTGCAATGAATAAAGACACAGGAAATACGGCTACCAGATTGTATATATAGTGCATGAATGTCAACATATGCCGCATGCGGGAGTTAACACATTGGTGACCGACAGCTCTGCGTTCCACCCACCGCTGCTGGACCGGACATTTCTGTCAGTAGGGTGGACTTTTAAATTTTAAACTGCGCTAGCACAGTGTGGCTTTTACATCAATATATTTACAGTCAATAACAATAATGCATAAGTAAATCTTTATTAGTGTTCTCACCAGATCTTCTAGTAGAAACTGAGGGTTTGATAGCGTTGGAAACATTTCCCTTTATGTAAAGGCACAGTGCAAAAGAGCATATGTAGCGAGTTTCTTTTATTGTGTTCACTAAAAACGCGGCAAAGTTTGGAGGGTATTTTTTTCTTTCCAATCACAGTTGGTGTTAATTTATTTTTCTTAATGTCTTAGCCTCCCTGGTGGGTCGTGAGGTGGTCTCCTAGAAGTGATGTCTTTTCTCTCTGTCTTTCCTCGTCTTCCCTGTCATCTGTTCCTAATTTCACTACTGCCAAACAAGAGGCTGTTTCAAGCAAAAAACTTCTGTTTGACATTTTGCTGTTAGGATTTTGAAATTTATAGACCCTGAAAGCATTAAAGAGTGCACATTTCAGAAGCCACAATACAACTTTCTAGCTCCATTTCACTATTTTTCTAAGGATGGAGTAATATGATAGGTACTGGTCAGCCCTGTCTACACCCTTCACATACTTGTTATATTGAAGTATTCAATAGGGCATTTTTACAACTTTACTCCTCCCTCTCTCGTGTTGCCTGATGCAATGTGCTAACCATTCTTATGTCTCTTTTATCTTTCCATGTTTGTAGCAAAAGGTCCCCCCTTACTACAAAAACACTTTCTCCTGGTTTGAGTTTATTTCCTGCTTCCACAGATGATTTCGAAAGCCCTCTGTTAATCTTTATTGCTTCAGAAACTCTCGTCTTTCTTTCGAGCAAATTTTCAGCTATAGCCACATTATTATAATAATTATCCTGGTGGACACGTTGCCACGGATATAAATTCGGCTCCAGAACGCAAAATAGAGTTTATTTAAATTTTTTCCGCTCTGCAACATATATTTACAGGTTACATACGTATCCCGTAATCGCCTAAATACCCACACTAAAATTCCATATTTCACCAGCCGTCTGTCATAAAATTGTAAACAATTCTTTCTGTAAAGTTGGCAATTTCATAAAAGAGAAGAGAGGGATACAAAAACAACTAAAATTTATTTCACAATGAGAAAAAACAAAATTGAATGCCTCATTCAAAAGCGAAGAGGCAGGGAAGCCATAGAAAACGTAAAAACGGAAATGGAAGAGACCGGTCGTCTAGCGCTGGCCATTTAAACACGGAGATCTCCGTGCCCGTCACCAATGTGTTAATATAAATACATTTGTAGCAATTGATTATACCACCAAAAAAAAAGAAACCACTGTTTGCACTTTCTTAAATGTATTTTTTCCCAGGTAGCAATCCAGAAAAATATAATTGTCATATTTACATCATACGACATCAGAAATGAATTAATATACAGTTTGATGTGTTTCATTTTTTCTCCACTAGAGAGAATTCTTACAATATTGCGTTCCTTTGGCAATAAATAGTATGATCTGGTTGTGGTGACAAACAAAAGAAGCAGATGAAGCGTACCTATCGTTTCTCCTTTGTTTTCAAACATCGCCGTTTACAATAAATATATATATATATATAAATATTTTAAAATAACTATAGTTAAATAATGATTTGTGAGTAAACAGCTTTATTGTATTCGTTAAATAGTTCTAACAAATGCCACTCGTGGCATTACTTATGATCAATACCAACTAGATAGTATAACTATCATAAGATTGATGATCGGGGCAAGAGGTACTATACCAGGATTCCTAGCCAAGTTTTGGAATTGCTTAGATTTGCACAGGGTGTATCTTTCTAAATTTGCCATTGCTGCCATTAGAGGATTAATTTGAATTTTAAGAAACGATTTTTACAAAATTTCTATTATACTTCAATTAGGCCTACAATTTGAATGTTTTAATATATTTACAAAATGTATTTCATGAATTCAAATAATTAGTTGTCTGTATCACTTAGTCCTTGAGGCAATCCTCTAATGAGGAAAGTTGTATATAATAAAAGAAAACTCTATAAGTTTAAAAATATTTAGCCCATTTCAAATATCTTCACTTCTTCTATTATCTAGAACTTTACTACAGCCAACCACACTTCTCAGAAATCGAATTTCAGCTGCTTGGACGATCTTCTCTTCTCTTTTAGTTAAAACCTAAAATTCACTACCGTACAATAGTAAGGGGATTGCCACTGCATTATAAAATTTTAGTTTTGTTTACATTCATGTGTTTCTAAATATTGTTTTAATGGTGGCACATATATAATTAAATTTATTAAGCTTGTTAAACAGATCTTCATTTTTAAAATAGGCGATCTCATAACCCATGTATTTAAAATGGTTCACTTGTTTAAATGGGTTTCCCCTCCTGATTTAGTTTAGCTCTCATGGTATCTGATCTCTTAAAAGCTAAGATTTTCGTTTTACTTATTGACATTTTCAAATTATAATTCTGTATAATGTTATTTAATTGAAAGAGTGATTTCTGTAGACCATCTTCTGAGCTAGATATTATAAAATGGCCATCTGCAAAAAGTAAGGTATCTAACATCTTATTTCTTTTTTTGAAATCTGAGTCCAAATTTATCTGGCAATTGTATATGATATCGTCGATATAAATTTTAAAAAGGGAGGATGAAAGCGGACATCCTTGTCTTACACCTCTATTTATTGTTGTTGTATTCTTTTTGTTTTTTACTCCAGTTTCTATTGTTATTTTATTTTCCACATACAGACTTTTTATTGCAGTTATTAGTTGTGAGGTACGCCTTTCTGTTTCATTATATTCCACAATTTACTTCTGTTAACTTTGTCAAACGTATTTTCAAGATATATAAATGCCATAAAAGTTGGTAGATTATATTCTATAGTATAAAATGTTAAAATATGTTGGTAACATAGCAATGGATACAAAAAAGTTCATTAAATGGAGAAATAAAATTTTTAAAATATTTTTTCTTGATTTTCTGAAAAGTAATGAATTGGTCTTTATCTACTTATCATTGTCATCCTTTTAATTTTCAAATTCCTAATGGCTAGAACTTTCTAATTTATGCAATATATATATTTTCTGATAATCAAATCATATATACCAAGATCCGTTGTTAGAAAACGAAAATTCTGAACGACAGAACAGTAACACATTCCCATTAAAATTTCAACATTTATGTTAACTCCCTACTCCCGAGCGACGGTCAGATTTTGCTGATCAAATAATTCAATTTCACTTTTTCTTAATTAAATGTTAATACATAGCTTCTTTCTGTAAAAAAGTGGCCTCTAGAGTGATTGTATAGATATCGGTTTTTAGAATCGACTTTAAAATGTTCACTTCAGTTTAACCGATTTTGCTGGTTAAGGAACTCCATTGATTTTTATATCCACACTTTTCTTCAGAACACTGCGACTATATATATATATATATATATATATATATATATATATATATAACGTTTAAAATGATTAATTTTTCGATTATATGAGTTTAACCTCTCCGCCTTGTTAGGGCTTTTTCGTGTCACATGCCATCCGGCCACTACAGAGACACGAGTTATCGGGAGAAATATTTTAAATTATGGATCATACAAATGCCTTTTTTGACCACACAATGACAGAGAGGGCCTCTCCGAATAAGTGATAAGCTCAATGTCAGTTCATCCATCTAAACAACTCAAAATTAACACAAAACACTCCAGTCAGTCACACATTTATACTAAACATGGAGAATATGATGGCTAAATAAGGTTCAAGAACTCTATTACCCTTAACGTTTTCTGACATTTATGAATAGGTGAGGAGAAATCATCAAAAAAATCAAAACGTTTCATGACCAGGGATCGAACCCGGGATGCTGCATATGAAATAGCCTGGCTATCCGGAGACCACAGCGTTGGATAAATAAATTTTAATCAATTCATAAATCAATTAGTTAAATCATCAACTAATCAATTAATTATTTAATTGAAAAAAATGATTTAATTAATTACACAAATTCGTTACATTAATAACAATTTAATTGTATTGTATGAGGGATGATGATAAAGAGAAGGGAAACGTGATGAAATCCGGTGCCGCAAAGTGTCTTATTCCTGTCGTAAAGCACCATGGGGGCCGCCAGGATCAACGTTCCCATTCGACGGATGAATGGCTATGAACAGTAAACACATACCTATGCACCGTATTATGTAGGGAAGGATTTGGAATTTAATGCAGGAATCTTCTGTTTAATACTGTACATCACCAATCTCTTTGGCCCCGAGATTGGAAATTATTAGTATATATTTAAACGTTAAATTAGCAAAACAATTATTCGTGCCACTTATTGAAATGTTCGGACCACAATGAAAACAAAATGATGTAAAACTATAAGTTATTATATTGATTATTTTGTAATTTCACACAAATTCAAGTAATTTATACTCGTTTGTTTTCTGTTTTAAAAACAATATTAGGTAAATGAAATCAATGTATCTTGTAGGATACAATGCCAATTGAAGGGTTAATGATAATAAATTAATATAATTTATAATTAACTTTAATTAAATTTATTTAACAATTATATTTTCAACCCTGCGGGGTATCAACTAGTTAGGAAGCATTCATACTACCACCTGATCCCGTAAAATAGTTAAAATTAAAAACCGCACAGTTAAAATATATCTGTATTTCTACATTTTAAAAACCTCCACGCAATATCTAATATCCGAATAAAATATGTCAATCTGGACACATTTTACGCTGGGCCGGCAGTAAGTTAGAATTCTGAAGTATAGATGGAAGAGTCTTCCCTACTAGTGATACCAGAATTCTTATTGCTAGTTTTCTACTAATAAAACATGAGTTTCTTGCTAGTATTATCTTTTTAAAGTCTATGTGTGTATACTATTAACAGAGTTAATTAAACACCTAAATTTTAATGCCAAAATAATGTGTACTAGTAAATCTTCTAAGAATGGGCCAACTATTGAAATCCCGTCGGAATTTTATAAATTACCTATAATAGTGCTTTGCGTTTTTGGGTAATACATTTAAAGGTTAAATGCAATTTTTAAAAACGATTTTAGGTTCATGCCTCAAAATCGTTGTGTAATTTCTATATGAAACGTTGCCACTCTTAGTGTTACTTGTATTGATGCATAATGTGTAAGTGAGCTACACTAGGTATAACTGAATTATCCTGCTGACAATCTGAACGCCAGTGGCGAGACAGGGCTAGAAGGATTCCAACCATGATCTCGGTTACCGGTCCCACATCCACTTCTGATAATCACGGAGGTGGACGATCTTCCATCAGTGTAGAGGTGATCGGGCATCGATTTGTAATTAACAGTGTTTAATTCGTTTCAAGTAGTATTCAAACTTCACACTGCTAGGATGGTTGCACCAATACGGAGTAGACAGCTTTGTTAGAATTAGTGAAACACTTGAATTTGATACCAAAATATTTCATCATTTTTAACTGAATATATCTTTAAATTTGCGTCCATTGTGGGAGGAAATTCAGAAAACAGATTATAACAAAATCGGAGCTAAAGTTTGGTGTTGTAACTACATATCATCTATATTCAGAATTTAATATTCCCCACTATCGACGGTCTGATATAGATAATTAAAGAACTCAATCTTACTTTTCTTATTAAATGTTAATACTTTCGTTCTAAAAAAGGATGGCCGCTAGAGCGATTATATAAATGTCTGTTTTAGAATCGATTTTAAAATGTTTGCTTCAGGATATCTGTCACTCTAAATGGTCCGATTTTGCTGCTTAGAGAAATCCAGGCATTGTTATTTCCCCAGTTTTCTTCCCAAAAATGAAACGAACATATATATATATATATATACAGTATGTCAATTTGTTATTCGTACACTTAGATTTTATAATTGAAATAGCACAATTTTAGTTCTCAGAATATTGCAATTATATTTTACCATTAACTAAACATTTTCAGGTACACTCCTTTACATAATATATACAAATCAACAAATTCTATAAACATTTAACGTATAATATATTAAAAAACTTTAAAAGTTGTAAATTTTATAGTCACTTTTCTATTCATACAGTCAGAAATGGGGAAAAATTAAAAAAAAAAGAATGAACTGTCCTTAATACTTTGTAGGGTAACATTTAGATTTAATAACAGCTTGACATCTACGCTGCATGGATCTAACAAGCCTATCACATATCTGAGGGCTGATTTTGCTCTATTCTTCATTAACCACCTTCTTCAATTCTTCTTTGGATGAAGGATTTATACTGCGGACCCTAGGTTTCAAAAACGTCCATAAATGTTTTATAGGGTTTAAGTCAGCAGATTGAGGAGGTGTTTTAATTACTTTGGCACGTTCCATATCACCCAAGTCTTATTTAAGTCCGCTGTATGTTTGGGGTCGTTATCTTGTTGGAACATGTACGTAGGGAGCATATCCAATTTTGCTGCACTTTGTTTAACATTCTTACGAAGAATGTCGTTATACACAAATATGTCCATAACATTGTCAATGAATGTATATTGCCAACCCCTTTTGCCGACATACACCCCCACAACATTATAGACTCACCCCCATGTTTTACTGTAGGTGTTGTATTGGTCACATCATTATCCGCATTGGCTTTTCTCAAGACTCTATGAACGCCATCTGAACCGAACAGGTTGATTTTAGTCTCATCAGACCAGAGAACATTATTCCAAAATTATTTGCATGTTCTTTTGAAAACGGTAGTCTTACAACACAGTCCTTCTTACTTACATACGGTCTTTTTCTAGTCATTCTTCCATGATAGCCATTTCTGCGTAACACCTTCCGAACTGTTTCAGTACATACTATTTTACCAGTAGAAACTTCTAGGGTAGACCGCAATTTTGGAGAGTAATTCTGGGGTTGAATTTCACTTGTCTCACAATGGTTCTCTCCTCCTTTTCACATAACTTATTTTCTTTAGCATTTAACGGAGCATTCTCTACTGAACCTTTATACTTGAATTTATTTAGTATATACTGTACTGTTGCATGACATTTGCCTATCAGTCGCCCTATTTTTTCTCAAAGAATATCCCTTAAGTGCAAGATTTACAATTGTATCCTTGAGATTAGAACTGAGTTCTTTACATTTACACATTTTGGAGGCGACTCACTGCCAGTGTATACAACTAGCACAGTAGGCAGCTGTAAATAAATGCAGAACTTAGAGTATTCATGTTTCATTAATGTTTAAGCACGTTAGACAAGCAAATACACTGCGGTGTTTTCTAATGTGTATGAATAGCAAATTGGCTTGTATTTGGGTATAATAAAGATTATTTATTTTGATAAAATTATGTTTATTTTATAATTAAGTTTTGAACTACATATTTAGATATAACTTTGTGTTTCCTTCAAACCACAATAAATATTATTTCTTTACTTTTAAAAACTCTCTGAAAATCGGATTTTTATTAATAAAAATGCCTGTGTATAAATACCAAAATTGACATACTGTAAGTGTGAGGTCTATTTAATGGCAAATAGCTCATTTCCACTTTAATCGTTCGTACTGTTGCCAGATATTTGAAATTTCCATCTCTAGTCTTTAACACTTAAACTTAACCGTACTAATATGCAGACTATCTATTTTCATTTTTTTTGGCAAATTTACATGATAATTTTTAAAAATTTAACAGCCTCTTATATGACCTGCCATATGTCTCTTATATAGCCTGTCTTCTCTATTATTAAACTAACTTCAAGTAAATAAGGAAACATAGCACTTAGTGACATTAACTGTCTCTGTTTTGAAGGGAAAACATTAGCTCATTCCCTAAAGTACATCTCCGACATTTAAATGTTTATTTACGCTTTCTGGCTGCAATAACTGAAATACGCAGTGGTGTGTCGCCAGATCTCAACGACAAACGCCAATTATAAGAGATATCCAGCAATGGATAATAGTTTACACATACCCCCGTCCTATCTGCCATTAAATTAGATACAGTAAAAAAGTGGAATAATTCAATGTAGGGCATTTTACAAATGAAGGCAAGTTCTTTCAAATTCTACGAATAATTAATGAATATATCAAAGTATTTTTTTGAAATATATAGAATATATTACATGAATACTACCCAAGTTTATTATAGAAATTAATAATTAGTAATTAATTACATAAAAAGTATAGTAATTAGAGAAGAATATTAAGTCGCTTAGTTTGTACACTGAATAATTCACACAGTCAGCGCTCTACAATACTTAAGTCATGTAATAACTGATAAAATTATTAAATACACTTATAGAACATAGCGTCATCACTTTGATTCTCAAATATTTGACTTTGTCAATGCGCTGATGAAAAAAATTGTTTTATTGTTTATATGAACTATCTTGTACTCTGCCACTCGTTGCTGTCGTTATGTCAGATTAAATGGAAAGATTGTTATGCATTGTCATAAAATATGTACTATAGTGTGTTGCTTTAAGTCCACTAGATAGAGTTGTTTTCCATTTTTCAAGAAAGAATATTTTTACATGTCACAGGTAAGACACACACATATGTATCTAAGCACGCGCGTATTCGAATGCAATGTTGTGTCAAAATTTCAAAGTTTCTCTGTTGTATTTCTTGTAGATTAGAGATTATGAACAAACGAACATTTATTGTTTTACTCTTAAGTTGCTTTGCGGGCTGAAGTTGCTTTTAGGTCCATGAGATGGAGCTGTTTCCCATTTTTTGAAAATATTTTTACCTCTCACAAGTATGATATATATATATATAGTAGCTTTGTTATCATAGGTGATGTGATAGAAATGTATAATTGGTGTTTGAGCCCGAAGAAATTAATACTGTCCCCGTTCAGATTGGTGTAATGTTGATGATTTCTATTGAGTGCGATCGATGAGTGTGAGTTTCGTGTTTAATTTTGTGAATAATTGCTTATTTGGTTTGGGTGATTTCGGACACCCATCCCCTCGCTGGCCAGGCTCGGTGTTGATTTTCACCAAGAATTCAGATCCTCGGCTTGCGGGTAGATTCACTGGGATTAGGGGGAGGCCTCTGGTTGGTGGGAATGAGAAATATTTTGGATTATTATCCAGAGTCAAGGACCGCGAACAAAAGAAATTACATAAAGGGAGATAGAGAGAGTTGTCCCGGTCACCGTCTAACTCGGTGGAAGTTGCTGAATGCGGCTACAAAATAAAGTTGAATGCGGCTACAGCTTTCCTTTAGGATGGGCGAAGCCATCCACGGGTTCCAAGGCTTTCGGCTTTTTGCCCCGTTAATTTTGAAAAATGGGCCGAAATATTTTAATAGAGGGTGTAATAAGTGCAGAACCATGGCAACTAATGTTGGATTGTTGTTGATTGACGGTGAGCAGCTTTATGATGTGGTGGTGTTGTAAGAGTTTTCTGTACGTGTGTAAGAAACATGTGTTTGTGTTTTCCTAGTGCGTGACTAAGGTGTGTGTGTATGTGTGTTAATAGTGGACCCATTAAAGTTCGCACTCCTATAGACAGAAATGGCCGCGGCTCCAGCTCGAGATTGTAATGAAATCTTCCATGACGTAAACATCACTATGTATTAATTTATCGCCATCCCATTTGTATCGAGTAAGGACGTCGATGTGTTCTAGTGATTGATATATTATTTCGTCTATTAGTGAGCCTACTTTATGTGATAGATCGGCATCCGGCATGCTATAGAATGTTGGACAATCTCCGCTTCTCTGTGTACCATGACAGGCCTGATGATTACGTCCTGATGGTTCGTAATTATCTTCTTATCTGGGGCGGTTTGAGTGCCGATGGACGATTTTGTTGATAGGCTTTAGGTGTGGCCAAGCCTAGGTCCTCTAATTGAGAGGCTTTTTTGCTGGATCTTCCTTGGTACGGATCTTTTGTCCTTATTTTCAATGCTGTTGAGAGCAACTAAATTGGCATTGATATTCACACATCCAGGAAGCTCAGGCCGAAGGACAATTGGCTCCTCTGAGCCTGAGCTGGCAGGGGAGGCAGCAGGAGCGGACTCGAATGGGACCGCCTGTTTTTCATTAACAGAAGTGACCTGAATAGCGTTAGATCGCGCTGCGTGTTTTGGAGCTTTGACCCAACTGTAAGCTTCGACATTTACTCGGTAGTGGCAAAATCGATTTATTTGAATTGCCTAACGGCCAGTGTCTCCTTCCGCGAGGAAATTGGCAGCGGTTTCTCAGTCTTTCCACACGTCATGTTGCGAATTTCAAGACTTCGAACCCATGACCCTCTAGGTCGTCCTGAATCTCGGTTGGATGCACGCCGGAGTCAATTCCTCTAACTACGAACTTACATGTAGCGGTCCGCGATTTCTTGTCTCCCTCGCAGTGCGGGACATTACTCTGCAGTAACAACTGTCTGTATTTATAGTAGGCCGAAATTCAAGTCAGCCTGACCTTTGATCCGAGCGGCGTTGCCCAACAAGTGTAACGACTGGCTCGGTTTGTGCGAAGATCCTGTTCGGAGCTGCTAATTTGGCGGTGAATTCGCGACGTATCAGCAGGGAAGGTGGTCTTGATTGAATAGAGCGCGAGGTCCTGTGTCTCCGAACCCCTAGAAGGCTCTCTATTATAGGATGGTGAGGTCTCCGGAGACAGGGAGACTGTCAAGGGAGACTCGGCTTTACCGGCAGCCGGTACTGTTGGTACTGGAGTAGAGGCTTTTTCTCCACTTGAGATTGCTGACGCATCCGATGCGTCCGGCACCCTTCATTGTAGCCTATGGCGTTTTATGGGGACCACTGGATTGGTATTGAGAATCCCTTTCCAAACGTATACGATCTCTATATTTTAATTTGGTTTTTTGATGAGTATAAGCCCCCAATTAAATTCGGTATAACTACAGGGTGGACCGCTCGAATGGACCTAATTTCAATTGCTTGTTACTGGCAAACGGTTGAAGATAGAAACTTAAAACAACGTTCATATTACAGAAAAACTCACCAAGTTTTGATATCCAGATCACCACATCTCTATATGAGCCCCTGCAGTCACTGTGACGATATCAAAGCGATGAACAATTTCTTGCCAAGTACGTTGGAGTATGTCTTCTGGAATGTTCTCAATAGCCTCTATGATGCGCTCACGAAGATCACGAAGGTCTTTGACTGGGGTGGTGTAAACTTTATCTTTGACATAGCCCCAGAGAAAGAGATCCAGTGGTGTTAAATCGGGAGATCTCGGGGGCCACGCGATTGGTCCTCACCTACCAATCCAACGGCCAGGGAAAATGTTGTCCAAAGTCGTACGAACTTCATTGGACCAGTGGGGAGGAGCACCATCTTGCTGGAAAACGATGTTAGGCTGCAGTTGTTCAATTTGTGGAAAGAAGAACTGCTCCAGCATGTCAAGATATGTGGTACCACGAACAGTTTTCTCGGCGAAGAAAAAACGGTCCAATGACCTTATTATGTGACAAACTGCACCAAACATTCATCTTCGGACTATCACGAACATGCTCTTGAATAGCGTGAGGATTCTCCGATCCCCAGATCCGCACATTATGCCGGTTTACCTTGCCTGACAAATGGAAAGTGGCTTCGTCCGAGAAGAAAATCTTGGTCATGAAGTCAGGATCAGCGCCGAGACGGTCCAGCATCGTATTGGCGAATTCCACTCGTTTCGGCATGTCATTCGGCTCCAGACGTTGCACTAACTGCACTTTATATGCGTGCAGTTTGAGGCGTTTGTGGACAATCCGTTGTAATGTCGATTTTGGTATTTGAAGTTCCCGCGAAGCTCTTCTTAATGACTTCCGGGGGCTTCGCTCAAATGCGGCTTGAACATTTGCTACCATTTCATCGGATGCTCTGCGACCACCACCATGCTTCTTCAACACAGATCCTGTAGCTAATAATGTATCACGCCACTTCTTTATGCTTCTAGCAGTTGGAGCATCACGGTTAAACACACGCCGGAACTCCCTTTGAACTCTAATGATTGATTTAAACTCCGCATACCACAAAACAGCTTGCGCTTTCATCTGCGGAGTCGCCATTTTCACAAACAATTAAATCTAAGAACGAGAAACGTATCTTTGTGCCATCTACCGACAGGATTCGAAACTTGGTGAGTTTTTCTGTACTATGAACGTTGTTTTAAGTTTCTATCTTCAACCGTTGCCAGTAACAAGCAATTGAAATTAGGTCCATTCGAGCGGTCCACCCTGTATAAAGAAAACTATAATAAAGGCATGGGCTGTTACAATAACACAGTGGTGATGGATGACAATGCAATTTTAATTACATGGATATTGAATTAAGTGCTTACATTGCAATATTTACATTAGATTTTCTTACTTAAACGCCATATATATGTATGTGACTCAGCGAAACGACCTCAATATGTTGGCGCTTCCACGTCCGTCTCGCGCGATGCGGCACACTCCATATAACGTAAAGAATTCTTTGAGCATTTATCTATCGAGTGGTGTAAATAAATGTTCGATATAGATGATAAATATATAGTTTCAACACCAAATTATATGCCCCGATTTTGTTATCATCTGTTTTCTGAATTTCCACCCACAATGGACGAAAATTCAAAGGCGTGGTCACGTAAAAATTGTGAAATTTTCTTCTATCAAACTGAAGTGTTTCATCGGTTCTCTCGAACTAAGCTGTGCATTATCTATCCACATAACCGTCCTAGCAGTGTCAACTATATATACATCTTAAAAAGAATTAACATTGTTAATTTAAATTCCATGGCTGGTCAAATATCATCCCTATACTTACTGGAAGATCGTCCAACTCGGTGATTTGCTGACGTGGATGTGAGGCAGGTAACCGGAAGGATGGTCAGAAACTCCATTGGAGTTCAGATTGTCGGCCGGATAATTGAATTACCCAAAGTCTAACTCAGTAGTATATAGGGATTCAAACGATACATCGATGATCTTAATACATCGATGTTTCGTCCATAAATATTGATATTTAAAAAGAAATCTAATACCGAAGATACATCGCTCTTTATGAAAGATATGCTGTTATTCCTAGGCCTAGTCTATTGTATTATTTTTTTACCGTTCATTCTCTTCCTCAGACACAAGCTCTCTACGGGATATGTCAGAAAAATTTTCACCGACATTTGAAAGCACAGTTTCATTAAAAGCAGAAATTTGGAAAGGATAAAGTCATCAATTATATAAAATACTTAACCACTATGCAAGCAGCAGTTTTACTGAGTCTTTTCATGAATCTGAAAGGGATGAAAATGATGAATCCGAACCTGATATATGGAGTAACCACAAACAATTAACGCATAACAAGATTCAAATAATGAGGCATTCGATTGAGTGAGTACAGAAACAGAATTTCACATGTTTATATCGTCTCCTGTTAACCAAACGGCTATAAAAGCATTGCCTTTAGAAATGTGGGATTACATGAAAGGTTTATTTCCTGGCCTGTATAAACTGGCGATGATATATTTGCCTATTGTTGCAACGTTGGTGCTTTTTTAAGAGTGAGCGGCTGTTCTCAGAGGCTCGGGCTACGACTATCCAAGAAAGAAACCTCTTATTAGGCATAATATTGTCAAGATCGACGTTTTTAAATTCTGTTTTGCGAAATAAATAAATAATAAACATTTCCAACATTGTTTTGTGTTTTTAATTCTTTTAAACATCGAAAAAAAACGATATGTCATTCATGAACATCGACGTTTTGGACATCGATGATTTAATTTTTAAACATGGGCTTTTTAAGAGCGATGTTGTATCCCTACTAATATATCGTGTTTCAATACAACTGACTCTAAAAGTGTTAAGATAACATGTGCGAGGTATTTGACGATTTTAAGGTAAGAACCTAAAATAGTTTTCAAAAATCGTGTCCACTGGATTTGAAAATTTGACACGCGAAAGAAAATTATAGGGGATTTATAAAATTCCGGCGAGATCTAAATAGGAGGCCCATTCTTAGGAGATTTACTAGTATAAATTATTGTGATATCAAATTCAACTGTTTCTTCGATTCTGTTAATACAATATACATACAGGTTTTAAAAAGACAATATTAGTAAATTACATAGTTTTGTTAGTTCAAAACTAGCATCAACAATTCTTGTATCACTAGTAGTGAAGACTCTCTCATCTTTACTTCAAATTGTAACAAACTGCCTACCCAGCGGAAACCGCGTTCAGATTGATACCTGTTGTTTCAAACATTTACTACTGCTTATTGGTTCTTAAAAGTATAGAGACACTGGGAGAGTAGGTCTAATGGTAGCGTTTGTAATTCTCTAATATTTTACTAGATCAGATGGTAGTATGCATGTTTTCTAACTAGCTGATACAACTAGGGTTAAAAAATATTAATTGTAAAATTAATTTAATTTAAACGAATAATAAATTATATTAATTTATTATTAATATACAGGGTGTCCACAGTGAGATTCCCTCAACTTAAAAGTCTGTAAATTTCTTATTATATTTTGTAAAACTGTAAATCTTGAAAGAGCAGAAACAGCAACTCAAAAAGTTTATGTGGTAATGTTGAATTACGCACAATATCCGTTTTTATTTAAAGAGAATACGATCACTGTTAACATTTATTTGGATATGTTGGAGAACTTCGCTGTGCCACAGATAGCACCCATGCAGTCAAAAATCATTTTTCAACAGGATGGTGCCCCACCCCACTGGAACCTTAATGTCCGACAGTTCTTAAAAGACACATTCCCAGGTCGTTGGATAGGCCGTAGTGGTCCTATTCCTTGACCTCCGCGTTCCCCCGACATTACCCCACTAGATTTCGTCTTGTGGGGGTACGTCAAAGATAGAGTATACTCTACAAAAATGAACGATGTGCTGGACTTAAAACAACACATTACAGATGTTATAAACTCTGTGACAGAAGACATTTTGTTCAACACAGGCGTGTAATTTGACTATAGGTTGGATATTCACATACACAAAATTAAAACTTAAATAAAAAATGTATGAGTTACTTTATCATTTTCGTGTATAGTAATTATAATACACAACATTTGCTTTCCGTTATGTTTGTTTGAAATGAGGGAATCTCACTATGGACACCCTGTATATATATATGTCTGTCCGTGATAGACTTCTAAACTGTTAAAACTAACTTATTGAAACCTTGTATAGACAGGGATACAGATGCGGTTAAACTCTCGTTATCTAGAATGTTCTAAAATGATTAGTTGTTGATCACCTGAAACTAAAATTTATAAATCGCTCTTGCGATCGCAGTTTTCGACGTTTGAGAAGAAAACTCGGAATATCCTACTAAGATAAACCGAGGTACGTACTATCCCCATAGTCAGCGAAATCGGCCCGTTAGAAGTGGGGGTTTATATAAAATCCTTAGTTTAAAGAAACATGGCTGTATGTTTGGGCCAATTTTGCTGATTTTTTCTTTTTTTTTGAGTCACTGAATTTGAGTAGGTCACTGGATGGCTTAAGTTACAATTGGATTCTCTATAACCATTAGTTGTAGGATTTCACCCGAAGTGAACATGCATATTAGGCATGGTGCTAGATTGATTATTATTATTTTTCTTCTTACAGATATTTTTTTTTAATCTTAGCCTTCATTTTATAGCCTACTGATTAGAATTTGAAATCAAATTAGTGCCCTATCGTTTTATAACCTTCTTCCCTTAAATAGCGTTATGGTTAATGTAAACACGGGAGAGAAAACTAAGTTTAATAATTATTGCGAGCGATGCATAACCTGTACAGTACGTCAAACGGCCATAGAGAGGGTTTATTGCTGACGCTTATCCTGTACTTCAAATTGGCCTGCGAGGTTAAACAATATATTAAGTAAACAGCGCTAATAAGGAATTACACATTCTGTGCGCTTGATAATTGATTCCTTTACATCCCACCCCGGGAACGTGGATGCTTCTCAGGCTAATCGTGTTACGTTTATCTCCCAACAGATGTCAGCGAGGGACATGATTTATTATGTGTAGCGTATATATATGCATGCATATTTGAGTATATGTATATTTAGTGCAACTCAGGAACCCTGGAACAATTAGAAAAATGGCTATAGTATGACGTACAATATGGAATATACACAAATTTCCTTGTGAGGAAATAAAAAGTAAAACCGCTCGAGCAATTGCAGTCATGGGAATGATATGTGGATAAAGCCCACTTTTTATGACATTCCCTTTCGTATTGGTGTTTTTGTGGTGGAAGTTACAGACTAGAGTGCATAGTACTTATATCGATGTGTTTACAAACTGCACGTTGACACGCCCACTCGGGACATACTTCTAGTACAGTCTCTTGGTGTAAGAATGGACTCATCTCTGCACAGTTTTTGTATCGGCATTCTGATACAAACACACGTCACGTAAACAGGTCTGTTACTGAGGAGAGGCGAACATACAAAATCTCCGCTTCTAGCAGGCATCGGAGACGCTCGAAAAGACACGAATTTTATAAAGAATGTGTGTAGATATTGATATCCCAATACTGCTACATTTTTTTTGGTGCGGATAATGAAAAAAATTATTGGAAAGTTTCACATGTATATTAATGTTATGTATTTTTTTAATTGAATTAGTTATTTCTTACCATATAATCATCTGATTCGCATTCCAATACAATGTAAGTTACATAATTTATATAAGTTGTGCTTCAGTTCATATATTAGTAGATAAAATTCACAAGTTTGAATGAGTGTGAGAACTGGATAAGTCCGTAGTAATTTTCTGTTATTAACTAGCTTATACCTGCTCACGTATTGTGTAGGGAAGAATTTTGAATTAAATGCAGGGATCTTGTTTTTTAGAACTGTACTTCACCATCCCCCTTGGCCCCGAGATTCAAAATTATTAATTCATATTTAAACCTTAAATTAGCGATACAATATTTTCTCGGTTATTAATATGTTGGGACCACAATCAAAATGAAATTATTATCGTACATTATTTCGTAATTCGACACAAATTCTAGTAATTTATACTCATGTGTTTTTCTGTTGTTTCAAAAAAATAATATACTAAATCAATATATTATATAGAATATACATTGCCAATTTAACGGATAATAATAATAATAATAATAATAATAATAATAATAATAAATAATAATAATAATAATAATAATAATAAATTAATATAATTTATTATTAATTTTAGTTATATTTATTTAACATTTAAAATTTTCAACTGCTTGGTATCAACTAGTTAGGAAGCGTGCATACTACCACCTGATCCAGTAAGACAGAAATACAAACCCCACACTTAAAACAATTCTGTATATCTTCATTTTAAACCCCCCCCCCACAATATTTAATAAACCGATAAAAGATGTCAATCTCAACGCATTTTACACTGGGCCGGCAGTAAGTTGCAGTTCTGAAGTAAAGATGGCAGAGTCTTCGCTACTAGTGATACCAGAATCCTTTTTGTTAGTTTACTATAAATAAAACATAAATAATTTACTAATATTGTAATTTGAAAGTCTATATCTCTATAATATTAACAGAGAAAATCAAACACTTAATTTGATGCCACAATAATTTATACGAGTAAATCTTTTAAGAATGATCCCACTATTGAAATCTCGTTTGAATTTTATAAATCACCTATACCCTGATTTCGCGGCTACATTTGAAGAACGGTGGATATACACGATTTTTGAAAACGATTTTAGGTTCGTACCTTAAAATCGTCATATAAGTTTAAATGATGTACTACTTGCAGAATCTGTTGTATTGCTATACAATATACAAGTGAATTTTACTGGATTGCACTGCAGAACTTCTGAACTCCACTAGTGCGAC
Organism: Diploptera punctata; assembly: GCA_030220185.1. Taxonomy (NCBI): domain Eukaryota; kingdom Metazoa; phylum Arthropoda; class Insecta; order Blattodea; family Blaberidae; genus Diploptera; species Diploptera punctata. The sequence goes on along the minus strand of JASPKZ010009800.1, from coordinate 2,736,106 downwards.
AGGTCCAGCGGGATGCTAACCATTCTCTCGGTTACCGGCCTCTCATCAATTTCTGCCAATCAACGAGGTGGTCGATATTCCAGTCAGTATAGGGGTCATATATGATCAGCTATGGATATTTAATTAACGCTATTTTACTCGTTTTAAAATGTATACAGACTTCTCACAGCCAGGACGGTTGCGTTAATAGAGAATAGACTGCTTAGTTAGAAGTAGTGAAACACTTGAATTTGATACCACAACATGGCATAATTTTAATGTCTATATGTCTTTAAATTTGCGACCATTCTGGGAAACAATGATAACATAATCGGGGAATACAGTTTGGTGTTGGAACTATATATTTGCTATCTGTATCCAAAATGTAATTACACCTCAGATTTCCGACGGTCAGATATAGCAGATTAACTAACTCAATCTTACTTTTCTTTCTTAAATGTTAATTCTTTCGTTCTGAGAAAGGGTGGCCGCTAGAGTGATTATATAAATGTCGGTTTTAGAATCTATTATAAAAATTTCGCTTCTGGATAACTCTCGCTCAAAGTGGTCCGATTTTGCTCGTTAAATAATTCCAGTTATTGTTATATCGCCAGATTCTTCCAAAAAAACCAACATTGTGACGTCTAGGGCGTTGTATATATATATATATATATATATATATATATATATATATGTATTAGGGTGAGGTCGATTTATTGGCAAATGGCCCATTTCCAATCCCACATTAAACGTTCGTACTATTGCCAGATATTTGAAATTTCCATCTCTAGTCTTTAACATTTAATCTTAACCATACTAATATGCAGACTATCTATTTTAATTTTTTGGTAAAATTAGAACTGTCTTTTATATGACTTGAAATATGCCTGTTTTTATTATAGAAAAAATATAGCACATATAAATATTAATTGCTACTGTTATGAAGTGTAAACATTAGGCTTTTCTCTAAAGTACATGTCCGGAATTTAAGAATGTATGTAGGCTTTCTGACTGCAATAACGGAAATGCAAAGTTGTTTTTTGCTAGGTCTCAACTTCAAACGGCAATGATACAAAAAACCCACGAATGGATTTCTTCATAACCCCGTCTTATCTGCCATGGAATTAGATTCAGTAAATAAGTGGCATTATTAGATCTATGACAATTTTATAAATAAATGCACTTTCTTTAAAAATGTTACGATTAATTAATGGATATATCAAAATATTTTAGTGAAATATATACAGTTTTAATTTTCGAATATTACATTGGTCAACAGTGATTTTGTTACATAAAATATTTTGGGTGATTCTTATGTATTTTCATCTGCTGATTCCAAAAATTAAGTCAGAAATTTTCCATCACCCACCATTTTTTTGTAATTTTGAAAATAATTATTTTCTTATTTATTATCATTTTTGGCATATATAACATGATGATTAGAAGGATTATTTTACATTTATATTTAATTTCATTGTGCTAACAATGGACTTAAAATGTTCTGCGATTGTTACCTTGAATTCATAACGTACAACAATGACATTCTCCTACAAAACTGTGATTGTATGTTTTAAGTTCGCAGTTGAATAGAAGCTTTCTTAAAAGAAAGAAGCTAATTCTGTGCTCACTTCCGTAGTCAAGTGAATTGTGATAGAAGTGTATTGTAAAGACTAAGTAGTGTATTGTAGTGTAGTGTAAAGAGAAGAGTAAAATTATATTTGTATGTGAAATATGTCTCGAAAGTGTGTTAACGATAGAAACAACTTCTGTTTCATGTGTGGTGAGCTCACTTTCAAAGCACAGAAGCGAAAGTTTACTCCTCTAATAAGAAGAGCTTATCACTGTTATTTTAACAACAAAATAGACCAGAACAAGATATGGGCCCCGGAAATCTGTTGTACCAAATGTGTAACACTATTAACTGGCTGGTTGAAAGGATCCCGTCATATGCCTTTCGCAGTCCCAATGATATGGCGCGAACCTAAGGATCATTTGACAGACTGCTACTTCTGCTTGACAAAAATATATCTGGAATAACTTCCAGGTCAAGACACACCGCTAAATATCCAATGTTAGATTCAGCAATTCGACCGGTACTTCATGGGCCAGGTTTACCCATACCAATTCCACCAGATCGCATAACAATGATTGAAGAACTTTCTGATGTTCAGGATTTACAGAATGATTCAGATTTTGCGGAAGATGATGCTATAAATGAAATTCACTTTCTAATACAGGAGGATTTAAATGATTTGGTTCGGGATCTTGGTTTAAGTAAAAGCAAGGCAGAATTACTTGCTTCAAGATTGAAAGAATGGAAGCTACTGCAGGATGACACCAAAGTAACTTTTTTCCGCAATCGCCAAAAGGAATTCGAGGATTTCTTTTCTAAAGAGAAGGACCTAGTTTTCTGCAATGATGTTGAGAATTTGTTCCAGTCACTGGGTGTTAAGCATACATCTGAGGATTGGCGTTTATTCATAGACTCCTCGAAAACAAGTTTGAAAGGAGTGTTACTACATAATGGAAACATATATCCATCCATTCCTTTAGCCCATGCAGTTGGTATGAAGGAAAATTACGAGAATATGAAGCTCTTACTGTCCGCTATAAAGTATGACAATTTTTCTTGGCAGATATGTGGGGATTTGAAAGTTATAGCCATCTTACTTGGGTTACACCTTGGCTATACTAAATTTTGCTGCTTCTTGTGCAAGTGGAATAGCACAGATAGAAGTATTCATTATATTAAAAAGAACTGGCCAAAGAGAGAGTCACTTAATCCAGGGCAAGAAAATGTTCTTCACCAACCACTTGTACGTTCTGAAAAAATCTTATTGCCTCCACTACATATTAAACTCGGCTTGATTAAAAATTTTGTGAAAGCAATGGATCGTGATGGCAGTGTATTTCTCTTCCTAAAAAATAAATTTCCAAGGATCAGTGAAGCTAAATTGTAAGAAGGGAAATTTGTTGGCCCTCAAATAAAGAAACTGATGAAAGATACGCAGTTTTAGAACAAGTTAAATATGCAAGAAGCAGCTGCATGACAATCTTTCAAAAATGTTGTCTCAAATTTTCTGGGGAACTTCAGGTCTGATAACTACAGAGAACTTGTCAATGAGATGATTGAGACTACAAGATAATGGGATGTAATATGTCTTTGAAAATTCACTTTCTGCACTCCCATCTTGATTTATTCCCTGAAAATCTAGGGGCTGTGAGCGACGAACATGGGGAGCGCTTCCACCAGGACATCGCGGAAATGGAAAGGCGCTATCAGGGTAAATGGTGTCCAAATATGTTAGCAGACTACTGCTGGACACTGAAGAGGGATATTCCTAAAGCGAAGTACAGCAGAAAATCCAATCACATACATTTTGGGTGAGCAAATATAATTTCAGCTAAGATATAATAAATTGTAAAGTATAGACACGAAAAATGTTTTTCATGTGATTACTCGAAAACCCTAAGTGATGGAAAAGTTCCGTAAAAAGATTTGAAATCAGCAAAAAAAGTAAGTTAGAAACACACATTTTCTCCCTTGTAACATAAAAAAGTTCAAATTTTGTTGGCCAGTGTTATCGAAACTAGTTGTAGTAATTAATTATTTGTAATTAATAAGATAAAAAGTACAGTATTTATTAGAGTAGAAAAAGGAGTTGCTTAGTTTATTCACTGAATAATTTACGTAGTTCAGTCAGGGCTCCATAAGACTTAATTCATGGTAATAACTGATAACGTTTTCAATACATTAATAGAAAATATGTTCATCAAATTCTTCCACAGACATTTGAGTTTGTGAATGCGCTGATGAAAAAATATTCGTCTTTTTTTAATTACACATAGCAACAATATAAGGAAGATAATCCACACTGTCTTTTTCTTGGCTCTTTTTAAGGCATTGCGCTACAAGCCGGAAGGTCGAGGGTTCAAGTCCCGGTGGGGTCAGGATTTTTAAACTGACCCAAATTGTCTGGCGGCACTATGGCCCTGGGGTCGACTCAGCCTCTAACGAAAATGAGTACCAGACGAATGTTCTGGGGTAAAGGCGGCCGTCACGCAGGGCTCACAACCCAAAAAAGACAGAAAGTGCCGTTTGTCCAGAAAAAGTGGGAGCCTTAACCTCGTACTACCCGAAGGTCCTCGTGAGGCCTGTAGTGGGATTGCTTTTGCTTTTTGCATCAAATTGAAGTGTTTCATTAACTCTATTAAAACAATATGCATATCGACTTCAAAAAAACAATAGTAATAAATTACGTATCTGTTACTAGTACAAAACTAGAATCAGTTATAATACACACACCACTAGTAGTGGAGAATCTGCCATCTTTACTCCAGAACTCTAACAAACTGCGGCCCAGCGTAAACTGCTATCAGATTGACATCTGTTGTTTAAAACATTTACTACTGCGTAGTGGGTTTTGAAAGTGTAGAGATATTGAGAGAGTTAGTTTAAAGGTAGCGTTTGTAATTATCTACGATTTTACTAGATCAGGTGGTAGTATGCATGTTTCCTAACTAGTTGATACACCTAGGGTTGGATATTTTAATTGTAAAATTAATTTAATGTAAATTAATTATAAATTATAATAGTTTAATATTAATCTGTATATATATATATAATATATATATATACACATATGTATATATATATATATGGTATGGTAAGAAAAATAAATGCCTGGACGGGATTCGAACCCGGATCTCTGAGTCTGTACCTCAGTGTGATATCCATTACAACATCAGGTGAATCCAATTCAAGCATTCATTTTTCTTATATATGTATTATATTCTCCATTATTACTAGATGTCGTGAGAACTCAGTCTTCACTGCCATCTAGTAGCTGACTATAACAAGTATATATATATATATATATATATATATGCCTAACCTTAATAGACTTTAAACTGTTAAACCTAACTTCGTTAAATTTATATAGACAGGGTTACTGATGCGGTTAAACTCTCGTTATCTAGTATGATCTAAAATCATTAGTTGTTGATCACCTGAAAACTAAAATTTAAAAATCGCTCTTACGATCACTATGTTCGATGTTTCACAACAAACTCGGAATATCCTACTAAAATAAACCTTGGTACGTACTATCCAAATAATCAGCGAAATCCGGCAGATAGATGTTGGGGTTCACTTTAAATCCGACATTTAAAGAAACATGCCTATATGATTGGACCCATTTTGTTGGATTTTTTCTTTTTTTCAATCACTGAGTTTGAGTGTTTCAATGGATGGCTTAGATTGACAATTTGATCCTCTATAACCATTAGGTGTAGGATTTCACCCGAAGTGAACATTCGTACTAGCCATGGTGATAGTTTGATTACTATTATTTTTCTTCTTTCAGAGACTTTTTTTTTAATTTCTTAGCTTCATTTTATAGCCACATGATTAGAATTTGAAATAAAATTAGTGCCCTACCGTTTTATAACCTTTTTTCTTAAGTAGTGTTACGGTTAGTCAAAACACGGGAGAGAAAAATAAATTTTAAAATTATTGCTAGAGATGCGTGCCCTGTGCAATACATTAAACCGCCATGGAAAGGGTTTATTGTTGACGCTTATCGTGAACTTCAAATCGGCCTCAGAGGTTAAATCAAATATTATGTAAACAGTCGTTATAAGGAATTACATATTCTGTGCGCTCGATAATTGATTCCCGCACGTCGCAATGCGGGGTCATAGATTCTTCTCAGGCTAATTGTGTTACGTTTATTTCCCAACAGATGTTAACTATGGACATGATACATTATGTGTAATGTGTATATGTGGATGTATATTTGAATATATGTATATTGAAGTGTAACTCGGGAACATGGAACAATAAAAAAATTGGCTATAGTATGACCTATAATATGGAATATATACAACTTTCGTTGTGAGGAGACAGAAAGTACAGCCAATAGAGCAATTGAAGTGATGTGAATGATAATTGGATAAAGACCACATTTTATGAAATTCGGTTTTGTGTAGGGCTAAGGAGAGGGTATTGGTTACAGGTTAGGCTGCATAGTACTTAGATTGCTATGTTTACATACTGCACGTTGACACGCCCACTCGGGACAGACTTCTAGTACGTTCCCCCCAAAGAAAGCACACATATATTTACACAAATTTTGTATCGGCATTTTGATACAACCACACGTCACGTAAACTGATCTATTACAGAGGATAATCGAACATACACACTCTCCGCTACGAGCAGGCAGCGGCGACCGTTGACAAAGACAATGATTTTATAAAGAATGTGAATAGAAATTGGTTACTATCCTGATACGCTACTTCTTTTCAGCAGTAGTTTTGAGCACAAAATACAATTAAAATGTATGCTCCATCTATTGGTATGAGTATGGTACTAAAATTTGTCATACTGAATGCGTTGGACGATATTATAAAATTAGAAAAGTTTATTCCTTCAGTGTATACGCACTAAAGTGATCTCAATTAAAAAACAAAAAAAAACTTGGTGTGGACAATGAAAAGATTGATTGAAAAGGCTGACATATGTATTAATATCTTGTATTCTTTTAAATTTAATTTGTTAATTTTTATCATAAATTTACATAATCATCTGATGCCAATTTTAACACAATGTAAGTTAAATAATTTATATAAGTTGTGTTTCAGTTCATATATTAGTAGTTTTGTGCTGGAAAAAGTCCAACAGTTTGAATGAGTGTGAGAAATGGATAACTCCATAGTGATTTTCTATTAATAACTCACATAAGGCTAAATTAATATATATTTCAGAAATTGTATTATACTTGTGGAACAATCAGACAAGCACTTAGGAACAAAGTTCGAAATGATAGGCAGCTAAGATTTTACTCGACGATGGCACTACCAGTGGCGATGTACGAAAGTGAGGTCTGGGTCCTGAAGGAAAAAGATAAAAGTAAAATTAAGGCAGCGGAAATGAGATTTCTACGTGCTGTGAAAGGTTGTACAAGAGAAGAACATATTAGAAATGAGAATATTGAAAAGGAACTAAAAGTACAACCACTTCTTCAACGAATAGAAGAACACAGGAACAATTGGATAGAACATTTGGAAAGAATGACAGAGGATAGGATACCAACGATGGCATTGATTTGTAATCGTGTAGGACGAAAATCGGCGGGAAGACCAAGAAAGCGCTCGGCTCAACAGATGTGAGATCGGAGCAGGCAAAGACCTAATCCGTGAAGAATGATGATGATGAGTTCTACAGTATAAAATGTTAAAATGTATTGGTAACGTAGCAGTGGATACAAAAAAGTTGACTAAAGGGAGAAATAAAATTGTTAAAATATTTTGTCTTAATTTTCTGAAAAGTAATGTGTTGGTCTCTATACACTTATCATTCTCAAGCCTTCAATTTGTTTTATTCTTAATTATTGGATTTTCTAGTTTACGAAATATTTATATTATCTGATAATCATATCGTACAGTATATACCAAGATCCGTTCTGAGAAACCAAACATTGTGACCGCTGGAGTGATGAAAACATTTCTACTAAAACATCAGCTTTTATTTTAACCCTCCACTTCCGACGGTCAGATTTTCCTTATAAACCTTAATTAAATATTGATACCTAGTATCGTTTTTATAAAGAGCGGACGCTAGAGCGATTAATTAATGTCGGTTTTAGAATCGATTTTGAAATTTTCACTTCAGGTTAACTCTCATCCAAAGTGGTCCGATTTTGCTAGTTAATGAACTCCAATGATTGTTTTATCCCCAGTTTCCTTAAAAAAAAGAACGTTACAGTGCGTTGTATAAATATAGTATAAATTAATTAATTTTTCAATATGTGAATTTAACCGCTCGTGTTATTAGTGCTATTTCGTGCCACGTGCCACTCCAGTCACGCACACATCCATTCTAAACATGGCTAATGTGATGGCCAAATAAGGTTCAAACACGTTTTAGCCCTAAAATTTTCTGACATTTGTTAACACGTGAAGAGAAATCCTGAAAATAATCTAAACTCTTCCCGATCAGTGACGCTGCGTATAAGATAGCCAGGTCACCCGCATACCACAGCGATCGATTAAATTACTTTAAATTAATAAATCTGTCATTTAATTAAAGCATCAATTAATTAAATCATTAGATTTAATTATACAAAATTATTACATTGATAATAAATCAATATTATTATATATGGGATGATGTAAAAGATAAGGGAAAAGTGGTCAAATACAGTGCCGCAAGGTAGCTTACACCAGTCGTAAAGCACCATGTGGGACGTCAGGCTCAACGGCCCCATCCGATGGACGATACCCATCAACAGTATACACATGCTTTTTCACCGTATTATGTACTGAAGGACTTGGAATTTAATGCGGGAATCTTGTGTTTAAAAACTGTACATCACCACCCCCTTGACAACGAGATTCACATTTATTAACTTATATTTAACCCTTAAGTTAGCTAAACAATAATTCGTCGTGCCACGTATTCAAATGTTCAGATCAGAATGAAAAAATAAATAAAATTATAAGTTATTATTGTACATTATTTTGTAATTTGACACAAATTCAAGTAATTTATACTCACTAGTTTTTTGGTTATTTAAAAACAATATTAAATAAATAAAATAAATTTCCCTTATAGGATACATTGAAAATTTGAGGATTAATAATAATAAATTAATATAATGTATAATTCATTTAAATTAAAGTGATTTTACAATTAAAGCATGCATAATGCATTAAAATAAAATATTACAACCCTACCGTTAAATCAGCCCCCGCTATTTCTACATTTTTACTTGGGAAGGTTCATGAATGAAGAACGTCTGTAGCAGTAATAATGATTCGGATAAATGTAAAACCTCGACGAAATATTTAAGATCCGCATATAAGATGTATATCTGAACGTAGTTTACGCTGCGCCGGCAGTTTGTTAGGCTTCTCAAGCAAAGATGGCAGTGTCTTCACTACTAGTGATACCAGAATTCTTATTGCTAGTTTTCCACAAATAAAACAAATAATTTACTAGTATTGTCTTTTTAAAGTCGGTATGTATGTTGCATTAACATAATTAATTAAACATTTTAATTCAATACCATTATACTTTATACTAGTAAATCTCCTAAGAATGGGCCAACTATTGAAATCTCGTAGGAATTTCATAAATCATTTATAATTTTATTTTGCTGCGCCGTGAGAGGGATATGCACAGTTGAATTGTTTGAAAACGATTTTAGGTTCTTACTTTAAAATCGGCATATAATACATTTACAATATTGGAGTTATTTGTATCAATACATGAAATACTACTGAGGATTTTCGGTAACTGAATTTTTTTGCCGAAAATCTGAACTCCAATGTCGGGACAGCGTCAGAGGTATCCTAACCATCCTCTTGGTTACCGGTCTCACATCCACTTCTACTGATCACCGACGTGGACGTTTTTCATGTCAGTATAGGGATGAATGTTTAATTAACGATTTTTAATTCGTTTTAAAATGCATTGAGAGTTCACACTGGTAGGTCGGTATTATAATAGAGAATAGACTACTTCGTTAGATAAAATTAGTGAAACACTTGAATTTGATACCTCAAAATTTCACAATTTTTACGTGAATATGTCTTTAAATTTGTGTCCATTGTGAGAGGCAATTCAGAAAACTGATTATAACAAAATCGGGGGATACTTTATGGTGTTGCAATTACGTATTTATCATCTGTATATAGAATTAAATTACACCTCCCACTCCCGACGGTCACATTTAGCTGATTAACGAACTCAATCTTACTTTTCTAGTCCCGCGCCGTAGCCGAGCGGTTAAGGTAGGAAGCCTTGGCGCAGAGCTACGGGACTTGCGCTGGTTCGAGTCTCCATGGGGGAAGAAATTTTCTCATAGTATTTCGGCCAGTATGGGACCGGTGCCCACCCAGTATCGTGAGGCAATTGGGTAGCTACAATAAGTAGCGGCTCCAGGTTGAGGAACCGACATGCTAACCACATGTCACCCCTACACTGGCTGTTGATCATCTACCTCTGTGATTGACACATGTGAATATGAAGGGCCAGCAGCCGGCTGGTAAAAGGGCAACCGCTGAAAAGTGGAAAGACCCTCAATCGGAATCTTACTTTTCTAACTTAAATGTTAATACTTACTTTCGTTCTGAAAAAAGGGTGGCCGCTAGAGCAATTATATAAATGTCGATTATAGTATTGGGTTTAAAATTTTGGCTTCAGGATAACTCTCACTCAAAGTGGTCCGATTTTGTTGGTTAAAGTATTCCAATTATTGTTATATCCCCACAGATTTCTTTAAAAAAAGGCGAACAGTGTGACATCTAGTCCGTTGTGTGTGTGTGTATATACATATATACTAGTGTGAAGACTATTTATTAGCAAATGGCTCATTTCCACTTTAAACGTTCGTACTATTGACATATATCTCAAATATCCACCTCTAGCCTTTTACATATTAATATGCGGACTGCCTATTTTACTTTTGGCAAATTTGCATGTTTTTTTTTTAATCTAAACAAGCTCTTATATGAATTGCCATATGTCTCTTCTATAGCTGTTGTTTTTACTATAAAACAAACTTTTAGTACATAAGGATATATAACACTTAGAAACATTTACTGTCACTGTAATGAAGGCAAAACATTACCTCTTTTTCTAAAATATATTCCCAAAATTTAAAAATGTTGATAGGCATTCTGGCGTCTGTAACTGAAATGCACAGTGGTGTTTTGCAAGGTCTCGACTAATAACGGCAATGATAAAAGGAACCCTGTAATGGATAATAGGTTCTTCATATCTGCCATGAATAGAGATAGAGTAAACAAGTGATATAATTCAATCCAGGACATTTTATAAATAGGGGCAATTTCTTTAAAAGTGCTACGATTGAATAATTAATGAACGTATCAAAACATTTTATTTAAATATATAGAATAAATTAATTGAGTATTATCCAAGTGAGTTATAGAAATTAATTGTTAGTAATTAGTGTCGTAAAAAGAGAATAATTGGAGAAGAATATGGAGTTGCTTATTTTGTACACTGAATAATTCAACTCAGTCAGGGCTCCATAATACTTAGTCCATAGTAATAAGTAATAACGTTCTCATTACATTTATAAAACATAGGCTCTTCAATTTCATCCTCAGGAATTTGTCCTTGTGAATGCGCTGATGAAAAAAATGTTTGTCTTTTTTTGAAATATGAATTATACCTAGGAAAAATATAAGGAAGAACATCGACAGTGGCTTTTTGCTTCGCTCCCGTAGCAAAACGCCTGTCCTATGTATGGTTGTTCATTTTATACTCATTTGTCGTTTACAGAGATCGAATTCATGAAAATCGTTATTTTGACTAAATATATCTTTGGCCTTCATGTTTTTTCATGCCTACTGCATCTTTGTAATTCTCAATCACTACAACAGTTGCGTCTTAATAATCTATTTTCTAAATTACTAGCTCTTTAGTGAACAAAATTCTTCCTTATTTATTACAAGCACAACATAAGCTTTTTCTTTCTACTTGTTCTTGAAATTGTCTCGGGCCGTGGCAAGTGGTTAAGGCAAGAAGACTTATCGCAGAGCTACGGGAAATGCTCTGGTTCGTGTCTCCATGGGGGAAGAAATTTTCGAATGGAATTTCGGACAGTATGGAACCGGTATCCTCCCAGCATCGTGAGGTATTTAGGTAGCTACAATAAGCAGCGGCTCCAGGTTGAGAAACCCAGTTATAACAACTGGGGGACACGATATGCTGACAGATAGAACCCATACACTGGCTATATTACGCTCGGACGTCTTCGTTCTTTTTACTTTCCCGGCACCGCATCACTCTATCGTATGATGCTTTATTGGTACCACTGGATTGCTCTTGACAAGCCCTTTCCAACCGTAATACAATCTCTATATTTTGATTTGGATTTTGACGAGTATAGGCCCCCAATTAAAATCGGTATACCTATAAAGAAAAAATATAATAATAGCATGGGCTCTTACAATAACATAGTGGTGATGGATGACAATACAATTTTAAATTGAACGGATATTGAATTAAATGCTTACATTACATTATGTATGTTATTTTTTTTTACTTAAACGCCATATATTTTCACTTTAACAATTTCACACTAATATTTTAAATACACAATCGATAGATCATGACGAGAACTGACAATTGAAACTCAATCGCACGTCTTAAATTCTCGGAATCAAAATTAATGTTAAACAAAATTTATGTGACGCAGCGAAACAACCTCAAAATATCGGCGGTTCCACCTCCGTTTCACACGATGCACCACACTAAACTAACGCATGCTTTGAGCCTTTATCAATTTAGTGGTGTAAATACATTTTGGATATAGATGACAAATATATAGTTGCAACACCAAACTGTATTCCCCTGATTTTGTTATCATCAGTTTTCTGAATTGTCTCCCACAATGGTCGCAAATTTAAAGAGGTATTCACGTAAAAATAGTTAAGTATTGTGGTATCAAATTCAAGTGTTTTATTAATTCTAACTAAGCAGTCTATTCCCTTTATAAAACCGTCCTAGCAATGTAAAGTCTCTATAAATTTTAAAACGAATTAAAAATTGTTAATTAAAAATCCCTGGTTGATCATGTATCACCCTTATACTGGCTGTAGGATCGTCCACCTCAGTGATTAGCAGAAGTGGATATGAGGCCTGTAACCGAGGGGACGGTTAGGAACCCTCGAGGTCTGTCGCGGAGTTCAGATATTCCGCAGGATAATTCAGTTACCCCAATGTACGTATATTATGTATAATACATCCGACTCTAAACGCGTAGAGATATCACGTGCGAAGTTAGTGACGATTTTAAGATAGAAACCTAAAATCGTATTCAAAAATTGTATGTGTGTAATTATTGCGATAAAAGAACGGGAAAAGGGATTATAGACGATTTATAAAATTCCGACAACACTCCAACACTGCACCCATTCTTAGGAGATTTACTAGTACAAATGATTGTGGTATAAAATTTAAGTGTTTCGTTAATTCTGTTAACCCTTAAATTCATAATGTATCCTTTTGGATACACGAGTGGGTTTAATTAATTTAATATTTTAAATAAATCAGAAGAAAAGAAACAAATAGAGTAAACTTAAATGTGTATCTAATTATACAGTATACATAATAATAACAGTTTCACAATATCCCCCTTTCACTGTGGTCCGCCACATTCAAATAATTAACAGAAGAAATTTGTGTTTTGCCAATTTAAGGGTTAATACAATATTCACATAGATTTTAAAAGGACAATATTAGTAAATTACGTATGTTTTATTAGTTTATAACTAGCATTAATAATTCTTGTATCGCTAGTAGTGAAGACTCTGCCATCTTTACTTCAGAAATCTAACAAATTACAAGCCCATCGTAAACTGCGTTGTGATTGACATCTGTTGTTTCAAACATTAACTACTACGTAGTGGCTTTTAAAAGTGTAGAGATACTTATACAGGATGGTCCAAAATTCTCGATCAATTTTTTTGAAAGCATTGTCCAACGTTCATGACTGTTACATATGTGATTTTTCAGATGTATGTGAACAATCTACAGTACGGTTGAATCTGTCCCCCTTGCGTTTTGAGGGATTGCTCCCAGCGTTGCACTGTTGCTCTAAGCTTATTACGCAGATGGCGTGGTGTAATATACTGCCTCGTAAATGCGTTCCCGTAAATGAGGAAGATGTGTCTTGTACACATGGAACTTTATAAAACCCTACGAACAAAAAATCAAGTGGGGTTAAGTCTGATGAGCGTGGTGCCCACATTCTTGGCACAGCTCTGCCGATCCAGTGACCCGGAAATGTTGCATTGAGAGAGACATGCACACGCAGAGCAAAATGCGGTGGAAGACAAGAGAGTGTAAAACACCAGCCTGCGTAAGCTGTGGTTCTAGAAATTGTTCAAGCCTGTCCAAGTAGGTGACCCCCAGTGACTGTGGGGTTTTTGAAACATGAACGTACCGTACAGTTTTTTTGCTGTTACACCTAGCCATACATTAATTTTTGGTGTATCTCGTTGCCATTCATATGAAGCATTAGCTTGCTCGTCGGCTCATATTCGACAATTATGCCTATTTACACGACAACAAATGTGGAATGTAGCCTCGTCACTGAAAAGGATATTGTTCACTGCATTGAAATTAACAACAGCCTGAAGCAAATCATGGCACATAGCCTGATACGCAACATAATCTTCTTGTTCCAAGTGTTGTAGCACTTGCAGATGCACTTGCACGTTTGTTGAGTTTTAACCTCAAAACCTTCCAGAATGTTGTCCTGGGAAATTCCAGTTGCATTACTGAGCCCGCCAGTCGAAACGCCTGGACTGCGTTCAATTGCTTTATGAATACGTTCAACACCATTTGCAGAGATCTGTGGTCTGCCTGAACATTTTTCATCAAGAACACTTCCTGTTCGTCTAAATTTATTCATCAACATTCAGATATTGACTCTAGTAGGTGCTGGTTTGTGAATCTTTCGTTCAAATTCCTAACGCACTTGTTCATAGCTTACCAATCGCAATCGCGCAAAAACAAATCTTATTCTTTCTTCAATGGTCAGCATACGTCATGAAGTACTTGAAAAATAACGAAGAAAATGTCAATTTAATGGAAATAGATCCAGACGTTTGGACAATCCTGTACATATATATATATATATATATATATATGTGTGTGTGTGTGTGTGTCTATGTGTGTGTGTGTGTGTCTATGTGTGTGTGTGTGTGTGTCTATGTGTGTGTGTGTGTGTCTGTTCAACCGATATTCGTGAAAATCTGTAATTGGTGGGTTTCAGATGCGGCGAATGTTTGCTGTTATCTATTATGTTCTAAAATCATTAGTTCTAGTTCACCTAAAACGAAAATTTAAAAATCGCTCTTGCGATAGCAATATTCAATTTCTCCCAACAACACTCGGAATATCCTACTAAAATAAACCGAGATTCGTACTGTCCACATAATCAGCAAATCCACCCGTTAGAAGTGGGGTTTCCATTGAAATCCGAAATTTAAAAAATAATGTCCTATATGACTGGACCGATTTTGATGGATTCTTTTTGTGTTACTGACTTTGGGTTGATCATTGGATTCTCTATAACCATTAGGTATAGGATTTCACCCGAAGTGAACATGCATAATAGTCATGGTGCTACATCGAGTACTATTATTTATATTCTTCCAGAGACTTGATTTTTTTATTTCTTATCCTTCATTTTATATCCACGTGATTAGGATATGATATGAAATTACACATTTTGTGCGATTGATTCCCGTTCGTCCCACTCCGGGAACATGGATGCTTCTCAGGCTAATTTTGTTACGCTTATTCCCTGACAGATGTTAGCGAGGAACATTATATATCCCACAAACAAAATGTATATTCATGTATATTTTAACATATGTATTTTGAAGTGTAACTCAGGAACACTGGAGCAATTGAAGAAAACGTGGTAAAGTATGACCTACAATATGGAATATACGAATACAACTTTCGTTGTGAGGAAACAGAAAGTGCAGCCGCTAGAGCTATTGAAGGCAATTGCATATGAAGTGGATAAATACCACATTTTATTACATTGAGTTGTGGGCACAAGATACAATTAGATTACATGCTCCATCTATTGGTATGAGAATGGTACTAGAATACTTCTTACAGAATGCGTTGGATGATATTACAAAATTGGAAAAGTTTTTTCTTCCAGTGTACTATAAGTACTGGTATGATCCTAATTAATAGAAAAAAACTTGGTGCAGATAATATAAAGAATGAGCGAAAGATTGACGTGTATATTAATGTTAGGTATTTATTTAATTAATCAGTTAAATTTTACCTTTAATGCACATAATTATCCTATGCCTATTGTAACACAATGTAAGTTAAATATTTTATATAAGTTGTGTTTTAGTTTATATATTAGTAGCTTTGTGTTGAAAAAAATCACAATTTTGAATGATAACGAGATGTGAATAAGTTCATTGTCATTTTCTGTTAATAACTCACGTAACTCCAAATTAAAATATACTTAAGAGATGTCAACATATTTGTGGAATAAACAGACGAACACTGAGGAACAAGGTAAGAAAGGGTTCGCAGCTAAGATTTTACTCAACGATTGCACTACCGGTGGCGATGTATAGAAGTGAGGCCTGGCTCCTGAAGGAAAAAATTAAAGTAAAATTCAGACAGCGGAAATGAGATTCCTACGTGTAGTGAAAGGTTGTACAAGCGAAAAACATATTAAAAATTAGAATATTAGAGAAGAATCAAAAGTACAACCACTTCTTCAACAAATAGAAGAACACAGGAACAATTGGATAAAACATCTGCAAAGTATGGCAGAGGATAGGATACAAAAGATAGTATTGATTTGTAATCCTGTAGGACCAAAACCGTTGGGAAGACCAAGAAAGCGCTGGGCAGAACATATGTGAGATTGGAACAGGCAAAGACCTAATCCGTTAAGGATGATGATGATGATTTGCATAGTACAAAATGTTAAAATATGTTGGTAACATAGTAGTGGATACAAAAAGGATCTAATAAATGGAGAAATAAAAATTATTAAAATATTTTTTCTTGATTTTCTCAAAAGTAATTTATTGGTCTTTATATACTTATCATTCTCATGCCTTATATGTTTTAATTCTTAATGATTAGACTTTTGTAATTTACGGAATATGTATACTTTCTGATAATTATATCGTAAACTACTCGTATATACCAAGATCCGTTCTGATAAAACAAATATCGTGACCGCTAGAGCGGTGAAAACATGCTACAAAAATGTCAGCATTTATGTTAACCCCCCCCCCAAATTTTCCTGATTAAAGAACTCAATATTATTTTTCTGAATTAAATGTTAAATACCTAGGTACGTTTTGAAAAAAGCGTCCGCTATAACGATTATATAAATGTCGGTTTTAGAATCGATTTTTAAATTTTCACCTCAGAATTACTGTCACTCAAAATAATCCGATTTTGCTGGTCAGAGAATTCCAAGTATTGTTATATCCCCAGTTTTCTTCCAAAAAAAAACGAACTTTGTGACGTCTAGGGTTGTATACATATATACAGTGTGTTTCATAAAGGATGGCGCAAACTTAAATGGTTGAAAGTACACGATAATAGAAGCAACAATGTCCCAATAAACATGGGTCCGCAAACGAGCCGTTTGCGACATAATTACTAATGTATGGTTACAAGCCGCCACTGACGTCATTGTTTGTAACATCGTACTAGGTGATTATCTCATTGGGCCACACATTCTTCCACCAAACCTTAATGGATTGAGGTACCTTAGGTTTCTGCGGCGTCATTTTCCAGGATTGCTTGATGATGTTTCCCTTCAGCAACGTCAGAGTTTGTAGTACATGCATGATAGAGTTCCGGCACATTTTTCTGCTGCTGTGAGACGGCATCTAACGCGCAGATACGGCCAAAGATGGATAGATCAAGGCGCATCTGTACCTTGGCCTCCAAGATCACCTGATCTAAATCCTTTGGATTTTTATGTCTGGGGTCATCTCAAAAGCGAAGTGTACAGCACACCCGTTAACACGATTGAAGAATTGGAGTAGAGAGTTGTACATGCTTGTCAAAAATTCAGAAATGATCCAGGGTTTTCGAAAGAATTCGACATTCATTGCAGAGACGAGCTCAGTATTGCATCCACATGCAAGGAAGACACTTTAACATCTCCTTAACAGTTAACCCATAAGTGAAGTGAACTGTGAAATGTGAACTAAATGAGATGAAAGATTAATAGTAAAGTCTAAATTCAAATTAATTTGTACTAACTAGGGCGATGTTTACAATGAAGTCAGTGGCGGCTTGTAACCATACATTCGTAAATATCTCGCCAACGGCTCGTTTGCGAACCCATGTTTATTGGGACATTGTTGCTTCTATTATCGTGTACATTCAACCATTTAAGTTTGCGCCATATTTTATGAAACACCCTGTGTATATATATATATATATATATTATATATATGTGTGTGTGTGTGTGTGTGTGTAACGTCATTGATTGTTATATCCCTGGTTTTCTTTCGAAAATAAACGATAATCGTGACGTCCAGTGCATTGTATAATAATTTAAATTAATTAATCTTTCAATGTATGAATTTAACCTCTCGACTTATTAATGCTTTTTCGTGCCACATGCCACCCAGTCACACACACACACATCCAATCTAAACATGACCAATGTGATGGTCAAATAAGGTTCAAGCACGTTTGTTAAAAGGTGAGGAGAAATCCTGAAAAATATCGTAACTTTTTCTGACCGGGGACCGAACTCGTGACGCTGCGTATGAAATAGCCATATTACGCAGATACTCTAGCGGTGTAATAAATTACTGTAAATTAATAAATATGTCAGTCAATTAAATCATCAGTTAATTACTAAATCAATTAATGTGATTGATTACACAAAATCATTACATTCATAATCAATTAATATTAAAATATGAGGGATGATGATGATAAAGATATGGGAAAAGTGGTGAAATCCAGTGCCGCAAAGTAACTTACACGTGTTGTAAAGCACGATGTGGTTGCGACAGGCTCCACGTCCCCATGCGACGGCCGAATACATATCAATAGTAAACACATGCCTTTTCACCGTATTAGGTAGGGAAGGATTTGAGTTTTAATGCAGGAATCTTGTGTTTAAAAACTGTACATCACGAACCCCTTTGGCTCCGAGAATCAAAATTATTAACTCATATTTAACCCTTAAATTACGAAACAATAATTTGTAATGTCAGTTATTGAAATGTTCGGATAACAATGAAAAAAATTACGTAAAATTGTAAGTTATTACAGTACATTATTTTGTAATTTGACACTAATTTATTCTCACTAGTTTTTCTGTTACTTAAAAATAATATTAAATAAATAAAATCAATTTATCTTATAGGATACATTGCTACTTTAAGGGATAATAATAATCGATTAATATAATTTATAATTAATTTAAATTAAATTAATTTTACAATTAATATGTTCAACCCTGCGTGATATCAACTGGTTAGGAAGCATGAATACTAGAGCCTAATCCAGTAAAATAGTAAGAAATTACATACCCTACCGTTAAATCAACTATCTGTATTTCTACGTTTTAAAAACCTCCACCAGTATTTAGATCCGAATAAAAGATTCCAATCTGAACGCAGTTTACGCTGGGCAGGT
This sequence comes from Diploptera punctata, assembly GCA_030220185.1. Taxonomy (NCBI): domain Eukaryota; kingdom Metazoa; phylum Arthropoda; class Insecta; order Blattodea; family Blaberidae; genus Diploptera; species Diploptera punctata. The sequence continues at coordinate 2,716,914 of JASPKZ010009800.1, read as the reverse complement.
AGTAAGTTAGAGTTCTGAAGTAAAGATGGCAGATTCTTCACTACTAGTGATACCAGAATTATTATTGCCAGATTTTCACTAATACAACATTAATAATTTACTAATATTGTCTTTTTAAAGTCTTTATATATTTTGCAATAACAGAATTAATCAAACACTTCAATTCAATACCACAATAATTTTGTACCAGTAAATCACACAAGAATGGGCCAACTATCGAAATCGCGTCGGAATTTCATATATCACTTAAATTTTTCTTTCGCCCCCTATTATCGACAAGTTTCGTACTTGCAATTTTTAAAAACGATTTTAGGTTCTTGCCTTAAAATCGTTTCATATCTATCACATATCTTTACATTATTAGAGATAGTTTTATTGATACATGATGTGATAGCGAGCTGGACTGTTTATAATTGAATTATTATGTCGGAAAACTAAACTCCAATGGCGTGACAGAGCCAGAGGTATCATAGCCATCTTTTCGGTTATTGGCTTTCATCCACATCTGCTATTCACCGAGGTTGACTATTTTCTTGTAAGTATAGGGGTGATAAATGATCGGCCTAGGATTTTTAATTAACATTTTTGAATCGTTTTGACATTTATACAGACTTGACACATTAATTGTAAAATTAATTTAATTATATCAATTATAAATGATATTAATTTATTATTATTAATCTATAACTTTTTTTGTCATCATCATCATCATCACTCCAAGGATTAGGCAATTGCCCGTTCCGACTTCATATTGCATCAGCCCAACGTCTTCTAGGTCTTCCAACATCACGCCTTCCTCTTGCTTGATAATTTCTGGCTAACAATGGATATCTCTCCTTGCTCATTCCATCCATGTGATCAATCCATTTCTGTCTGTAATTCGTGACTTTATCCAACAAAGGCTGTACTTTCAATTCTTCTCTTATATCCTCATTTCTTATTCTATCAAGTCTTGTACATCCTTTTACTTGTCTTAGGAACCGCATCTCTGCCGTCTGTATTCTATCCTTCTGTCTTTTCACTGGAGCCCAAGTTTCACATCCATACAATATTGTGGGAACCGCCATAACATTATACATTTTTATCTTGGTTTCTTTTCTAATTTTATTTTTGAATGTTCTCTGTATTGTTCCACACACCGTCTGAAATTTATTTATTTTGGAGTCAATATCTCTTTCCACATTGTAGCCAACATCACAGCCCAAATATTTGAAACTAGACACCTGTTCTATACTTTGATTTTCTAAAATAATTTTGGTTCTCACTGGATCTCTTCCTCTAAAAGCCATGGTCTTCGTTTTCCTTACAGAAATTTTTAGATCGTATAATTTACATATTTCATTTAATGCATGCATTGATTTCTGTAAGTCGTCTTCATTTTTCTGTATTATGATTACATCGTCAGCAAATAAAAGATTATTTATGCACATTTTATTATCCATTCTTATTCCTGGATTTACTAAAACTTTCCATTTATTAAAAATATCGTCTATATATATATTAAACAAAGTGGGTGATAAACTACATCCTTGTCGTAATCCAGTATTTGTTTTGATTGCATCTGTTCTTTTGAATCCGGTATCTATAATTATATTTGTGTCTTCATATAATGTCTTTATTGTTTCTACAAGGCACAGCGGGTATCCTTTCATTCGTAATATTTCCCATAATTTTTGTCTGTTTACTCGATCGAAGGCCTTATCCAAATCTATAAATCCTATGTGAGTTTCTAAGTTATGTTCTCTTCTCTTTTCTATGAGTTGTTTCAGTGTAAAGACATTGTCTATACATGACCTTCCCTTTCTGAATCCACTTTGATTTTCACTTATTATTACTTCTGTTATGTTTCTCAATCTATTATTTATTATTTTCGTATATATTTTGTAGCCAGTATTCATTAAGCTAATCCCTTCTGTAATTCTCGCAATTTCTCCGGTCTCCTCTTTTGAATATATTCTTGACAATTGCTGTTTTCCAAGTGGTTGGAATCCCATAGGTCTGCCAACATATATTAATTAGATGAAGTATTCGTAGTTTACACAATATTCCACTATATTTGATTAATTCCATATTTATATTATCTAATCCTGTTGCTTTCCTATTCTTAGTGGTTTTCAAAGCCATTTCTAATTCATTTATGTCTATTACATCAATATTTTCCACTTTTATTTCTTCCTCATTGTTCTCTTTTCCTTCAATTTCCTCCTTTTTCCAAAGTTTTTCATAATGCTGGATCCATTCTTGTTCTGGGATTATATTCAATCTGGCAGAATCTTTCTCAGTCTGATTTAGATGTTTCACTAATTTATAACCTATTTCTTGTCTTCCATACATATCATGTTCTACTGAGCTTATAAATTTATCCCATGACTCCTGATGGGATTTTCTTATAATGCTTTTTAGCAATTCTCCTTTTCATTTTATATTCTTCATAAGATTCTTCTGTTTTCAGTCGTAAGTATGTATGATATGCTTTTTGTTTTTCATTCACTGCATTTTGTATATTCGCATTCCAAGTTCTCAAGCCCTTCCTATTCCTTATTCTATTTTTCTTTCCTAATATCTCATTTGCTGTTTTATGTATTACATTTGATATATTTTCCCATTCAATATTTATATCTTCTGACGTCGCTATCTCTGATATATATTTATTCATTCTGCTTTCATAATGTTGTCTAATACTTCGATCTTGTAATAAATATATTTTATATACTTCTTCTTGGTTCTTTTGTTCTTTATGTTATTTTTCCGCCATTTAGCTATTATGTTTATTTTGCTTATCACGAGATAGTGATCAGAGTATATATCGCTGCCTCTATGTACTCTCACATCTTTTACCAAGGCTCCTAGCTTGTTGTTTACGATTAAATAGTCAATTATTGATCTTGAGTTATATCCACTTCTTGTATATTTATGTATGTCCTTTTTTCGGAAATAGGTATTCATTATTTTTAATTGATTATAGGCTGAAAACTGTCTCAAATCCTGTCCATTTTCATTTATTGTTATTTCTCCATTATTTCCTATTACATTAGGTATAGGGACATTGCCTACTCTGGCATTTATGTCTCCACTTATTATTAAATGATGATCTTTTGTATATTTATCAACTAATGTTTGTAATGTTTTATAAAATGTTTTTGTTTCTTCTTTCTTGCCTTCCTCTGGGGCATACACAGCAATTATCAATCATATATCCTCTTTCAATTTTAAATCTGGCTATCAGGATTCTTTCATTTATAAACTCATAGCTATTCAATTGTTTTTCTTCCATTTTTCATCTATTAAATTGCTACTCCACACTGCGCTCTTGTTGTCTGTTCTACTCCGCTATACAACATAGTATAGTGTTGTAAGTCCTTTGTTCCTTTTAGTTTCTTTTTGTTTCTGTTATTGTTGCTATATTTATTTCTTTTTTCTTTAATTCTCTTTCTAATTCTTCTTCTTTTGTATTTATTCCCCTTACGTTCCAATTTCCTAATTTCAAAATGTCCTTTATTCCAAATCGTATCCTTTTATCTTGCTTGGGTCGGTTCCTTTTATGACAATCCGGCTGATTTCCATGAAGCTTCTCAGTAAGATAAATGTCTCCTGGAAGCGTTACGAGCGCTTCGCAGGACAAGGATGGTGGAAGGGCTGCTTCCTCTGAGCCTCCAAACATGCTCCTCTGGGTATCCACCCCCCAAGAGAGGGCTGCTTCTTCCGCTCTTCAAGCCCTACAAGTTTAGCTGTGCTATTCCTTGTCGCCCTGTTGACCGTTGAAGACTTGACTTGACGAAGATGTGGCCGCCCAATATGGATACAGACGCCATTCCTTCGTTGTGAGCTATACTTAGTTCCCCTCGCCTCTTACCCACCAGCAAGATTAACCTAAGTCAATCTTCCCCAGTAGAGTCGTCTGGTTCATCGGGTACTAAGCCCCCCCACCACGTCAAGGTGATAGCTCCTGGGGGGGAACTTTTTTTGTAAAAGTAATATAGAGAAGATTAAACAAATTAACAGATTTATTGCTGAATGAGAATCATAATAGATTTAGAAAAGGACGATCATGTACGGATTGTGTTCCTATAATAAAACAATTAATTAAAAACGAAGATAATTTAATTTGGAAACACATTTGCTGTTTGTGGACTATATTAAAGCGTTGAATGATGTATTAAGAGGAAAACTCAGGTATACGGAAAAAGAATATCCAAAACATTTGATAAATGAGATTAAAACATTGTATAAATATACAGCAATTGCTACAGACATTGGTAATTAAACTAATTTCAAAACAGAAAAAATAAATTCAGGAGTAAGACAGGGTTGTCCTCTCTCGCCGACTTTATTTAATATATATTTGGACGCAGGGGTCTTAGAATGTCAAATACAGCTAAGTAAACATTTTAAAGTAGGAACTACCATTGTAGCCACAATTATGTTTGCAGACGATCAGGTCATATACGCAGAATCAGAAAATCAATTACAAAAAGCCGCACTACTGCTCAATAAAACAATGGAGAAATATAATCTCAAGATTTCAAAGCAGACAACAAAAACAGTGGTCTTTCGAGGAAAATATGCAGTTCAATCGAAAATAGTTTTGAACGATGAAAGTTTCGAACAAGTACAGAGTTTTAAATATTTAGGATGTTATATATCTTACAATTGGGATAACGATATGAATGAAAAAATAAATAAATTTCAAAGTATGTGTGGGACGATTAAAAGAACACTACAAACGACAAAAGAAACAATGCTGAGGTTTTACAAAGTAATGGCAGTTCCCATTGTGACATATGGATCAGAAAATTGGGCTATGAATAAATCAGACAGAAGATGAAGTTCCTCAGATACGTTCTAGTATATACTCTAAAATACCATATTCCTAATGTAACATTAAAGCCAGAACTCAAAATTTTAAATCTAAATGAAAAAAATACAAAGCTATAAACAAAAATGGCTAGGACATATTTTAAGAATGGACTATCCTAGGCTACAAAACAAGCACTGTTGCACCAGCCTCAAGGCTATAGAGATGTGGGACGTCCTAGAAGACGATACGAAGATGAATTCTGAGAGCGGAACAGGCCGAGGTCCAACCATGAAGAAGAAGAAGATGAAGATGATGTTGATAATGATGATATATATAAAATTGAATGTATGTGCGTCCATCTGTCCTTTATATACATCTAAAATAGTCGACCGATCTTCCGGAAAATTTGTATATGCTGGGTTTCAGATGCGACGAGTGTTTAGCCGTTATCTATTGTGTTCTAAAATCATTAGTTGTAGTTCACCTGAAACTAAAAATTTTAAAATCGCTCTTGCGATCGCAATATTCGTTGTTTCACAACAATACTCGGAAAATCCTACTAAAATAAACCGAGGTAGGTACTATCCAAATAATCAGCGAAATCCGCCCGCTAGAAGTGGGGGTTTACTTGAAATCCGAAATTTAAAAAAAAATGTCTATATGACGGAATCGATTTTGATGGAATTTTTTTGTGTGTGTATCACTGAATTTGAGTGGGTCACTGGATGGCTTAGATTGACAATTAGATCCTCTATAATCATTAGGAGTAGGATTTCACCCGATGTGAACATGCATAATGGCCATGGTGCTAGATCGAATACTACTACTTTTATTCTTCCGGAGACTTTTTTTTTAATTTCTTAGGCTTCTTTTCTTCTTGCCACGTGATTAGAATTTGAAATCAAATTAGTGCACTAGCTTTTTATAACCTTTTTTTATTAAATAGCGTTATGGTTGGTCAAAGCACGTAGAGAAAAATAAATTTTAAAATTATTGCGTGGGATGCGTGTCCTTTACGGTAGAGAGGGTCTATTGCTGATGCTTATCATGTATTTCAAGCGGCTTCAGAGGTTAAAGAAATTATTATATAAAGTCATAAGGAATTACACATTCTGTGCGCTTGATGATTGATTCCCGTTCGTCTCACTCCGTGAACATGGATGCTTCTCAGGCTAATTTTGTTACGTTTATTTCCCCGACAGATGTCAGCGATGTACGTGATATGTTTCATACAAGAGAACCCATATGGATGGATATTTGAATGTATGTATATTGAAGTGTAACTCAGGAACACTGGAACAATTTAACAAAACTTCGTTAAAGTACGACTTACAATATTGAATATATACAACTTTTGTTGTGAGAAAACAGAAAGTATGGCCGCTAATGCAATTAAAGGCATAAGAATGATAAGTGGAAAAGACCAACTTTTATTAGATTGGCTTCTTTTGACTGTACAGGATTTGAATTTACATATATTGGTGTGAGAGTGGTACTAAAATACTTCATACAGAATGCGTTGGACGATGTTATAAATTTGGAAAAGTTATTCCTCGAGTGTGTAGGCACTGATATGATCCTAATTAATAAAAAAACTTGGTGCGGATAATCTAAAGAATGAGTGATAAGACTGACATGTATATTAAGGTTATGTATTTCTCTTAATTAATTAGATACTTTTTACCATAAAACTACATAATCATCGGATGCCTACTGCAACACAATGTAAGTTAAATAATTTATATAAGTCGTGTTTGAGTTGATATATTAGTAGTTTTATGCTGGGAAAAATTCACAAATTTGAATGAGTGTGAGAACTGGATAAGTCCATAGTCATTTTCTGTTAATAACTCATTAAGGGCTAAATTAATATAAACTTCAGACTTTTTAACATATTTTTGGAACAATCAGACGGACACTGAGGACAAACTAAAAAATGATATACAGCAAAGATTTTACTCAATGATGGCGACGTATAGAAGTGAGGCGTGGGTCCTGAAGGAGAAGAAAAAAAGTAAAATTCAGGCAGCAGAAATGAGATTCCTACGGGCTGTGAAAGGTTGTACAAGAGAAGAACATATTAGAAATAAGAATATTAGAGAGGAACTAACACTTCTTAAACAAATAGAAGAACACAGGAAGAACTGGAAACAACATCTGCAAAGAATGACAGATGGTAGAATATGTCACAGATGTATAATCCTGTAGGACGTAGATCGGTGGGAAGACCAAGAAAACGCTGGGCTGAACAGATGTGAGATCGGAACAGGAAAACATCTAATCCGTGATGGTTGATGATGACTTCTATAGTACCAAATGTTAAAATAGGTTGGTAAAATAACAATGAATACAAAAAATAGTTTACTAAATGGAGAAATAAAATCATAAAATGTTTTTCCCTTGATTTTCTAAAAAGTAATGTATTGGTCTCTATCTACTTATCATTCTTATGCCTTCAATTTTCAAATCCCTAATGGTCACAAATTTCTACCCCGCGGGTTATGCACATTTTCTGGTAATGAAATTGTATATACCAAGATCCGTTGTTAGAAGATGAAAACTGTGAACGACAGAGCAGTAACAAATCCCCACTAAAATTTCGGCATTTATGTTAACCTCCGAGCGACAGTCAGATTTTGCTGATCAAAGAATTCAATATTACTTTTCTTAATTAAATGTTAATACCTAGCTTCTTTCTGAAAAAAGTGGCCTCTAGAGCGATTGTATAAAAATATCGGTTTTAGAATCGACTTTAAGATGTTCGCTTCAGGTCAACCGATTTTGTTGGTTAAGGAACTCCATTGATTATTATATTCCCACTTTTCTTCCGAACAACGTGACTACATATATATATATATATATATATATGTGTGTATGTATAAGTGTAAGTTGATTAATTTTTCGATTATATGAGTTTGACCTCTCCGCCTTGTTAGTGCTTTTTCGTGCCTGATGCCACCCGGCCAATACAGAGGCACGAATTCTCGGGAGAAAGATTTAAAATTACGTATTAATTAAATAAAAATAAAACTTAGTTTTATTTTTATTTAATTAATAAATATGGATTTTCATCAAGTAAATACCAACTCAATTGATTATTTTAAATTATGGATCATATAATTGATTTTTTGACTACACAATGATATGGACGGCCTCCTCGAATAAGTGATCATCTCAATGTCAGTTCCTCCCCAGAAACAACTCAAAATTAATACAAAACACTCCAGTCATTCACACATTCATACTAAACATGGCGAATATGATGGCTAAATAAGGTCCAAGAACTGTATTACCCTTAACGTTTTCTGACATTTATGGATAGGTGAGGAGAAATCATAAAAAAGTCGAAACGTTTCCTGACCAGGGATCGAACCCGGGAAGCTGCAAATGAAATAGCCAGTCTATCCGGAAACCACAGCGTTGGATAAATTGTTTTAATCCATTCATAAAGCAATTAGTTAAATCATTAACTAATCAATTAATTATTTAATTGAAACAATTGATTTAATTAATTACACAAATTCATTACATTAATAACAATTTAATTGTATTTATTGTATTGTATGAGGGACGATGATAAACAGAACGGAAACGTCGTGAAATCCGGTGCCGCAAAGTATCTTATTCCTGTCGTAAAGCACCATGGGAGCCGCCAGAATCAACGTTCCCATTCGACGGATGAATGGCTATCAACAGTAAACACATACCTATGCACCGTATTCTGTAGGGAAGGATTTGGAATTTAATGCAGGAATCTTCTGTTTAATACTGTACAACACCAATCCCAGTATATATTTAAACCTTAAATTAGCAAAACAATTATTCGTGCCACTTATTGAAATGTTCGGACCCCAATGAAAACAAAATGATGTAAAACTATAAGTTATTATTTTTATTATTTTGTAATTTGACAAAAATTCAAGTAATTTATACTCGTTTGTTTTCTGTTGTTTCAAAAACAATATTAAGTAAATGAAAGCAATGTATCTTGTAGGATACAATGCCAATTGAAGGGTTAATGATAATAAATTAATATAATTCATACTTAGCTTTAATTAAATTTATTTAACAATTAAAATTATCAACCCTGCCCGGTATCAACTAATTAGGAAGCATGCATACCATCATCTGATGCAGTAAAATAGTTAAAATTACAAACCGCACAGTTAAAATATCTCTGTATTTCTACATTTTAAAAGCCTCAACGCAATATCTAATATCCGAATAAAATATGTTGAATCTGAACGCAGTTTTCGCTGGGCCGGCAGTAAGTTGGAATTCTGAAGTAGAGATGGCAGAGTCTTCCCTGCTAGTGATACCAGAATTCTTATTGCAAGTTTTCTGCTAAAAAACATAAGTAATTTACTAATATTGTCTTTTTAAAGTCTATATATATATGTATACTATTGACAGAATTAATTAAACACTTAATTTGATGCCACAATAATTTATACGAGTAAATCTTCTAAGAATGGGCCAACTATTGAAACCCCGTCAGACTTTTATAAATCACCTATAATATTGTTTTGCGTTCTCTTGCGTTTCATCTCGAGACTTTTAAATACTATTTTTGAATACGATTTTAGGTTCGTGCCATAAAATCGTCATATAATTTCTACGTGATATCCTAACACTTTTATGGTTAGTTGTATTGATGCATAATATACAAGTGAGCTAAACTTGCGGTAATTGAATTATCCTGCCGAAAATCTGATTGTCATAGGGATCCCAACCATCCCCTCGGTTACCGGTCTAACATCCACTTCTGCTAATCACCGAGGTGGACGATCTTGTAGTCAGTGTAGAGGTGATATGTGATCGGCCATGGATGTTTAATTAACAATGTTTAATTCGATTTCAAATGTACAGAGACTTCACATTGCTAGGACGGTTGCACCAATAGAGAATAGACAGCTTAGTTAGACACAATTAGTGAAACACTTGAATTTTATACAACAACATTTCAGAATTTTCAACTGAATATGTTTCTAAATTTTCATCCATTGTGGGAGGCAATTCAGAAAACTGATTATTAACAAAATCGGAGGTAACGTTTGGTATTGCAACTACTTATATTCAGAATTTAACCCCCCCCCCACTCCCGACGGTTTGATTTAGCTGATGAAAGAACTCAGTCTTACTTTTCTTACTTAAATGTTAATACTTTCGTTTTGAAAAAGGGTGGCCGCTAGAGCGATTATATAAATGTCGGTTTTAGAATTGATTTTAGAATTTTCGCTTCAGGGTAACTCTCACTCAAAATGGTTCGATTTTGCTGGTTAGAGAACTCCAATTATTATCATATCGCCAGTTTTCTTCCGAAAAAAAACGTTCGTACTATTACCAGATATTTCAAATTTCTATCTCTAGTCTTTAACATTTAAATTTAACCATACTAATATGGTCCACCGCTGTGGTCTCGAGGTAGCGTGCAAACTTGTCACGCAGCGGGCTCGGATTCGATCCCCGGTCGGGGCAGTTTTTCTTAGTGAGGTATTTATCGGGGCTTTTCCTCACCTGTAAAACAAATGTCAGCAAAACTTTCAGGCCCAAACGGTCCCCGAAATCATATGACCATCATCATCAAACTCATCCTTATCATCATCATCCTTCGCCGGTGTGGAAAGCAACGGGAAGTTAGCATACCTACAATTCCCTAGTAAAGCTGCAAGGATAGCATGAAAATGCTATGATTGCAGTGAAGGACCTGCCTTCGGGCAGAATTACTATGGATGGATGGATGGATACTAATATGCAGACTATCTATTTTCATTTTTTGGCAAACTTATATGATATTTTTTTAAAATCTAAATAGTCTTATATGACCTACGAAACCTATAATTCCCTAGTAAAGCTAAAAAGCATTGCATGAAAATGCTATGATGGCAGTGAAAGACCTGCCCTCGGTCAGAATTACTATGGACGAATATATATATATATATATATATATGTGTGTGTGCGTGCGTGCGTGCGTGCGCGTGCATGCATGCGTACTTGTGATTGTGTTTTTCAGTAAAGTAAAGTGATCCCACAACAGGCCTCAGGAGGCCCTTGGGGTAGTGGGAGGTTAAGGCTATCACTTTCTCTAGACAATCCGCAATTGATGTCAGCCGGGTTGTCAGCCCTGCGTGACGGCCGCCTTTACCCCCAGAACAGGCATCTGGTGCTCATTTCCGTTAGAGGCTGAGTCGACCCCAGGGCCATAGTGCCGCCAGAGGGTTTGGGTCAGTTTAAAAATCCTGACCCCAACGGGACCTGAACCCTCGACCTTCCGGCTTGTAGCTCACTACGCTACGGCGTGCCCCCATAGCTTGGTTAAATTTAATTCACTGAATCCTATAACGACTTCTGATGTTAGTCTCCCTTTCATTTTCTGCCTCCTGGGTCGGCATTTAGGAAATTGAATGAAAATGCATACATAAGATGATACGTGTTAGCCCGCAGTTAATTAAATTCCCTGCATTTACCGTGGAGCCCAAACATCATTAAAAATTTGATTTCTCGCTGCATGTAGCTTCATGGAATTTACAAACAGAGTTTCTCATTGTATTATTGTTCAGACTAAAAGCCAAAGTTCCTTGCGAAGAGAGAGTAAATAAGGATATGGGCAAACAAGAGCTAAACTTGTAATCTATTCCCTCCAGACAGACACGGTTTAGATTGTTGACCCGGACAATGCACCGAGTAGTTGATTTACTCTTGATATACATATTGTGTTTAGGGGAAGATATACTTAACTCATTTCTCAATCGATCACACATATTCAGTTAATGTTTGTTTCTTGTAAACAAGCGGGTGAATATAGGGATTATATGGGATTATTGCGTGGCAAGCATTGAAGCTTCCTCTATCACGAAATTTATCGTTTTATGAGTATTCACTTCGTCTCTGGATCACATATCCATGAAATTAAAATCTAGGAAGCAATTCTATTACTGGACAGCAAATCTCAACGGTACAACTAACCATGGGGATGCACAGTATAGTACTATATGATCCACTAATGAGAAAATATAACTTAATCCTTCGGAAATTTTTGTAACAGACAATCCACACACAAACATTTTTCAATCTGCGATTTTAGAATTTTATTTGAAATTGAATTTTTCTTTTAACTTTAAATACTGTACTCCAAGATTTTTTTAACGAAACTGGTAAAGCTCTCATTCATCCAGTAATCGCCGTAAAACTTTCTATTTTAATTTGGATTAAAACGAATGCAGTATTCTACATGTGACTTTGTTCAAAGACAAATTATTTTTTATCAAATAAAAAATTAAATATGGACTTGGTATTCCAATGATTCGTTGAGTTATGAATTGAAAATTGTGTATGTATTCAATTTTAATGAGACTTTTTTTCAGTTAAATTGAATTTGCATTTCATGTTCAAGCACGTATGTTCCTCGTGAAGTCGCTACTGTAAAACAAAAAGTACTTTTATTCAAAATATCAAACCCAGATATAGTATATTTATGTTATGTAATTCTGTCTTGTTTTAAATCAACAGCAATAATTCAAATGAATTCAAAAAGGGGACTACTAAATCCGAAAATTGAATTAATAGTAATAATGATAATGGCGTCGAAAACTACTTACAGACGGAACAGGTCAAAAGGTCTAATCCTTGAGACGATGATGATGATGCTGAACGATAATTAATATGCTAATCTATACACGCATTCCAGGTTAGTCGGGTTAATTAAAACGGATAAGTCATATGTAAAATAGAATACTGTAATAATCATTATTTTTACACGCGTCGTAATACTAGTTCACGGAGAAAGCTAACTTTACTATTTAAGGGTGCGGGTACATTCCCCTATCTGAAGTATAAATTTATTCTATCTATAATGGCGTAGGCCATTGCTGAATCTTATCCTCTTCTTTGTAAGGACTAAGTTAATATTTTTAGTTACCTTATTTGTTCAGAGATGTCATGGATAGCATGCGGTCAACACACCGATCCAATGAGACATCTAACAGGCAACTAGGTATTACGAGGACTTTGAGTTCGGTAAATCTTGCTTAGAGGCCTCTTTATTCAGGCTTAAGGATCTTTTACGAGTCTCAACATTTTCAGACTCCGGACCCACGAATTAAAGTCCCTCCGGAGGACTTGCTCCTTGGATTTTTCTGTCGTAAAAAATCCATCGACCCCAGCCGGAAATACCGTGCATAATAAAGGCGGAAGAACGTTTACTCCCGCTCGCTCTCGTAAGCGAGAGCGGCAGTAAGGGAGTGTGTCAACGAGAGTCTAATGTACCCGTAGTCTTTCCTATTGAATGAAAAGTCCCGGGATTCTCACAGTGAGTACGGAGGATGTAGACATGCAGTGTTCGTGCCACATAAGAAATGTTTACTGCATGTATCAAGTACGTTTCTCAATACCTAAAGGAATTCCTTCTTTTACGAATAAATATGGATTTTCATCAAGTAAACATCAACTCAATTGATTATTTATAATAGTAATAATAAGAATAATATAATAATAATAATAATAATAATAATCTTCCTTTCATGTGATAGACCTAGTGGTCTGTTACGTTCTCATTCCAACGTTTGAAGGGTCCGCCCAAAGATCTCTTGCCTGGTGGCTGGTAATTTAAGATCTGACGTGGTATTCTTGTTCTGCTCATTCTTCGTACGTGAGATTTCCTGTTGTTTCTGTACTTTTGCACATAATCCATGACTGATTCTGTGTGTAATTCTTTGAGAATCTCAGAATTCCTTTTATGGTCTGTTCTTGAGTAGCCCGCAGTACGTCTCATAAATTTCATTTCTGCCGCAGTTAGTCTTTGTTCATCTACACTGCGAATTGTCCAGACCTCACTGCCGTAACATAATATGGGTCTGGCCAGTGTTTTATAAATTCTAGTTCGTGTGTGTTGCTGTACTGTGTTTGGCTTGAAAATATTATTTATAATTCCTGTTACTCTGTTAAATTTTATAATTTTTTGACTAAAATATTTTATTCTTCGTATATAACTTGGTATAATAATAATTATGATAATAATAATGATAATAATAACAATAATTATGTTTAATAATAATAATAATAATAATAATAAATAGTATTATTACTGAAATACAAATCTATAAAATATTTAAGGGTCATTCCACATGAAATCAGAAAGAAAAACTGAACTGGCGCCTTCAAATGTTTTCATATTTTACAGTGAAACCTTACAGTGCACTGAACAACTAAACTGAATTTCAGGTCTGAATTTAATGTACAGTAATTGAATAATAAATTAGTAATAGATCTGTAAATTTATCGTATTTTTATTAATAAGCCCTTTGTTTGAAATTAATTTCTCAAAATGTAAATACTGCCTGCACTTCTTCTTCACTTCACTGGTGCAAATTGCCTGTTCCGTCTCACTGTTCTGTCCATCTCTTTACAGACCTTTCTATATTCTTTAAATCTCATGGCTTGTAGTTAAGTGCTAGTTTTGATTATCTTGTTACATTTATTATGTCTACATGTCTAAACCATTTATCTGTACATTCTTTGATTTTATCATTCACTGGATATATATTTAACTATGTACTTATATCTTCATTCTCTATCCTGTCCAAACTTGTGCAGTCTTTTTCTCTTCTAAGGAAGTTCATTTCTATGCTTTGTATTCTATTTTGTAATTTTTTGGACATTACTCAAGTTTCACTCCCATAAAGTAATGCACGAACTGCCAATGTTTTATAAAACTTCAATCTAGTATTTTTTTTTGCAAATGCCCCAGGTTGTCTTTCGACATTCCTGGTGTTCTCTCCTGGCATGGCGTACTTGTAACCCACTTCTGAGGTTGGGGCGCCTGGAAGTCGGGGTTATGTTGCCCCGATGATATGATGGATGATGATGAGGATAGTGGTGCGCCAGGAAAGTCCCTAATGAATATGAATGATGGTGATTGAGATGGCCATATGATTTCGGGGACCGATTGGGTCTTAAAGTTTTCGTGACATTTGTCTTACAGGTGAGGAAAAACCCCGATAAAAACCTCACCCAGAAAAACTGTCCCGACCGGGGATCGAACCCGGGCCCGCTGCGTGACAAGGCAGCACGCTACCTCGAGACCACAGCGGTGGACACATTAGTCTCTTATAAATATCAGCGTATTATCATATTTTCAAGTGATAATGCATATAACATTAGGCTATATAATTATATGCATTATCACTTGAAAATATGAATATACGCTGATGTTTATATTCTTATAAACGGTGTAAATGGACCATTTCAATCATGTTCTATAAATAAATAGTAAATGTGACTCCGTACTGACCAACTATTGTCTCAAAGTTAATTTATTGATAGATGAAAGGAAAACACATAATTTATAATTTTCTTAAAAAAATCGCATGAGAATAATTCGTTATAAATTCTAAACACACGTTTAGTGCTGTCGGAGTACATTTTATTTACAGTACTAAGAACATATTTAATTATTTCTTCACATGTAATACACAGGCTTATATTCAAAGGGTAAGGCTTATAGAATGTAGGTCCCATTATAAAATTTATTTAATACATTCCTATTAGCTTTCAGAGTCATTGTACGACAATATTTCACTTACGTAGACTATTCACTCGCTGCTCGTGGGAAAATGTGTTCCGAAGAGTTTCTCAGTCGCTTTCGCTTGCCTTCTACCTCTGCGCATGCGCTTGGCATTCCCCACACTCCCCTGAATATCCCCAGTGCCGCCATAGAAGCATCGAGACTGGCAAGAGAGATTCGAGAGGGTCTGAACGTGTACTTGACCGGCTCTAGTGTGTACATAAAATAAGTTTACAGTTCGGGGCAAAAGTTTTTTTTCAACTCTAATTATAGTAGTTATGCTACTATGTTCACGTATTGATGGAAGTGAGTATTTTACCTAATTTTATTTCTTATTAATGGTGGTTATAGAAGGAAAGATTTTAAGAAAACAATTCGGGTCTATTTTCATAAGTCTCATAGCTACAAACAACAGAAAAGTTACGAGGTAATATTGGTTTATACCTATTCACACATATTAATTCATTATACGTAATAAAATATAAATATTATTGTTATTATTAATATTATTTTTATTATTATTGTTATTATTTGGACTATTGTAATGTAGAAGCCATTTTGATGCAAGTAAATTATTGTTAGTCTCGGACTCAAAGCTGCATCAGGTAACGCTTTGTGAAAACCAGTCTTCTTATATAACTCATAAACTAAAAACTGTTGTATTATGCTATGGTGGGTGCACTTAACGTCTATACTGAAATAAGTATTCTAAATATACTTGTTTTTATCAAAAAACATTGTAAATTAGAAAATTTATTGCATTTTTATAAATAATGTTGTAAATTAGTAAAGTTGTTTTTTTATTTTAAAAAAATGTAAATTATACTTCTAACAATATTATAGGGACTATTTTTCGTAAGATTATGGTAGAAGCCGGAAGTTCGGAGGTTTAGAGTCCCAATGGAATCAGTGTTTTTAAACTAGCCTAGAAACTTTCTGGCGTCACCATGGTCCTTGATTCGACTCAGCCTCTGACATAAATGAGTACCAGGTGCTTGTTCTGGGGTAAAAAGACGGTCTCGGGCAAGGCTGACGACTCGGTTGACTTCTTGTGCCGATTGACGGAGGAGCCTTAACCTCCTACTTCCCCAAGGACCTACTAAGGCAACAATGAGGTCACTTTATCATTCATAAGATAAATTAAAATTTTAACTGGACAAATATGTGCTATATACTTTTAAGTTTCGAGATGTTTTTGATTGCGGATGCTGTGTGTTTTGTTATCTAGATACGCTATTAAACCTTCAAATTATGTAGTCAAATTTAGATGAAAATTTTAACTTTTATGACATGGTATTAAGTGTCTTGGAAAAACTGCACTTAAACTAGCGTGAAATATTTTCGAAGTCGCATAGAACAACAGTGCGCATGCGCCAGACTAGAGCCAGCGTTAACCCAAAATCGAACCACATATCGATTATCATCGTCGATTACTATCCTTCGCTGTGTAATTTAAATGATCAATATTTGCAATAAATCCCCAAAACAGCGATAGAAAAATCATAGACTAAGTAATGTACTCTGTGGAGAAAATAGCAGTTAGCATCACAATATTGTCTAACAGTGACATAATATTGTGATTTGCATATTTAAATAAATAGTTAAAAATTGTCTAACATCGTTATAAAAATTGTTTGAAAAAGTTTAAAATATTAAATAATGTAAGTAAATACAGAAGAAGAGCTATAGTTTACAACAATATAACTGAAAAATCAAGCGCTAGTAGAAGTGCAGTTGAGCCAGTGTCTTCTCTTTTACACCCATATAGAATATTATTGCTTTATGTTGTAGTAATGTTTTTTTATTTACAGTTAGAAATTATCAGATTAATAGATACATTGAATATGTGTAATTTTGTAAGCCTTTATGTGCCTCAATGGAACTTAAGCGTTCTCTCCTTACAAGGGAGAAAGACAAAAACACGATTCTAGTATTCTCCGGGCCATCAGCCATACTTTGAGAATTCGATCGTAGAATAAGTAACCGCTGATGTCATCTTTGTCAACGAAATAACAGATACTGCCGCTAGTCAACTATCAACATGTTTACAGTTTTAAATTCACGTTTAATACAACAGATATTGAAAAAACTATAACAAAGATTTATGTCCGTATTCAACCGCGTTTATGTAGTATTTTACCCTCTTACTTACTTACTCACTGGCACTATCGAACCCGTAGGTTCATGGCCGCGCGGACATAAGCTCTCCATACACCCCTATCCTGAGATAATGCTTTCCAATCATTCCCTGTATAATCAACTTCCCTCAAATCATAGTTAATGTTATTCTCCCATCTCTTTCTTGGTCCTCCAACTGGGCGTTTTCCCTCTGGCTTTCCTACAAGAAGCTTCCATGCAAGTCTCCCATTCCCCATACGTGCAACATGTCCTGCCCATCGCAGTCTACGAGACTTAACTGTTCTTATTATATCTGGCTTCTTATAAAGAGCATGTAGTTCATTGTTATGTAGTCTTCTCCATTCACCCTCTCCATTATTAATTTTACAGGTTAGAATAACATAATTACGTTACGTTAGCTTCTCTATTTATTAATTTTACAGGTTCGATTAATCTAATTTAGGTTAGCTTTTAGATATTAAATTCAACAAATATTCGTTGCGATTGAATCAATGTGATCGGCCCAAATCATTTTAGCGTGTTTTATTTAAGTGATTTTTTTGCGTGATTCGTAGGTTGATTTTTATGATCGCGTTCTTGTTTGTTAGCGTGTTTTTGTGATAAGTTGGCTACTTTGTTTGAGCAATAAATAATACGATTTTTTCGTTGTAAACACGGTGATTATAGGTTAGCTTGAGATCAACCTCTCACTTCATTTTATGGCATTTCTGGGATTCTTTTTGGAAAAAAAAATCAATATGTATATCTGGTAATTATTCAAAGAATGCAGCAGCAAAACGTGTGTTATTAATTTTTTACTTGAATTTATGCTGGCCCCGCTAAGCGCTAAGATCCGAAAAAAAAATAAAATAAAAATGTGTTTTGAATTTTTTACCGTTAATAGCCCAGTCTCATAATATTAGTTTGGGCTGAATCCAAAATGACCTCTGCTAGGTTTTTTCATCATGCACAAATTTGGTCATAATATGACTCCGCTACAAACTAGATAATTAACAAAACAAATCATAACTAACTAAATTAACCAACCACTCACTGGCACTATCGAATAAGCAGGTAGTCATCTGCATTATCGATATATTTCGCGACAACAATGTGACGTCATGCACGCTTCTTGAGCCACAGCAGACGGCAATAAGGAGTTTTCTTGCGAACTAATTTAATAATATCTAATTACGTCTTAATTAGTGAATTTTATTCGAAAAAAGTAGTTTATTACACAATAACGAAACGAAAAGATAATGTTAAATGTCACTTGGTATATGGTTGATCGATAATTCAAATATCGAGAAAAATGTTTTTTCAAACCGCTAATAGCAGACAAGCAAACGTGCGTATTCTTTTATGGATAACCCTTAATAACCATTGTTGTCTTTCAGCTTATTTATTCCAAGAAAATCGGGATGTGTACATGGACATTTTCCGCGCGATAAAAACGTGACGTCATCATACACGCTTCTTGAGCCACAGCATATGGATGTGAGAGGTTTTCTTGCGAACTGATTTAATATTATCTAACTAAGTCTTAAGTAGTGAATTCTTCTTCTTCTTCATCTTCTTCACTGTTTAGACTTACTTACTAGCCTGTTCCGGCTCCAAATTGCTGCTCTTTCTATCTTTTCTTTGGTCTTCCCAAACTTCTTCCTCGTGGTGAATAGCTGTGTGCTGCTTTTGGTATTCTATTCTCAGTCATCCTTGCCAAGTGTTCTTTCCAGTTTGTTCTCTATTTCTCTATTGTTGTGTTTAATTCCTCTACTTTTAGTTGTTGTTTTATTTCTGTGTTATGTTTTTTGTCTGTTCTTTGATATCCTACTATTGGTCTGAGGAATCTCATTTCAGCAGCTTCTATCCTGGCAGATTGTTGTGTTGTCACTGTCCATGTTTCTGATCCATTAGTAATAATAGGCACTGCCATTGTCTTGTATAATTTCATTATAGAGTCGTTTCTGGCTTTATTTTTCAAAGTTCTTTTATAGTGTTCCTGTTATATAATTATACTTATTTAGTTTGTTATTTATATCTGTTTCCGCTGTGTATGATATTTCGCAACCTAGGAAGTTATATCTTACTACTTGTTCTATTGGTTTATTTTCTAATATTGTCTTTGTCCGAACTGGATGAGCGCCCTTGAAGACCATTGTTTTTTATTTTTGTGAGGATATTTCCATGTTGTATTAGTGAATTCTATGGTGAAAGTTATAAATTAAATTGTGCCTGTTGGTAGGTGCCGTCGTCCTCAACTCTGTTAACACATTGTATATAAAATTAACTGGAGCGCTTTCGGAAGTTATCTTCCATCTTCTGCAGGTTGAGCTTCCGCTACTCGTTGTTGTTGTGTACGGTGATGTATATTCCAACTGTTTGTAGCAGCAACTGACTTGTTTTTTACGATCTCGTATAATGGGTTTGACTGGGGTCCGTTCTCATTAAGAAGTGAGGTGTTGCTTGTTTCCTTTATGATTTCAAGGTCTTCAAATATATTTATCCTAGCTGGAATGTTTTCTCGGTAGATTATCTTGAGAGTATTTTCAATTGTGTTCATTCATTAAGTTAGCTTGATTTATCACCCGCGTGTATGAAATCTTTTAGATGTTATTTATATCTTGTATTGAAATTTCTGCTTGTCCTGACAATATAAAATGCATTACAATCTTTACATGCTAGTAGTCGGCCGCGGTGGACTAGTGGTTATGCTCCTTGCCTCTGGTCCCGAGGGTTCAAACCCGGCCGGGGTCGATGGATTTTTTTAGGACGGAAAAATCCAAGGAGCAAGTCCTCCGGGAGGGACTTTAAGCCGTGGGTCCCGAGTCTGAAGATTTTCAGGCTCGTAAAAAATCCTTAAGCCTGAATGAAAAGGCCTCTAAGCAAAATTTACCTAATTTTCCCGTCCCAGTACTACCTTGGTTTCCTAGATGTCAGTGTGAGGCGGAACGCTGACCACGGATCACTCAAAATGACATCTATACGAAAACAAGTGTAACTAAATTAGTATGGTTCAAATTCTACCCTGTAGGGGGAGAGCGCCTAAATCTCTGTAAAGGGAAAAACATAGGCTTACAATACAATACATGCTAGTTTGTAGACTCTCTTGTTGTTGAATTTGTTGTGAATTCTATGGTAAAAACTAAATTTTATTTATCATCCATGACACGAGTATTAAACGTTCGGGAAGGACAATATCTGCGGGTACGCTGGTACAAGTATAAAAATGAAAATAAATCTTTATTACATAGCTATATACATTAGCTTATATTTCGTTTTCTTCCTCTCCTTAAAGTTCTTGCTGTCTTTTTATCCATTGAATCCCTTGCTGAATGTCTGGGTAAAGTGACCAAACTACCGGCATTCCAGCACCCTTAAACCATATATCCATTACTTTAATATCCTGATGAAATCTCTCATCTTGCTCCTCGTTGACCTCGTCCAAATCCTCTGAGAATAAATCAAGATGGCAATTTAACCCTGAAACCTGATGGTGGGGTCTTGGTGACCCCACAGACATTTCTATTTTTCTGAACATTCGTAATTTCGGACTCACTTTTCAGAGCTTTGGGAGAATTCAGTTCTAACCTTGTTCTTTAAGTGGAGAGAGTTTTGTGAGTTTTCATAAAATAGTTTACAAGAGGGAGAGGAAATTATTTGTTGTGGTAGTAGTTGGGGTCATACAAACCCTACTGTCAGGTAATAATGTGTGTTTTTCTTCAAACTGAATTTCGTGTTTAGGACTATAGGCTGACAAATATTTCAATTATATAGTAATTATTGATCTTAGTGAAACCGTAATTCTTACTTTTTATTTTATTTTATATTTATAATGGCATTTTCAAGTAAATAGCTCACAAGTGATGAAATAAGTGAACTCGTAAACAGAAGTGATAGTAAAGTGAAGTAAAGTAAAGTGATCACACTACAGGCCTCAAGAGGCCCTTGGGGTAGTAGGAGGTTAAGGCTCCCACTTTTTCTGGACAATCAGCACTTGATGTCAGCCCTGCTTAACAGCCACCTTTACCCCCAGAAGAAGCGTCTGGTACTCATTTCCGTTAGAGACGGGCCGACTCCTGGTCCATAGTGCCGCCAAAAGATTTGGGTCAGTTTTAAAAAAGCGAAATTTCAGGCTCCTTAATATAATGAATGTTTTTAACTTTTCATATATGTGGCCTACAATCGAAAAATAAATACGGTCTTTTTTTTTTTTTTGCTTCGAATAATATAGTCCGCTCTGTCATTTAGTTTATAGGCGCTTTGCTTTGTGGTTAGGTAGGTCTATTTTGCACTCATAAGTATTTACTATATCAAGCGGCGTTGTCACGTTTTATTCTCTCGAATAAAGTTTTACCAACTAAAGATACTGCAAAAGACAGAAGTTGCAACGATGTTAAAATAATTATATCCACGTGATGTAGACATGGCCCTCCATGGTATCTTTACCTTGTCGTGGTGGAGTGGCTTGCGTGCTTAAATGATCCTGAGAGCTATGCCGGCGGTAGCATTGCTGCCGATAGGGTTACCCATGCCGGACTGGTCGAAGGTGATAAGCCAGACGAAAAAAGTACCTTGGGCGAAAGAGTGACGATCTTTCACCGTAAAAATACAACCGTCAAGAAATGCGGACATGGGTTCAACTGGGGTAAAATTTTCCGGAGGTCAAATAGTCCCCCATTCGGATCTCCGGGCGGGGACTACTTCAGGGAACCCATGCCAAAGGCATTAGCTCAGGACAGGGATGTATGGAGAGCGTATGTCCGTGCAGCCATGAACCTACGGGTTCGATAGTGCCAGTGAGTAAGTAAGTAAGTAAGTAAGATGTAGACATGGAAACTTCATTTAAAAATTTGAAGGCATTATAGGCAGAGAACTATTTTAAGTTTTTGGTGATTAGAGCAGCGTCTTAGAAGCCTCTAAAAACAACTTCCCGGCCCTGCATGGCAGTAACAATGTACAGAGTGTCCCATTCAAACCTACCACATTCTAATTAATCAAATCTAACAAAGTATGCAGAATTATGAAATGGGGCTGGTATTAAACGAAACAAAAACTCAAATAATGTTCATTACCACTCTAAAATACCTCTATATGTGCGTCATTAGTAGCACGAGCGATATCAAGTCTGTATTCGATTTCGTGCCACGTTCTTTCCAACATGTCCGTTGGTACTGTTGCAATTGTGTCAAGGATACGGGTTCGTAAATCATGAAGATCTTGTACTGGAGTCTCAAACACACGGTGTTTTACATACCCCCAGAGGAAGAAGTCCAGTGGAGCGATGTCTGGCGAACGTGGTTTTATGTCATTATTGTCCAACATGCGACAGATGAATCAACTGCAACAAAGAAAACGAAAATTCTTTGAGTTTTTCTTTCTTTTAATACCAACCTCATCTCATAATTCCGCATACTTTGAGAGTTATGATTAATTAAAATGTGCAAGGTTTGAATAGGACACTGTATTTTTTAAAACAGAGGAAACAGTTGCCTTTGATGCCGCCTGTAAACTAAATGACGTAGCCGATTATACCCGAGAATTACTGTCATTAAAAGTAATTGTTGGAAGAGATATCCCTATTTTCATTGTCGTATTCGGATTCAGGAAAATAACAAGAGTAAGAATTTAATATAAAGGATATACACCTCATCTAATAAAAGCTATAAAAACTTACAAGAAAATACAAAAAATCGTGTAGATAAAGGAAATGGTCCTGCAGAAACATAGAAATCAACAATGGACTTCGACAAGGTTGCCTTCTTTCGCCAATACTTTTTAATATATATTTAGACAAGATCATTAGTACTTGGCAAACTCTTTTAGATGAACAATTTATGATAAACGGTATGAAAATGAACTTTTATTCCCAGATGACCAGGTAATTGTAGCTTCCTCAGAAACCCAACTACAAAAACCAGTTTATAAATCATGAAAACTAATAAAATATTATAATTTAAAGATAGCTACAGATAAAACCAAGTGCATGGCATTTATTGGAACTCAGCATAAAAGGACAAAAATTGTAATTGGAGCAAACATCATTGAAAAAGTAAATTGTTTTAATTATCTGTGATGCATTATATCGTACCAACAAAACTTGGATATGGAGAAGAAATTAAGGAAATTTCAACAGATATGTTGTTCAATAAGAGGATATTTGAAAAATAAGACCACAAGGAAAACTCAATTGATATTTACAAAATATTAGCCGTTCCAACGTTAACATACGGGTCTGAGACTTGGCCTTTAACGATCTCTGATAAACATAAAATTGAGACATTATAAATGAGATTTCTGAGAACCGTTCCAGGTGTATCTTTAAGAGATCAAAATAGAACTCAAGATACCAGATATGAATTACAAACATATGATATAAAGGAGAGAATATACAAAAATTAGGTTTTCCTCACCTGTAAGACAGATGTCAGGTAGCTTAGGGCCCAACGGTCCCCGAAAATCGTCCGGCCATCATTATCACCTTTATCATTATCATAGTCGGCCGCGGTGGACTAGTGGTTATGCTCCTAGCCTCTGGTCCCAAGGGTCGCGGGTTCAAACCCGGCCGGGGTCGATGGATTTTTTAGGACGGAAAAATCCAAGGAGGAAGTCCTCCGGGAGGGACTTTAAGCCGTGGGTCCCGAGTCTGAAGATTTTCAGGCTCGTAAAAGATCCTTAAGCCTGAATGAAAAGGCCTCTAAACAAAATTTACCGAATTTTCCCGTCCTAGTACTAGATGTCAGTATGAGGCGGAACGCTGACCATGGATGATTCAAAATTACATCTATACGAAAACAAGTGTAACTAAATTAGTATGGTTCAAATTCTTCCCTGTAGGGGGAGAGCGCCTAAATCTCTGTAAAGGGAAAACATAGGCTTACAAAAAAAAATTATTATCATCTTATCATCCTTCATCGGTATGGAAAGCAACGGGAAGCTACTACATCTAGTAAAGCTGCAAATAATAGCATGAAAATGCTATGATTGCAGTGAACGACCTTCCCTCGGGCAGAATTACTATGGATGGATGGATGGATAAAAAAATAAATGTAATTGGTTTGAACATGTTCAAAGAATGTCAAATAATCGTTAATCAAAACAGATGCTTCATTATAAACCTTAAGGCCGAAGAAATGTAGGAAGACCAAAACGATGTTGGAAGGACGACGACATGTAGCATATTGCGCATCGGGGAGCGGAACGGGTCAACAGGTCCTGAAGATGATGAGATTTTTTTTTTAATTTGGTCTGTGTTATTTTAATCAAATTTTATTTTCCCAGTGCATTCATTTAATGTTCAGTGCTCACATGAAACATCAATGGCTTCATAAACATAAGTAGGTATTAATGTAATAGCGATAGCAGATCAGTAATTCGATAATCGCTTAGATTATTAAATAGGTGTAAATCATAGTAAGGCATGCGAGAAGCACAATAGACAGAACAATATTAATTAACAACAGAGTTTACTAACTTGTAAAATCCAAGTTTCATTCTCGAGAGAATAAAAGGGAAATAGAGCATTATTCAAATGGAAGCGTATTGACAGACAACTGGAAACCACAATACAAACCATAATTCCCTTTGTGACGTCAATGGCTCATGTGATTTGCTTTTGTCACAGTATCAACGGAGTTTTACGAAAAATATAAAGCTCTCTGCTACAGGAAACCAAATTTTGAAGCTATTAATCATATATTATAATTATTTGAATTTACAAGTCGTATATACGTATGTGTGTATGTGTGAGGAAGGGGAGAGAGAGAGAGAGATAGACAAACAGATAGATAGAAGGTAAAAAGCTAATACAGTATAAACTGTAACTGTTCAGGCTTTACAATCTACTAAATTGTATTAGGATTGATATAAATATAGCCTATATATGTGGCACGTATGGGGGATGCAAGATGTGCATGGAAGTTTGATGTAGTAAAACCAGAGGGAAAACGCCCAGTTCGTAGACCTAGAATGAGGTGAGAGAATAACATTATCCACGATTTGAGGGAAGTAAATTATACAGGGGATGATTGGAAAACATTAGCTCAGGATATGGATGTATGGAGAGCTTATGTCCGCGCGGTTATGAACCTATGGGTTCGATAAAACCAGTGAGTTAGTTATAAATATAGTTAGAAAACTATTTGAATGGTAAGCAAATCTAACCCATAAACCACAAATTGTTGGGAAAATGAAAAAGATGCATAATGTTCATTTTGAGGCTATTACCTTTATTATTTCATACACACTTTAATCTCTCATCCTTTTGGAAATATATACAGCCAATTTAAGTGCAAAAAACATGTTACTGACTGAATATTAACAATTTAATATAGAATTGAGTGCAAAAAGATGTATCTTCAATGAGTGGTAAAAATGATATAACACATATTTAACTAAAAGTGTTACAATAAGAAATAGAAAATACATATTTTGAACACTGATCCAATTAGAAAAAATTATAAGTTAATCACTGTTCATACTTATTTTCCATTTATTGTTATTTCGTTACTTTTTTGTGTCTTCCTTATTTTCACTCAATTTCTCTAAGATTCTGATTAGAATTCACGGCACTGTGGTGGAATGAATTTGTACATGTACAATAATTGTTTTTCTGCACTGCTACTTATGTCTTGTCTGCTTCCGCATTTTTGTTACCGATAGATCACTATTCGTTTGAAAGCCAACTTTTAAAATTAAATAAAACAGGTCTGGAAGAGAATGGGGATAGTTTTACATGCACCATATAGTGGTATTCCCCGGATAGATCTAAATCCACTGAAAATTCAGCTTCCGAATATTAGTATATTAGATCTCTTTTCGGGGCAACTCTTCTTTTTACACACACACATATACATATATATATATATCTCCAACCATAGTAATTCTGTCTGAGGGCAGGTCTTTCACTGCAATCATAGCATTTTCATTCTGTGCTTTGCAGCTTTACTAGGGAATTATAGGTGTGGCAGCTTCCTGTTGCTATCCACATAATAATTATATTGATAAGGATGATGATGATGGCCGGATGATTTTCGGGGACCGTTGGGTCATAAGCTTCCTGGCATTTGGTCTTACAGGTGAGGAAAAACACCGAAAAAACCTCATCCAGGAGCCTGTCCAGACCGGGAATCGAACCCGGTTCCGCTGCGTGACAAGGGAGCACGCTACCTCGAGACCACAGCGGTGGATATACCGTATATATATATATATATATATATATATATATATATATATGCGTGTGTGTGTTATATTGCATATTTTCGCGGATATAAGTATAATTAAGAAAGTTTTCTTGGGTTTTCCGCGTCATGGATTCACGTTCCGTCTCAGGCCACTGATTCCGAACTTTCTGAACTACATAAGAACTAAACCTTGGATGGTGTACGGCTTCAAAAACGGACCACAGCGAAAACTCTGTGTGTTTAATTATATAAGACCTAAACCTGTGACTCGAACTTATCATTCCTTGATAATGGCATATGGTATCATGCCGAAACGTCGGAATCTGTGGCCAGAGGTCGAACTTGAATCCATGACGCGGAAAACCCAAGAAAACTTTCTTAATCATATATGTATATGCGTACATATAGGCGTACATACACAGTCAAGAAGACAGATAACCAGACAGAACTCTAAGATGAAATGTATTATGTAATAATAATTGTACTCTATGTTGTGTTATTATTGTTATTAGGCTATTATTATTATTATCAGGCTTTTATTATTATTAAAAATATTAATTTTCATATAAAATATATGCAGATCTAAAATTATGCAGGGTGTTTGAAAAAATAATTGTAAATTGAAGAATGAGGAGTAAAAATTAAAAGATAAAAAATGCTCCAGTAAACCTCAGTCTGAAAATTAACACATAATAAGTAAAGTTAAGTATCGTATGGTGATGGGCAGGACATGTGGCACGAATGGGAATTGAAGGAGGGACATGGAAGCTTCTTGTAGGAAGAACGAGTTGGTATACCAAGAATGAGGTGGGAGAACAGCATTAACCATGATATGAGGGACATAGATTATTCAGGGTATGATTGGAAAACATTAGCTCAGGATATGGATGCATGGAGAGCTTATATCCACACGATCATCAACCTACGGGATCGATAATGCCAGTTTCTTACGATATATATATATATTTCTGATTGGGCTCACTAAATTCAATGCGGCCTTTCCAGTTCTGTACGGCACAGAATAATGCAAGATAAGTACGGAAGTAGTAATGATGGTGTTGATAATAGTGAAATTTATTGGCATATTTCGAAGTGCATAAATTTACGATCGAAAAGAAATTCAAGAAGGGATAAAGTCAGAAACAGAGGAGCAATAACAATAACAATAATAATAATGAAGATGATGATGATGATGATGATGATAATAATAATAATAATAATAATAATAATAATAATAATAATGCTTTATTTTAGCTGGCAGAGTTAAGGTCATAAGGCCTTCTCTTCCACTCAACCAGCGAATAGTAGAATTATACAAAAATTACATACTTACTACAATTTTAAGTTGTTATTAAAATAGAGACTAAACAAAATGCAATAATTATTTGATCTAATACTAGCTAATACTAACAAAAATATGGAATATAATAACATTAAAATGATATAAAATAAAGTAAGTAGCTTCCTAGATGATTATTTATAGAATGTTATATATAGTTGTTATGCAGTTAATGTTTTCATTGTGTCGAATATGGGAAATTATGCAAGTTGAAAAACATATCAGGAAAAATAGAATAAAATCAGGAAAAATAGAATAAAATCAGGAAAAATAGAATAAAATCAAGAAAAATACAATAAAAT
Organism: Diploptera punctata; assembly: GCA_030220185.1. NCBI lineage: Eukaryota > Metazoa > Arthropoda > Insecta > Blattodea > Blaberidae > Diploptera > Diploptera punctata. Next base: position 2,688,617 of record JASPKZ010009800.1, on the reverse strand, counting down.
CTTTTGAAATGAAATGGGCATAAGAATGGAAGAAAATAGAATACCAAAGAAGATCCTTGCTTGGAAAACCGATGGAAGAAGTGGAGGAGGCAGACCTAGAGAACGTTGGATAGGCGGAGTGAGGACAAGTATGGAAGCTAGAGATTCGAAGAAAGAAGGTGCTTTAAACAGGAACCTCTGGTGAAAAATCACGTCGGGTTGAAGGAGAAACGCTGTGAGCCTGTGTGTTATATATATATATATATATATATATATATAATCTTAATATATAAAAATTACGTGTCACGTTGTTTGTCCGCGATGGTATCCTAAACTACTGAAGCGATTTTAATAACATTTTGCACACTGTGTGAAGTTTGATCCTACTTGAGACCTACGGTTGTTTATAACTAAATTTATAGTCGCATTATTTTTATTGCAAATTATTTGTTTATTATTTAACAAATAGTTATAATTCTCTGAGAGTTCCATATGATTCTAACAGATGACGGTGTAAGGTAATTGGTTTATTATTTAACCAGAGGTGGCTGTGCTTTTTGTTGCAACCGCGAATTTCAATTGAATTACAAATATTGATTATTTCATAATTTAAGTGTGTTTGTGTTTATTTTATTTTAAATATATTGATAATAATATTAATTTCGTGTGTATTAGTTTTAAGTAATCTGGCTGAAAGACAGGAACTCAATTTAAATTTAACTGGACCGTGAAGAGACATTGAACAATATGGTGGATCAGTTCTAGAGATCATGAATGATAATATATCAAGTGAATTTCCGCAAATTGGTATAGGCCTATGTGACATAAATCTTACATTTAAGAAGAATGTCAATTTATAAACATATGAAGGTCCTAAGGAACGGAATTCAGAACTGTAAGTAAGTCTGTTAGTTATAATAACATGCCTAATATTACAGAAACAATCTCCATGCCTCAATTAAATGAAAAACAAGATGACTATAATATATCACAAGACGATATTACTACACAGAGACTTCTTCATGATGATGAGAATCCAAACTTCAAACAAGTTCTTAGAAAAAAGCGATAGTATAATGAAATCAGCAAGCCTCCTCAAAATATTCCATCAATAAATGTAGGGCCTATATAATCCTTATGATACACTTATGGATGATACTGAGAATGCAGACAACATAAATTAATCTCAATCAACAAAACCACTTCCACATAAACACCACCCATATTTATACAGGGTGTAGTTAACGTACCAGAACTAAAAAATTGTGTAAAACAAAAACTTTCTGATTTAGATTCCTCACTTAGTTTACTACAACATATTTTAACGTATACCTTAGCCATAGCAACGCGTGGCCGGAACTTGTGTGTGTATATATAAAGTCGGATTAGTTACACTATTTATAACTCAAGAACGGCTGGACCGATTTTTATTATGATCTTTGATTTGTTGGATTTGTTTCCGCCCCGAATAGCAGATAACTATTAAAACATCGGAAAAATTAACGTAAAATATTTAAAGGCGATACGACGTTCGCCGGGCCAGCTAATATATATATATATATATATATATATACACTGCATGTGCTATCCTATGACAGTAGAAATTAAAAAATAAAACTTGCAGGCCCTTATAAGGTTGTGGATCTGATGAATACCTATTTTTTAACATTTAATTTGGGGACCAATGCTTATTGGAGTTTTAATTTTTTTCTCTTCGCACTTGGATGCTCTTTACTGTCTCGTGATTGATAAATTGAATACAATTGACATTGCTTTTATTAGAATTGGTTCTTACAACACGTAGAAATGTACTTCCTTAGAAGTCGAAAGGCTGCACAAGATTGGATCGGATAAAGAATTAAGATATAAGAACATAATTTAATATACATCCACTGAATGATAGAATCAAAATATAAAGAGATAAATGGTTTAGAAATGTAGAAACAATGATTGTAACAAAATTACCAAAATCAGCATTTAAATACAAGCCAAGATGTCAAGGAATGTAGAACGGCCAGTGAAGAGATGAACAGAACAACTGTGAGACGGAACAGGTAATTTGCTTAACCGGTGAAGTGAAGAAGAAGAAGAATAAGTCCTTACTATTTAATGAGCACATCCAGAAAAAAAATGGCATTATGTAATAACCTGTTATTTTTGTAACCTCTCCATTCCCTTTAGTTTACATCTCATCCCTAAATTTTGGATCATAACTTGTGAAACATTCTATATATACTTATTAAATTTCAGATATAACATATTTTCATCTGAGAAAATGGAACATTAAAATAACAGGATGCAATTATATTTATTTAAACATAATGTCTCTGTGAATCGAGTGTTCTTCAGTTAAATTAATTCAGGCAGGCAACTGAAGAGGAAAGCTCAAGACTAATTCCTTTTGATATTATCATCTGGAGTGCTTTTACTACGAGAATTCAATGATCACTTCATTGCAGGAGAGGGGATCCGAAGTTAATCTTGATATGTAACAAAGAAATGTTCATTAATGAAGTCATTACTGTTGTATTGTCTTGAAAAATAACAATTCAAAATAACATACTAACTATGGAGACACTTTCTAAGATACATATCCTATTTGAACTACAGGGAAATAATACAGCTACTGTATTGGCATACAGGATAACCTTAACTACCCAAAGAGTTTATTTAATTTATAATGGGAATTATAATATGATTTTATCTTGTAAAATTTGTTTAAAGCAGAATCGCATGGGACCAATTTTTTTCCACATTAGACAGCATTCCGCATTATAAAAAACAAATATATTAACGAATCTTAGATTATAGAGCACTGTATATGTCTTTTTATATACCTTGGCTTAACTGTAGTTCCCCAGCTGTTGGAAAGTAAAGTATAGGACGTACGAGCGACTTCGACGGCAACGCACGAAAAAAAAAACCGTCCCGTTTCGTCCCTTAGGCGCGTATCCTGAAATTAAAGTATGCAGTTTCGGTTTCCACTCGCTAACTATAATTTCGTCCACATCCTTTCATTCCCCGCAAATGTCATTCCATACTACATTATGTCGTCTATTAAAACTGTCCACAAGCAACCTGTAGATTCCTTGAAATCGTTATTCCCTAAGAATATAGCAACAGCTCGAGCTTGACCGGAGCATCGGTCCGGAAATTTGGAGATTTTTTGATCGTGGACTTGTACAACACTCCCACACCTGTTTGATTTCTTTATTTCCCCCCCTCTTCATTTGACCATTTCCTTGCATCCATTTATTCAACATTTTTCCCTTGTTCTTTAAAATCTCATAAACTTGGGTTCTTCCACACTTAATTTTAGTCATTATTTCGCGTACTGAGAGTTTGTTTTTCTTTATCTTCAAACACTTCACTTTTTCCTTTAACGACAATGATGCATAACCATCGGGGGCACGCCGTAGCGTAGTTGCTAAGGCACTGCGCTACAAGCCGGAAGGTCGAGGGTTCAAGTCCCGTTGGGGTCAGGATTTTTAAACTGACCCAAACCTTCTGGCAGCACTATGGCCCTGGGGTCGACTCAGCCTCTAACGGAAATGAGTACCAGACGCCTGTTCTGGGGGTAAAGGCGACCGGCACGCAGGGCTGACAACCCGGCAGACATCAAGTGCCGATTGTTTAGAAAAAGTGGGAGCCTTAAACTCCTACTACCCGAAGGGCCTGCTGGGCCTATTGTGGGATCACTTTACTTTACTTTACATAACCATCTTTATTCCGTAAAATCAGGACGATACATGTGAAAGATACGTACATAAGCGGTCTCAGATCTTAAACTAATTTAAGATTTTACAGTGCACTGTTATTTGTAAGACAGATGTTACACGCCAAATATTTGTTAAACGAACCTGTATTTCGCAAAACGGGTGTGCAGTGAGACCGAAAGAAAATTCCAGACACAGGTAGAAACTCAATTCACCCGGCGCGGACGGCAGGAATCATCACTTATTGTTAATTCGCCTAACGGAAATTCAATGAAGTGAAAACTAATTTATTTCTCTCTATCATTCCGCCTTATAAAAGTTTTTTCATGAATTTTGTAGATATAACCTTCCGCTTCCGCGATGGAGAAGTTGCGTTCTATCTAAAATAAATACAAGCAAAACCACTATGATTTTCCGGGACCAATAAATTTGTTCACATTGGACAGATTTCCGCATTATTCACGTTCCGGATTAATCTACTTTTACTGTATTATATTTTAATGAATTGGTGATATTGTAGAGCTTATACGAGGGTCGTTAATGCAGGAATATGTCAATTTTATAATATAACTAAACATGTTATCATACCATATTGCTATCATATTACTGGGATTTTAGGTCATAAAATATTACCATTTTTGGCTGAAAAAAAGTTGGTTTTCTTTCAACTAGATTCATAAAAATGTCATGTTCAAAAAAATGTAATCATATTCAGTTTTTTTTTTCCTGCATCAGTAAGAAAACAAAAAATGGCTTACACTCAAGTGCATATCTATGTGAGAAGTGTTCTGTAACCACTTAAAGAATGCTTGCCTTCCAGTATCAAATAACTCGCGGATGTTTAAATCGTATAAACAACGCATCCAGACCTTCTATACAGTCAGCGCTGGAATGATATTACCTACATATTTAGTTCCGACAAAAATGTAAAAATAAGGTCACGAATTACAGACAGAAATGGATTGATCATATGGATGGAATGAGTAAGGAGAGATATCCATTGTTAGCAAGAAATTATCAAGCAAGAGGAAGACGTGATGTTGGAAGACTGATGCATTATGAAGTCGGAACGGGCAATTGCCTAATCCCTGGAGTGATGATGATGATGACAATAATGTAATTCGAGTTTTTCGTAATCATATGATTTAATAAATTCATCATCATCATCATCATCAACAACAAGGATTAAGCCCAATGGCCAGTTCCGATCGCATTATAAGTCGAATTGGTCATTCCATGTCATCAATGGTCTTCCCAACATTCTTCTCCCTTTTGGTTTATAATTATACATTCTTCTTGGTATGCGCTGTTCATTCATTAGTAATACGTGCTGAAGATAAGCATTTTGATAATATTTTATTCTTTCACAGAGATTAAATATATTAAGTTCCGTTCTTATATCTTCGTTTTTCTTTTTATCGGTCCTTTGGTATTCTGCTATTGCCCTCAACATCTTCATTTCAGCAGCCTCTATTTCTTTACTATCTGCCTTTGTTAATGTCCAGGTTTCACATCCATAGATAAGAGATGGAACTGCCAATACTTTGTAAAACTTCAAAATATTTTCTTTTCCAGTCTTATTCAATAAAGTGTGTTTAATTGTGCCACATAGATAATTGAATCGTTGTACGTATTTTAGTGTATATTTCTAAATTTCTGTTATTGCCTAAATGGCATCCCAAATAATTAAAATTCTGAACTTGGTTTATAATTACATTGTTTATCATTATTTTTGTTCTTATTGAACATTTTCCTTTCAGAGCTAATATTTTTGTTTTAGATGTAGATATTCTTAAATTGTATTTTAGAGAGATATGATTTAAAGTATAAAGGAATTGTTGTAAAGCATTTTCTGATGCTGTCATTATTACTTGATCGTCTACAAAAAGCAGAGTTGTCAATACACTATTTATATTAATTTGTTCTTGTCATTCATTTATGACATGGTCCAAGTATAATTCTATTTAAATCTTATTTATAGACACTTCACTATTAATGATTACATCGGGCATAGAATATTTGGTTATATCTAGTAAATTGTAAAATTATATCATTTTGTCCCATGACTCTCATCACTAAATTAGCTTGAATTTGCCTTGAACATTTGTATTTTAGGAATTAATGGCTTCCATTTGTAGGTATTTTTACACGCTTTATATTAGCTTGACCTGTATCTATCTATCTATCTATCTATCTATCTATGTAACGGAATATTTCAACGCGATTTTCACCCAGTTAAAATCATTGGATCGACTTGAAACTTTGTATACTTGTAGAGGACCCGTGACAATACAATAATTTCATATTTATTTTCTAAAATCCTGGCCATAATCATCAGAAAATAAAACAAAGTGTTTTTGTATCAATGTAACGGAATCTTTCAACGCGATTTTCACCCACTTAGAAACATTGGATCGACTTGAGACTTTGTATACGTGTAGAGGACCCGTGACAATACAATAGTGTCATATTTTGTTTCTAAAATCCTGGCCAGAATCATCAGAAAATAAAAAAAAAATGAAAACTGGTATAATAGGTTGCGGACTTGTCGAGTTTTTAGTCAATCGTTGTAAGATGATGTTGAGTGATTCCGGGTTCTGTGGCCGTGGTCCATAGTTGGTGTTGATACCAGACGTTTCGCCCTCAACTGCGGAGGGCATCTTCAGTGGCGAGTGCTTCTAGGCGTGTTTCCTGGTCGGAAGCTCTACTTAGAGTGAACGCTGCGGGTGTTGTATTGATACTAGTGGTGGGAGCAGGGTGAGCGGGCGTGGCTCTTGCTGATTGGCTAATGGTCGTCTCCTTGTTGTCCCTAGTGTTGATGCATTTATTTTCTAGTATACGGTACCAGGCCTTAGACAGTTTAATACCTTCCTCTTTTCTGTTAATATTTTCCTTATGCTTGTGTATTTCTATAGCCTCTCGATATAATCTAGGGAAATAATAGGAAGTTGTGGCTAAAACTTGTGTATCATCGAATAGAATCTGGTGTCCATTCATAATGGCATGTTCTGCTACAGCCGATTTATCCATTTCTCCTTGTCTGCAGTTTCTTTTGTGTTCTGATAAACGGGTGGCTATACTTCTTTTGTGGTCCCTATGTATGGTTTACCACACGAACAAGGAAGTCGATATACGCCGCAAGTGGAGAGAGGTGGCCGAGGATCCTTAGCTGAGCGAAGGCAGTCTTCTATTTTTCTTGTAGGTCTGTAAAACTGTTTTTATGTTGTATTTTCGTAGGAGTTTTCCGATACGATCTGTGACTCTTTGTACATATGGTAAGTAGGCTATGCTGGTTGAGGGTGTGTTATCCATTCTGACGTGCTGTCTTCGTGGATGTATGGTTTGTCTTATTTCCTTGGATGTGTAGCCATTTTTCTGGAAACAATTGAACAGATGGTGTTGTTCTTGTTTAAGGTGTTGTGGTTGGCATAACTTAGTCGCTCTGTCGAACAGTGTCTTAATGACACCTCGCTTTTGTCTTGGATGGTGGTTAGAGTCTTTGTGCAGATATCGGTCTGTGTGTGTAGGTTTTCTGTAAACTGTATGTTGAATTTCCCCATTGCCAGTCCTTATTATTTGAACATCCAGGAAAGGAAGTCTTCCATTATCTTCTTTTTCCATAGTGAACTGTATTTTGTTGTGTCTGCTGTTAAGGTGTTGAAGGAAACGTTCCAATTCTTCACTGCCATGTCTCCATACTACGAATGTGTCATCAACATAGCGAAACCAATGTTCTGGAGACTTGGGAGCTGTTTTTAGTGCTTCTGTTTCGAATTTCTCCATGAAAAAATTCGCTACTACTGGGCTTAGAGGACTGCCCATGGCTACTCCGTCGGTCTGTTCATAGTAGCTGTTGTTCCATTGGAAGTAAGTAGTAGTTAGTACATGCCTGAATAAATTGGATATTTCTTCTGTGAAAATCTGTCTAATGTAGTCCATGGTCTCATTTACTGGCACCATGGTGAAAAGGGAAACCACATCGAAGCTAACCAGTATATCTTGAGATGTTACGTTTATATTCCGTAGTCTCTCAATGAAATGTGTCGAGTCTCTGATGTAGCTGTCCGTTTTTTTTCCAAGGAGTGGTTTCAGAAGTCCTGTAAGATGCTTTGCCAGTAAGTAGGTCGGAGAACCGATGGCACTGACAATTGGCCGGAGTGGAATGTTGTTCTTGTGTATTTTTGGAAGACCATAGAGTCTTGGAGGTTGAGCTTCGGATACGCGTAATTTCTTCTTAATTCCTTCTGGCAAGGACGATTGCTTGATAAGATTGTTGGTTTTTCGAAGAATACCGGATGTAGGGTCTCGCTTGATAGGTTTGTATATATCTGGTGTCAGAATCTCTATTATTTTCTCTTTGTATTCATGTGTATTCATAACAACTGTAGAGTTTCCTTTATCGGCTGGTAAAATAGTGATATTATTATCATTATTTAAAAACTTTAAATAATGATAATAATATCACTATTTTACCAGCCGATAAAGGAAACTCTACAGTTGTTATGAATACACATGAATACAAAGAGAAAATAATAGAGATTCTGACACCAGATATATACAAACCTATCAAGCGAGACCCTACATCCGGTATTCTTCGAAAAACCAACAATCTTATCAAGCAATCGTCCTTGCCAGAAGGAATTAAGAAGAAATTACGCGTATCCGAAGCTCAACCTCCAAGACTCTATGGTCTTCCAAAAATACACAAGAACAACATTCCACTCCGGCCAATTGTCAGTGCCATCGGTTCTCCGACCTACTTACTGGCAAAGCATCTTACAGGACTTCTGAAACCACTCCTTGGAAAAAAAACGGACAGCTACATCAGAGACTCGACACATTTCATTGAGAGACTACGGAATATAAACGTAACATCTCAAGATATACTGGTTAGCTTCGATGTGGTTTCCCTTTTCACCATGGTGCCAGTAAATGAGACCATGGACTACATTAGACAGATTTTCACAGAAGAAATATCCAATTTATTCAGGCATGTACTAACTACTACTTACTTCCAATGGAACAACAGCTACTATGAACAGACCGACGGAGTAGCCATGGGCAGTCCTCTAAGCCCAGTAGTAGCGAATTTTTTCATGGAGAAATTCGAAACAGAAGCACTAAAAACAGCTCCCAAGTCTCCAGAACATTGGTTTCGCTATGTTGATGACACATTCGTAGTATGGAGACATGGCAGTGAAGAATTGGAACGTTTCCTTCAACACCTTAACAGCAGACACAACAAAATACAGTTCACTATGGAAAAAGAAGATAATGGAAGACTTCCTTTCCTGGATGTTCAAATAATAAGGACTGGCAATGGGGAAATTCAACATACAGTTTACAGAAAACCTACACACACAGACCGATATCTGCACAAAGACTCTAACCACCATCCAAGACAAAAGCGAGGTGTCATTAAGACACTGTTCGACAGAGCGACTAAGTTATGCCAACCACAACACCTTAAACAAGAACAACACCATCTGTTCAATTGTTTCCAGAAAAATGGCTACACATCCAAGGAAATAAGACAAACCATACATCCACGAAGACAGCACGTCAGAATGGATAACACACCCTCAACCAGCATAGCCTACTTACCATATGTACAAAGAGTCACAGATCGTATCGGAAAACTCCTACGAAAATACAACATAAAAACAGTTTACAGACCTACAAGAAAAATAGAAGACTGCCTTCGCTCAGCTAAGGATCCTCGGCCACCTCTCTCCACTTGCGGCGTATATCGACTTCCTTGTTCGTGTGGTAAACCATACATAGGGACCACAAAAAGAAGTATAGCCACCCGTTTATCAGAACACAAAAGAAACTGCAGACAAGGAGAAATGGATAAATCGGCTGTAGCAGAACATGCCATTATGAATGGACACCAGATTCTATTCGATGATACACAAGTTTTAGCCACAACTTCCTATTATTTCCCTAGATTATATCGAGAGGCTATAGAAATACACAAGCATAAGGAAAATATTAACAGAAAAGAGGAAGGTATTAAACTGTCTAAGGCCTGGTACCGTACACTAGAAAATAAATGCATCAACACTAGGGACAACAAGGAGACGACCATTAGCCAATCAGCAAGAGCCACGCCCGCTCACCCTGCTCCCACCACTAGTATCAATACAACACCCGCAGCGTTCACTCTAAGTAGAGCTTCCGACCAGGAAACACGCCTAGAAGCACTCGCCACTGAAGATGCCCTCCGCAGTTGAGGGCGAAACGTCTGGTATCAACACCAACTATGGACCACGGCCACAGAACCCGGAATCACTCAACATCATGATTACCGGCCGTGAAAGCCTGCATTCAACTAATCGTTGTAAGAGCTCAGTTGGTAGAGCAGTGAACTCTTAGTGATATATAATTTCAGTATTCCATACGTCACTGGTTCAAATCCGGCTGGGAGGGTTTTTTTTATAGAAGAGTATTACTTTTAGCTCATACTACAATAGTATCGAATTTAAAGATATTTACATTTTTATCTTATTCTGTAAAATATTAAAACTAAAAAAAGAAAAAATAAATAATAGTTTTAAAAAACTAAAAGAACACGCTTTATTAGAAAACTAAAAAATGAAAAATAATTTTAATTTCCAATACGCTTGGGATAAAATAAAGTGGTCAACAAAAAAATCATCTCCAACACATATAGAATAAAATTAGAGTTATGAACGAAAATAAAATAATTTTACCATCAAAAGCGTGGGGTACTTTTTATGATTTTTACATTTTCTTCTTAGAGAGCTTACGTTTACCAATATCTGTTTATTATCAAATATATTAATTGATATAGAGCACCCCACGCTTTTGATGATAACATTATTTTTTGTTGTTGATAACTCTAATTTTATTCTGTATGTGTTGGAGATTATTTTTTTGTTGACCACTTTATTTTATCCCAAGCGTATTGGAAATTAAAATTATTTTTCATTTTTTAGTTTTCTAATAAAGCGTGTTCTTTTAGTTTTTTAAAATTATTATTTATTTTTATTTACCATCCTTTCATAATCCATTTTATGAATATGTCAAATCCAGCTTAATGTTTGTGCATTGATGAAGATAATTATATTTCTGTTTTTGATAATTCTATTTATTTAATTTGTTCGAATTCGCCTTGATCCAACCTGATTCATTATTGCTCCAATTATTTTTCAAATTACTCTCCTTTCAAAGACTAAAAGCTTTTGCTTCTCTGCTACTTTAAATGTCCACGTTTACTAGAATAGATTACAAGTAGTCATATAACTGTGAAGTACAGTTTAAGTTTGGAGTTTTTTAGAGATTGGTTTACTCTTAAATAATAGCAAATTTACATAAAAAGCTTTGTTACCACGTGCTATTCGATTTTTTATTTCTGATTCAATCGAATTTGTGTTATTTACTATTGTTCCCAGATATTATATAGGCCTGCTCCCCATCTAATATATAAAAATGAATGTTTGTTTGTTTGTTTGTATGTTTGTCTGTTTTGTTTGTTCGTACTTTGAGCGGCCATACCGTTGATCCGATTGTGATGGAGCTTTTTGCAAAATGTTCAGGAGATTCCCGGGATGAACATAGACTATAAGACAGTTGTAATACACTACTCCTACACCCTTAAAAATCGCCCTTTGTAGTGGAAAACGCGAAAAAGTAGCTCTTTGGACGTTAAAAAAGGCTTACGCCGCCTAAGCCATAACAAATGCACTAAATTAATGTGCACAGAATTGAATATCTCACAAGCTCTACAAACAAGTCCGCGACAGCATATGTTTGTCCCTTAAGGATAACTCACAACAATTATGTTTTTCTTTCATTGATGCCAAGAAGATCGAGACAAGTACGTAGATTCCTGTGCAAGCATTGCAGCACATGGCGGGTACTCTTTTACGGATAACTCACAATAACGAATTTCGTCTTTTAGCTCATTTATGCCAAGAAGATCGAGATAATTATATTCCCGCGCAACACCGGGAATGTTAAAATAATTACGATACAAATTTATAATTATTTTTCATTTTACTTATTCAACTAATCATAAGAAGTATATTATTTTTTTGTCTTTCAGCTCATTACTGCTAGGAAGATAGGGATCAGTAGTTTCCCGGAAAACGCCGGGTAATCAGCACGGGTTATCTAAAAATAATTACAATATAATTTTTTCTTTCCACTTATTAAACGAAACATAAAACACATTAATTTTCGCATTTGAGCTCATTTATGTAAAGAAGATCGGGATAAGTAGATTCCCGGGCAATGCTGGATAATCAACACGGGTATCGAAAAATACAAATTTATAATTATTTTTCCTCTTACGTATTCAACTAAACATAAAAAGCACATTAATTTTTATTTATAGGCGTAGCAGTGCATGCCGGGTATTAGCTAGTACATTATAATAATGTATTGTACAATAATAAATACCTTAATAACTGATAACTTATTAAATTCTAGACTTTGGTTTCGTGTCTATAGCTCCTCTATAACTAGATAAATGTCTTCAAATTATTATTTTACGCCGAGAATATAATATATTATAATTGATAATATTTAATTTATACTAGATGAGTCAATAACTGACTATTTCCATTGTTGACATGAAATGTTGGAGAACATTATTACGTGTATATTTTATTTGGTCATTTCGCTTGTGTATACTTTTTAAATTGACATTACCTCTTTGAATGTGAAATATTTATAATAATTATTTTCGATTAATTAAAAAAACTCTAAATATAATACGTTGGTTAAATTATACTATGTCATTAATCTTTTCCTCGTTTTTTTTATATATCTTGTACATATTATATATTTAATTCGTTAAATTTAGAGTAAATCAAAACACATTATAAATATTAATTGTTTGTATTCATAACTTGTAATCGTTTATATATATATATATATATATTGTAATTTAGATTTAAGACTTTTCTTTTGAATTTTTTTAAACCTGGTTGAGTGGTAGACAAGGCCTTAAGGCCTTAACTCTGCCAGGTAAAATAAAGCTATTATTATTAATATTATTATTATTATTATTATTATTATTATTATTATTATTATTATTATTATTATTATTTATTATCGTGTTCAGTTAGATTAGAAACTCGTGTAAAATAACGGAGTGTCCTAACAGAACCTTAATTAAAGTACTGTAAAACTAATTTCAAGCGATGTCTGATTGAGATTCCAATATACTTCTCTTCATGCATGTTTATTAGTCTCCCTGCATGCTCTAAATGCATCGTTTTTTTTTTGTGCCAGCTTTGTAAACTGTATCATGACAATTTTTCTTATATTACGATTGTAAATTACATTTGTACACTTCCCCTATAGTAAGTATATTGCTTTTACATTTATTCTAGGGATATCTATTTTACGGTCACATCTTTTGGCTTCTGTAGACAAGGGGAGAATAGTAAACAGTTCAATATTAATGCATAATGATATAAATTAACACTGAAACGTGTTGTCTGATATTAACAATTCTATATCTAAACACAACGAAAGAATATCAGAGAATTCTTGAAGTGAGATTTTGCTTGTTAGATATGGTTTGCTCATGGATATCTTAGGTATCCCATCGGTTAATGAAATACTACACAAATAATAACGGGAAGTATAAAACGTTTTAGTGTTAATGCAGCTACATGCGAGTGCTCATTAAAGTCTGCCAAACGACACTTAGTCTGTGAAGTCTTCCCATTTTTCGTGTGTTAAGTTGTGAATCCAAGTTAATTTGTTTGAAAATGTAATTTGTACAGTGAGTTTCACTCGACTTGCTGCCACTAGCGTGGACACTGTGTGGGCAGCGAGAGTTGATGACTCAATGCTTACAGTCACTTTTCCCGCTCTCGACCGCAGGTCGAGTGAAACTCACTGTATTAAGGCTACTTGCAATAAAACATGTGTGTTTAGTATATACAAGGTGTAAATGAGAAAAAAATCGAATTCAATATCTAAGGTCGCGAACTATATTACCTCCTTCACTGACGATCGGGGGGGGGAGGGATTATCCACGATTTTAGCATATAAAATCACCTAGATGTCTATGATACAACTAATAAACACATAGCAGGCTTATTAAATATATTATTCAATCAAGTACATTTTTCACACATACAATAACGGAATAAAAGAAGAGTCATTGTTAAGTAGTTTACGTACAATTATTGAGTAAACTCTGGGTTAGGATTAAAACTATATCTTTAAAATTGGTAATGACAAAAATTAGACATGTATACTGTATAGCATAAGTCAAAATGTTCGGATTATATATAGTACTCCGTAGTAGTAGTAGTCGTCTGGTCACTCCACTGGGAAGCATAAGACCTTGACAGAAGCTCGCCAACGCACACTGTTATTTGCAAATGCCTTACCTTCATTCCAACTCATCCCTGCCTGTTCAGCTTCATCCCTGATGATTTACTCTATGTTGCTCTAGGTCTTCCTCTTCGCCTTCTCAATCCTTTTATGATATCATTATCGCCCCTGAGATTATATATATAATCATTAATTTTACTTTCAAAATAAATTAATTTCTTTCTTGTACCATTATTTATAAAAAATAATAAAAACAAGTAGATTATTAACTTCATCTACGTGATCATTAAACTTCATAATTAAAAAAATAGTAAAAGTTGTATTTACACAAGACACAAAGTAAGAATACAAAACACAGCTTACTGTTTATGACCGATAATATTAACATAAAATTACTGGTTTTTAAAAGTGTTTCCCTCAATTTTTCTTTCAATTCTTTTTTTTATTTCTCGTTGATCTGTCAATCATACAGATGCTTTAAAATTGCCGTTCTACGATATTCAAATGTCATCTTATGTTTACTTTGACAGAACTTAATTAAATTTTCGTTGTTCATTTTTCAAGATGTTGGTTCATTTATTATTTTAAAAGTCATTTATTATTGTGTTAGTTTATTTTGAGTCTCTTGACGCGTCGTTTCGGTGAATCCACTGTATACCTTTCCGTATCTATTTAAGTTCTAGGTTTTTATGCTTACAAATGTCGTAAGAATAATATTATCTTGGTGTTTTTATTAGAAGTATTTTGAACCCTGTACGTGTATTTAAAGATGTGGCACGCACCGTGCACGAGTTTGAGAATGTATAGATTCCCATGCTATACAAGAAACAGTAACTCACTGACATGGCACGCTATATTACACTCTCGTTTCATTCACGTAAACGTCTCGTTTTATGGTTACACAAAAATATTCTACGAGTCTTGCTATAAATTAATCTCAGCCCGTAATTATTATTTTGTTTTGTAACGCAATGTACATTACGTTATTTTCACGTCATTTAGCTTCATCATAACGAAAATTTTCGAATATTTCAAAGAAGTGTAAGAATTCTGTCTGAATTCCGACTGATTTTACTATAGTATATTACGATGCGGGGTTGGGAAGTGGTTTTTACAGAAGCGAGGAAAATGTTTAATTTCCGAAATTCTGTAAAACACCTCACAAACTTGCGTTGTACATTATTTTTTGCGCGATGGTGTTTTCAAAATAATAAATAACGGTAAAATAATATATTTGTTGGAAATATTTGCGTTCATTATAAACAATTGACTAACGTTAACAGTGTGGGCAATGTTTATTAGTTCAAACGACAGAAGGCCGTGAGACCAATTTAGTGATAAAATGGCGGCAATTACGTATTTATTGCTTTATATTGTTTCAAATAAAGTTCAGTTCATTTAAATCCAGTTTCGTATAATGTATATTAACACTACATTTTGGATATTTTTTTGTATATATATTGTATATATAGTAAAATAATATCTTTATTTGAAATATTTGCGTTCAATATAAACAACTGACGTTAACAGGTGTAGGCAATGTTTATTAATTGTAACTACAGGAGGCCGTGAGACAAGTAGTGATAAAATTACGGCAATACGTATTTATTGTTTATATTGATTCAAATAAAGTACAGTTCAGTTCATTTAAAACGCAGTGATTTGTTTAGTATAATGTATATTAACACTACCCTATGGATTTTTTTGTATATATATATATATATATATATATATATATATTGTACGTAGTATACATAGAGGGCAGTGGTTTTACTTCCCACACGTGGTTCATAATATGTAATATTACAGTATAGTTATTTTATTACAGTATAGTTATTTAGGTTGGTACCTCCGAAATGTAGCAAATTGTACTTTCAGCCATGGTCGCCATTGCTGTAAGTACGACAAAACGCACTATCGCGCAATTTTTTTTTCCCTCTGGCTTCATCTGTTTTCTCCTATGGATTTTTTATTCAATTCTTAATGGGAATTGCAACAAAGATTAAAATTATGGCTGGGGTAATATTTATACATGTTCAGTTAATCCCTTAAAAATAAAACTTTATAAGTACATTGCAAGTCTATGGATACGCTATAAATTTTATGTAATTATACACCATACCAAAGGAATATTTATAAATTGTATCTTCCCTATAGTGAGCATGCTTTATGCAATCGACTGAGATTGCAATTCAGATGTATTCTAATTCATTCTAGGACGGATTAGTCGTATTAAGAACATTCTGAAAACCTTGTCAATGTTGATGAATCAGTAGGTAAATTGCTTTATAAATTCTATACATGCCATTTTTTTGGAGGAGTTTCAGTAATTAAAAAAATTTTGTTTAATATGTGATTTAAAAAAAACAGCGAATAGGTTTTTCCCATTCATCGCGTCCAAACTAGCCTTGGGATCCACTTAGCTGATATAAAGGGGATAAAGTCGGCATGGAAGGAAAACCACCAATGCTATACCATTCTCTTGTTGTTGGCTAAGAATCATTAATACTTTGGTCTATACCCCTAAAGACTTTCGGTATGTCAGAGGAGTAAAGTGATTTACTATAGGCCTTACAATACCTTTGGATTAAATGTAAAAGGTAAAGTGATCCCACTGCAGGCCTTAGGAGGCCCTTAGGGTAGCAAGAGGTTGAGGCTCCCACTTTCTCTAGACAATCGGCTCTTGGTATCAGCCGGATTGTCAGCCCTGCGTGACGACCGCCTTTACCCCAGAACGAGCGTCAGGAACTCATTTCCAACATGGGTTGAGTCAACCCCAGGGTCATGGTGCCACCAGAAGATTTAGTTCAGTTTAAAATTCCTGATCCACCGGGACTCGAACCCTCGACTTTCGGTTTGTAGCATATTGCCTTAACCAACTATGCTACGGTGTGCGCCGTTATATAATTTAGGCTCATTGAATTTCAGTTTAAATGAACATAAGCTAGTTTATATGACTATTTAACTCGTGCGTCAAATGGGAGTCGATGATGACCAATAACGTTTCAATGAATTTTGTTTTACAACCAATAACAGCCGTGTTTCACCTCGATAATTATGGAAATTTTATTATCAAAATAAATAAAGCTCCTCCTTTTTAATATTCTGAACAGGTCAGAGCATTATTTTGCAGTGACTGACTCGCTAACAATCACGTTAAATATATCAAATTATGAACAGATTCCTTCGACCTATACATTTGATGATTGGGTGTTCAATAATTGTGTTTTTAATTACTGATTTTACTGAGTTCCCGAAAAATGAATTAATAACCTATAATGTTGGTTATAATATAAAGTTTGGCCTGTTTCGTGTTTCCTCCACTACGGTGCATTCTTACAATATTGCGATCCTTTTTGGCAATAAATCGTATGATCAACTTGCAGTGATGAACAAATAAAACATAACCAAACATTCCTCATTTGTTTTCAAACATCGCCGTTTACATTAAATATATACAAAAATTAAAATAACTATATTCAAATAATGATTTGTGAGCAAACAGCTTAATTTTATTCGTTAAATAGTCCTAACAAATCCGATTTCCAAATCCTCTAAATAAATCTGAAATCGCTCGTGGCATTACTTACGATAATCATGGAATGTAAGATACTGGAGTATTTATAACGGTCTAGTATCTTATCCTAGAAGTGAGTCCTTGCAGCGACAGTAAATTACAGCATAAGATTGGCCTCCTTGTGTGGTGTTAATTAGAAGAAGTGAATGAATTACAAGTAATGAAGTCTCCTCTCTTAATGTTTTGAACGAATTGAATCCGACATTAAGTAGCGACGCCTGTATGACGTGACAAGAATGTTCTAATTGAATAGTTGCCCCGAAAAGAGATCTAACCCACAAAAATTCAGAAGTTGAGTTTTCAGTGGAGTAGTGATCTATCCGGACAATATCACGATATCGTGGATGTAGAACTATTCTTCCTCTCTTCCAGACCTGTTTTATTTATTTTTAAAAGTTTGCTTTCAAACGAATAGTGATCTACATGTAACAAAATGGCGGAAGCAAATAGTCAAGTAACGAGCAGCAGTGCAGAAAAACAATTATTGCACATGTGCAAATTTATTCCACCACAGTTCCGTGAATTCTAATCAGAATCTTAGAGAAATTGAGTGAAAATAAAGACACAAAGAATGTAATGAAATAACATTAAATGGAAAATATATACTCAAAACTGATTAGGTTAGAAATTTGTCTAAGTGGATCAGTGTTCAATATGTATTTTCTATTTCTTACTATAGTATTGTCAGTTAAATATGAGATAGATCACTTTTGCACTCAATTCTGTATTAAAGTGTTAATATTTGGTTATTAGTATGTTATTTAGTATTCATATTGGCTGTATATGATTCCAATACGATGAGAGATTAAAATGTATATGACATAATAAAGGTAATAGCCTCAATGAACAGTATATCTTTTATTTTTGTTTTCCCAAAATTTTGTAGTTTGTGTGTTAGATCTCTTTTCGGGGCAACTATTCAGTTCCTAAATAATGTTGTAACAAGTAATAATTAATATGAAAATCACCAACTTTTTTTTCTGCCACATAAATTAAATTCAAAAAATAAGCATGCGAAAATCTGAGAACAAAATTAACCACAATTTCATGTAACGATTTACAATACAAGTATCTCTGGAAAATAAGTTCTTCTTTAATGTTCAGAGTTTCTTAACACTTCTGTTCACTGGATAACTGTCCTAAAAATACAGTATATTCATAAATTAAATTTGTGTAATTTATTTTGAAACTTAATATTTGGAGCTTGCCAGTAATTACAATTTCGCCCAGACTGCGTTACGAGCGCAGCGCAGATATCCTAGTGACAGGGCTGCTGTCTGCAGAGTGGATACCAACAGATTGCTATTCTCTGCCCAACGTGAGAAGCACACTTTTACATTTAACTTCCGAATGTATTACTCGGCTTAGCACCTGTAAGTGTGCAAGGCGAACTCTGTCAGCTGTCTTACGAACCGATACATTAATGCACAAGAATCGTTTTAACTTTTAATGTTGCAGGTTCTATTAACATTTACAATGGTATGTCGAAAATTAATTAAATTATAATTGTTAATATTAATCAAATTAATTCAAATCAAACATTTAAATTGAGATAACCGAGTTAAGTTAACATAAACTTCCCGACAGCCACCATATTTGTAACTTACATTCAACTTCTTCTCAAGAATCGTTCAGATTCAAACAAAATGCTAATTTTTAGTTGGTCCCCGACCTTCGAAGAAATATGTAGGTGTATACTGTATTCTGATCAACTACAGTTAACATAAATAGCTTTAAATACGTAATTATATTAATCAAGTACCTGGTCAATTTTTTCGCTTCTGCTGAACTGTATTTTGGTCATGAACGAATCGCAGTAACTGCAGCAGTCATGTGCTTCGTGGGTTACCCGCCCATTCATGTTCCTGAAGTGTCTTTTCCAGGCTGGACAGAAAATAGTAGAAGTCTGAACTATCAACCAAGAGGAGGAAAAAGAGATCGGGGACGCCCACGAAAAACATGGGTACAGCAGCTATAATGCTATAATACTTAGAGCCGGAACGAACCAAAAAATATTCAATCCTCGCAAGATGATGATTTTGAAACTTGGAAAAATTTGCCTAATACAAAAGTTGTAAATTATATTACTTAATTATTGCTCATTGATTAACGATTCGGTGGTCTAGGGGTTCATTTCCTTGCCTCAGGTCCGAAGGATCGCTAGTTCAAACCCGGCCACAGTCAATGGATTTTAAGCATGGAAAATTCTAAGTGGAAAGTCCTTCGGGTAAGACATTAAGCCGTGGGTTCCGAGTTTGAAGATTTTTTGGGCTCAAAAATGCATCGAGATTAAATTAAGCCTCAGAATAAATTTCAGTCAGCATTTACCGTCCAAATACTACTTTAATTGACTACTAGGTATCTCATTGAGGCGATTACCTAACCACTTGTCACTCGCTGACACATAGGGAAATAAGCGTAACTAAATTCGCTTGTTTAAATAAATCCTGCGAGGGAGCACCCTAGCCCCCACTAGGGGATGTATGAATATAGACAGATTTTTTTCACATAGTTGCACCACACTTTATTGGGCTCTTCACGATTACCTAGATTTCCTGAATCAAACAAAGTGAAAATATTTTTCATTCCTCCCTGTTTCTTCATTGTTCCCTCCATATCAAACGTATCAATATATCCTAGTGTTCTGCCCGAGGGCAGGTCTTTCACGGCAATCATAGCATTTTCATGCTATACTTCGCAGCTTTACTAGTGCATTATAGGTGTTGCAGCTTCCCGTTGCTTACCACACCGGTGAAATGACGATGATGATGATGGCCGGATGATTTTTCGGGGACCATTGGGCCCTAGGCGTCCTGATATTTGTCTTACAGGTGAGGAAAAACCACGAAAAAACCTCACCCAGGAGTCTGTCCCGATCGGGAATCAAACCTGGACCCGCTGCGTAACAAGGCAGCACGCTACCTCGAGATTGATCTCGACCGGTTTGAACCGGTGGACTAATTATATTGTAGTCTTCTAATGTCCATGCTCCGCATCACTCCCGCCATCCACCTTCAATTCCATCTCCCTTTCCCATCTTTTCCTTGTGTGCCCATCCCTTTATTTCCTCATCAAATGTATTAATGTAATTTTGTTTTTATTTGTTTTTATTTTATCCAATACAAAAGTGTTAATTCATAATTATTTAAATATAGTATCTAATTGCCGTCCATTAATTATTTTTTACTTTGATTTCAGGTAAGTTGCAGTATTACGAGATATCTTCATTACAAAGTAAGTGGATTAAATAGTTGATAATAGTACAGTGATCCCACTATTGGAATATTCATAAGGGTCAGTTGTGCGGCTTAAGTGAACTAACGTATCTTATCTGAAGCGTTGATAACACTGGTCGACAAAAATAAACTTTTTTTTCACAAGAATAAAAATATAAGATTTTAGAAGTATTTTTCATCCTGAATTTAAATATCATTTCAGTTTTTTCCTATCAGGCAAGAGTTTTCTCTCATATTCATTTACATTTTTTATAATTTATAATAAAATCCATCTAACTCTAACTCATTCTGACTTACCTAGAAAGTGGTAGATAGTGATTTTCGGGCATATTTTGCATCTGGAACATCTCTCTTCTTGATCCAACAGTAGTCAGCCAGCATATTACGAGAACTCCCTTGCCTTGGTACCTCTTTTCCATTGTGGAAATTTACTCATGAAAACGCTCACCGTGCTGTTCAGAGACAGCCCCAAGATTTTCCGGAAATACAATCTCTACATATAAGGTAAAGGTTCCTGTGACAGGTCAAAGAAAATGCTAACATCAATTTTAAAAAAAAGTAGCTGTCAAAAAAATTGTGCCTGATGGAAACATTCTGACTACATATCTGAGTTCAGTGTGAAAAAATGCACCAGATTCTCTAATCAGATTTATTGTTGAAGAAAACCTTGTCGACCAGTGTAATTTAAGAGTTTGGTATATATTGCGATGAACGAAACATGGCGGTTGCTAGTCTTTTTAATTTGGATTTCAGGTAAACCCCTGTTTCTAATGATCGAATTTAGCTGATTTTTGGACGATACCTCGATTTGTTTGAATAGCGTATACTGAGCTTCTTTGTGAAACATTTATAATTACGACCTGTAGAGCGATTTCTAAATTTTCGTTTTAGGTGAACTCCTACATCTAATGGTTTTAGAGCATAATTTATAGCGGGTAAACATTCACCGTACTTAAAAATCTGTATGTACAAATTTTCATTAAGATCGATTAAGAAGTTTAAAAGCATTCACAAACATATAAAGGTTGAATTTTTATACTAAATACGTAGTTATTTAGAAGACTAGTTACAAAAGCAGATGTTTTTTAACGAGGTGCTCAAGTTAGACCGAAGAGGGTATTCTAATTACTAAACCAAATTTTGTAACGTGTTGTCTAAAATATTTTATCTACGTTCAGAGTGTTTTAATATCCATCCATAGTAATTCTGCCCGAAGGCAGGTCCTTAACTGCAATCATAGCATTTTCATGCTATGCTTGCAGCGTTACTAGGGAATTGTAGATGTGGTAGCTTCCCGTTCCTTTCCACACCGGTGAAGGAGGATGATGATTATGATGGACCGTTTGGGCCTTAAAGTTTTCCTGACATTTGCCTTACAGGTGAGAAAACCCCGATAAAAACCTCACCCAGAAAAACTAAACCCCGACCGGGAATCAAACCCAGGCCCGCTGCGTGAGCAGCACGCTACTTCGAGACTACAGCGGTAAACTGTTTTAGTATATATTGTATATTCAGTATATTTAATCAAATATATTTATTGCGGAAATTGTTTGTTTTGAGAAAGAGAAATATGGGCTTAGGGGGAAAAAAACACGATCGATCTACAAACATTGTTGTTATATTCTGCAATTTTTGGGCGCTAATTTAATTTGTGAATTTAAAGTAAAAATTAGCGGAGAATATAATTTTTACAGTTATTAGGTAAAATTTTAAAAGCAGTATTAATATACAGGGTGTCCCATTCAAACCTCCCACATTTTAATGAATCATAACTAACAGAGTATGCGGAATTAAGAAACGAGACCGGTATTAAACCAAACAGATATTCAAAGAATTTTCATTGCCACACATTAAAATCCCTCTATATGTGCACCATTTCTTCAATCTTTTCTTGTGAAACACGTGAACGAGCACCTCCTAATTATCTTTTAACGCTTCCAGTCGCCAGAAACTTCTCAAGCCATTCCTTAATAGTCTTCCCATCAGTTGCATTTCCTCCATATTCTCCCCGGTAATTTCTTGCACTGTAATTATTAACTTCGTCTCTACATACCAGAAAACAGTTTGTGCTTGCCACTTTGTTTTATGTCATTATTGTCCAACATGCGAGAGATGAATTTACTGCAAAACAATTAAAACAAAAATTCTTTTCAGTTTCTGTCTCTTTTAATACCAACCTCATTTCATAATTCCGCAAACTTTGAGAGTTATGATTAATTAAAATGTCAATGGGTCACGGTGTACTTCCAGATGAGTCAAGGAAAGTTTATTTATGTTGTTTTATACGAAATCGTCGTTAAATTTAATTTTACGTTTTGTTGAACCAGTATTTTATGTTTTAATATCGTGTTTTCTTAGAATATAAAGTATAGGTTTTGGTGCCTAGTAATTGCGCACTAAAGTATCACTGATTGTTACAATGGTAGATAAAGATAATTAAAGATAAGTAAGAAAAGGTAATAGTGATTTTTTTCGCTATTCGATATTTTTTTAATCGTAGATTTTGTTTAAGAAATACTGAAAGAATTGTGCTTAGTAAATTTCCTTTTTTGATTTATTGGAACAGCGTTTGAGTTAAACTTCAATATTGTATGATATTACTTTGTTAACTAAAGGCTGATTTAATTCTAATAGTACTTTGAAATTGTAATGATATTCAACCCACATTTTCAATTACCACTGAGGAAAATCAGGAAACATCCAGTCAGATTGGTCGATACCTGACTTTGAATCTGAAACATCCTAAATATGAGACTCAAACGCTACTACCCGAGACAATTTGCTAATTTTTAATGGATTTGAGGCACACTATTGATTTAGTTTGTTAAGTACCTATAAGTCTTGGAATAATTGCCTATTTTTACACACATACTAGAAAATAAACTGAAAATAGCTACTCTGTGATGAAATCATATTATACGGGATTTCGTTATATAATAAATAATAGTTTTAAAAAACTAAAACAACACGCTTTATAAGAAAACCGAACTAAAAAATGAAAAATAATTGTAATTTCCAACACACTTGGGATAAAATTAATGTGGTCAACAGAAAAATCATCTCCAACACATATAGAATAAAACTAGAGTTATCAACAAAAAGAAAATAATTTTACCATCAAAAGCGTGGGGTGTTCTATATCAATTAATACGTACATTTGATAATAAACAGATATTGGTAAAAGTAAAGTCTCTAAGGTGGGTTGGTGGGTGGGTGGATGGAATGGGATGGGACGGGACGGGACGGGATGGGACTGGACGGACGGATTTAAAGCTAATATAAAGCGTGTAAAAAGCAGGATATTATTATAAGCAGTTGTACCTTTAATTTGCAGAGAGCAAACAAAAAATATTCGTAATGCGAAATAGTGTAAAAAGCGGCTTGTTTCACTGTAAATCAGAGGTTTGGTTATATGTAGGCATTGTAGAAGTATATTTTAAATTTCTTAGTACTTTTGAAAAAGAATAATATTTTAAAATTTAAACTATGGAATATGTAGAATTCAAAATGGCACACGATTCAATTAAGAGGGAGAACTTATATAGTATCCTGCTGGAGTGCAGAATTCCTAAAAAGTTAGACTTCTTCGAATGTGTCTAAATTACACAAAGAATAGGATAGGAATGTATGGAGAGCTTATGTCTGCGCGGACATGACCCCATGGATTTGATAGTGCCAGTGAATTGGTTGGTACCTAGTATTTCAATCGTCCGCTTTATACTCCAACGAGTCAGAACATGTAACAACGTACTGGTGTGAATCGCTCTTCAAAACTCTAACTTTCCATCATCAAGATTTGCCCCATCATTCTTTTCAACTGTTTGCTTTAAAATTTGCAACTTAACAGGAAAAACTAGTTTAAAGTAAGTACGTGAGGACTGCAATTTTTTTTCTTTAAATTTGTGTTTATTCACTGTCTATACGAATCAACAATTTTTGTGTTTGTTAAATATGGTTTATAAACCACTAGCCGCGTGGTTACTAGCTCTCCATACATCCCTATCTGAGGTAATATTTTCAATCATTTCCTGTATAATTTATCTCCTTCAAATGACTTAAATTACAAGAAACAATATGTTTTCTTCCTAATCCATATGTGACAAAAATTACACCGGACAGCCTCACGAGTGTCAATCTCCTTCTAATTTCAGAGTGATAGGATAGTGGTTTCTTTCTTAATTTAAATAGTTTATAATTTGTTTTCTGTGTGTTAATCTTTATTAAGTCTTGGGATGCCCAATTCTCTAATTTTGTAGTGATTGTTGGGCAGTTGGTTTTGATTTTCCGGTATAGAGACCCATATTACAACATCATCAGCAAAAATTATGTTTTTACTTTGTAGGCTTTTTCTAGATCATTGATATAAAAATAAGAGAAGCTCAAATTCAGGTCCTGTTAACTCGCTAATTGGTCATATTCTGAAAAATTAGTAAATTTAAATATTCAATACCCATTGAACTACTGTAGGAAATATCACTATGATGTTTATTATAAATATGAATTACCTACTTCACCGAGATTTTCAAGAGATTTCTGTATTCACGAAATTCATGTTTTTTTTTTTTTGCTCTTATCCTTGTAGTTTACAAGTGTAGGTTTTTTCATCTTTAAACTATTGATTTATTTAAAGCATTCAAAGTTGGTGAAACGCAAGAAAAATGAGTACCTTGGTCTTTCACCGTAAAATACAACTTTTAAGAAACCGGGGTTCCACTTGATAAAATTTTCCAGAAGTAAAGTAGTCCCACATTCGGTTCTCCGGGCGGGGATTACTTCAGGGAATCCATGTCAAAGGCTTAAACACAGGGACATGTTTCTAGGAACATGGAATGTTAAGACATTACCTAAAGTTGGGCAATAGCTTAAACTGTAAATATATAAAACTGTAATTATTCCATTTATATTATATGGTGCGACACATGAACTCTTACTTTAAGGGAGGAAAGGAGATAACGAGTATTTGACAATAAAGTTCGTAGGAAAATTGTTGGACCAAAGAGAGATGAACAGAGAAGAGTACTTATTAGTGAACTACATGATCTTTATGTGAAACCAGATGCAATAAGAACAGTTAAGGCTCGTAGACTGTGATGGGCAGGATATGTGGCACGGATGGAAAATGAAAGAAGGCATGAAACTTCGGAAAACCTCAGTATGCAGTCCAAGAATGAGACGGGAGAATAATATTAACCATGATTACATTAAATTATACAAGATATGATTGGAAAACATTAGATTAGCTTGAGGATGTATGGAGAGCTTATGTCAGCATGGCCATGAACCTGCAGACTCGATAGTGCTAGTTATTATTTATGTTAATAGTAGTTCATAAATTGAATCTTTGTATATGTCATAACGAAGGAACTAAGATGCATATTCCATGAACAGTACAGAAAAAGTTCTTCTCTGTGATTTTTGCATGATGAAAATTAATTTTCTTGTTGTTCCAAATTATTTCAACCTGAAGTTAATTAAACATTATAAAAATATTGTAACATGTTACACTGAACTGTTAATTTATCTCCAAGAATATTGAAGTTAATAACTGTAATAAAATTAGAAGTGCTTCAGTAACACTAAATGATACCAATATTTATTCCCCTCGAGAATCACTCGGATAAATTCAGTCGACAAAGCAAACAGCATGATTTGGTGTTGTGACCACAATATCAGGAGTTCATTTGCTATCTTGTTTCCACACCCAATATCAGTCAACTTCATAGTGTCGTTGGATAAATTTACCTTTCATGTACATTTTTAACAAAATAATTATCTTCTGTAAAGCAAAGAATAAAAATTAATTATTTAAAAGATATTCCATAGAAAGGTATTACGAATTAGAAATACGGAAAACAGAGACCACGTTATAAAATTAACTTCAAAAAGTAACGTTCCCAAAATATTATGTCAACTGAATATAAACTTAATATTTAAGCAAACGTTACATTTACAGTGCAGATATATATATATATATATATATATATATATATATATATATATATATTAACCATTGCTCAACAAAACACAACTTCAAACAAAATAACTTATAGTTTTTTTATATTCAATTGAAGATATCTTGAAGGAAAAAAATATATTATATAGGAATCAATTTCTGATTACAGCTGTTATTTTATATTTTTCTCACTAGACATCAATTTACATTGAATAGGTTATTGATATAAATGTAGTATACCACATTCATCTTCACGTTGGTAATTAACTTAATACATGACAAATCAGCTGTAATATTGATACTTCTGGGAATGTGATATAGAGATTTAAATAAAAATAAAACATAACCCAACATAAGTGGACGTTGTTTGGCGTAAATAGTTTAATATGAGAAGTTTTATAGAAATGCAATTTAGAAATGTAAACAAAAATCATCACCCACATAAGTACATATTGTTTAGCGTAAAATTGGATGACGTTGTAGTTAACATACATCCCCATTCTTGTATTAACAAACGTTTCACAATGATTCGTCCAAAAGAGTCTGCAGGATGATTTATAAGTAAAATTATTGAGTGAAATAGTACCTGGATGTTGCATTCGAACTGCAGATCCTCCTTCGTACGCCTCAAATGAGCACCACAACCTGAAATATTATTACATATTATAATAATACTGCCTTCCATGACATTGGAATTATAATAATAATAATAAAATTAGCTACCTGTAAAAAGATAAAATTACGCTTAAACCGAATAATCCACCAATAAAACGATCGAATTGCCCTAAACCGGCAAATTTGTTTCTGATCCGATCAAATAACCGCTAAATTGAAAATTACGATATAAATTTATAATTATTTTTCTTTTTAGTTATTTAAATAAACATAAAACATATTTAATTCATCTAGGTGTAGAAGCGCATGCCATACTTTATATGTTTTTAATGCAGCATGAATTTAGAATGATAAATTTTTCCCGCATATAATGAATTCAACAATCCCGCAATGGATATACTGCAGAAAGAAATTTAAATTTGAATTTGTATAACTGGAAACATATTTGCCTTAGCTACACTAGAATTATAAAAATTGAACTTCGAAATATGAGAAATTAAAACTTACCTCATTTGGCATTAGAGTGTATCGCAAAGTGGCAACTTCTTAGAAAAATCTCGGGTTGTCAGTAGACTGGATAAAAGTAACGGGATATTTTGCTGAGAGTTCTATGCGTTTTTGTGGAACTAAAGTTAAAAATTTTTGAAAATTAATACTAATATTGTTTTTAAAATGAGATGATTTAAGGCGGATTCTTGAATTATACTTATGGTGCAAATATAGTTAAATTAAGGTAAAAAAAAAAGAAAAGACTTTCAGACCTACAAAAGGCCAAACAAAAGGACAAATAAGCAAAAAAAGTCGAAAGTGGACAAAAAAGGAATGACAAAATCCATCTTTTATTATTATCTACGATGATCAAAAATGTATATACTCCTATCTATATATATATATTATGTTGTATATCGTTTTTAGACATAAAATTAAATACATAATTCCTCAACTTCCCAGCCCTAATTATTATTATAATAGCAATGGTACTCTACATACTAACGGTTTGCCCAGCTATACCCCTAGGCAGTCAGGTAAATTTTTTGTGTCCCTATATTTATACTCCCCTAAGGACCTGGGGTTTGCAACCGGTTCTACTCCCACAGACCGGATCTACACCTGCCGAAACAGGTGTAGACCACTGTTAGTCTACCCGTCCCTGGTAAGCATGTCATCGGTCCATTCTTGATTCATGATTTCGATCTGCAGTTTCACTTCAATATCCTGAAAAACAAGAAAGGCCTCATGTCAGCACAACACTCGGAGATCCAGAAACTTAAACTATTATAGAAAGTACTACTCTGATCCACAAGACTCTATTGTACCAAATGTGGAATTCTTGTCAGCCAAGAATTGTCTTATACTTTAACTAAAACTTCATTCAGTTTTACGCCAAACAATATCTGCTTATGCGGAGTGATGTTCTTTTTTATTCATATATCTCTGTTCACT
Organism: Diploptera punctata; assembly: GCA_030220185.1. Taxonomy (NCBI): domain Eukaryota; kingdom Metazoa; phylum Arthropoda; class Insecta; order Blattodea; family Blaberidae; genus Diploptera; species Diploptera punctata. Next base: position 2,659,775 of record JASPKZ010009800.1, on the reverse strand, counting down.
GCTGTGGACTCGAGGTAGAGTGATGCCTTGTTACACAGCGGGCCCGGGTTAAAATCCCGGTCGGGACAAGCTTCATGGGTGAGGTTTTTTTTTCGAGGTTTTTCCTGCCTGGTAAGACAAATTTTACGAACCTTAGGGCCCAATGGTCCCCGAAAATCATCCGGCTATCATCATCGTCTTAATCATTATCACCACCATCCTTCACCGGTGTGGAAAGCCCAACGAGAAGCTACCACACCTAAAATTCCCTAGTAAAGCTGCAAAGCATAGCATCAAAATGCTATGATTGCATTGAAAGACCTGCCCTCGGGCTAAATTACTATGTAATGTAATATTGCATTTCTACCAAACCTCTCATTTTAACATAATGTATCACAAAGCTAGGATGAAAGTGTTGTACTATTGGTAGCTGCAAACAGAATTAATTACCATGTAATATATTTGTTTTTTATTTAGGAAATTTTCAAATACATATATAAAAAGCCTGTATGCGTTTTTATTTGAAGTTGTGTTTTTATGAGCAGTGGTTCTACATATTAATAAATATAAGTATATTAATTTTTTATATTTAAATTTACACAAAATGGCCCGTTTTCACCTTAAAGTTCGTGCAATCAACTTATGTATTGCGTAACGAGATCATCAATTTTGCTTTTTGCATCCATCCAGGCTACAATATTCTTACCAAACAGTTCCTCTACATTTTTGCTTCCTCATATAATTTATTTTACGCACTCATAGCGCTGGGATTATTAGAATGATTTCCATGCACTATTGTTTTCATTATGACCACATTGTTTCTCTTCACTTCGTCAGTTTTATTTTCAAAGTAAGTTTCCTAGAAAGATAAAAGTTAAAACTGATTATTACATTTTCACAGATATTGTGGTAATTGTATAATTTCTTCTTTATACCTATGTAAAATATAATAGGAAAATATGGACATCGTGATGAAGAGTCAGAATTCAAATAACTTGCAACAGAAAAAAAGCAGAAATTAATTATGCATATGATCAAATATAGAAACGCAAGATATAGGCTGTGTTATAGATGACGGAGAGTTGTCTCAAATTCTCTCAAAATGTTAAATTAATAATATATAAAATGGCGATTCTACAAGTTAAATATTACATGGAAACAGTTCTCTTACTGTAAGACGTAAGAAAATGTGGGTATTAGAGAATAAAATGCATATTGACCAGATACATATGGAAGGTGAATGGAGGAAACTATCTAACTGTGAACTCCAATATCTTGATAGAAAACCAGATATAATATGAAGAGTTAAGTTTTGTAGACTCCGGTGAGCAGGACATGTGAGAGATAGAGATAACCTAATAGATTCATAACAACAATGTGTATCGGTGGAACATAGCTATGAATTATTGGTAAAACAGGATTCCCAACTTGAACTCTACTAGCCGCCAATGTTTGTTTTCTCGCAACTAAACTGGATACATGCCATTTAATTAAAAAATTTACGACATATTTTGAAAATGAGGAAAATCGGACTGTGTATTGAACGCATTTCTTCCACGATAGACTGGCCGATGTAGCGCAGGCTGTCCCCATAAGTTACAATCTATAGTCGTGTGTGAATATTATATAAAAACTATAAAGTGCATGGCGAGACAGTTTCATGGGGACTTTGAACCAGCGCAACACTAAATGCATGATGCATTTAACCTCTCGGTTACGGGCAGTCCAAACTCAAACTCTGGACCTCCAGATTGGGAGTTTTACGAGAGATGGGTAATCCTTCCATGTAAAACATAACTCAAAAGTATAACAACCGGGCTGATGGATCGAAATTTGAAAAATATATAAAGTAATAATATTAGCCGCCACTAGCCATGGTCCATGTCTAATACTGTTCTAACTACTTAAAACAAACTTACAGTTGTCTTCCTACAATTAAAAACGTTATCTTTTGCATAGGAAAATGTTGCCATTTTTAAGCCATTTAAAGTTTTATTGTTTCTTGGTTACAGCCGAACAAACGGTTGAAAGAACATAAAGATAACCACGTCACCAGTTGCGTCATGAATTTAATAATAAAAAGAGAATAGAGATAAACATTTACCAAACAACAAGGTAAAATCCAAGCAGCTGCGATGAATTTTTTATGAAGAGTAAAAGGGTGTACCAGATAAGAATGGACCAATAAGAAACGATGATATTCGTGAATAACTGCAGATCTACTCCATAAAACAAAATATATATAATAAGAAAGAGTGGAAAGAACGTGTAGAAAGAATGGAAGAGAGTAGATTACCAAAGATAATCTTACATTATTTTCCGAGAGGAAGAAAGAGATATCGACGTCCTTGGAAGAGAAGTTCTTAGATCTATTAGTGAAGACGGAACAGGATGTGAAGGAGAAGAAGAGATACAAATTAACTGAATGCCAAAAGTTATTTTAATTATTAGACGTGATTATGTTAATTAAGTTACGTTTATTTTCAGGAGAGACGAAAATGTTTATATTTAATGTCAGGTAGTTAATCATCTCTATATTCACTCTGCGTCAGAGAGTGACGCCATTTAAAAAAATACAAACTGATTAATTATGATGATCTTGAAGATTTCCGGGCTGTAGGCCGTGGTCTCGAGGCTGGAAGTTCCCCGACGTTTCGCCAGAGACTGCGTCTGGCATCCTCAATGGTTGTCACCCAATCTCTGGCGAAACGTCGGGGAACTTCAAGCCTCGAGATCACGGCCTACAGCCCGGAAATCTTCTTCAAGATCATCATAGCAACTCCGGACGTGAAAGTCTGACTCAATACAAACTGATTGTTTTACTAATTAATGGAAACACCTCATAGGACTATTATTTTAAGCTGATGTCTGATATATAATCGATTCATTACATTTTATTATTTTCCTTGTATAGTGGACAGTGGTTGTCATCACTTTGTGTATGTTATGTTAAAATTCAGATTAAACTATTTAACACAAATTTAAAATAATTTTTATTGTACGGATGTGACACGTGGAAGATGGCCAAAGAAATAATTAGCTTGGTGTTTACGTAGGATATTAAATGAGAGATGACCTGATATAGTCTCAAACCAAGAACTATGACGAAAAACTGAACAAGCTCCCATCGAAAAAACAAATTAAGGGAGCAAATAACGTTGTATTGGTTATCGTCTGCGTAAACCTCAAACTGGAATAGAAAGATGCGCACTGGTCTGGAATCGTCAAGGTCCAAGGAGGAGAAGAAGATCAAAAATGACTTGGAGGAGGACTATTGGGGAAAATGTGCTTTGAGATGAAGAGGTTGGCAGATGATACAGATAGAACGGCACACTGCTTTATAAAACATGAAACATAAAATATTCAGACTGAGAACAATTGAAAGAAAATTACAGATTTTCTATATTTGACCGAGAGTGGAAAGGCTACTTAAATGAGTTTAGTACAGTATGTCGAATGGGTTTTAAGGGGTGCCATACACTATAAATTATGTGATATCTCAATAACTTAGACACCTTGAAATAATTATATTTTCACAATTGATACAATATACTATTACTCATAATTATCGTCATACAAACAGTTGTTAATAAACAATTTTTGAGATGTGATCACATAATATCGATATTTTCAAACGATTTTTTCTCTATTCTTCAAGCTCAAATGATCAATGTCCTTTTAACAAAAACACGTCATCTATGAAAAAGTGAAGTGCAAAAGTGGTGCGTAAATTTTAAATAGGACAAATCAACGCCATCTATCAGCCCAGAGCGGAATCCGAAGTACGAAAACTGCAGTGTTTTGCATAACAATACACATAATAATAATAATAATAATAATAATAATAATAATAATAATAATAAATAATAGTAATAATAATAATAATAATGATTATTATTATCATAATATATTATATAAGGTACAAGATACAAGCAATTAAATTGGTATGAGCATGTACGACGAATGCACGAAGATAGCTGACCCATTGAAACATTGCAATTGTGTCCACCTGGAAGAAGAAGGAAAGGAAGACCTCGAAACCCGTGGATGCAAGAAATAAGAATTGGAATGAGAACAAGAGGACTGGAGGACATGGAGTGGAGAAGAAAAATGAAACTTTAGTCACACAAGATTTTTAAACATTGAAAATCTGATTACAAATATATTATTATTATTATTATTATTATTATTATTATTATTATTATTATTATTATTATTATTATAGTAGACTATATAAGACTTATTTATTTAGTGTTCTGCCCTAGGGTAGGTCTTCCATTGCTATCATAGCATTTTCATGCTATTCCTTGCAGTTTACTAGGGAATTAATGTGTGGTAGATTATCGGTGCATTCCAACACATAGCGATGAATTGATGATGATTATGACGGCTACATGAAGTTCGGGGACGTTTTGGGCTTCAAAGCTACCAGATATTTGTTTTACTGTTAAGAAAATCCCCGGAAATAACCTCACTCGGGAAGCTTGTCCCGAACGGGAATCGAATGCGGGCTCGCTGCTTGGTAAGGCATACGAAACGTCGAGAGCACAGCGGTCTAAACAATTAAATTGGTAAGGACATATACGACGAATTTAAGAAGAAAGGGTACAAAAAAAACACATGAACGGTGTCCACCTGGAAGAAGAAAGAAAGCAAGACCTCGAAATGCATGCATACAATAATTAAGAACTGGATTGAGAACAAGTGGACATGGAGAGGTTGGATATGGACGAGTGGAGAAGGAAAGTAAAACTGTAGGCACAGAAAGTTGTGTAAAGTTTGATAATCTGTATATAAATTTATTATTATTACTACTATTATTATTTTCTTTTTTTTCAGCCTTGCTGCTTTGTAAACAATGGAGCGTGGTTGGTGTGATATATGCACGTGACTGAATGAATCACAGTTTTAAATTCTTGTAATGTAAATACCGAACAGTTGGTTGTTTGAGAATCTGACCAACTTAACTCACGTTATTTTATATTTTACACCAAATTTAATTAGAATTGTAGTGGCAGTAACTAGAGCGAGGTTTAAATTATGTCTCTTAGTGACCCCGTCCTAGCGGTGTGATTTCCAAGATTTTTAGATAATATCTTTCTTGTTTTATTTCAACTGCACATAAAATGTGTTGTTACAAAAAGTCGGAATTTTCGGTAGCTAGATTTTTTTACATGCTATTGTGCTGGTTGATGAACTTGAACTTATTTTTTTAAATGATTGCTATATGTCAAGTTTGGTTCCGAAGGAAACACAAGAGTGGGCGCTACCTGGTTAACACACAAAATTGTTGTGGCACATAAAGATCTGTAAAAATTGTAAAAAAATAGTTTCTTGGATTTCGCAGAACAAGGAGCTGCAGAATAAATGTTTATACAAGTTCACAAAATCATAACGCAAGAGTCCCTGTAATGCTTAAGAATTGAGCCTATGTTTAATTTATTTGTGCATCTCATTCCTATTTGTAATAATTGTTCCTAGGTATTTGAATTCAGTCACTTCAAAAATTTCCTTCTTTTGGTATTAACTGTCCATTTTCCAATATATAATGTATTTCTAGGGCTACGTGTGAACATGTATTTAGTTTTATTGACATTTACTTCCAGTCCAAATTTCTCAGTGTTACTCAATAGTGTGTGTGTGTTGCCCTTAGTATCTACTCGCTATCGCTCAATAATACTACATCATCAACATAACCTAAAAGCTTATTAATATCATTGAGTTGTAGGCCTTCTTCATCCTCTAGAGATTTGATGGCATGCTTTAGTACAATGTTGAATAGTCCGTGCTTTAACCCATTGCTAATTTCAAAAGTAGCCGATCTCCAAAAGGATACTAGGCACTGGATAACTTTTCCCTCTTAAATAGCTCTTTGCAGTCTGAGACTTAATGTACTATTATTATATCCGGTTTTCCATAAAGATCACTTGATCACATTAAGATCACAGGAGCTGTTCCGTTAAAATGCAGAAGATGAAACATTATTTTCGAAAAGCCTCCATATTAGAATAACTTGAAGATGTTGAATAATTTAGTTGAGGACGATTGACTTACCAGGTAAAAATTATATAATCAACATCCTGTAACAGTACTTTTACGGTATTTTTTATTGTTACGCCTTGTTTGGTGCTTACTAAAAATCTAATGTAACAAACCACAAACAAGATAACACTCTGTAATAGATTTTGCCACTTGCGACACAATAATACTACGATCTTCAGAATTTGAAAAGTTTCCTGAAAAAAATCGGAAGTCAGATATTTCTTTGAAAATCTTCCTCAAAGTGTCGAAGTTGGTGAGAATAAAGAATTATTATTTTTGTTGGATGAACAGTTGGACTAAATTAATAGATTGCATAAAAATCTTTAGTTTTATACAGCAATATAGTTTAATTTCGTTCCCTCAGAGCCCATTATGTTACTAATATTGTTTTGAGAACTTTCCATAAACTGCATTTATTTAAAACGAAGAACGCATTATGTGTAAGTAATTTCGTCCTTCGTTGGAAATTATTACTTTTTTGTCGTACTTAACCTTTATTTATGTTTTTAGCAAATATCAATGTACTTTTGAAAAAAGACACTGACTATAAAACATTGATTTTAATAAATATTGTACGTTTACCCACTAATTAAAACTTTTTTTAATTTGTTATGAAACCTACATTAGACATTTTGATCGAATTTGAATGTAGATTTTTCCTTGATTTATGAAAACTTTCTAACCTAACCAACAGCTTTGAAATGTGGACGTAAAACATACATACGTATTATCCGATAAACTGTGAACAAATCTGAATTTCTAACATGCTCATTTTCTCACGTAACGAAATAAATTGGGTAGATGAACCGGAATCTGACGTCAGAACTCTAACAAATGAATTATGATATCTTGGTTACTTAAAATAAATAAAAAAGGGCATATATCCAGCATTTGACATAAAAATAGCAAGTTCATGTATATTTTTGTTATTTTTAATTACATTACGGAATGGTGAATATGATGAAATGGATCCCGGTAATGAAATTCTGACTGATAATTTGTCTTGGAATGAGATGAATGAGGAAACAGTACCGAGATTTAAACCTAGGACATCCCGAATACGAGTCTCAAACGCTATCGCTTCAACCACCTTCTTTGATATGAAAAAGTCTAAGTTGTTTCCTAGGATACCACCAATAGACAAAATAGAAATATTTTTCAATTTCAATTTATTTGTAGACGCTTTAACATCAGTTTCTTATGAATTTGAGATGTAAGGGTCTGTACTGTGCATGTTTTAAACAATGCGAAGGATGACGCCTCGAAACTACTGCAGTCTCCATTTTTCGTGAAAACCATTTTGTAGTGTCATTTGTTTATGTGCAGTTGCTTTCACTTTATCTGCAATTAATTTTTGTGTATACAAATATTTTGTACATAAAAGAACCTCAAGTGTGAATAAAAATACTTCAGATGAAAATTTTACCGATCTTCTTGCATCCGAGTAATACGTTAGTTTATTAGATGTCTCCTCGAGGCAATGTAAGTACAAATGACATGTCACTCGCGGAGATATGTAGAGAAATAAGCGTAAATAAAGTTGGTGTGGTTAGGAAACTTCCCACCCACCTCCCCGCGCAGGACTTAACATCAGTCCTACAATTGAAGAAAAAACCTCATCCAGTAAACTTGTCCCGACGGGGGATCAAAATGGAAAATGTGTCAGAACTATTTTGATATTTATAAATAGAGATACAAAATTAGAAATGCTAAAATCAGAGAAATAATACATGTTCAAAAAGATGTTCAACAAGTTATGGAAGTAAGAAGACTGAAATGGTTTGGAAACGTAAAGAGGATATCAGATGACATGGTACCTAAGAAGATATTAAACAATGAAGCAGAGGGCAACGGAAGAAAACGGAGAGGCAAAAAAAATGATAAATAAAGAAAAACAGTGGATTCAAGAAGTACAAATGAGTAGGCTGTCGAGAGAATTAACAGAGAGTGTTGCAGAGAATAGGGATTTATGGAGGAGTAAAATTTACAATGGATTGTAGGAAAACTACTGTATTGTAGAGGATTTACAATCTAAATCGCTTGTTGTGCGCAGTTGTCGCTGTGGAGCCATACAGGCCGCGTTCCGAACTCAAACTATGTTTTAACTGCCAGAACTTTAACTACACCTTCGCAGGGTGCAACTTGACGCCACGATGTGTTATATGTTCAAAGGCACGTAATCATAAAGAATGTCCGATAAAAGCGGAGGCACAAATTGATCCCTCTAAACTACAATGCGCAAATTGCGGAGCAACAGGCCACCCTGCTAGCTTATGAGGCAGCTGTGCAAGCTTGTATAAAAGCCCGAGAACCCAAACCTCCAACACATAATGTCTCCACTCCCCGTACTTTTACTTCTGTAAATTAAATCTCATCCTATCCTTCAGTCACGTCCTAAGTTCTGGCAATCAAGCTCAACAAGGCATTGATCGTAACACTGCTCGAGCCATAGACGCAGCCTGTATTTCACCCCTTAACGACCGAACAGGCACAACAGGCACTCCAAGACTTCCAGCCTATATTGGCTGGCTTTAAATCTCCAATGGAGCGCTTGTTGTTCCTGTCACAATAGGTGAATATGTGTATCAGTGATAATGGCTAAAATGTAAGCAAGATGTATACATTTACATATTTGCATGAAATGCTATGGTACGCAGTATGGGACGCCTTGCCTCAGCGGCGTGCTGTACATAAAAAATAAAAAAAACATATTTACCCAATTTAACCCTGATTAAATCCAGCCAGAGATTTGGCGATGTGCTCTCACCTGGAGTGGCGTGGCTCATTCCACACTGCTGGATTTCCGACTCTCGGCTTGAAGGCAGTGTGGATTCTTATGCCCTACTTCAGTTCATCACATCCCAAATCTCTGTCCAATTTTCATCACCATCGGCACGCAAATACTGGCGCCGCCAAGTAGGCTCAGATTAAGTGAACTAAAACCCCGTAACGATAGCCACTATCTACTTAGCTGCCAAAGAGCCTAGTCGGTTCTAACATACGCAGCTCACTGGGCGAAGCTAGACTTCGTCTTATTCAGTCAGTCCGAGAGGATTAAGCATCATACCTCGGTGCGGGACTTGACGGGACTTTTGCCTTAGCGAATCATGTGGAATTGGAGTAAGTATCGACTCCACCACCTGTTGTCACCCCCATACTGATAGATTATTGTCCAGCTATGTACGTGACACAGGCTCTGTAGGCCCGTAGGATAAAGTGATCCCCTACAGGCCTCAGGAGGCTCCTGGGGTAGTAGGAGATTAAGGCTCCCACTTTTTCTGGACAATGGGCACTTGATGTCATTCGGGTTGTCAGCCCTGCGTGACTGCAGCTTTTACCCCCAGAACAAACGTACCCATATCCCTTAGAGGCTGAGTCGAACCCAGGGCCATAGTGCCGACAGAAGGTTTGGATCAGATTTAAAAATCCTGACCCCACTTGGACTCGAACCCTCGACCTTCCGGCTCGTAGCGTATTGCCTTAACATCTAAGAGGTATGGCGTGCCCCAGATCCACGGGGAGACATGTGATTAAATTAAATTTCAACCCAACATTTGTGTTGACCACTGAAAAAAAAAAAAAAGTGGGTGAGTTTTGTTGATGCCGGGGTTTGAACCTTGAACATGCCGTATACGAAATTTAAACACGACTCGTTACTTAGATATAAATTTTGTGAAGTAAATCATCTATTTTTAGATACGTTTATAATGAAACAACAGTCGCGAGTGATTGTAACAAATTACTCATATCGCGTGTATTTGTTGGAAAATGTCTGCAAGTTGAATGAGAACAAGTCATTGTAACAACATGTAACACAGAAACATAGCTATGAATTAAACTCTACTAGGCGCGACAATGTTTGTTTTTTCGCAACTAAACTAGATACTTGTGATTTATTTTTTTTTTAATTAAGACATATATTCAAGATCGAACTATATATTGGACATATTGAACGCAATTCTTACGCGACACACTTTTTGACCGATGTAGATTGTTTTAAGTTTTTAGCGCAGCCTGTTGTCATTAGCGTGGCGAGACTTGACCTCGTGTCGATGACACAGCCAATGTCGGCTGATGGGGACTTGTTCGGTACTAAGGTAATCGCTCCAAAATCAATCAGTGCTAAAACTTGAGATAAGCCAAACCGGTTTTGGATCCGGAATTAACAGAAATGAACTGGTCTTAATAAATAATAATATTATAATATTACCCTTGTCTAACTACGTAAAAAAAAAACTTACCGTCCGTTCCGCTCGCATGTGTTTCTGTATGTAGCTCTTCTGTCAGTTACATTTGTATGTTTTTTTTATGACTCCTTCACGTTTTCTGCTTACTGCTATCGGAGGGTTTGCATCAAAACGAGAATTATTTTACCTCCGTGCAGGTCGCCATTTCGGTATCCTAGTTACCGCAGAACAAAGAAAATAAAGATGAAGACGTCAGATTTAGTTACGTCATCAGTTAACAATAAGAACATACTGTTACGTCACATGTGTTGATATGAGAACGTGTTTTATGACCTTGAAAGTGAAATGTTCAGGAGAGAATAAAATATTTACGTATAATGTTAAAATAATGTTTTTTTGTGGATTTCTACATTCAAGATTTCACTCTTTGTCAGAGACATAACATATTTGAAAAACAAACTCAATAAATTTTTATTAACTAACGAAAACACCACACTAACAGCATTCAATAGTTTATTTTATGAAAATAGTAGCCGATGTCTTATATTATCGCCTTACTATGATGCTTAACAATCGGCTCGCTTTGTTTCCCTGCAGCTGTTGTATGTTATTAAAATACAAAGATCCCGAGTCGGCTACTACGACGATGTTGCCATATTGCTTTTCTTCCCTCCGTTTCAATTAAAACATGAAACGTGCATCAGTCGATCCAGTTATACAAGTGTATACCGTAATTAATTGTTATAATTATCGGTGATTTATTGTGATATGTAGCTCAAATAATACAACATATTATATTTGTTTGTCCACCGCTGTGGTCTCTGCCTTGTCACGCAGCGGGCCCGGGTTCGATCCTCGGTCGGGACAGTTTTTCTGGGTGAGGTTTTTATCGGGGTTTTTCCTCACCTTTAAGACAAATGTCAGGAAAACTTTAAGGCCCAAACGGTCCCCGAAATCATATGACCATCATCCTTATCATTATCATCCTAACCATTATCATTATCATCATCATCCTTCGCCGGTGTGGAAAGCAACGGGAAGCTACCACACGTACACTATTCCCTAGTAAAGCTGCAAGCATAGAATGAAAATGCTATGATTGCAGTGAAGGACCTGCCTTCGGGCAGAATTACTATGGATGGATGGATATTTGTTTAATAAGTGATTTCAACATGTGGCGGCCATGGGAAATTATTTCAGACCGAATGGATAATGTGACCCAAGAGGAAGAATCTCTTAATAGTTCAAGGAACAATAAATTACATTGACAGACTCTCAGTAAGCAGTGTCAACAGTTTATGATTATATTAAAGAAAACAATCTCGGACGAGGGTCTATTAGATAAACTTGGCTATTCTTCCCTCAGTTTCAATTAAAACTCGGAACGATGTGGGGCATTCGATCCAATTTTTAATAGTTATAATTATCAGTGATTTATTGTGATGTGTAGCTTGAATAATAATACAATATCTACATATTATATTAGTTTAATATGCAAGTGATTTCAACATGTGGCGATCATGCGAAAATATTTCAGACCGAACAGTTAATAATAATAATAATAATAATAATAATAATAATAATAATAATAATAATAATAATAATAATACGTAATATAAATAATAATAATAAATTAAAATCCAAACTATGGCCAACTCACTGGTTCTGTAGAACCCGTAGGTTCATGGCCGCGCGCACATTAGCTCTCCATACATCCCTATCCTGAGCTAATGTTTTCTAATCATCCCCCGTATAATCTACTTTTCTCAAATCATGGATAATGTTATTCTCCCATCTCATTCTTGGTCTACAACTGGGCATTTTCCCTCTGATTTTCCTACCAGAAGTTTCCATGCACCTCTTTCATCCCCATATGTGCAACATGCCCTGTCTATCGTAGCCTACGAGACTTAATTGTTCTTATTAGGGTAGTTCCGGGTGAGATGGCCATACGGGTGTGATGGCCATAGCTTCTATTTTATGTTCGAATGACCGGATGTGAAAGCAACTCGGTAGGCGGTATGCTTTTGACTCTAGTAACAGATTGTTGAACACGTGTGGTAGTTTCGTGTTACAAGTCGGCGATTTTTTCCTAATTATTGTTTTGTAACTGCTCAGATATTTTGTGACCGTCAATAGAAGTGAACATAAGTGCGACGTTTCTGCAAAATAATTCTCAGCAACTTATTGTACGAGGTAAATGGAACTTCTGTGATTAATATGAAGTTAATATTTCTTATTTAATTATCTCCTCTTTTTTTCCGCACTATGACCATCTAACCCTTAAACATGGGGGAGTTGGCCTACTGTTTAAAGACGCATTTTTGTTGATTTTTTTAAATTTTTGTTTTACTGCCTCAGCGGTGTAGTGTTATAGTATTTGTTGTTAGTTTAATATTATTAATTTGTATATTAGTGGGAGTTGGCCTTTTGTTTAGCAAGTATACCATCCCAAAGATCCTGATTTCGATTCCCGGCCTTTCCTTAGAATTATTTTCAGGTAGTTGCTTGATATATACTGGCATATACCCTTACAATCCCGATGCCATTCCTGACTATGCATTCCTCAATTCAATTGCAAGTGAATCTACAAATGCAGAGAGAAAACAGGATGATCAATGTCAGGACACGAACGGAAATAACGCTTGAGGATTCTAATTCTGCTACCCCTGGAAATCTTGAGCCACAACCGAGCACTTCCAAATCTATCGTGGAATACACTCGTACGAAAATTCTGTCACCGGCATCATCCTTCAGCAAATTGCCAGCAAGCAAAAGACCAAAGCTTCACGCTACTTTCTTTACTTCCCCCGAGAACATAGAAAAAGTGAGGTTTAAATCTACAAAAGTGGCAATGGGCGTAAATCCTTCAGTAAGCAGGTTTCGAAGCTAACATTTCTTAGAAAACGATAAATTTCTAGCAGCAGCTCCAGCTCTGAAGAAGGAATCGTAATTAAAGACGAGTCCAGCAATGATGAATATGTTGATCTCACCAACGAATGTGTTGGTTGTGGCGAAGACTACGACAATAAAAAGAAGGCAGTTGACTGGATTCAGTGTATCCGTTGTCAAAGGTGGCTCCATGAAACGTGCACTATTTTTATTGGTGTTTGTTTGCCTTGTGGAAAAGTGATAACTGGGAAAAACTGAAATAATTCACTTGTTTATGGAAACATTTTCTTCGAAAATGAGTAGAGATATTTTATTTGTATTTTAATGCAAGAAAAGTTTTAAATTTTATGAAACGATTAGTTTTTTTTAAATTTTATATGTAAATGTAAAAGCAATAAACAAATAGATATATTTTAATAACTTTTTGAGCGTATTTAATGACTTCAAAACTGCGTAATCAACACACTCTACCCTATGGCCATCTCCCCCTGGCAACTAGGGAGAGATGGCCAGTGTATTGTTTTTCAATAAGTTGGGTTTATTACTGAATGACAATATTTCATCATAAACACAAGGAATTATGTAGATTTAACTTCAGTAACCCCATTAAACTTTTGTTCACGTAATTATCCTGCAAATCTTCGATATTCTGAAACATTAAAAAAAGTATGGCCATCTATCCCGGACTTACCCTATATCTGGCTTCTTATACATATCATGTAGCTCACTAGTATGTAGCTTTCTCCATTCACCTGGTTGTTTATCTCTTTTTTATCCAAACATTTTTCCTAACAACTTTATTCTCAAATACTCGTAATCTTCTTCCCCCCCCTTAAAATAAGAGTCCATGTTTCGCATCCATATAATATAAAAGGTAAAGGTATCCCATTACAGGACTAGGAGGCCCTTGGGGTAGTAGGAGGTTAAGGCTCCCACTTTTCTAGGACAATCGGCACATGCTGTCAGCCAGGTTGTCAGACCTATGTGACGGCCAGAACAAGTGTCTGGTACTCATTTCAGTTAGAGGCTGAATCGACCCAAGGGCCATAGTGCCGCCAGAAGATTTGGGTCAGTTTAAAATTCCTGACCCCACCAGGACTCGAACCCTCGACCTTGTAGTGCCTTAACAAAAAACTCCCAAGAACTTTATTATCAAATACTCGTAATCTTCTTTCCCCCTTAAAGTAAGAGTCCATGTTTCGCATCCATGTAATATAACTGGGAGAATAACTTTTATATATTTTCAGTTTAACATTTTTTGAAAAGAGCTGGGAAGACATGAGTCCCTGTATAATAGCATACATTTCCAGAATTGAGCCTATGTTTAATTACTTTGTGCATCCCATTCATATTTGTAATTATTTTCCTAGATAGTTGAAATCCCCTCCATGGTATCTTTACCTTGTCGTGGTGGAGTGGCTTGTGTGCTTAAATGATCCTGAGAGCTATGCCGGCGGTAGCATTGCTGCCGATAGGGTTACCCATGCCGGACTGGTCGAGGGTGATAAGCCAGACGAAATAAGTACCTTGGTCGAAAGAGTGACGATCTTTCACCGTAAAAATACAACCGTCAAGAAATGCGGACATGGGTTCTACTGGGGTAAAATTTTCCGGAGGTCAAATAGTCCCCCATTCGGTTCTCCGGGCGGGGACTACTTCAGGGAACCCATGCCAAAGGCTCAAACACAGGGACATGTTCCTAGGAACATGGAATGTTAGGACTTTATACAATAGCGGGGCACTAGAGATATTAACGCGGGAATTGGATAAATCGCCCTTGGATATAGTCGCTTACAGGAAGTTAGGTGGCCAGGAGAAGGTAGTCAGGAATCAGGAAGCTTTGCATTATACTATGGGGGTGCAGAAAGACCTGCATTTGGAACAGGTTTTTTAGTCAGAAGGAGGATCCTATCCGCTATCCGAGATATTAAGTTTGTTAGTGATAGGATATCATACATAATTCTAAAGGGTAAACGACATGATTTTATAATTGTAAATGTACATGCCCCACAGAAGATAAAGATGACAAGATCAAGGATGAGTTCTATGACGAATTAGAATGCTTATTTGATAGCCTTTCACGATATCATATGAAAATTGTCTTAGGAGATTTTAATGCAAAAGTGGGGCGGGAAGATATATTCAGACCAACAATAGGCAAATTCAGTCTTCATGAAGATAGTAACGACAACGGGGTTAGATTAGTCACATTTGCCACATCAAAGAATCTCATTGTTAAGAGCACAACATTTCAGCATAAGGATATTCATAAATACACCTGGACGTCCCCAGATGGAGAAACTCGGAACCAGATAGATCATGTATTAGTGGATAAACGCTGGCACAGTAGCATCATCGATGTTTAAATCAGTTAGAGGGACAGACTGCAATTCGGATCATCATCTGGTCAGAGTGAAAATCAGACAACGGCTATCGCTTATGAGAGGAACAAACGCTAAAGATGATTCTGTAAAATATGAATTAAAAAACTTGAAAAATGATGAAATGCGGCAAGAATACCAAATCAAAATTGCTAATAGATTTGAAGTACTGGAAACTTCAGATGACAATGTGGCAAACGAAAAGAAGAAACTGATATAAATAAAGAATGGGAGGCTATAAGAGATACTATTAAATTGTCAGCATCAGAAAGCATTGGTTGTTTAAAAAAGAGGCAAAACAAGAAATGGTTTGATGAGGAATGTGCCGACATCGTAAAGAAAAGAAAGCTAGCAAAAATGAAATGGTTACACGAGCCAAATGAGGTAAATTTAGAGCAATTGGGTAGTGTTAGACGGGAAACCACCAAGTTACTAAAGATTAAAAAGAGGGAATATTTGAGAGAGAAGATTAATGATCTTGAAATGAATGCAAAAAATAGGAACATCAGAGAATTATATCAGGGAATTAGTATAGAGAAGAAAGGGTTTCAGGCTAGAACAAACATAATTCGGAATGAAAATGGGGATATGATTGCAGATTCCAAGAGTATATTAAATAGATGGAAAAGTTATTTTAATCAGCTATTAAATGTACATACAGAACGGACATTGAGGAGGATAAGTTACAGACAGCAGAAATGCTAGTCGCAGAGCCAAGTGCATTAGAGGTTGAAATGGCAATTGAAAAATTGAAGATGTATAAAGCATCAGGTTCAGATGAGATCCCAGCAGAACTGATAAAATCAGGGGGAGAAAAATTGATGGACAAGATACGCTGGTTGCTTACTATGATTTGGGAAAAAGAAGATCTTCCAGATGAATGGAAGGAATCAATTATCATACCAATTTATAAGAAAGGAGATAAAACTGATTGCAACAACTATAATAGGGGCATCTCATTACTTTCAACTTCGTACAAAATTCTAACAAATATATTAGTAAGCAGACTTACTCCTATATTGATGACATTCTAGGAGATCATCAATGTGCATTTAGAAGAAACAGGTCTACAACAGATCAGATTTTTAGTATAAGACAGATTTTAGAAAAGAGATGGGAATATAATGGTACTGTACATCAACTATATGTAGACTTCAAAAAAGCATATGATTCAATTAAGAGGGAGAAAGTTATATAGTATCCTGCTGGAGTTCGGAATTCCTAAAAAGTTAGTTAGACTTATACGAATGTGTCTAAATGGCTCAAATAGTAGGGTGCGTGTAGGCAAACAGTTTTCAGACACTTTTGAAATCCAGAATGGGTTGTTGAAGCAAGGAGATGCACTATCTCCTCTACTATTTAATTTTGTACTAGAGCATGCCATTAAATCTTTAGAGAATGAGGAAGGCCTACAACTGAATGGTATTAATAAGCTGTTAGTTTATGCTGATGATGTAGTACTACTAGCCGATAGCGAGGAGATACTAAAGGCCAACACGCACACACTATTGAGTAACACTAAGAAATTAGGACTGGAAGTAAATATCAGTAAAACTAAATATATGGTCACACATAGAAATACATTATATAATGGAAATGGACAGCTAATGACAAATGAGGGAAATTTTGAGGAATTGGCTGAATTCAAATACCTAGGAACAATAATCACAAATAGGAATGAGATGCACAAAGAAATTAAACATAGGCTCAATTCTGGAAATGCATGCTATTATGCATTGCAGAGACTTTTGATGTCCCAACTCCTTTCAAAAAACGTTAAGCTGAAAATATATAAAACTATTATTCTACCAGTTATATTATATGGGTGCGAAACATGGACTCTTACTTTAAGGGAGGAAAGGAGATTACGAGTATTTGAGAATAAAGTTCTTAGGAAAATTTTTGGACCAAAGAGAGATGAACAGACAGGTGAATGGAGAAGACTACATAACAATGAACACATGGTCTTTATAGGAAGCCAGATATAATAAGAACAGTTAAGTCTCGTAGACTGCGATGGGCAGGACATGTTGCGCGTATGGGGAATGAAAGACGTGCATGGAAACTTCTTGTAGGAAAGCCAGAAGGAAAACGCCCAGTTGGTAGACCAAGAATGAGGTGGGAGAACAACATTAACTATGATTTGAGGGAAGTAGATTATACAGGGAATGACTGGAAAGCATTAGCTCAGGATAGGGATGTGTGGAGAGCTTATGTCCGTGCGGCCATGAACCTACGGGTTCGATAGTGCCAGTGAGTAAGTAAGTAAGATAGTTGAAATCAACCACTTCTTCAAAATTTCGTTCATTTGTCATTATATGTCCATTTCCATTAGGCCTATATAATGCATTTTTATGTGTGGATATATATTTAGTTTTATTGATGTTTATTTCCAGTCCCAATTTCTTAGTGTTCAATAGAGTGCGTGTGTTGGGCACTTAGTATCTCCTCGTTATCGCTCAATAATAATACTATATCATTAGTATAAAAATAAATACATATATAAATTTAATTTTAAAAGTTAAACAATGCCAAATCCATCAATCCATAATAATTCTGCCCGAAGGCAGGTCCTTGACTTCAATCATAGCGTTTTCATGCTATGCTTGCAGCTTTACTAGGGAATTGTACGTGTGGTAGCTTCCCGTTGCTTTCCACACCGGTGAAGGATGATGGTGGTGATGATGATAATGATAAGGAAGATGATGATGGCCATATGATTTCGGGGACAGTTTGGACCTTCAAGTTTTCCTGACATTTGTCTTACAGGTAAGGAAAACCCCGATAAAACCTCACCCAGAAAAACTGCCCCGACCGGGGATCGAACCCGGGCTCACTGCATGTCAAGGCAGCACGCTACCTCTAGACCACAGCGGTGGACTAATGCCAAATAAACATAAAATTAAATAATAACATAAATAATCAATGTCTTCTGTCCTTGTGTTATAACGCTCATAGCGCTATGAGAAACGTGATAACACCCGCATGTCAAGTATTGCCGGGCGGCACCCGCTTTTATATAAACTGTTAACCATCCGAGTGAGGCTGTAATAATATATAATCTATTTTCTGTATATTTATACATATAGTGTTCAGGGGTGGTTGTTCCTTTGTCGTGTTTTTATTAGTTTTAATTTTGATTACCATTAATTAGATATTTTTTTTGTTGTTCTCAGTTTGGTCGAACAGTTGTTTTTGTATTGACTTAGGCTTTCACGGCCGGAGTTGCTATGATCTTCTTCAAGATCATTATAGTTGTTTATTGTGATTTTAATGTGCCGAAAGGTGGCAGCAATTAAATAAATATAATTATACAAGTAGAATGGACATAACGCTGTTTGATATGGAACAGTATACTTTTTTTCGTTTTCCCAACAATTTGTAGTTTGTGTGTTAGATCTCTTTTCGGGGCAGCTATACAGTTCCTAAATAATGTAGTAACAAATAATAATTAATATGAAAATCACTCTATTTTTTCTGCCACGTAAATTAACTTTAAAAAATAATCATACGAAAATCTGGGAACAAAATTAACCACAATTTCATGTAACGATTTACAATACAAGTATCTCTGAAAAATAAATTCTCCTTCAATGTTCAGAGTTTATTAAGACTTCTGTTCACTGGACAATAGTCCTAAAAATACAGTATATTCATAAATAAATTAATGTAATTTATTTTGAAATTTAATATTTGGACCTTGACAGTAATTAGAATTTCACCCTGACTGCGTTACGAGCGCAGCGCAGAACTGTCCTAGTGATTGGGCTGCTGTCTGCAAAATGGATACCATCATATTCCTAGGAAAACTCCGAACTATCAACCAAGAGGAGGAAAAAGAGATCGGGGACGCTCACGAAAGAGATGGATACAGCAGCTATAATACTTGGAGCCGAAACGAACCAAATAAGATTCAATCCTCGCAAGAAGATGATTTTAAAGTTGGAAAAATGTTAACTAATAAAAAAGTTGTAAATTATATTACAATGATAGTAAGTTCCTTGCCTCTGGTCCGGCGAATTGCAAGTTTAAACCTGGCCGAGGTCAATGGATATTAAGCATGGAAAATTCTAAGTGAAATGTCCTTTTGATAAGACTTTATGCCGTGGGCTCAGAGTTCGAAGATTTTTTAGACTCAAACATACATCGAGCCTAAATTAGAGCCTCTGACTAAATTTCAAATACTACTTTAGTTGACTACTAGATATCTCATTCAAGCGATTACCTAACCACTTGTCACTCGCTGACACCTATAGGGATATAAGCGTAACTAAATTCGCTTGTTTAAATAAGTCCTACGAGGGAGCACCCTAGCCTCACTTGGGGATGTATGAATATAGACAGATTTTTTTTTTCACATATCTCCACCACATTTTATTGGGCACTTTACGATTCCCCAGATTTTCTGAATCAAACAAAGTGAAAATATTTTTCATTCTTTCCTGTTTCTCCATTGTTCCCTTCATATTCATCGTATCAATATATTCTATAGTGCTCTGCCCGAGGGTAGGTCTTTCATTGCAATTATAGCATTTTCACGCTATGCTTTGTAGCTTTACTAGGGCATTGAAGGTGTGGTAGCTACCCTTGCTTACCACACCGGTGAAATGACGATGATGATGATGATGGCCAGTTGATTTTTCGGGGAACATTGGGCCCTAGGCTTCCTGATATTTGTCTTATAGGTGAGGAAAACCCCCGAAAAAACCTCACCCAGGGGTCTGTCTCTACCGGGAATCGAACCCGGGCCCGCTGCGTGACAAGGCAGCACGCTATCTCGAGATCACAGCGGTGGATTAATTCGCGTATATTGTAGTCTTTTAATTTCCATGCTCCATACCACTCCATCCATCCACTTTCAATTCGATCTTCCTTTCCCACATTTTCCTTGTGTGTCCATCCCTTTATATCCTCATCAAATGTATTAATGTAATTAAATTTTTATTTTTTTTATCTTGTCCAATACAAAAGTGTTAATTTATAATTATTTAAATATAGTATTTAATTGCCGTCCATTTATTCTTTTTTACTTTATGATTTTAGGTAAGTTGCAGTATTACGAGATATCTTCATTACAAAGTAAGTGGATTAAAGAGTTGATCATAGTAAAGTGATCCCACTATGGGAATATTCATAAGGGTCAGTTGTGCGGCTTAAGTGAACTAACGTATCTTATCTGATGCATTGATAACACTGGTCGACAAAAATGAACTTTTTTTCACAAGAATAAAAATGAGATTTTAGAAGCTTTTTTCATCTTGAATTTAAATATTTCAATTTTTTTCCTATTAGGCAAACGTTTTCTCTCATATTTATTTTATAATTTTTATAATTTTTATAATTTTTATAATTTTTAATAAAATCCATCTAACTCTAACTCATTCTGACTTACCTAGAAAGTGGTAGATAGTGATTTTCGGGCATATTTTGCATCTGGAACATCTCTCTTCTTGGTCCAAAAGTAGTCGCCAGCATATTAGAACTTCACTTGCCTTGGTATCTCTTTTCCATTGTGGAAATTTGCTGATGAAAACGTTCACCGTGCTCATCAGAGACAGACCCAAGATTTTCCGGAAATAACAATCGCTACATATAAGGTAAAGGTTCCTGTGACAGGTCAAAGAAAATGCTAACATCAATTTTAAAGAAGTAGCTGTAAAAAAAACTGTGCCTGATGGAAACATTCTGACTACATATCTGAGTTCAGTATGAAAAAATGCACCAGATTCTCTAATCAGATTTATTGTGAAGAAAAAACCTTGTCGACCAGTGTAATTTAAGAGTTTGGTATATATTGCGATGAACGAAACATGGCGGTTGCTAGTCTTTTTAATTTGGATTTCAGGTAAACCCCTGTTTCTAATGATCGAATTTAGCTGATTTTTGGATGATACTTACCTCGGTTTGTTTTAATAGCGTGTACTGAGCTTCTTTGTGAAAAATGTAAAATTACAGCCTCTAGAGCGATTTCTAAATTTTCGTTTTAGGTGAACTCCTACATCTAATGATTTTAGAGCATAATTTATAGCGGGTACTAAAAATCTGTATGTACAAATTTTCATTAAGATTGATTAAGCAGTTTAAAAGCATTCACAAACATGTCAAGGTTGAATTTTTATACTAAATACGTAGTTATTTAGAAGACTAGTTACAAAAGCAGAGGTTTTTTAACGAGGGAGTGTTCCAGTTACTAAACCTAATTTTGTAACGTGTTGTCTACAACATTTTATCTGCATTCAGAGTGTTCTAGTATATATTGTATATTTAGTATATTCAATCAAATTTATTTATTGCGGAAATTATTTGTTTTGAGAAAGAAAAATATGGGCTTTGGAAGCAAAAAACACGATCGATCAACAAATATTGTCGTTGTACGGTATTCAGCAATTTTGGGTGCTAATTCCATTTGTGAATTTATAGTAAAAATTAGCGGAGAATATGATTTTTACAGTTTTAGGTAAATTTTAAATGGCGTCCAGGATGCAAATATTAATATACTGGATGTCTCATTCAAACCTCCCACATTTTAATTAATCATAACTAACAAAGTATGCGGAATTATGAAGTGAAACCGGTATTAAACGAAACAAACTCAAAGAACTTTCATTGCCACACATTAAGATGCCTCTATATGTGCACCATTTCTTCAATATTTTCTTCTGAAACACGTGTACGAGCACCTCCTAATTCTTTTTTAACGCTTCCAGTCGCCAGAAACTTCTCAAGCCATGCCTTAATGGTCTTCCCATCAGGTGCATTTCCTCCATATTCTCCCCGGTAATTTCTTTGCACTGTAATTATTGACTTGTCTCTGCAATACCAGAAAACAGTTCGTGCTCGCCATTTTGTTTTAAGTCATTATTGTCAACATGCGACAGATGAATTAATTACAACAATGAACACAAAAATTCTTTGACTTTTTCTCTCTCTTAATACCAACCTCATTTAATAATTCCGCTTACTTTGAGAGTAATGATTAATGAAATGTAGGAGGTTTGAATAGGTCACTGTGTATTTCCAGAAGAGTCAAGGAAAGTTTATTTATGTAGTTTTATACGAAATCGTTATTAAAGCTTATTTTACGTTTTGTTGAAACAGTATTTTATGTTTTGATATCGTGTTTTCTTAGAATATAAAGCATAGGTTTTGTTGCGTAGTATCTGCGCAGCAAAGTGTCACTGATTGTTACAATAGTAGATAAAGATACTTAAATCAAAATGTAATTATGATTTTGTTCACTATTCGATATTTTTTGTTAATCGTAGATTTTGTTTAAGAAATACTGAGAGATTTATGCTTAGTAAATTTCCTTTTTTGATTGGAGCAGCGTTTGAGTTTAACATCAATATTGTATGATATTATTACACTTTTATATTAGCTTGACCTGTATCTATCTATCTATCTATCTATCTATCTATATATCTATCTATCTATCTACCTATTTCAACGCGATTTTCACCCACTTAAAATAATTGGATCGACCTGAAATTTTGTATACTTGTAAAGGACCAGTAACAATACAATAATTTCATATTTATTTTCTGAAATCCTGGCTATAATCATCAGAAAATTAAAAAAGTGTGTCTGTATTTATGTAACGGAATCTTTGAACACGATTTTCAACCACTTAGAAACATTGGATCGACTTGAAACTTTGTATACTTGTAAAGGACCCTTGACACTACACGAATGTCATATTTTGTTTCTAGAATCCTGGCCAGAATCATCAGAAAATCGAAAAAATTAAAACTGGTATAATAGGTTGCGGACGTGTCGACTTTTTTGTCAATTGTCGTAAGAGCTCAGTAGCTATAGCAGTGAACTAGTGGTATATAATTTCAGTAATCCATAGGTCGCTGGTTCAAATCCGGCTGGGGTGGATTTTGTTTTAGAAGAGTAATACTTTTAGCTCATACTACAATAGTATCGAATTTAAAGGTATTCACATTTTTATCTTATTCTGTAAAATATTAAAACTAAAAAATAAAGAATAAATAATAGTTTAAAAAAACTAAAACAGCACGCTTTATTAGAAAAACCGAACTCAAAAATGAAAAATAATTTAATTTCCAACACGCTTAGGATAAATTTAAAGTGGCCAACAAAAAAATCATCTCCAACACATATAGAATAAGACAAGAGTTATCAACAAAAAGAAAATCATTTTACCCATCAAAAGCGTGGGGTGCCTTTTATGATTTTTAAATTTTCTTCTTAGAGATTTTACTTTTACCAATATCTGTTTATTATCAAATATATTAATTGATATAGAGCACCCCACGCTTTTGATAGTAAAACTATTTTATTTTTGTTGATAACTCTAGTTTTATTCTATATGTGTTGGAGATGATTTTTTGTTGACCACTTTAAATTTATCCCAAGCGTGTTGGAAATTAAAATTATTTTTCATTTTTGAGTTCGGTTTTCTAATAAAGCGTGCTGTTTTAGTTTTTTTAAACTATTATTTATTACTTTGTTAACTGAAGGCTCATTTAATCCTAATGGTACTTTGAAATGATAATGATATTCAACCCACATTTTTCTATACGACTGAGGAAAATCCGGGAAAATCCAGTCAGATTGGTCGATACCTGACTTTGAATCTGAATCATCCCAAATATAAGTCTCAAACTCTACTACCCGAGACAATTTGCTAATTTTTTAATGGATTTGACGCACACTATTGGTTTAGTTTGTTAAGTACCTATAAGTCTTGATATGATTACCTATTTTACACAGATAATAGAAAATAACTGAAAATAGCTACTCTGTGATGAAATCATATTATACGGGATTTAATTATATAAAAAGCAGGGTATTTTTATAAGCAGTTGTACCTTTAATTTGCAGAGAGCAAACAAAAATGTTCGTAATGCGAAATAGTGTAGAAAGCGTCTTGTTTCACTGTAAATCATATGTTTGGTTATATATAGGCATTGTAGAAGTATAAATTAAATTTCTTACTACTTTTGAAAAATAATATTTTTTATTTAAACTATGGAATATGTAGAATTCAAAATGGCACACGATTCAATTAAGAGGGAGAAGTTATATAGTATCCTGCTGGAGTTCGGAATTCCTAAAAAGTTACTTATTCGAATGTGTCTAAATTACACAAAGAATAGGATAGGAATGTATGGAGAGCTTATGTCTGCGCGGACATGACCCCATGGATTTGATAGTGCCAGTGAAGTGGTTGGTACCTAGTATTTCAATCGTCCGCTTTATACTCCAACGAGTCAGAACATTAACAACGTACTGGTGTGAATCGCTCTTCAAATCTCTAACTCTCCATCATCAAGAGTTGCCCCATCATTATTTTTTTCAAAGGCTGTACACATCTGTTTTGCTTTAAAGTTTGCAACTTAATAGGAAAAATTAGTTTAAGTAAGTGAGGTTGGAATTGAATTTCTTTAAATTTGTGTTTATTTACTATCTGTACGAATCAACATTTTTTGTGTTTGTTAAATATGGTTTATAACCCACTGGCCGCGTGGTTACAAGCTCTCCATACATCCTTATCTGAGCTAATATTTTCAATCATTTCCTGTATAATTTATCTCCTTCAAATTACTTAAATTACAAGAAACAATATTTTTTCTTCCTAATGTATGTCTGTGACAAAAATGACACGAGGTTAATCTCCTTCTAATTTCAGAGTGATAGATAGTGGTTTCTTCCTTAATTTAAATAGTTTATAATTTGTTTACTGTATGTTAATCTTCATTAAGTTTTGGGGTGTCCCATTCTCTAATTTTGTAGTGATTGTTGGGCTGTTGGTTTTGATTTTTCGATTTAGAGACCCATATTACAACATCATCAGCAAAAAGTAGGTTTTTAGTTTGTAGGGTTTTCCTAGATCATTGATATAAAAAATAAGAGAAGCTCAAATTCAGGTCTTGTTAACTCGCCAATTGGTCATATTCTGAAACATTAGTATATTTATATATTAAATACCCATTGAACTATTCTAGGAAATATCACTATGAGGTTTATTTTAAATATTAATTACCTACTTCACCGAGATGTTCAAGAGATTTCTGTATTCACGATATTCATATTTTCTTGCCCTTATTTTTAATATGATAAATAAAATTCTCATAGTACTTTAAAAGAATTAGCATTAGTAATCAGACTTTTTCCTTGTAGTTTATAGGTGTAGCTTTTTTCATCTTTAAACTATTGATTTACTTAAAGCATTCAAAGTTGATGAAACATAAGGAAAATAAGTACTTTGGTCTTTCACCGTAAAATACAACTTTCAGGAAACCGAGGTTCCACTGGATAAAATTTTCCAGAAGTAAAGTAGTCCCACATTCGGTTCTCCGGGCGGGGATTACTTCAGGGAATCCATGTCAAAGGCTCAAACACAGGGACATGTTTCTAGGAACATAGAATGTTAAGACATTACCTAAAGTTGGGCAATAGCTTAAACTGTAAATATATAAAACTGTAATTATTCCATTTATATTATATTGATGCGACACATGAACTCTTTCTTTAAGGGAGGAAAGGAGATAACGAGTATTTGAGAATAAATTTCGTAGGAAAATTGTTGGAACAAAGAGAGATGAATAGATAAGAGTACTTATTAGTGAGCTACATGATCTTTATGTGAAACCAGATGCAACAAGAACAGTTAAGGCTCGAAGACTGTGACGGGCAGGACATGTGGCACGAATCGAAAATGAAAGAAGGCATGAAACTTCGGAAAACCTCAGTATGCAGTCCAAGAATGAGACGGGAGAATAATATTAACCATGATTACATTAAATTATACAAGATATAATTGAAAATAGGAGAAAGAAACCAACCATCTAATTACAGAGGCATTACCTTCCTAAATAGTGGATATAAAATCTATGCTAGAATAATAGCAAAACGATTACAACGAATTATTGAAGTAACACTAGCAGATGAACAAAACAGGTTCCGAAAAGGAAGATCTTGTATCGATGGAGTATTTGCCGTGAATCAGATAATAAACAAAAGACAAGAAAAAAACCTGGAAACAAATTTGTTATTTATAGACTTAGATAAAGCATTTGATCGAGTAAACAGGGAAATATTGTGGAATGTCCTAAAAGTAAAAGGCCTCCCTATTCAGATTATAGAAACTGTTAAGAACTTGTACTATGGAACAAATATTTGTATTGACCCTCAGTTGACAAAAAATAAGACATTTTTCAAATAAACCAAGGAGTACGACAAGGGTGTTCACTCTCACCTATATTATTTAATATTTATATGGACGATATCCTAAAAGAATGGAAGAAGGTTTTAACTAATGAAGGAATATTAATTTATAATAAAGATAAAATAAATGCTTTATTATTCGCTGACGATGTTGTACTTGTACTTTTAGCAGAATCTGAAAATGAGCTCCAAATGTTAGCATATAAATTTAAATTAATAGCCAATAGATATAATTGTAAAATATCAATAAATAAGTCAAACTTAATGGCATTTATTGGTAAATATGGAATTAGATAAAAAATTGTACTGGATAACAAAATAATAGAACAAGTATCACATTTCCAATATTTAGGATGTGATATAACTTATAGAGAAAATAAAGATATAGAAAATAAAGTATAAAATTTCAGGCTATTTGTGGAACCATAAAAAGAACCTTAGGTCGGAAAACAAGGAAAGATACGGAACTTAAATTATACAAAACAATGGCTGTTCCTTTGTTGTTGTATGGAAGTGAAAATTGGATAATGCAATCAAGGGATAAAAGCAGGATACAGACTGCGGAAATGCTGTTTTTACGTAATGTGAAAGGATGCACAAGAGCGGATAGAATAAGGAATGAAACTATACGATATGAATTAAATATATATAAAATTGAGATAAAATCAGCGAAAATAATAAGAAATGGACAGAAACCTAATGCACAAGAGCGGATAGAATAAGGAATGAAACTATACGAGAAGAATTAAATATATATAAAATTGAAGATAAAATCAGCGAAAATAATAAGAAATGGACAGAACACTTAATGAGAATGAACAACGAAAGAATACCAAAAAGAACCTTCCTGTATAATCCCAGAGGAACAAGAGATGTTGGCCGACCACGTAGAAGATGGACTCCACTTTTAACTTCGCCGGAACAGGCTGCATAGCCTAAACCTTGTAGTAAAGAGGAAGAAGAAGATGATTGAAAAACATTAGATTAGCTTGAGGATGTATGGAGAGATTATGTCAGCATGGCCATGAACCTACAGGCTCAATAGTGCTAGTTATTATTTATGTTAATAGTGGTTCCTAAATGGAATCTTTCTGTATGGCATAACGTAGGAACTAAGATGCATATTCCATGAACAGTACATAAAAAGATCTTCTCTGTGATTTTTGCACAATAAAAAAAATTAGTTTTCTTGTTGTTCCAAATTATTTCAACAGTATAATTAAACATTATAACAATATTGTAACACGTTACACTGAACTGTTAATTTATCTCTAAGAATATTTAAATTAATAACAGTAATAAAATTAGAAGTGCTCCAGTAACACTCAATGATACCGATATTTATTCCCCTCGAGAATCACTCGGATAAATTCCGTCGACAAAGCAAACAGCATGATTTGGTGTTCTGACCAAAATATCAGTTCACTTGCTGTCTTGTTAACACACCAAATATCAGTCAACTTTATAGTGTCGTTGGATAAATTTACCTTCCATGTACATTTTTTACAAAATAATTAACTTCTGTAAAGCAAAGAAGAAAAATTAATTATTTAAAAGATATTCCATAGAAAGGTATTACGAATTAGAATACGGAAAAAAGAGAACCACGTTATAAAATTAACTTCGAAAAAAAAACGTTTCCAAGATGTTATGTCAACTGAATATAAACTTAATATTTATGCAAAACTTACATTTACATAGCAGATTATATATGTAATTAACCATTGCTCAACAAAACACAACTTGAAACAAAATAACATATTTTTTTATATTCAATTAAAAATATCTTGAAGGAAAAGAAAATATATTATATAGGAACCAATTTCTCACTACAGCTGTCATTTTATATTTTTCTCACTAGACATCAATTTACATTGAATAGGTTATTCATATAAATGTAGTATACCACATTCATCTTCACGTTGGTAATTAACTTAATACATGACAAATCAGCTGTAATTTTGATACTTCAAAATGGAGGTTTTAAACATCACCCAACATAAGCAGATGTTGTTTGGCGTAAATAGTTCGATATGAGAAGTTTTATAGAAATGCAATTTAGAAATGCAAACAAAAATCATCACCCACAAAAGTACATATTGTTTAGCGTAAAATTGGATGACGTTGTAGTTAACGTACATCCCCATTCTTGTATTATCAAACGTTTCACAGTGATTCGTCCAAAAGAGTCTGCAGGATGATTTATACGTAAAATTATTGAGTGAAATAGTACCTGGATGTTGCATTGGAACTGCAAATCCATCTTCGTACGCCTCAAATGAGCACCACAACCTGAAATATTATTACATATTATAATAATACTGCCTTCCGTGACATTGGAATTATAATAATAATACAAAAATTAGCTACCTCTAAAACGATAAAATTACCCTTAAACCGAATAATCCACCAATAAAACGATCGAATTGCCCTAAACCGGCAAATTATTTCTAATCCGATCAAATAACCGCTAAATTGAAAATTACGATATAAATTTATAACCATTTTCTCTTATGTTACTTAAATAAACATAAAAACACATTTAATTCATCTAGGCGTAGAAGCGCATGCCGTACTTATTTCAACATGAATTTAGAATGAACGATTGCTCCCGCATAGAATGAATTCAACGAACCCGCTATGGATATCCTACAGAAAGAAATTTCAATTTCAATTTGTATAACTGGAAACATGTTTGCCTTAGCTACACTAGAATTATAAAAATGAACTTCGAAATAAGAGAAATTAAAACTTACCTCAGTTGACATTAGAGTGTATCACAAAGTGGCAACTTCTTAGAAAAATCTCGGGTGGTCAGTAGACTGGATAAAAATAACGGGATATTTTGCTGAGAATTCAATGGGTTCTTGTAGAACAAAAGTTAAAAATCTTTGGAAATTAATACTAATATTGTTTTTAAAATGAGATGAATTAAGGCGGATTCTTGAATTATACATATGGTGCAAATATAGTTAAATAAGGTAAAAAAGAAAAGACTTTCAGAACTACAAAAGACTAAAAAAAAGGATAAATAAGCAAAAAAATTCGAAAGTGGATAAAAAGGAATGCCAAAATCCATATTTTATTATTATCTACGATGATCAAAGATGTATATACTCCTATCTATATATATTATGTTGTATATCGTTTTTAAACATAAAATTAAATAAAAAATGCATCAACTTCCCAGCCCCAATTATTATTATAATAGCAATGGTACTCTACATACTAACGGTTTGCCCAGCTATACCCCTAGGCAGTCAGGTAAATTTTTTGTGTCCCTATATTTATACTCCCTAAGGACCTGGGG
Organism: Diploptera punctata; assembly: GCA_030220185.1. Taxonomy (NCBI): domain Eukaryota; kingdom Metazoa; phylum Arthropoda; class Insecta; order Blattodea; family Blaberidae; genus Diploptera; species Diploptera punctata. The sequence continues at coordinate 2,629,788 of JASPKZ010009800.1, read as the reverse complement.
TTTGCAACCGGTTCTACTCCCACGGACCGGATCTACACCTGCCGAAACAGGTGTAAACCACTGTTAGTCTACCCGTCCCTGGTAAGCATGTCATCGGTCCATTCTTGATTCATGATTTCGATCTGCAGTTTCACTTCAATATCCTGAAAAACAAGAAAGGCCTCATGTCAGTACAACACTCGGGAGATCCAGAGAACTTAAAAAATTATAGAAAGTACTACTCTGATCCACAAGACTCTATTGCACAAAATTTGGAATTCTTGTGAGCCAAGAATTGTCTTATACTTTAACTAAAACTTCATTCAGTTTTACGCCAAACAATATCTGCTTATGCGGAGTGATGTTCTTTTTTATTCATATATCTCTGTTCACCGCTGTGGACTCGAGGTAGAGTGATGCCTTGTCACACAGCGGGCCTGGGTTAAAATCCCGGTCGGGACAAGCTTCATGGGTGAGGTTTTCTTCGAGGTTTTTCCTGCCTGGTAAGACAAATGGTCCCCGAAATCATCCGGCTATCATCATCATCTTAATCATTATCACCACCATCCTTCACCGGTGTGGAAAGCAACGAGAAGCTACCACACCTAAAATTCCCTAATAAAGCTGCAAAGCATAGCATCAAAATGCTATGATTGCAGTGAAAGATCTGCCCTCGTGCTGAATTACTATGTAATGTAATATTGCATTTCTAGAAAATCTCTCATTTTTAACATAATGATATGACAAGGCTAGGATGAAAGTGTTGTACTATTGGTAGCTGCAAACAGAATTAATTACCATGTAATATATTTGTTCTTTATTTAGGAAATTTTCAAATAAATATATAAAAACCTGTATGTGTTTTTGTTTGAAGTTGCGTTTTCATGAGCAATGGTTCTACATATTAATAAATATAAGTATATTAATTTTTTATATTTAAATTTACATAAAATGGCACGTTTTCGCCATAACGTCCAAGCAATCAACTTGTGTATTGCGTAACGAGATCATCAATTTTGCTTTTTTGCATCCATCCAGGCTACAATATTCTTACCAAACAGTTCCTCTACATTTTTGCTTCCTGATATAATTTATTTTACGCACTCATAGCGCTGGGATTATTCGAATGACTTCCATGCAGTATTGTTTACATTCTGACTACCTTGTTTCTCTTCTCTTCGTCAGTATTATTTTCGAAGTAAGTTTCCTAGAAAGATAAAAGTTATAACTGATTAGTACATTTTCACAGATATTGTGGTAATTGTATAATTTCTTCTTCATACCTATGTAAAAAATAATAGGAAAATATGGACATCGTGATGAAGAGTGAGAATTCAAATAACTTGCAACAGAAAAAAAGCAGAAATTAATTATGCATAGGATCAATATAGAAACGCAAGATATAGGTGTGTTATAGATGACGGAGAGTTGTCTCAAATTCTCTCAAAATGTTAAATTAATAATATATAAAATGGCGATTCTACAAGTTAAATATTAAATTGAAACAGTTCTCTTACTGTAAGACATAAGAAAATGTGGGTATTAGAGAATAAAATGCATATTGATCAGATACATATGGAAGGTCAATGGAGGAATCTATCTAACTGTGAGCTCCATGATCTTGATAGAAAACCAGATATAATATGAAGAGTTAAGTTTTGTAGACTCCGGTGAGCAGGACATGTGGGAGATAGAAAGAACCTAATGGATTCATAACAACAATGTGTATCGATGGAACGTAGCTATGATTGTTTTGGTAAAACAGGATACCCCACTTGAACTCTACTAGCCGCCAATGTTTTGTTTTCTCGCAACTAAACTTGATACATGCGATTTAATTAAAAAAGAATTAAGACATATTTTGAAAATGAGCAAAATCGGACTATGTATTGAACGCAACTCGTGCACGATAGACTGGCCGATGTAGCGTTTGCTGTTCCCATAGGTTACAACCTATAGTAATGTGTGAATATTATATAAAAAACTATAAAGTGCATTGCGAGACAGTCTCATGGGGACTTTGAACTAGCGCAACAATAATGCATGATGCATTTAACCGCTCGGTTACGGGCAGTCCAAAATCAAACTCTGGACCTCCAGATCGGGAGTTTTACGAGGGGTGGGTATTCCTTCCATGTAAAACGTAATTAAAAAATATAACAACCGGGCTGATGGACCGAAATTTAAAAAAAAAATTAAAAGTAATAATATTAGCCGCCACTAGCCATGGCCCATGTATAAATACTGTTCTAACTACGTAAAACAAACTTACAGTTGTCTTCCTACAATTAAAAACGTTATCTTTTGCATAGGCAAATGTTGCCATTTTTAAGCCATGTAAAGTTTTATTGTTTCTTGGTTACGGCCCGAACAAACGGTTGAAAGAACATAAAGATAATCACGTCACCAGTTACGTAATGAATTAATAATAAAAGGAGAGAGATAAACATTTACCAAACAAGAAGGTAAAATACAAGCGGCTGAGATAATTTTTATGAAGAGTAAAAGGGTGTACCAGATAAGAAATGTTGATAATTCGTGAAGAACTGCAGATCTACTCCACAAAACAGAATATACATATATATAATATATATATGTATATATATAATATATATATACATATAATATGTATATATATAATATATATAAAATATATATATGTATATATAATGTATGTATTTATATATATATACATATAATATATATATATTAATATATATATACATATAATATATATATATATATAATATAAAATAACAAGAAAGAGTGGATAAAACATGTAGAAAGAATAGAAGAGAGTAGATTACCAAAGATAATCTTACATTATTTTTCGAGAGGAAGAAATGAGATATTAACGTCCTTGGAAAAGAAGGTCGTAGATCTATTAGTGGAGACGGAACAGGATGTGAAGGAGAAGAAGAGATACAAATTAACCGAATGCCAAAAGTTATTTTAATTATTAGACGTGATTATGTTAATTAAGTTACGTCCATTTTCAGGAGAGAAGAAAATGTTTATATTTAATGCCTGGCAGTTAATCATCTCAATATTCCCTCTATGTCAGAGACTGACGCCATTTTTAAAAAAAAAACAATCTGATTAATTATGATGATCCTGAAGATTTCCGGGCTGTAGGCCGTGGTCTCGAGGCTTGAAGTTCCCCGACGTTCCCCCAGAAACATGAAACATAAAATATTCAGAACGAGTAAAATTGAAAGAAAATAGTAAAGATTTTTTATATTTGACCGAGAGTGGAAAGACCACTTAAATAAGTTTAGTTCAGTATGTCAAACGGGTTTAAAGCGTGCCATACTCTATCTCAATAACTTAGACATTTTGAAATAGGAACTTCCCATAATAATTATATTTACACAATTGTTAAAATGTACTATTATTCATAATTATCGTCATACAAATGTTTGTTAATAAACAATTTTTGAGATAGTGCTCACATAATAACGATATTTTCAAACGATTTTTTTTCTCTATTCTTCAAGTTCAAGTGAACAATGTTCTGTTAACAAAAACAAGAACACCTCATCTATGTGAAGTGGACCGCAGAAGTGGTGCGTAAATTTAAAATAGGACAAATCAACGCCATCTATCAGCCCAGAGCGGAATCCGAAGTACGAAAAGTGCAGTGTTTTGTATGACAATACACAATAATAATAATAATGATAATAATAATAATAATAAGTGATAATAATTATAATAATGTGATAATAATAATAATAATAATGATAATAATAATAATAATAGTGATAATAATAATAGTGATAATAATAATAATAATAGTGATAATAATAATAATAGTGATAATAATAATAATAGTGATAATAATAATAATGAAATAATAATAGTAATAATGATAATTAAATGATAATAATAATAATTATTATTAACATCATCGTTATTATATACTATTATATAAGATACAAGTAGAAGCAATTAAATTGGTATGGCATGTATGACGAATACACGAAGAAAGGTTATCCATTAAAACATTGGAATTATGTCCACCTGTAAGAAGAAGGAAAGAAAGACCTCGGAACTCGTGGATGCAAGAAATAAGAATTGGTATGAGAACAAGAGGATTGGAGGACATGGAGTGGATGGACAGAGACGAGTGGAGAAGGAAAATAAAACTTTAGTTACAGAAAGATTTTTAAACATTGAAATCTGAATACAAATAAAGTATTATTATTATTATTATTATTATTATTATTATTATTATTATTATTATTATAGCAGACTATATAATACTTTTTTATGTAGTGTTCTGCCCTAGGGCAGGACTTTCACTGCTATCATAGCATTTTCATGCTATTCCTGGCAGTTTCCTAGGGAATTAAGGTTTGTTACGTTCCCGTTGCTTTACACACATAGCGATGATAATGATGATGATGATGATGACGACGACGGCTACATGAAGTTTGGGGACGTTTTGGGCCTCAAAGTTACCAGATATTTGGCTTACTGGTGAAGAAAATCCCCGGAGAAAAAAGCCTCACCCGGGAAACTTGTCCCGACCGGGAATCGAATGGGCTCGCTGCTTGGCAAGACACACGCTACGTCGAAAGCACAGCGGTATAAACAATTCATTTGGTATGGACATGTACAAGGAATGTAAGAAGAAAGGTTACCAAAAAAAATCACACACATGAATGGTGTCCACCTGGAGAAGAAGAAAGAAAGCAAGATCTCGAAATTCACGGCTACAATAATTAAGAACTGGAATGAAAACAAATGGACATGGAGAGATTGGATAGGGACGAGTGGAGAAGGAAAGTAAAACTGTAGGCACAGAAAGTTGTGTAAAGTTTGAAAATCTGTATATAAATTTATTAATATCACTATTTTATTATTATTATTATTATTATTATATTATTATTATTACTATTATTATTATTACTATTATCATTATTACTAGTATTATTACTTTTATTATCACTATTATTATTTTTAATTGCGGATGAGCCCATCTAGGGCTACGCAAAGTGATTAGAGGCGTTTCCTTTGAGCCCAAATTCCTTTCATTCTTTTGCTATGAGCTTGTTTTCTCTCAACTGTCCAAGTTGTTCCAGTTTTTTTCTTCGGTCTGTCCTCTTGGCCAACTAGCCACTTATTCACCTTAATTTTAAATATATCTCTGTTTTGGATATCTTCATTAGTAATTCCTGCCAAGTAATTTACTTCATCAATCCACTTCATAGTATCCACTGGAGCTTTACTTCTGTTTTCGTAGAATTCCATTATCTGTTTTGTAAGCCTATTTGAGGTCATTCGTTTAATATGACCATAAAATTTTAACCTTTGTTTTCAAATATCACTAAGAATGTCAGTATATATTTTTATTTCCTTTTTACTTCTGAGTCTAAATGCTTCATCTATGACTTGTGGACCTAAAACTTTTCTTATAATTTTGCATTCTTTTTTCACTATATTTTCGATATATATTTTTCTGTTCAAAATTAATGTTTCTGCTCCATAGAGGCACTCTGGTTTAATTACAGTCTTATAGTGTCGTAATTTTGTATGTAAAGATATGCATATTTTATTATAAGTGTTGTGAGTAAGCCGAAATGCTGTTTACATTTTTTGGCATCTACTTTTATTGGTTTTAGTTTCAATTCCATTTTCCTGAATTATTTCACCAAGATATTTAAATTGTGAAACTCGTTGTTATTATTATTATTATTATTATTATTATTATTATTATTATTAATTTTATTATTAGTATTATTATTAGTATTATTATTAGTATTATTATTATTATTATTATTATTAGTATTATTATTCCTATAAGGAAAGCATATAGAAGAATGATGTGACAGAATAGATTATAATCTGAGAATCGAAAACCAGGACAAACGAATATTTCGCATATTGTCTCTAAGGAAATGGAAATTTGAGGAGTAAGGATCTCTGAATTATAGAAACATGTTTTCGATTTCAATTAAGGAATCGTTTGTTAGCAAAATTATATATTTGTATCATCATCATCATCATCATCAACAATCAGGGATTGAGCCCATGTGCCTTGTTCCGGTCCCATAGATTCTCATTCAAAAGTTGGATCCATCTCTTCTTCGGTCTACCAACATTCCTGCGTCCTTTTGGTTTGTATTTAAGCATAATTTTGGGAATGCGATCATCTTCCATTCTTTGAACATGTTCTTTCCATTTTTTTTTTCTAGATTATTTTATTCTATCTAAGAGTTTAAAGATATTTAGCTCATTTCTAATATCTTCACTTCTTCTCTTATCTAGAAGTTTGCAACCAGCCACACTTCTCAGAAATCTCATTTCAGCTGCTTCTATGATCTTCTCTTCTCCTTTAGTTAAAACCCAAAATTCACTACCATACAATAGTAAGGGGACTGCCACTAGTTTATAAAATTTTAGTTTTGTTTCTTTTCTTGTGCTTTTAAATATCCTTTTGATTGTTCCACATATATAATTAAATTTATTAAGTTTGTTAAATAGATCTTCATTTTTAAAATAGGAGATTTCATAACCCAGGTATTTAAAATGGTTCACTTGTTCAATGGGTTTCCCCTCCAGAATGATTTTAGCTCTTAAGGTATCTGATCCCTTAAAAGCTAAGATTTTCGTTTTACTTATTGATATTTTGAAATTATATTTCTGTATAATTTTATTTAACTGAAAGAGCGATTTCTGTAGACTATCTACTGAACTAGATATTAGAACTTGGTCGTCTGCAAAAAGTAAGGTATCTAACATCTTATTTCTTATTTTGAAATGTGAGTCCAAATTTATCTGCCAATTATATATGATATCGTCAATATAAATATTAAAAAGGGAGGATGAAAGTGGACATCCCTGTCTTAAACCTCTATTTATTGTTGTTGTTATATTGTTTTTATTTTTGCCTCCAGTTTCTATTGTTATTTTATTTTCTACATATAAACTTTTTATTGCAGTTTTTAGGTGCTGAGGTACTCCTTTCTCTTTCATTATATTCCACAATTTATTTCTGTTGACTTTGTCAAATGCCTTTTCAAGATCTATGAATGCCATAAAAGTTGGTAGATTATATTCTCTATGTTTCTCAATTATTTGATTGATAGTGAAAATGCAATCTGAACAGGATCTGCCTTTCCTGAACCCATTTATAATTTGTATAAAATATTTTTAGTACATTAGTTTCGGTATCATAATGTAAGTATTTTTTGTACCAAACATATTTTTCAGAACTTTGAACAGTTGAAAGGAACCTGGTCTGGTTGTTAATCAGTTTATAGAATTCAAAGCAACTTACATGTTTCATATTATATTGTATTTGCAGCATTGCTTTAACCTATATCTTTCTTTGAGCAGTCATGAGGGAAAACACTTGCATTATGTCCAGGGAAGGAGAAATGATATTCCACAACTCTCAATACTGCTCGCTAGAAATACAATTATGAATGAAGGTAACCCATTTATTATGAGATAGTAAATTCTTAAAATTTTTTATCCTCGGACTCTCCCAAAAACACTTTAATTTCAATACTTGGCTAAAAAGTATACTCTCATTTAATTTACAGGTAATGTTATCATGCAACCACTTGAATGTTTTTATCACTTTCCCATGAGGGTACAGTCTTCAGTCATAAAGTTCAATATCGCAATATTACATTTCATCAAGTAATTAATAACATTTTGATAGAAAAAAGAAGCTTTCTTTTTAAAAAAATAGATTTTTGAGACTGTTTAAGGCCAGACATTAGTTACTTAACTAAAGATGTAACAAAAGAATATTTCTTCTTAAATTTGAAACACATTTTCTAGCTACAATCTTACCTTATTAACTGATATGTCTTCCCTCTCAGTACTTGCAACAACTGTTTGAAAAGGATCCATTTCTCCACGCAACAAGTGCAAATGTGTTTCGCCATCAGAATTAGAAAAAAAAAACCTTGAGAAAAGAAGGGCACGCATAAGTGAAAGAAGTGCCTCATATATGTAGATGATCCTCTGTATAGCTGGAAGGTAAGTCACTTTGTTACGGAATAATATTAATCATCAAATTATAATTTCATGATGAATTATACAGGGAATGGTTTGAGTCCGCGCAGCCTTCGTCTTCCGGATTATGCCAGTGAGATTATTATTATTATTATTATTATTATTATTATTATTATTATTATTATTATTATTATTATTATTATTTTCTTCAGCCTTGCTGCTTTGTAAACAATGGAGCGTGTGTGGTGTGATATATGCACGTGGCTGAAAGAACCACAGTTTTATATTCATGTAATGTAAATATCGAGCGAGTTGGTTGTTTGAGAGTCTGACCAACTTAACTCACGTTATTTTATATTTTACACCAAATATAATTAGAATTGTAGTGGCAGTAACTAGTGCGAGTTTTAAATTATCTATTTCAGGTAACCCCCTCCTAGTGGTGTGATTCCCAAGATTTTTAGATAATACCTTTCTTGTTTTATTTAAACTGCGCATCAAATTTCTTATTACAAAAAGTCGAAATTTTCGGCAGCTAGATTTTTTTGCATGCTATTGTGCTGGTTAACACACTTGAACTCATTTTTTAAAAAATGATTGCTATATGTCAAGTTTAGTTCCCAAGAAAACACAACAGCGGGCGCTACCTGTTTAACACAACAAAACTGTTGTGACGATCGTATAAGTAGGACACACGAAGATCTGTAAAAATTGTAAAAATAGTTTCTTGTAATTCGCAGGAGGAGGAGCTGCAGAATAAATGTGTATACAAGTTTACAAAATCATAACACAAGAGTCCCTGTAATGCATAATAGCACGCACTTCCAGAATTGAGCCTATGTTTAATTTATTTGAGCATCTGATTCCTATTTGTGAGTATTGTTCCTAGGTATTTGAATTCAGCCACTTCATCAAAATTTCCTTCATTTGAGATTAACTGTCCATTTCCATTATATAATATATTTCTAGGCCCATGTGTGAACATATATTTAGTTTTATTGACGTTTACTTCCAGTCCAAATTTCTTAGTGTTACTCAATAGAGTATGCGTGTTGTCCATAGTATCTCCTCGCTATCACTCAATAATACTACATCATCAGCATAAACTAAAAGCTTATTAATACCATTGAGTTGTGGGCCTTCTTCATCCTCTAGAGATTTGACGGCATGTCTAATACAAACTTCAATAGTCCTTGCTTTAACCCATTGTTAATATGAAAAGTAGCCGATCTCCAAAAGGATACTAGGCCGTAGATAACTTTTCCCTCTACATAAGGCTTATACATTGTATAACTAAACAACTGATGAAAGCCTGCATAAGAGATTTTTATTAGTAAGACTGTTAGTTTATATATGTCGAGTGCAGCCTAAAAATAGCCCATAAAGATGGTGGGCAATAATAATAATAGTCTTAATTTTGTGTTTCCGCAGAAATCAGTCTGCCTTATTTGTGACGAGTTGAAGGAAAATAAAACGCTCTTATTGAAGACATCACGGCTGCCTCGGAAGAGATGGAAGAAGAAAAATCGAAAGAACTAGGCTGGCTGGAAGTTTCACAAACGGTTCACGTAACCAAAGCCGATAAATTTTATTTCATGAAGAGACAATCCGCAAAAAAGTCGTCACAGGAATAGCCATGGACATTTTTAAAAATTGCCGACACCAAACAAGACAACAAACCTCGTTTACTGCAGCGAGAACGAAAATTTCCTTCTTTTAATTTCCAACAATATTTAAATTTTCTACACAAACAATCAGACTGTAGCTCGAATAATACCAGACGATGTTTGCTCTTTCCTTTACCATTTTTTTAAGTAAACGTCTCCATAAATCAGACCGTGAACTTGGGATTTATTGTGACTATTGAAGTTGCCGGTGTAAGAACTTTACTGTATTCCGCGTTTCACATCATAGGGAAATATTAGTTTGATTATATGAAGGACTTCTTTCCAGTTCGGGCCCATTTCTGCACGTAATGTGACCGGAATATGGTCATTGTTAATCTGAAATCCAACGTCAAAACCGCAGACAAGTGACTGAAAACAGCAGGTATGGGTCGTCTCCTTCCAAGGTAATCGAATGCAAACGATACTTCTTTAAAGAACTTCTTTACACGTGCAACTGTGGAATGTAACAGTATTTCTACGGTATTTTTTATCGTGACGCTTTGTTTGGAGCTTACAAAAATCTAATGTATTGTGGCAAGCACAAACCACAAACAAGACAACACTCTGTAATAGATTTTGCCACTTGCGACACCAAAATACTACGGTCTTCAGAATTTGAAAAGTTTCCTGAAAAAATGGAAGTCAGATATTTCTATGAAAACCTTCCTCAAAGTGTCGAAGTTGGTGAGAATAAAGAAGAATTATTTTTGTTGGATGAACTGTTGGACTAAATTAATAGACTGCATAAAGATCGATAGTTTTATACTCCAATAGAATTTAATTTAATTCCCTCAAAGCACATTATGTTACTAATATTGTTATGAGAACTTTCCATAAACTGCATTTATTTAAAATGAAGAACGCATTGAGTGTAAGTAATTTCGTCATTCATTGGAAATTATTACTTTTTCGTCATACTTAACCTTTATTTGCATTTTTAGCAAATATCAATGTACTTTAAAAAAAAAGATACTGAGTATAAAATAATGATGTTAATAAATATTGCACGTTTACCCACTGACCTCAGGCATATATCTTTATGGTCCAGACAATATGGGCTGAAACTAAATGTAAACAAAACGCAAGCAATAATTATCGGACATCCAAGGCTATTACACCTCATAAACAATGGCAATATGCCGGCTGTCATATTAGATAATGAACAAATTCCTTATACCGACGCCGTTAAAAACTTGGGATTTTACTTAGATTCTAATTTAAAATGGCATGAGCAAGTAAAACAAACATCTAAAACGATCTTCTCCATAATGCATTCCCTAAAGCGACTTAAACATTTTCTTCCTACAACTCTTAAAAGAATTTTAATCCAAACTTTAGTGATGCCGCATTTTGACTACTGTGACGTTCTACTAACTGACATAAGTGACGGATTGACGGACAAACTGCAGCGTGTGTCCATAATATGTGTATCAGATTCATATTTAATGTTCGAAAATACGATCACATTTCTCCATTATTCCACGAATTGTCATGGCTACATCTAAAAAGAGAGAAGAAAATCGCACTCTCTAATTCTCCTATTTAAGATCCTACATACCTCGATTCCCAATTATTTATCATCCCGTTTCCAGTATCTATCCTCAAACCATAACTTAAACACAAGATCACAACATAGTCTCTTACTTAATATACCGCAACATAGGACATCACATCACTCCATGTCATATACCATCTCCACTTCTCGCAACTGGAATTCCCTACCACAAGAAATAAGGGGCTGCCGGACATTGGCATCTTTTAAAAGAAATCTAAATTTATATTTGCTCTAAACTCGACTTCATTATTATCCAGTGTAAGATATATATATTAATTGGTGTTTCGCGTATAATGTATGATATTTATATTATTATTATTATTATTATTATTATTATTATTATTATTATTATTATTATTATTATTATTATTATTATTATTATTATTATTATTATTATTATTATTATCGTATCATTATTGTTATTACCCTATGAAATGTTGTTTGTACATGACATTTACATTGCTACATTTCTTGTTATCTTTAACTGTTTATAATTAGTACAGTGTATATCTATATTTGTCGAATATTTATTTGTATTTGTGCTGGTTGAGTGGAAGAGAGGGCCTTATGGCCTTAACTCTGCCAGAATAAATAAAGTATTATTATTATTATTATTATTATTATTATTATTATTATTATTATTATTAATTAAAACTTATTTAAATTTGTTATGAAACCCACATTAAACATTTTGATCGAATTTGAATGTAGCTTTTTTCTTGATTTATTAAAACTTTCTAACCTAACCAACAACTTTGAAATGTGGACGTAAAACATACATACGCATTATCCAATAAACTGTGAACAAATCTAATGTTCTAACATACTCATTTTCTCACCTAGCGAAATAAATAGAGTACATAAGCCGGAATCCGACGTCAGAATTCTAACAAATGAATTATGAAGTCTTGGTTACTTAAAATAAGAAAGGGCATATATCCAGCATTTGACACCAAAAGGGCAAGTTCATGTACATTTTTATTTTTCTATTACATTATGGAATGGTGAATATAATGAAATGGATCCAGGTAATGAAATTCTGACTGACAATTTGTCTTGGAATGAGATTAATGAGGAAACAAACCTCCGTTAGGTTAATCAGTACCGAGATTTGAACCAGGGACATCCCGAATACGAGTCTCAAACACTATCGCTGTACCACCTTGCTTGATATGAAAAAAAAATCCAAGTTGTTTCCAAGGATACCACCAATAGGTAAAATAGAACTATTTTATAATTTCAACTTATTTGTAGACGCTTTAACATCAGTTTCTTATGATCTTGAGATGTAAGGGTCTGTACTGTGCATGTGTTAAACAATGCGAAGGACGACGCCTCGAAACTACCGCAGTCTCCATTTTTCGTGAAAACCATTTTGTAGTGTCATTTGTTTATGTGCAGTTGCTTTCGCTTTATATGTAGGCCTAATTAATGTTTGTGTATAAAAATATTTTGTACATAAAAGAACCTCAAATGTGAATAAAAATTTTTCACATGAAAATTTACCGATCTTCTTGCATCCGAGTAATACTTCAGTTTGTTACTAGATGTCTCCTCGAGGCAATGTACAAACCACATGTCACTCGCGGAGATATGTAGGGAAATAAGCGTAACTAAATTTCATGTGGTTAGGAAACTTCACACCCACCTCCCTGCTCGGGACTTAACATCAGTCCTACAACTGAAGGAAAAAAACCTCATCCAGTAAACTTGTCCCGACGGAGGATCAAAATTGAAAATGTGTCAGAGCTATTTTGATATTTATAAATAGAGAGACAAAATTAGAAATGCTAAAATCAGAGAAATAATGGATGTTCAAAAAGATGTTCTACAAGATATGGAAAAAGAAGAATGAAATGGTTTGGAAATATAAAGAGGATATCAGATGACATGATACGTAAGAAGATATTAAAGTATGAAGCGGAGGGCAAGAGAAGAAAACGGAGACCAAAAATAAATAAATAAATAAATAAAATAGAGAAAAACAGTGGATTCAAGGTGTACATATGAGTACGGTGTGAAGAGAATTAACAGAGAGTGATGCAGAGAATAGGGATTTATGGAGGAGTAAAATTTACAATGGGTTGTAGGAAAACTACTGTATTGTAGAGAATAAAGGGAGAGAGAGATTCATAAACACTTTAACCTCGCCGTAACCGAGAGGATTAAGCATCATACATCGGTGCGGGACTTGACGGGACTAGTACCTTGCAGATTCGAGTTGAATTGGGGTAAGCATCGGCTCCACCAGCTGTTGTCATCCCTATAGTGATATATTATCATCCAGCTATGTATGTGACGCAGGCTCTGTAGGGCCATGAGGTAAAGTGATCCCCTACAGGCCTCAGGAGGCTCTTGGGGTAGTAGGAGTTTAAGGCTCCCATTTTTTCTGGACAATCGGCACTTGATGTCAGTCGGGTTGTCAGCCCTGCGTGACGGCAGATTTTACCCCCAGAACAACCGTACTCATATCCCTTAGAGACTGAGCCGAACCCAGGGTCGTAGTGCCGCCAGAAGGTTTGGATCAGGTTTAAAAATCCTGACCCCACTTGGACTCGAAGCCTCGACCTTCTGGCTCGTAGTGTATTGCCTTAACAAGTAAGAGGTGGCCCAGGTCTACAGGGAAACATGCGATTAAATGAAATTTCAACCCAACATTTGTGTTGACCACTGATATAATTGGTTACAATTTTTGCGAAGTGAATAATAGATTTTAGTTATGTTTATATTGAAACAACTGTCGATAGTGATTGTAACAAATTACTTTTGTCGCGTGTATTTGTTTGGAAAATGTCTGCAAGTTGAATGAGAACAAGTCATTGTAACAATATGTAACACAGAAACATAGTTATGAATTAAACTCTACTAGGCGCGACAATGTTTGTTTTCTCGCAACTAAACTAGATACTTGTGATTTAATTTTTTTTAAATTAAGACATATTTCCAAAATCGGACTATATATTTGACACATTGAACGTAATTCTTACGCGACACACTTTTTGACCGATGTAGATTGTTTTAAGTTTTAGCGCAGCCTGTTGTCATTAGCGTGGCGAGACTTGACCTCGTGTCGATCACACAACCAATGTCGGCTGATGGGGGACTAAGGTAATCGCTCCAAAATCAATCAGTGCTAAAACTTGAGATAAGTCATAACCGGTTTTGAAACCGGAACAGACAGAAATGAAGTAGATTTAATAAATATTAATATTATAATATTACCCGCCACTATAGCCCTTGTCTAATTACGTAAAAAAATGCTTACCGTCCATTCCGCTCCCATGTGTTCCAGCATGTAGCTCTTCTGTCAATTACATCTGTATGTATTTTTTATGAATCCTTCATGTTTTCTGCTTACTGCTATCGGTAGTTTGCATCGAAACGAGAATTCTTTTACGTACGAGCAGGTCACCATTTCGGTATCCTAGTTACTGCAGAACAAAGAAAATAAAGTTATGTCATCAGTTAACAATAAGAACAGACTGTTACGTCACACATGTTGATATGAGAAGGTGTTTTATGACCTTGAAAGTGAAATTTTCAGGAGAGAATAAAATATTTACGTATAATGTTAAATTAATATTTTTTTGTGGATTTCTTCATTCAAGATTTCACACTTTGTCAGAGACATAACATATTTTAAAAACGAACTCAAGAATGTTTTATTAACTAACCAAAACTCCATACTAAGAGCATTCAATAATTTATTTTATTTTATAAAAATAGTAGCTGATGTATTCACGTAGACTTTCACGGCCGGAGTTGCTATGATGATCTTGATGAAGATTTTCGGGATGTAGGCCGTGGTCGTGAGGCTTATAGTAGCCTCACGACCACGGCCTACAGCCCGAAAATCTTCATCAAGATCATCATAGTAGCTGATGTCTTATAATACAAAAGATATTTTCTGTATATTTATACATATAGTGTTTAGGGCTTGTCGTTCCTTTCTCGTGTTTTTATTAGTTTTAATTTTGATTATCATTAATTAGATATTATTTTTATTGTTGTTCTCAGTTTGGTCAAACAGTTCTTTATTGTGATTTTAATGTGCTGACAGTTGGTAGCAGCTAAATAAATATAATTATACAAGTAGAATGGACATACCACTGTTTGATATGGAACACAGAATAAATCTAATTTTGGAGCTGAATGTTACTTAAAACTCTTTTCAATAAATCGGTCATAATTCACAGATTGTTTACAGCATATCGTTCTTAAAAATACTTTAAACACGTATAAATTAAAATTGATTGAATCCAATCTCTATCGGGTGTTCTTCCTTGTTTAATGCAATTTTTTATCCTGTTTTCAAATATGTATTCGGAATGTCTCCATCAACCAGTTTTTTTTTCATTTCAATTTAAATTAATAGATTTAAATAATTATTTTTTTAATAAACGTTTTACATTTATCCAATGTAAAATAAAACGGGGAACACTTTCATCAGGAGATTTCACCTATGGAAAAAAAATATATCAAGGCAAATGGAATCCCAATATGCTGGCCGATTACTGTTGTACCATCAAGAGGGATGCTCCACAGGTGAAATATAGCAGAAAGTCGTCATTTCTTCCTTTCTAGGTGAGTACGAATGTTCGAATATTGTGTAGTTAAGATTGTAGAAAATATTAAAATGTTTGAAACTATAAATTCTTGTCTCTAGGAAACCTTGCGTGAAGGATAAAAACCGATATCATATTTGAATTCAGGAGAAAAAAATACTATCAGAATCACATATTTTTCTTTCCGAGACAAAAAAAAACATTATTTCATCAGTGAAATTTAATAATAATAATATTATTATTATTATTATTATTATTATTATTATTATTATTATTATTATTATTATTATTATTTCCGCCGCTGTGGTCTCGAGATAGCGTGCTGCCTTGTCACGCAGCGGACACGGTTTCGATCCCCGGACGAGACAAGTCTCCTGTGTAATGTTTTTTTCGGGGTTTTCCTCACCTGTATGACAAATGCTAGGAGACTTTAAGGCCCAAACGGTCCTTGAATATCATCTGGCCATCATTATCATCATTAATATATTAATTAAGTTTAGGATTAAGGTATCTCCTGGCGCATCATTATCATCATCACCTATAATATATTATCGGGGCAGCGTAACTCTACCTTCTAGGCGCTCCAACCTCATAAGTGGGTTACAATAACGCCATGCCAGGAGAAAATACCAGAATGTCGAATGACAGCGTGGTGGCATTGAACAAAACAAATTATTATTATTATTATTATTATTATTATTACTATTGTTATCATTATTGTTTAATTTTAGTAATTTTAGTTACAATTTTCATGATAGAGGAACAGAAAATGCGCCTAAAATAATCCGAAAGAAAAAAGGGACATGAATGACGAGCATTCTTTTACAGACTACTACACCATGGTCTGTTATTTTATTACAAAATTGAAAGTGTAGAAAAATAAAATGCTAATATTTGTAAAGCAAATGAGTTTTTAGTCCATCGCTATGATGCAGTGGAAACATGATTGCCTCAGTCACGAGCTTGATCCTCCGTCGGGACAAGCTTTTTGGGTAAGGATTGTTTCGAGGTTTTCCCTTGCCTATAAGTAATTGGGGAAACTGGAGAAGAATTACAAATTCAGTATTTAACTCCTAGAACATGTATTTATCCATATAATGAAATAAATAGGCTACTAATAATGTACATATATTATTTATTGTTGTATAATTCTATAATTGTATTGGTTGTCCTTTGCTGTTTACTTGTAAAAATAGTAAGTAATAACGTTTGCCAGAGTTTTCCATATATACCTATATGAGAATTGCCAACAGTGGAAGTGATGAGATGATAGCCTACGTACAATAAAATACATTTTTAAACATTATTTAGCACAGCAGACTTATTTATCTGATTTTGTTATACGAGACTGTAGGTTCTTTCTTAATTATCCAAATATAGTTAACTCACTGGTTCTATCGAACCCATAGGTTCATGGCCGCGCGGACATAAGATCTCCATACAAGCCTATCCTGAGCTAATGTTTTCCAATTATCGACTGTATATTATACTTCCCTCAATTCATGGATAATGAATGCTATTCTCCCGCTCATTCTTGGTAATCAAACTGGGCGTTTTCCCTCTGATTTTCCTATAAGAAACTCCCATGCACCTCTCGTATTCCTCATTCGTGTCACATGTCCTGCCCATTGCAGTCTACGAGACTTAACTGTTCTCAATATATCTGGCTTCCTATAAAGACTATGTAGTTCATTGTTATGTAGGTTTCACCATTCACCTGTCTGTTCATCTCTTTTGGGCTCAAAAATGTTCCTATGATTTTTATTCACAAATACTCGAAATCTTCCATCCTCCCTTAAAGTAAGAGTTTATGTTTCACATCCATATAACTGAAGGAATAACAGTTTTATATATTTGCAGTTTAACTTTCTGTAAATGAGTTGGGACGACAAACGTCCCTGTAATACATAAATAGTCACAAAATTAATTTTAATTTATTTTTCTAAATTGTAACTGTAATAACAAGATTACTTATTTGACGATACTTCGGATCAGTTAAGCACGTTGGACCACCGTGTATTCATGAGCGAAAACTATAATTTTCAGACTTAGTTTTATGGCTATAGGCATACAAATAAAACTCGGCTAGTTTCATAAATTTTGAAAAATCCTCCGGAGATTTTCATGATTAAAAATAAAAAAGAAACCCACTTTGCATCTCCTTAATGTTGTATCTGTTAATTTCCTGCCTATCTAATTCTTTTAGCACATGAGTGTTTGTAATTAAGATGCAGAGCAAGCCCTGATCTTCCCGCTTTATGGGCTTATCCAG
This sequence comes from Diploptera punctata, assembly GCA_030220185.1. Taxonomy (NCBI): domain Eukaryota; kingdom Metazoa; phylum Arthropoda; class Insecta; order Blattodea; family Blaberidae; genus Diploptera; species Diploptera punctata. The sequence continues at coordinate 2,611,779 of JASPKZ010009800.1, read as the reverse complement.
TGCCCTCTTCGGGTTAATTTCAATTTAAGTTGTGAGTGTTCTAAAAATAAAATCATGTTCGTGATTAAAGTATATGAATGAGTGTGTGTCCGGACATGAAGAGGAAAGTTTAATGTCAGAGAAAAAAAAAGTTGAGAAAATTTGGAAACGACTTTGGTGTTTAGGATTTTAAGAATTTTAAATACTCAGAGAGGGATGAAAAAAAAAAGAGATAAAAAGCTGTGTGATATGTACATACGAGTATGTGGTGAATCATAAATATGGCTGTACGTTTGATCACGATCTGTGATGAAACTATTACGATTAGAGGAAATATGAAATTACCGTTGGAAAGGCAATTATTCAAGTTACAAAAATTGAATAAGACAAAACAGTGTAGAACTTACGTCATTGGTCAAAATGGCGTTGAATATGCAACAGAAAATTACGATTGCTGCATGGGCAGTAATGTATGCTAATGATCGTGAGGCCCCAAGACGGGTAAGACTGGGTTAAACGTAGCATTGCAGCCGTCGACTGTGGGGAAGTGGAGAAAACGACCGCTGGAAACGGGAAGGATGCAGAAAATCAAACCTCCTGGAAGGCCTCGCGTTAGCACGGATGCAGAAGCAACGAAGAAAATTGTGGAGGCGTTCGACGCTAGCCCACAAAAATCAAACCGCCGAGCTGCACGTGAGCAGTGATTTGTTTTGTTTTATTTTATTTTTGTAACTTGAAGGATTTCCTTTCCAATGATAACATCATATTTCCTTTAATAATAATATTTTCTTCACAAAGTGCGATCAAATGTATAGCCATATTTCTGAGTCACTCTGCATGTGTGTATAATTTGGAAAAGTGTTCAATTTATATAAACATTCATAAGTTACATTATAAGTGTTTATATTATTTCAGATTTTGAAAAAAGTTATTGTAAATAGTAACTGTTGATCTGAGGTCTTAAAAGTAGTTATTTATGTGTGTGGTATGTGTAGAGTGTTAATGTTATTTGTGAATTTAGAAAGCAAATCCTCAATTCGTCGTTCGAAGGCATCTCCGACCGCCTTCATGGATGTAACATATACATCCATGGAGGGGGGGGCGAACCTGCCAATTTGAAACCGACTTACTAAAGATTTTCTTCTTCTTCTCTCTTCTTCTCCCTTTCAAGTATTAGGCCAAGGCCTGTTACGATCCTATAGAAAATTTTCCCTCCAGCGTTTCATAGGACGGCCCAGAGATCTTCGTCCTCTTGGTATATAATTATAAACACTTTGGGGATCCGATTTGAACTCTTTCTTTCAAGATTTAGTTGGTATTGTTTAATATATTCCAGAGTTGTCGTAGTCTTCAATTCTTTTAAGATATCGGTGTTCCTTTTCCGATCCCATCTGGTGTAACCCGCTGTTCCGCGCATGAATCTCATTTCACAAGCCGTTCTTCTGCTTTCATGTTGTCTTTTTAGTGCCCATGCTTCACTACCATAGGTCAACACTGGTCTAGCCAAAGTGTTATATAAACGTAATCTGCTGTTTGTTTTTGTACAAGGGATTGTTTCATAATTTGATTAATAATTCCCGAACTTTTATTATAACTAGTAATTTTTTCAGGGATATTTTTTCATCCCAGATAGAGAGATAATATCCAAGATATTTAAATTGATTAAATCTCTCTAAAATTTTATTCTGGAGACAGATTTTATTTTGTATGAGGGTCCGTCCCATGAAATGCCATAATTTTAGTTTTGTTAATTGATATCTCCATAATACATTTTGCACCTATTTTTTTGTAAATTATAAATTGATCGTTGCAAATCATTTTCGGAAAGTGCCAGGAGCGCTAAATCATCTGCAAAAGAATAGCATCGAGTTTGAGGTTCCTTTTGATGGATTTTCTTTCAGTGTGAATTAATGGCTGTATGCGTGTTTTCAGTGTATTGTGGCTGTGTAGTGGACTTGACAACAGCTGCCACATATTGAATTAATTTATTTTCTAGTTGTTCAGGCTGCCTTGTCACGCAGCGGGCTCGGGTTCGATCCCCGGTCGGGGCAGGTGTTCTGGGTGAGGTTTTTATCGGGGTTTTTCCTCACCTGTTAGACAAATGTCAGGAAAACTTTAAGGCCCAAACGGTCCCCGAAATCATACTTATGATTATCATCATCACCATCCTTCACCGGTGTGGAAAGCAACGGGAAGCTACCACACCTACACAATTGCCTAGTAAAGCTGCAAGCATAGCATGAAAATGCTATGATGCAGTGAAGGACCTGCCTTCGGGCAGAATTACTATGGACGGATGTGACATATTGTCCCAAAGACTATTTAATTCGTGCCCCAAATGGGAGTCAATGACCAATCACTTTTCAATGGATTTTGTTTTACAATCAATCACAGTGTGTTTCATATCGAATTTTGATTACCAAAATAAAGAAAGCTCCTCCTTTTTAATATTCTAAACAGGTCAGAGCATTATTTTGCAGTGACTGACTCTCTATCAGATATGTTCAGATTACTTCGACCTACACATTTAATAATTGTGTGTTCAATAATTGTGTTTTTAAATACTCATTTTACTGACTTGTTTTCGAAAAAAAGTGAATTAATAAGCCCATAATGTTGGTCATAATATACAGTTTGACGCGTTTAATTTTTTCTTCACTAGGGTGCATTCTTATAATATTTCTATCCTATTTTTTCAAGAAATAGTATGATCAAGTTGCAGTTATGAACAAATGAAACATAACCAACCATTTCTCATTTGTTTTCAAACATCGCCGTTTACGTTAAATATATATATTAAAATAAACTATATTTTAAATAATGATTCGTGAGTAAACAGCTTACATTTATTCGTAAAATAGTCGTAACAATTGCCACTCTTGATTTCAAAATCTACTAGATAAATTCACTCGTCACTTCGTGACACGTGAATGGATTACTTATGACAACAACTGGTCAAGTAATAAAGAAACGTTTGATGTCTTATCATAAATAAATTGCAAAGACTTTTCAGTGTTTTTCCACTGAGGACTCTCGTTTAAAACAATCCATTGGAAATAATTAAAATCTTCAAAATGTGTTACTCATTATAACTCATACGTATAACAAATATTATAAAAATTTAGTTGTCGTTTCCTTGATGAAATTTACTTCAGTTTGACAAATTATTTAAAACATATTATGTTTCTAATGTTTAAACAATTTTTATAAATATTTTCTTTTCAATTGCTCAGGAAGTTACATAATAACTGACTAACTAACTATCACTATTGAACCCGTAGGTTCATGGCCGCGCGGACATAAGCTCTCCATACATCACTATCCTGTTTTTCAATCATTCGTTGTATAATCTACTTCCCTCAAATCAAATTAATGCTATTCTCCTATCTCATTCTTGATCTATGATTCCCTTTGGTTTTCCTACAAGAAGCTTCCATGCACATCTTTCATTCCCCATTTGTGCCACATGTCCTGCTCATCGCAGTCTACGAGACTTAACTGTTCTTATTCTATCTGGTTTCCTATAATGGCCATGTAGTTCACTGTTATGTAGTCTTCTCCATTCATCTCTCTGTTCATCTCTTTTTGGTTCAAAAATGTTTCTAACAGCTTTATTCTCAAAGGAGGTTATATAATACAAACGATAAATAAAAAATGTTAAAGCGCCCAATAGACAAATGTCATACGACTTTGTTCTGAAGTGATATTGAAACAGAGCTACTGATATCTCGTTACAATCCAAAGCATGATAAGTGCCACACAGTTCAATTCACTCATGGCAGGATTCAAGGGTGCAGATGCGATGGTGGAAACTGTGGATCACAAAGCGCGTCTCTACTCATTTTCTGCTCGCTTCCATTCCGTATCTACTATGGCATCAGTATTTCGTAAAATCTTTGTCCAATGGAATCCCTCTTCGTTCGGAGTTTTCTTACCACATCACAAAATCTCAGTTTTAAAACAAAAGCATTTCTCTAGCTAAAGTTCTTAGGGCAATTTTTGGACCAAAGAGAGATGAACAAACAGATGAATGGAGAAAACCACATAACAGTGAACTACGTGGTCTTTATAATAATAACAACAATACTAATTATTATTATTATTATTGCAATAATTATTATTATTGTTATATGTTATTATTATTGTGATTATTATCATCATATTATTATAATAATCATTTATTATAATCATTATTATAATTATTATTATTATTACTATTATTATGATTATTATTACTATTATATTATTTGTATTATTATAATAATGAATAATAATAATAATAATAATAATTATTATTATTATTATTATTATATTATTATTATTATTATTATATATTTGAGAATAAAGTACTTAGGACAAATTTTGAACCAAAAAAAGATGAACAGACAGGTGAATGGAGAAGACTACATAACAATTAATTACATGGTCTTTATAGGAAGCCGGATATAATAAGAACTGTTAAGTCTCGTAGACTGCGATGGGCAGGACTTGTTGCACATATAGGGACTGAGAGACTTGCATGGAAGCTTCTTGTAGGAAAGATAGAGGGAAGACGTCCAGTTGGTAGACCAAGAATTAGGTGGGAGAATAACATTAACTATGATTTGAGAGAAGTAGATTATACAGGGAATGATTGGAAAATATTAGTTCAGGATAGGGATGTATGGGGAGATTATGTCCACGCGGCCATGAACCTACGGGTTCGATAGCGCCTGTGAGTAAGTAAGTATTATAATAATAATAATAATAATAATAATAATAATAATTATTATTATTATTATTATTATTATTATTATTGTAATTGTTGTTATTAGTATTATTATTATAATAATTATTATTGTTATTATTATTATAACTAACTTTTTGGAACTATTGAACCCGTAGGTTCATAGCCGCGCGGCTATATGCTCTCCATACATCCCTATTCTGAGATAATGTTTTTCAATCATTCCCTGTATAACCTGCTTCCCTCAAATTATGGTTAATGTTATTCTCCCAGCTCATTCTTGGTCTACCAACTGAACGTTTTCCCTCTGGTTTTCCTACAAGAACCTTCCATGCACGTCTTTCATTCCCCATTCATGCCACATGTCCTACCCATCGTAGTCTACGAGACTAAGTGTTCTTATTATTATCTGGCTTCCTATAAAGAACATGTAGTCCACTGTTATTTAGTCTTCACCATTCACTTGTCTACTCATCTCTCTTTGGTTTAAAAATCTTCGTAAGAAGTTTTATCTCAAATACTTGTAATCTCCTTTCCTCTCTTGGAGTAAGATTCTATGTTTCGAATCCATATAATATAACTGGTATAATAATAGTTATATATATTTTCAGTTTAACGTTTTTGAAAGCAGTTGGGACATCAAGAGTCTCTGTAATGCATAATAGCACGCATTTCTAGAATTGAGCTTATATTTAATTTATTTTTGTATATCATTCCTTTTGTGATTATTGTTCGTAGATATTTGAATTCAGCCATTTCCTCAAAATTTCCCTGACTTGTTATTAGCTGTCATTTTCCATTATATAATGTATTTCTATGTGTGGATAATAATAATGATGATGATGATGATGATGATAATAATAATAATATATTTATTTTACCTGCCAGAGTTAAGGCCTTACGGCCTTGTCTACGACACAACCAGGTTAAAAAAATATGGACATTATTCTTACATCAAAATAACAATGGATATATATATATACACACATGGTACGTATACAATATAATAAAAGAGTACAGAGTAAAAACAATCTAAGTCCACTTTTGGTGAAATTTGAGATTCTGGTACCAATGGATTGTATGTACCTAGTACTATATTCCAAGATGTTCATACATGGAAAAACTCACTCGTAGTCCATTAAAAATCAGCATTGAAATAAAGTGTCCAGGGGAAAACCAATCGTAGTCCACTGTGAAATGGATAAACAAACAGAGTCCATAAGCAATTTAAATGAGAGTAATTTTACACTGCTTCTGGGGAGTATGAACTTTTTATATGTCGGTCAGCTTGTGTTTTTTTTAATTTGTTACATACCTATGCATTGTTGTGACATTTATTTTTACTAGTAGTGAACTGCATTGTTGTTCAATGAAGCCTATTTTACTGGTGTGTAGACAAGCAGTTTATTTTTCAACATGGAATCAAGTGTTAATGTTACAGTTCGTCAGAGTAGAGGAAAGAAAAGACCTAAACATGGTAGAATTCATGATGCGAGTAAACGCATAAGAGCGATAAGTCATGTTCCTGGTGAATATTGCAAATGCAAGAAACAGTGTTACACGAAAATTTCAAAACATGAACGTAATGTATTAATTCTGAATTTAATTTACTGGGAGATAAGAATGTACAAAGTGCACACATGTGTTCACTAATTTCAGTTTTGCCACTTAAACGAAGAAGATCACGGAAACCAGAAGAAGATAGCAACCTCAGAGACCACTCTTACTGTTACAAGGTACGTGTACAGAGGGATGGAAAATCTGTTGAAATTCCAGTTTGTTACAAAGCCTTCATGAGTGCGCAAGGTATAACAAGCCAGAATATGTAAACAATCAAGAAATCCCTTTCTACTACTGGACATGCTCCTATTGACCGAAGAGGTACTCATTCTAATAGACCAATGAAAAAGACAACTGAGGCTGTTGAAAATGTTATGAAACATATCAGTTCTCTTCAATGCCGCCCTTCTCAGTACAGTCTTCACAAAACATCTAAAATGTACCTACCTGAAGAATTAAAACATAAAAAAATTGCATCAAATGTACACAGAGACATTTCTAGAGTTTCCAATGTCTTATGAATTTTATCGGAACTAATTACAGACCAAATTTGATATTCCTTTTGGATATCCCAGGTCAGATACTTGCTCTGCATGCGATGAATTCAAAGCAGTATCTACTTGCAAGGAATCTTAACGATAGTAGTACTGCTGAAGAAGTAAATAAAGAATTTAAGCGGCTAGAAACTCTTAATTTATTACATAAGAAGAAAGCTGAAGTCTTCTATCAACGGAAACGTGAAGCAAAAATTAAAGCTAGGCAAAGTTATGAACATGCGGCAATATGCATAGATTTCATGAAAAATCTTCTATTACCTAATATCAACACAAATTATGTATACTACAATCGACAACTGCCTTTTTACGTTTAATGTGCATGTTCTCGCATCTGGAGAAGTGTGCTTTAATACCTACGATGAGACCATAGCAAAAACAGGAGCTGATGAAGTTGCATCCATGTTGTTTGACTTTTGCTTTCATCATCTGGACTCTTCAGTTCGACATTTGCAAATTTTTTGTGATTCTTGCGCCGGGCGAAATAAAAATTGTCATTATTCGCCTCATCCATGCTATGGTTCTTAAATACAAGAGATCTGAATCAATCAAAGTAACCTTTCCCATTAGAGGCCACAGTTACATGGAATGTGACAAAGATATGGGTTTAATAAATCAAAAAGCCCACATTGAAACAACCAGCGATTGGAATGAGCACATCAGAAGTTGTCGTGTGAAACCATCTCCCTTCAGTGTCATCGAGTGTTGCCAAGATAAGTTCAAGTTGTGGTCTTCAGTTCTCAGCTAAGAATACGGGAAGAATAGTCCAATGAAAATAAGAGAAATACGAGTAATTGTAGTTGACAGAACTTCTTCTAGAACTATCAACATTCCCACCACTTAAAATGGCTCCTGGGAGTCCTATGTTATTGTTGACAAACAGTGCCATGCACAAAATGAAAATCAGCCAGATCATTCGTATTCAAGTTTAATTCCACTCTCCAAGGAAAAATACGACGACCTCCAATCCTTGAAAAAATTCTGTTCTGAAAATGGGCAAATCTATTTTTCAAGATTACTCATAATCAACAATGAGTAACTTCGTGTAGAAAATACATTAATTTTATATTATTATATTTTATAAGGCAAAGAGTTATGTTTTATGTAACAGTTATATATAACATTTTGTAAATTAAGTGGGTCCCGCGCCGTAGCCGAGCGATTAAGGTAGGAAGCCTTGGCGCAGAGCTACGGGACTTGCGCTGGTTCGAGTCTCCATGGGGGAAGAAATTTTCTCATGGTATTTCGGCCAGTATGGGACCGGTGCCCACCCAGCATCGTGAGGCAATTGGGTACCTACAATAAGTAGCGGCTCCAGGTTGAGGAACCAGCTATAACGGCTGGGGGACTCGACATGCTAACCACATGTCACCCCTACACTGGCTGTTGATCATCTACCTCTGTGATTGACACATGTGGATGTGAAGGGCCAGCAGCCGGCTGGTAAAAGGGCAACCGCTGAAAAGTGGAAAGACCCTCAATCGGAATCGGAAATTAAGTGGACTATGATTGGTTTTGTTTGCAAACATGTGCACCTTGACTTTTCATTGTTGAAAAACAGGACTGTAAAATACATGACACTTATTTCGAAAGAAGAGTCTGTTCGAAAAACACCTTGAGAACAGTTCTGGAAAAAAAAAGTTTTCTGTATGTCTAAAGCGCTTAATCTGCTGCGTTTCTAAACTTCAAATTAAATTATTTCAAAATATTAAAAAGAGGACTCTGATTGTTTTTCCTTGTACTCTTCAATTATTATTTACAAAATATTTTGATTCAAACTAGATTCAACGATTAAAATATAAAATGTACAAGATAGAAAAGTCAGATTGAAAAAAAACTCTTAACCCTTTAATTGGCAAAACACTAAATTCTCGTGCCAGTTCTTTAAATGAAAACTGGGGGAATTAACTTAGGAAATATGGTAATAAAAACAGTAGCCTTTGCAGATGACCAGATGTTAATAACTAAAACAGAGACGAACTACAAAGAATGCTATATAAACTAAATGAAACATAAAAAAACAACATGGAAATATCATTAGAAAAATAAAAAACAGTGGCCATCAAGGGCGCTCATCCAGTTCGGACAAAGATATTAGAAAATAAACCAATAGAACAAGTGGTAAGATATAACCTCCTAGGTTGCAAAATATCATACACAGCGGAAACAGATATAAATAACAAAACTAAATAAGTTTAATTATATTACAGGAAAACTAAAAAGAAATTTGAAAATAAAGCCAGGAATGACTCTGTAATGAAATTATACAAGACAATGGCAGCGCCTATTATTACTTACGGATCCGAAACATGGACAGTGACATCACAACAATCTGCCAGAATACAATCTCCTGAAATGAGATTCGTCAGACTAATAGCAGGATACCAAAGAACAGACAATAAACATAACACAGAAATAAGACAACTAAAAGTAGAGGAATTAAACACAACAATAGAGAAATACAGAACAAATGGAAAGAACACTTAGCAAGGATGACTAAGAATAGAATACCAAAAGCAGCATACAGCTATTCACCACGAGGAAGAAGTAGTTTCGGAAGACCAAAGAAAGTAAATGAAAGAGCAGCATTTTGGAGCCGGAACAGGCTAGTAAATAAGCCTAAACCGTGAAGAAGAAAAAATTATTTAAAAGTGGCGGACGGCACTGGAAACGAAATCACGCGTGGCTAATTATGTATATTGTGTAATTCGACACACATTTAAATTATTACTAATCTTTTGTTTTTCTTCTGATTTAGTAATAAAACTAAATAAATTGAACCAATTGATGTATCCTATAGAATACATTGCCAATTAAAGGGTTAATGATATAGAATAAATTTAGTTCTCGAGAAAAAATAATTATTTAACAACATTTATCTGTATAAGCGTGACATAAAAGTGCCAAGCTACTTATTATTTATGTTAATAGTATTTCGTAAATGGAATCTTTCTATATGGCATAACGTACGAACTAAGATGCATATTCCATGAACAGTACATACGTTTCGTGATTTTTGCATGATGAAAATTAGTTTTCTTGTTGTTCCAAATTATTTCAACCTGAAGTATAATTAAACATTACAAAAATATTGTAACATGTTACACTGAACTATTAATTTATCTATAAGAATATTTAAGTTAATAAAAGTAATAAAATTAGAAATGCTCCAGTAACATTCAATGATTCCTCCTCGAGAATCACTCGTACCAATTTATTCGACAAATCAAGCAGCATGATTTTGTGTTCTGACCACAATATCAGGAATTTATTTACTGTCTTGTTTCCGCACCTTCAGCCAACTTCATAGTGTCGTTTGATAAATTTACCTTTCATGTACATTTTTAACAAAATAATTATTTTCTGTAAATCAAAGAATAAAAAAATAATCCTTTCAAAGATATTGCATAGAAAGGTATTATGAATTAGAAGTACGGAAAACAAAGAACGATGTTATAAAATCAACTTCGAAAAATTACGTTTACAAAATATTATGTCAACTGAATATAAACTTAATATTTAAGCAACAGTCACACTTAGAGTGCAGATTATATATGTATTTAACCATTGCTCAACAAAACACAACTTGAAACAAAATGACATATAGTTTTTTCTATATTCAATTGAAAATATCTTGAAGGAAAAAAAATTATAGGAACTAATTGCTGATTACAGCTGTCATTTTATATTTTTGTCGCTAGACATCAATTTACACTGAATATAATTCATCGATTCTTCATATAAATGGAGTATACCACATTCATCTTCACGTTTGTAATTAACTTAATACATGACAAATCAGCTGTAATTGTGATATTTCAAAATGGAGGTTTTCTGGGAATGTGATATAGAGATTTAAATCAAATAAAACATCACACCACGTAAGTAGATGTTTGGCGTAAATAGTTCAATATTAGAAGTTTTATAGAAATGCAATTTAGAAATATAAATAAAAAATCATCACCCACATAAGTACATATTGTTTAGCGTAAAATTGAATGAAGTTGTAGTTAACGTACATCCCCATCCTTGTATTAACAAACGTTTCACAGTGATTCGTCCAAAAGAGTCTGCAGGATGATTTATACGTAAAATTATTAAATGAAATAGTACCTGGATGTTGCATTCGAACTGCAGATCCATCTTCGTACGCCTCAAATGAGCACCACAACCTGAAATATTATTACATATTATAATAATACTGCCTTCCGTGACATTGGAATTATAATAATAATAAAAAAATTACCTACCTCTAAAACGATAAAATTACCCTTAAACCGAATAATCCAATAATAAAATGATCGAATTGCCCTAAACCGGCAAATTTATCTCTAATCCGATCAAATACCCGCTAAATTGATAATTACGATATAAATTTATAATTATTTTTCTTTTTAGTAATTTAAATAAACATAAAAACACATTTAATTAATCTAGGTGTAGAAGCGAATGCTGTACTTTATATGTTTTTAATTCAACAAGAATTTAGAATGAACGATTTTTCCCGCATAGAATGAATTCAACGAACCTGCAATGGATATCCTGCAGGCAGAAATTTAAATTTGAATTGGTATAGCTAGAAACATATTTGCCGTACCTACACTAGAATTATAAAATTTGAACTTCCAAATAACAGAAATTAAAACTTACCTCAGTTGGCATTGTATCACAACAGTCATCTCATTGTCACAAAGTGGCAACTTGTAAAAAAGTTTTTGGAAATTAATACTAGTATTATTTTTTAAATGAGGTGAATTAAGGCGGATTCTTGAATTATACCTATCGTGCAAATATAGTTAAAATAAGATAAAACCAAAACATTTTGAGACCTACAAAAGGCTAAAAAAGGGACAAATAAGCATGAAAAGTCCAAAAAGGACAAAAAGGAATGACAAAATCTGTCTTTTCGTACCTACAGTAACAAAAAAAAAGGATATACCCCTATATATATTATGTTGGACATCGTTTTAAACATAAAATTAAAATATCCTCAACTTCCGAGCCCTAATTATTATTATAATAACAATGGTACTCTTCATACTAACGGTTTGCCCAGCTATACCCCTAGGCAGACAGGTAAATTTTTTGTGTCCCTATACTTATACTCCCCTAAGGACCTGGGGTTTGCAACCGGTTCTACTCCCACGGACCGGATCTACACCTGCCGAAACAGGTGTAGACCACTGTTAGTCTACCCGTCCCTGGTAAGCATTTCATCGATTCATTCTTGTTTCTTGATCTCGACCTGCAGTTTCACTTCAATATCCTGAAAAAACAAGAAAGGCCTCATGTCAGCACAACACTCGGAGGTCCAGAGAACTTAAATTATTATAGAAAGTACTACTCTGATCCACAAGACTCTATTGTACAAAATTTGAAATTCTTGTGAGCCAAGAATTGTCTTATACCTTAACTAAAACTTCATTTAGTTTTACGCCAAACAATATCTGCTTATGTGGAGTGATGTTCTGTTTTATTTATATCTGTGTCCACCGCTGTGGTCTCGAGGTAGCGTGATGCCTTGTGACACAGCGGGCCCGGGTTCGATCCCCGGTCGGGACAGTCTTCCTGCGTGAGATTTTTTCAGGTTCTTCCCTCACCTGTAAGACATATGTCAGGAAGCTTAGGGCCCAACGGTCCCCGAAAATCATCCGGCCATCATCATCATCCTTATCATCACCATCCTTCACCGGTGTGGAAAGCAACAGGAAGCTACCACACCTAAAATTTTCTAGTAAAGCTGCAAAGCATAGCATCGAAATGCTATGATTGCAGTGTAAGACCTGCCCTCGGGCAGAATTACTATTGAATGGAAAATTGCATTTCTAGAAAACCTCTCATTTTAAGCATTATGATATGAAGATGTAGTACTATTGGTAGCTGCAAACAGAATGAATTACCATGTAATATGTTTTTTCTTTTTTAGGAAATTTTCGAATAAATATACAAGAAACCTGTAGGTGTTTTTGTTTGAAGTTGTGTTTCTTGAGCAATGGTTCTGCATATTAATAAATATAGGTATATTAATTTTTTATATTTAAATGTGTATAAATTGACCCGTTTTCACCATAACGTTCATGCAATCAACTTATGTATTGCGTTACGAAATCATCAATTTTGCATTTGTGCATCCATCCAGGCTATAATATTCTTACCAAACAGTTCCTCTACAGTTTTGCTTCCTAATATAATTTATTTTACACACTCATAGCGCTTGGATTATTTGAATGACTTCCATGTACTATTGTTTTCAATCTCACCACCTTGTTTTTCTTCACTGCATCAGTTTTGTTTTCAAAGTTAGTTTCCTAGAAAGATAAAAGTTATAACTGATTAGTACATTTTCACAGTTATTGTGGTAATTGTATAATTTCTTCTTCCTATCTATGTAAAATATAATAGCAAATTATAGACATTGTGATGAAGTGTCAAAATTCAAATAACTTGCAAGAGTAAAAAGCAGAAATTAATTGGCCTATGCGTAGGATCAACTATGGAAACGCATGATATAGTCTGTATTATTGATGACGGATACTTATCTGAAAATCTCTCAAAATGTTAAATTAATAATATATAAAATTGCGATTCTACAAGTTATACATTAAATAGATACAAAACAGTTCTCTTACTTTAAGACATAACAAAATGTGGATATTTGAGAATAAAGTGCATATACCAGAAACATATGGACAGGTGAATGGAGGAAACAATCTGACTGTGAGTTCCATGATCTTGATAGGAAATCAGATATAATATGAGGAGTTAAGTTTTGTAGACTCCGGGACATGTGGGAGATAGAGATAACATAATTGATGTCATAATAACAAAGTGTATCGATGGAACGTAGCTATGAATTACGGATACAAGAGGATACCCATCTTGAATTCTACTAGCCGCCAATATTTGTTTTCTCTCAACTAAACTGGATACATGCGATTTAATTAAAAAAAACATTAAGACATATTTTGAAAATGAGCAAAATCGAACTATGTATTGAACGCATTTCTTGCACGGTAGACTGGCCGATGTAGCTGTTCCCATAAGTTATAATCTATAGTCATGTGTGAACATCATATATAAACTATAGAGTGCATGGCGAGACAGTCTCATGGGGACTTTGAACCAGCGCAACACTAATGCATGATGTATTTAACCGCTCGGTTACGGGCAGTCCAAAATCAAAATCTGGACCTCCAGATTGGGTGTTTTATGAGGGGTGTGTAATCCTTCCATATAAAACATAACTCAAAAGTATAACAACCGGACTGATGGATCGAAATTTAAAAAAAATGTAAAGTAATACTATCAGCTGCCACTAGCCGTGGTCCATGTTTAAATTATGTTCTAACTACGTGAAACAAACTTACAGTTTTCTTCCTACAATAAAAAAACGTATTTTGCTGAGACAAATGTTGCCACTTTCAGTCCATGTAAAATTTTATTGTTTCTTGGTTACGGCCGAATAAACGGTTGAAAGAAAATAAAGATAATCACGTCACCAGTTACGTCATGAATTAACAATAAAACGATAAACGTTTACCAAACAAGAAAGTAAAATCCAAGCAGCTGAGATGAATTTTTAAGAAGAATAAATGGGTGTATCAGATAAGAATATACCAGATGAGAAACCATGACTCGAGAAGAACTGCAGATCTATTCCATAAAACAAAGTACATATAGTAAGAAACAGTGGAAAGAACATGTAGAAACAATGGAGGAGAGTAGTTTACCAAAGATAATCTATCATTATTTTCCGAGAGGAAGAAAGAGATATTGATGTCCTTGGAAGAGAAGTTCTTAGATCTATTAGTGAAGACGGAACAGGATGTGAAGGAGAAGAAGGGATACAAATTAACTGAATGCCAAAAGTTATTTTAATCATTAGATGTGATTATGTTAATTAAGTTATGTCTATTTTCAGGAGAGAAGAAAATGTTTATATTAAATGTTAAAGTTAAAGTGATCCCACAACAGACCCGGAGGCCCTTGGGGTAGTAAGAGGTTAGGGCTCCCACTTTTTCTAGACAATCGGCACTTTATGTCAGCCGGGTTGTCAGCCCTGCGTGACGGCCGCCTTTACCCCCTGAACAAGCGTCTGGTACTCATTTCCGTTAGAGGCTGAGTCGACCACAGGGCCATAGTGCCGCCAGAGAGTTTGGGCCAGTTAAAAAATCCTGACCCCAACGGGACTTGAACCCTCGACCCTCCGGCTTGTAGCTCAGTGCCTTATCCACTACTCTACTGCGTGCCTGGCAGTTAATTATCTCTATATTCACCCTATGTCAGAGACTGACGCCATTTTAAAAAAAACAAGCTAATTAGTTATGATGATCTTGAAGAATAAATCCGGGCTGTAGGCCGTGGTCTCGAGGCTTGAAGTTCTCCGACGTTTCGCCAGAGACTGCATCTGGCATCCTCAAGGCTTGTCACGCAGTTTTTGGCGAAACATCGGCGAATTTCGAGCCTCGAGACCGCGGCCTACAGCTCGGAAATCTTTTTCAAGATTATCATAACAACTCCGGCCGTGAAACCCTTAGTCAATACAAACTGATTGTTTTATTAACTAACGGAAACACCTCATAAGACTATTATTTTAAGCTGATGTCTGATATATAATCGATTCATTATATTTTATAATTTTCCTTGTATAGTGGACAGTGGTTGTAATAACATTGTGTATGTTATGTTAAAACTAAGATCCAACTATTTAACACAAATGTAATATAATTTTTATTGTACGGGTGTGACTCGTGGAAGATGGTCAAAGAAATAATTAGCTTGGTGTTTACGTAGGATATTAAATGTGAGATGGCCTGATATAGTCTCAAACCAAGAACTCTGACGAAAAACTGAACAATCCCCTATCGAAAAACTAATTAAGGGAGTAAATAGCGTTGTATTGGACATCCTCTGTAAACCTCAAACTGCAGTAGAAAGATGCGTACTGGACTGGAATCCTCAGTGTTCAAGGAGGAGAGGAAGTCCAAAAATGACTTGGAAGAGGACTATTGGGGAAAATGTGCTTTGAAGTGAAGAGGTTGGCAGATGATAGAGATAGAATGGCACACTGGTTTATAAAACATGAAATATAAAATATTCAGAATGAGAAAAATTTGAAGAAAATAGTAAAGATTGTCTATATTTGACCGAGTGTCGAAAGGCTACTGAAATAAGTTTAGTTCAGTATGTCAGCATGTTAAATGGTTTCCGTAATTACTAACTGACCGTTCATTCGGGATCCTATCAACTTCTTTAATTCAATTTATTTTTATTTCTCTCTATCTATCTTCGGGTTTTTACAGCTGCTGCCGTCTTCCCGTGCCAAACCTCCAAAGCCTACGGTCTTGGGCATCTTCGATGCTTAGCCCTCTAGCTTGCATTACTCTCTTCATGTTTTCCTTCCATGTTAACCTTGGTCTTCCTCTTTTCTTCTTTCTGTTAGGATGCCATTCATATAGTTGCTTCGGCCATCTCTCATCTTCCATTCTTAAAACATGTCCTAACCACTTTAATTCCTTTTCCTCAATTCTTTCAATTATGCTTTCTTCTGCTTCCATTTTGTTTCTAATTTCCTTATTTGTGACACGTTCTAATTTTTATTTAATGATATAAAAATCAAATCCCTCGTGTTCTCACGATTTGATTTCATATACGTTTCATATATCTGCGATGATTATTTCATCCAACAGAGATTTAACATTATAATAATACACGTCCTAATTCATTAATTTATTTTAATTTCTTAATCTAGGAGTCTGAGTGAAAGATTTTGCTTCAAATGCCCTATATAATTGATAATCAATTTACGCTTGTGTAAATTTTATTAATTATATAAATCTCGCCAATATACAGTGTGATTATAAAGTCCCAGTACATTTTTAAGAAATCGCTTACATATCGTATTTATGTTACAGCCATTCGAAAGATACAAATATGTTCACTATTGAAGAGCGGATAGAGATTGTTGCTGCGCGTTTAAGAGGCCAGTCGTACGAAGAAGTTAGAGACTGATTCCAAAGGAAACCCTCACGGGAGACGTGTATCTTGATATGTTGCAACTTTTCTTATAGCCACAGTTACAGCAAAATGGTATCATTGATACAGTGATGTTGCAACAAGATGGAGCACCACCACACTTTGCTCTGGCTATACGCGGGTTTCTCAATGACAGGTTTCCCAAAAGGTGGATTGGAAGGGCATCTCCTCGTATCTGGGCACCTCGTTCGCCAGACCTCGCACCCCTGGACTTTTTTGCTTGGGGGTACATCAAGCAACAGGTGTACAGAACCAAGTTTCCTAATCCTCAAGTGCTGAAAGAACGCATACGCCAAGCGAGTGAAATGATTACAGAGGATATGTTGGGGCATGTTTTCCGGGCGACGGTGCGTCGTTCGGAAACATGTTTTGAGATTGATGGAGGTTATGTTGAACACTAACTTGACAGTAGAAACTACCTTATAATTTTTGTTTTATTTGCGCTACGTTATCCACAAAATGTACTGGGACTTTATAATCACACTGTATATTATCCGGTCTTGATGGAACCTTGTTATACATAAATAAATTCAAAACATATGTTTACATAAGAACAAATTATCTTTTAAATTTACCCTTCTTACCTGATCTGATAATGACAGGTTCATTGATCTCTGTGGCAGTGTCTTCTCGACCTATATTTGTTTATAAATAATCTACCTGCTTGTCAACAATTTAAAAAGTAATAGTGTCAAATCACAGTCTTGCTTGCACACGCAAATAATGGGATTCTTAAATCGGTATTGAAATCACTTCACACGTCATTCGTATCCAAAACAAAAATGAGGTCATTTAAAATTTACAATCATTGTGACATGTTCACCGATATGCAGGTTTGAACGTGTTTTGGCTATGCTATGGACCAGTATTTTCCTTTGCAAAAAAATCTGCGTTCAATAAATTTCAAAAAAATTAATCAATAATGATAACATGATCAAATAAATATATATGTATATATGGACCTGTTTTCCTACATGGGTCGTAAATAAAACAATTTTTTATATGTCCTTTCATTTTAATAATCGTTACGTAAATTCACAGTATTTCATTATAAGTGCTATTAGCATGTGTTATATTTATTCTTGGTCAGATATTATTATGTTTATCAACCAATAATAATAAATTCATTAATTATTTATAAAATAAAAAATGTTGCATAACCTGCGGATAGCTTGATTATTATTTTTATATATTTGTATTCGCCGCTCCTAGCGTTAACATTCATTTGATGTTTATAGGCGTTCTTATTTACGCGTTCTTAATGTGGATATTTAATCATCATTATGATAAATAATTATACTCAATATTTTATTTAAATAACAGTTAGACATCTCTAGTCTTTCCAATTAATCAAAGCAAAGCTCGCTTTATTTTTATCAATTAACATATTATCTGGCTTGCACAAATTATTCATAAAAATACAGAGTCATAAAACAAATTATAATCGTCGATCCTTCTCTTTCATAAATCATAAAACATATCTCGTCGCTAAGGGTACTACTGCCCTAAATCTGTGTATACAATACATAAAGAAAATTATACGAAGTCTCCGTTAGTTTACGTATAAACAAATATCTCGTCGCTGAGGGTACTACTGCCCTAAATTTGTGTATACAGCACATAAAGAAAATATACGAAGTCTCCATTGGCTTACGTATATACAAAAGAATAATCGTACTGAGGTCCTATGTTATCTTAATAGATTTCTCAATAATATCACTCTGTATGTAATTCAACACATACTAAAATTCGCCTGGGGTCGACTCAGCCTCTAACGGAAATGAGTACCAAACGCTTGTTCTGGGGTAAAGACGGCCGTCACGCAGGGCTGACAACCCGGCTGACATCAAGTGCCGATTGTCCAGAAAAAATGGGAGACTTAACCTCCCACTACCCCAAGGTCCTCCTGAGGCCTGCAGTGGGAATACTTTACTTTACTTTACTAAAATTCGTGCTTTTAGTTTAATAGCTAATCGATCGCCATTAAGACAAATCCTGCTTCAAAATCTCATCAATTCTATTAATGCCTTAGGTGTCCTTTATTTCTATAATAAGTACATTTTTATGTAATCATAATAAACTTTAGCGCCAACAAAATCGTTTTATCCAAACTAATATATTAAGTTATGGATTTTATAGAGTCCGCATTTGGAGCGTCAAAAAATAAATATTCAAATGTATATATAAAAAATGTTAATCCTTCTCATTATTAGAGTTCATTTCACATAAATTATTTAATGAAAGGTTAATTAAATCTTTACACTTTATGATTGTTATCATCAGAGTCAACATTGTTGTTATTCATAATATTTATCAAGTAACTACTCATGATTTTTAATTACACAGGTCCATGTTACTTATCAAATTCCAAAATTAAATGAAAATCTAACCCAGTTCCATTTCAAGATTCCTACATTTATCATTATTACTGCAAGATTGGTATTTATAAATTGTCTACCAACCTTTGTCTCAAAAAATATATAAAAGAAAATCTCTTAATTAATAACTAATAATTGACAATCTTCCTAGCTCTATCATTAATTGACTACAGAAAATCTGCCCTCGTCTCGCCATGGTTTTAATTAAATTTGAAATACACGATATGTCGGCATTCTCATTTAGTTATAATTGTTTTCTTAATATGTAAGATTACTCTGGTAACTTTCTTATTTCAACTATTTAACATTATTTTCTCATTAATTTACACTTACAGCCATTTTCTTGGATTAATTAGTCCTGGGTTCGATTACATACTGGTTAATGCATTTATTGTCCCTTTACTGAGCAAATACAAATTGTATTATAAATATGATGTGATTATCATAAGTAATGCCACGAGTGATTTCCAAATTATCGATAAATTCACGACTCACGAAGTGAGGAGTGAATTTATCTAGAGAATTTGGAAATCAAGAGTGGCATTTGTTAGGACTATTTAACGAATAAAATTAAGCTGTTTACTCACAAATCATTATTTAACTATAGTTATTTTAAAATATTTATATATTTAATGTAAACGGCGATGTTTGAAAACAAATGAGAAACGATAGGTACGCTTCTACTGCTTCTTTTGTTTATCACTGTAACCTGATCATACTATTTATTGCCAAAGGAACGCAATATTGTAAGGAGGAGCTTTCTTTAATATGGTAATTATAACACTGATAAATATTTGGTGAAACACGACTCTGATTGGTTGTAAAACAGAAATCATTGAAACGTGATTGGTCATTGACTCCCATTTGGGGCATGAGTTAAATAGTCCACTGAAAGATACACACTACTAGATCACAAAAAAAAAAGAAGACATCTTAGAAGAATTACACATGGAATCTTTAGAAAACAAAATTTCTGATTATAAGTCAAGATGGATACAACATGTTCATCGAATGGAAGATCACAGAATACCCAAACAAATGTTAAGATATCAACCTGCAGGAAGAAGAAGACCAGGACGTCCACTCAAAAGACTTTTGGATGGTGTTTCTCTTGAGGCCGAAACAGGTCAACAAATGGCCTAAATTCGTGAATGTACTATGATGATGATGATGATGATGATGATGATGATTATGATGATGATTATGATGATGATGGTTATCCATGATGGCCAACGTTTTGTCGAAGTTACATAGATTATTCGCGCTTTTATCCATTATTATTATGCAGCATGGTTGCGATAACTTCGCGTTACTTTTATCGTAATCGCGCCTAATTTTTCGCCCGGTGGACTTATTAGAATCTAGTTTTGTTTGGCAATTAGCAATTTGCTCGGAAGGTTCCCTTGTAACCCATTTATTTGTAAAAATCTGGTTTGCAAATACTTGGGTTCTTTGTTCTAACTCGCATACGTCGTCCCAAGATACATCTGACTTTGGATCTTTCAAATACGTTAAGAAATTCAAGTAATTGTCAAATGAACATCTACTTTTCAAATATCTTCTGCGAGCTACTCGCGTTTCAAATTTCACACTTGATTTATTTGCAATTAGTTCAACCTCTCTACCGGCTACAAAAAGATCTTTCATTTCTGGTGTATCTTGTTCCGACAATTTACAAATAGAAAACATGCATACACTTGCATTAAGCATTTTCAATCGTTACTTCATGTTTTATTAACACGTCTTTAGATATTCCCTTCCGATCCCTAATTATTTCTTTTGTTTGATGCGTCACTGATTTATTAATTTCTACTTCTACCGTTTGAATTCCCTCATCTGATTCTAAAATTATGTCTGGTTTCTCGCTATCCTGCTTTATTTCCTGTACTAATTCACTCTTGTTATTTTCACAAATATTTGTGTTTTCGGAGGTGGCCTCGAACTCACTCTCCTCGCTCGAATCATTTACAATAATTTCGGATTTTATTTCTTTAATTTCTAGTTTCTTATCCTGTTTCCCTGATTCTGAATAATTTTCAAAGTATCGTTCTCTTTCAACCCTATGTTTTTTCATATAACTTCTTATTTTCTAATCTACATATTTCATTTAACTGTTTCAGCCTAGCTATGTTTTCATCTAATTTTTTCATTCTTAATCTCCGTTCCTGTCTTTCCTGTTCGATTTCCCTCTTCATTTCTCACATATATCTACAATTGCGTTGAAATTATCTTGGTTTATATTTCCCTCCTTTTTAATGTACTTTTGAGTTTCTATTTTTGAATGTATATTATCTGTCCTCCTACAGTATTTTGAATTTCACACGAGTATTTAAAAGAAAATATGCATTTCTACCTTTTGCTGGTGTTAGTTCTTACTGTCATTCTGCTTTCTCTCCAGGGATGTTTGCTCGTCTCTTGTCCTCCAGGTCAGCTTCCAGGTCCATTCATCTGCTTCACAGTCCAGGATCTCTTGCCTTAGTGGGGTGATTCCTCGTCGGTACGTTGTTGGTGTTTCGATAGACGAATATTCGAGCGCTCCACGTTGCGGGGCCATTTATGATAGGGTATTAATGGGTATATAGGTTAATAAAGGCATGTTTGGGCGCCAGGAGTATCGAAAGGATTTCTCCATGTATGAGAATGTAGGTTGCTCAGGTTGGAAATCGGCAGAGCTGAGGTTCTTTCTACAGGGATAAGCAAGGAGCTGGCCGGCGCAAGACTACGCGAGATGAATGTTAATAAATATATTTTATTAATCGATGGACACTGGTTACACGTATGATTGGAGACACATTAAGGTCGGACAAGGTACTGACCGCAGGAACGCATTTAGAATTCAACAAGAAATCTCTATTGATCTATCACGGCAAATTGTTTGTAAGTATGAAATTTCTAAAGTTATACTTTTTGCTAATTGATAGCCATGTCGGTGAGTCTGTTTCGACTCCAGCCTCGGTGAGCTACGAAGAACTCAGAACGCAGAACTAACTTTTATCTGTGGGCAGCGGAGAACTCCCGCCCCGATGAGTTACGCAGAACTAACTTAGCATATTTTTTTTTGGGTATAGGGTGAACTTCGTTTACCCTCTCTCTGTACTCGTCTTGTGATAAGTTCATTACCTTGTCGCCATATAACCCTTTACTATATTGGTTGACAACGATTCCTTAGGACCAAAGAAGGGATCGCCGTCTTTCTATTGACAAGGATCCACCATGTTCCCTGGATGGATACTCCCATCCTAAATACAGTTCCGCCAAAAGTTCGTACCCTGGGGAATTCAGGTCTAAATTTATTATTAACTTTCTTTAGGTCAGTGACTTTTTTTCCAGCTTGTTTGCTTGGCTTTGCGTTCTCGCGGTTTGTTGAGTTCGTTATAATGATTTGTTTATCTCACGCTGTAGTTTCCAAGCCATACATCAATTCTTTGTTCATGAGCTGTCAGCGAAGCTCGGTTTAAGATCGTAGATTTCTGGCCTACAAAGAAATGTTCGGTAATCCGCTAGTACAATACGTTTTCTTAAATTTTAACTCTTTTGTGGCCGCTTCAAGAACCTGTCACTTGACAAAAGCGGTACCATGTACTTGTTAAATGGTTTCCGTAATTACTAACTGATCGTTCATTTGGGATCCTATCAACTTCTTTAATTAAATTTATTTTTATTTAATGATATAAAAATCAAATCCCTCGTGTTCTCACGATTTGATTTCATATACGTTTCATATATCTGCGATGATTATTTCATCCAACAGAGATTTAACATTATAATAATACACGCCCTAATTCATTAATTTATTTTTAATTTCTTAATCTAGGAGACCGAGTGAAAGATTTTGCTTCAGCTATTAAGTGAGTCACTAGAGTATTGTGCTGTACCGCACGCAATTAAATCACAGTCTTAATCACACACATTTTTTCTATCATATCACGTAGAAAACACCCCTAATTTCAATCAATTCTAATATTTAATACACAATTGATCTTCTTGGTGATACAATATTAAAATATATATACAGTCAATATGCCCATTTCACCAATAAATGTTTAAAATGGTCAACTAGTTTCTACAGCCAAGCTGTCATTCTCAAGACCAGATATTGACTGAAGACAATATAGATAAAAAATAAAGATACAAATTCAGTTAAAAACAAACTACGTCACATGACGCAATCATTCACAAGTGAAAGTAAAACATAATAAAACTAATCCTCTTTTTATCAATTAGAGAAAAGAGGGGGCTGTACGGAATAGGGCCTTTGTCTTTGTTCATTATTTTATCCTTATTTTTATAAATTTCCAAACTTTCAAGGACGTTAAGGAATTTGAAATCCCTGACCGAACGAACCAGCCTAAGATTACTTTTGTTGATAGCGTGACCGTACTCAGAAATATGCTGGGCAACTCCAGATTTTTCAATTCTGTTGAGTCTGAAATGGGCAATATGTTCATTAAATCTAGTTAAAATGGATCTTCTGGTTTGCCCAACATATTTCAAGTCACAGTCATTGCATGCAATTTCATAAATCCCGGATTTCTCTATACAATCGACTTTATCTTTAGGGTTTCCAAGTAAACTATTTAATGTCAAGGTGGAAGTGAAAATCAATTTAGTATCTAGTCCTTTGAATATCTTGTTCAAACCTCTAGTTAAAGAGGGAACGTACGGCATAATAGCAAAATTAACTTTATTAATAGGAGAATGGAAAGCTGTAGAATCCATAACAAGTTTTCTAAATTCAAATTACGAATCAACTTATCAATAATATTTCCATTGAAACCATTACACTTAGCTATATCTTTAATGGTTTGTAATTCCTTATTATATCTATTTTTACTTAACGGAAAAGTGATAAGACGGTGAACTAAAAAATTGAAACTGGCCATTTTATGTTGATTACAATGGTGAGAATCTGCCGGGATATATCTAATGTACTGGTATCTTTTCTATAAATATCAAATTCCAATCTATAATTGTTTCTAATTATTATCATATCTAAAAAGGCAGCCTTCCATTCTCTTCCTCTTCATACGTAAAATTTATGCTGGGAGTTCGGTCATTTAATATTTCAACAAATTCCTGTACATTGCATTTTTGGTATCAAAATAGCAAAAATGTCGTCAACATATCTGAGCCAGACCCTTGGAAAGTAATCTAATTCCTTCCCAAGCTCCGTCTCAAATCTGCTCATAAAAAGATCAGCTAGGAAAGGAGACAATGAATTACCCATTGTCGTTCCCTCCTTTTGTTCATAAAACTTATTGTTAAATTGAAAAATGTTCTGATTCATGCAAAGTTCCGTTAACTTGATATATTGATTGACAATATGGGGCTCCAATTTATTCTGTAGTAGTAGGTCTTCCAAGAAACTCAGCGTCTGAGGTATAGGTATACTAGGAAAGAGAGATTTCACATCAAAAGAAATCAAAATCTCTGAAGGATGGAGAGATTTTGATTTCTTTTGATGTGAAATCTCTCTTTCCTAGTATACCTATACCTCAGACGCTGAGTTTCTTGGAAGACCTACTACTACAGAATAAATTGGAGCCCCATATTGTCAATCAATATATCAAGTTAACGGAACTTTGCATGAATCAGAACATTTTTCAATTTAACAATAAGTTTTATGAACAAAAGGAGGGAACGGCAATGGGTAATTCATTGTCTCCTTTCCTAGCTGATCTTTTTATGAGCAGATTTGAGACGGAGCTTGGGAAGGAATTAGATTACTTTCCAAGGGTCTGGACTCAGATATGTTGACGACATTTTTGCTATTTTTGATACCAAAAAATGCAATGTACAGGAATTTGTTGAAAATATTAAATGACCGAACTCCCAGCATAAATTTTACGTATGAAGAGGAAGAGAATGGAAGGCTGCCTTTTTTAGATATGATAATAATTAGAAACAATTATAGATTGGAATTTGATATTTATAGAAAAGATACCAGTACATTTAGATATATCCCGGCAGATTCTCACCATTGTAATCAACATAAAATGGCCAGTTTCAATTTTTTAGTTCACCGTCTTATCACTTTTCCGTTAAGTAAAAATAGATATAATAAGGAATTACAAACCATTAAAGATATAGCTAAGTGTAATGGTTTCAATGGAAATATTATTGATAAGTTGATTCGTAAATTTGAATTTAGAAAACTTGTTATGGATTCTACAGCTTTCCATTCTCCTATTAATAAAGTTAATTTTGCTATTATGCCGTACGTTCCCTCTTTAACTAGAGGTTTGAACAAGATATTCAAAGGACTAGATACTAAATTGATTTTCACTTCCACTTTGACATTAAATAGTTTACTCGGAAACCTTAAAGATAAAGTCGA
The DNA here is from genome assembly GCA_030220185.1 of Diploptera punctata. Lineage (NCBI taxonomy): Eukaryota > Metazoa > Arthropoda > Insecta > Blattodea > Blaberidae > Diploptera > Diploptera punctata. The sequence goes on along the minus strand of JASPKZ010009800.1, from coordinate 2,586,210 downwards.
TTGTATAGAGAAATCCGGGATTTATGAAATTGCATGCAATGACTGTGACTTGAAATATGTTGGGCAAACCAGAAGATCCATTTTAACTAGATTTAATGAACACATTGCCCATTTCAGACTCAAACAGAATTGAAAAATCTGGAGTTGCCCAGCATATTTCTGAGTACGGTCACGCTATGTCAACAAAAGTAATCTTAGGCTGGTTCGTTCGGTCAGGGATTTCAAATTCCTTAACGTCCTTGAAAGTTTGGAAATTTATAAAAATAAGGATAAAATAATGAACAAAGACAAAGGCCCTATTCCGTACAGCCCCCTCTTTTCTCTAATTGATAAAAAAGAGGATTAGTTTTATTATGTTTTACTTTCACTTGGGAATGATTGCGTCATGTGACGTAGTTTGTTTTTAACTGAATTTGTATCTTTATTTTTTATCTATATTGTCTTCAGTCAATATCTGGTCTTGAGAATGACAGCTTGGCTGTAGAAACTAGTTGACCATTTTAAACATTTATTGGTGAAATGGGCATATTGACTGTATATATATTTTAATTCTAATATTTATGCAAGTATTTTGCTGCAAAAGTGTATTGCAAATGTTGGTCAGTCACATATGGAATTGCTCAATATTATAATATTAGCCGCCATTATAACCCTTGTCTAACGACGTAAAAATACTGCTTACCGTCCGTTCCGCTCGCATGTGTTCCAGTGTGTAGCTCTTCTGTCAGTTACATTTGTATGGTTTTTTTATGACTCCTTCATGTTTTCTGCTTACAACTATCGGAGGGTTTGCATCGAAACGAGAATTATTTTACGTCCGAGCAGCTCGCCATTTCGGTATCCTAGTTACCACAGAACAAAGAAAATAGAGATGAATACGTCATATTTAGTTACGTCATCAGTTCACAATAAGAACAGACTGTTACGTCACACGTGTTGATATGAAAAGGTGTTTCATGACTTTGAAAGTGAAATTTTCAGGAGAGAATAAAATATTTACGTTTAATGTTAAATTAATGTATTTTAATTCTGCATTCAGGATTTCACTCTTTGTCACAGACATAAAATATTTCGAAAACAAACTCAATCATTTTTTTTACTAACCAAAACACAACACTAACAGCATTCAATAATTTATTTTATTTTATAAAAGTAGTAGCCGATGTCTTATAATACATAATCAATTTTCAGTATATTTATACATATAGTGTTTAGGGGTTGTTGTTCCTTTGTAGTGTTTTTATTAGTTTTAATTGTAATTATCATTAATTAGATATTATTTTTATTGTTGTTTTCAGTTTGGTCAAACACTTGTTTATTGTGATTTTAATGTGCTAACAGTTGGCAGCAGTTAAATAAATATAATTATACAAGTAGAATGGACATACAACTCTTTGATATGGAACACAGAATAAATCTAATTTTGGTGCTGAATGTTACTTTAAAACTATTTTTAATAAATCGACCATAATCCACAGATTAATGCTTTACAGCATACTGTTCTTAAAAAATACTTTAAATACATGCAAATTAAAATTGATTGGTAGATTACTAGATAACCGAATCCAATCTCTATCGGAAGTTTTTCCTTTCTAAATGTTCAGCTCTAGACGATCAGCCAGGAATATTTCCGGTTTTACATTCGACTTGACTATGTGTCTTGACTTTTGAAAGAAGGATATATTTTTTTCTGATCATACAATACATATTTAGCTGTCATTGTACAGCCTTTGAAATGATTGATGGTGCACACATAATTTTCAAGTCTCAGAACGAAGCCACTGCGCATGATCAGAGATCAGCTATTTGGTTCACAAGTATACAACTATTTGAGAAACTAAATCCGATCTATTTCGTTGTGTGTCGTGCAATAGAAAATAACTTCGTATAAATAAGTAGTGGTGTAAATACTGCAAAAATAAAACAAAGAAAAACAAATGAAACAAAAGGAAGAAAATTAATTGAAATAGGGATGAGAGAGAGAGAAAGAGAGAGAGAGAGAAAATTGAATGGCAGCAGGATCGAACACGCGACCTCATGCACGGGAAACAGAAGCTCCTCCGCTAGACCACATCATCTCTCCTGGATTCCTGGCGGCGCATATTTCTTGACACACAAAATCGGAAAAATAAAACTCTTTTGCACGAGAGTGCGTTTTGTCGTACTTGCAGCAACGGCGACCAATGATTGAAAGTTCAATTTCCTAAGTATATTACGCACAATGTAGAGGCCAATACAAAAATATATGCAAAGGGTAGCTATATATTACATTATACGAAACAAATCACTGCATTTTAAATAAGAATAAATTTTATTTACAAATAAATGTTATACACAGTATTGACACCCGAATGAGCAAATGCTCGTGCTCGTATGCAGTTCAGTTACATGAACAATACAAATAGAATATATACATTTAAAGTTGGGGCCAGTTTCATTTTAACATAAGTTATGGCACATACAAATAAAAAATAATAATGTATTGGGAATAAGACTTATTCTAACAAGAGAATTAATGGAATGGGGAATGATATACATAAAATAATATAAATCATATAATGTAAAGGATCATAACGAATAATACAGAAGAAAGTAATTAGTTATATATTGATTTATAATAATATAACCAAAAAATAGATGCTTTATATTTATTATTTTTAAATATTCAAATGATTAATTTTATTCACTTAATTAATTAAAAATTATTAATTTAATTGCTTTTTTAAATCTAGCTGTGTTTAGTTTACTTATTTCTGGATTGGATCTAATTAATTCATTATATAATTTGGGTCCTAGATATCTACTATGGTTAGATCCAGAAGTTGTATAAAATTTTGGAACATGTAGCAAAGAAGTATCATTTTGTCTGGTACTGTAAAAACTTCGATTGTGCTCTTTAAGTTAGTTTTTATTTTTATGAAAATAAGTAAGCAATGAGTGCTTGAATATTTGTTTAATATTTGGCACGTTGAATTCTAAATAAATTAAATTTGTGGAGTAATCTGAAGGTTTCTGCAAACAGATTTTTATGATTCGTTTTTGTAGTAATGTTAAGGGAGAAAGAATAGAATTTGCGATTCCACCCCAACCTAATATTCCGTATTGGATTATCGATTGAACCAGAGCTAAGTAAACAGTTCTCAATACATACATTGGTAAATATAATCGAAGGATGATAAATTTGTGAATAGTTTTACATAGTTTGTTACACAGCAAGGAAACGTGTTTGTCGTACCTTAAATATTGGTCTATTATAATACCTAGATATTTCACTTGTGTTGATATTCTCAAGGATGGACATGTGCAATATGTGTTATTACAATTGTGTATTGTAATATCGTGACTGGGGTTTGAATGAAATTCATATATACCGCGTGATGTTAAAGAAAAAAGAATAATTTGTGTCTAGCCATTCTTTAATTACATTGATTCCTTTATTAGCATTATGTATGGTTTCGGTCCATGTAGAGCCGGAAAATAAGACAACCGTGTCGTCAGCATATGCATATACAGAACCAAAAAATGTTTCTAAGTTAATTTTGAGTAAATCATTAATATAAATTAGGAATAAACTTGGACCTAAAACAGTCCCCTGAGGGACACCTATATTAATATTACGTATACTACTGTATTTATCGTCGATTTTTGTTCTTTGGGTTCTATTACTTAAATACGATTTAAATAGTTCTAAAGCGGTTCCTTTAATGCCAATTTTATCTAATTTATCCAGCAGTATGCTGTGATTTACTGTATCAACTGAAATTATTTGAAATATTATAAAACAATTAATTTGTACTTGCCGCCTGTTATGATTGATTGGTGTCACGGCCTGCTGTAGTCTCAACTAATAAATATTGTCCACGCTGTTAACGTTAGGCAGTTGTTTATAATGACCGCAAATATTTCCAACAAATGTGTTATTATTTTACTATTATTTATTATTTTCAAAATACCACGCTATCGCTCGGTTTTTAAACATTTCGTCGCTTCTGTAAAAACCACTTCCCAACCTCGCATCGTAATATACTATTTCGGGACACATTTAACCTTATTTTGCCTGGTTTATTAATATTTTGATGAAAGTTGCCACTTTTCTATACCGTGTATCGTACTGAAATGTTAAATTATCCGGTCATTCTATAAGTTCATAGAATACTTCTTCTTCTTCCTTTCAAGTATTAGGCCAAGGCCTGTTACGATCCTATAGAAAATTTTCCCTTATGGGAAATTCTCGTATAAGACTTGAAAGCATAATAATAGTCCCTTCGATTGGTTGCTGGCCAAAGGAAGGCAAGACCAGTGATGGGGCTGTCATCTTATAGCCTCTGGTCAGGCTTTTCTGGAGAAGAAAAGAAAATAAAGGAAAGAAGAAATGGAAGAAAGGAAGGACTCCCTAGCCTTCGGATGCCCTAATAGCGTCGGGGTCGAAAAAACAAGAGTTAACCAAGAGAGCTTAGATAGTAAAGTTAAAAGAGTGCAAAACACAAGTAAGTGGAAGAAATGTTTTGCACAGCTTGGGCACCTTGTGGTCGCCATCCACATATCCCCTAGATGAGGACCCCTGAGGAATACTTAAATGAGATAAGGTATGAAATAAAATGCTTTAACATGAAATAAAAATACATTGAACTCTGTGATATCGTAACATGAAAGGCAGGTGACGGGATACATGGGTAAGATAAGAGAGAAAAATAAACTAAATAGTGATCATGCACGGCTGAAGTATTTTTATTCAGATTTTTTGTTCTATTTTAGACAGCATCAAACTCTTCTTCATGGGTAAATTATGGGATTTATCCTGTATCTAGCAGAGTCTCAATGTCATGCTGCATGTGCAGGCTATAACGTTGCAGATTACACTGGTCAACATGACTCTTGTCTCATGAGTACCAATAGTTTTACTTAATGCAGTTTTTTATCCTGTTTTCAAATATGTATTCGGAATGTCTCCATCACCCACAGTTTTTTTTATCATTTCAATTTCAATTAATATATTTAAATAATTATTTTTTAATAAACATTTTTTCGTCCATTTATCCATTGTAAAATAAAACGGGGAACACTTTCATCAGGAGATTTCACCCATGGAAAAAAATATATCAAGGCAAATGGAATCCCAATATGCTGGCCGATTACTGTTGTACCATCAAGAGGGATGCTCCACAGGTGAAATATAGCAGAAAATCGTAATTTCTTCTTTTCTAGGTGAGTCCGAATGTTCGAATATTATGTAGTTAAGATTGTAGAAAATATTAAAATGTTTGAAACTATAAATTCTTGTCTCTAGGAAACCTTGCGTGATGGAGAAAAGCCGATATCATATTTGAATTCAGGAGAACAAATACTATCAGAATCACATATTTTTCTTTCTGAGACAAAAAAAAAATTTTTTTTTGTTGCTCAGTGTAATTTAATAATAATAATAATAATAATGATAATGATAATGATAATAATAGTAATTATTATTATTATTATTATTATTATTATTATTATTATTATTATTATTGTTGTTGTTGTTATTAAATGTCCAGCTTCAGACGATCAGCCAGGAATATTTCCGCTTTTACATCCGACTTGACTATCAGTGTCTTGGCTTTTGAAAGAAGGATATTTTTTCTGATCATACAATACATTTTTAGCTGTCATTGTGCAGCCCTTGAAATAATTGATGGCGCACAAAGAATTATCAAGTCTCAGAACGAACCACTGCGCATGATCAGAGATCAATTTGGTTCACAAATATACAACTATTTGAGAAACCAAATGCGTTCTATTTCGTTGAAGTAGTGCAATGGAAAACAATTTCGTGTGAATAAGTATTGCGGTAAATACCGAAAATAAAACAAGGCAAAAGAAATGAAACAAAAGGAAGGAAATTAATTGAAATATGGACGAGAGAGAGAGAGAGAGAGAGAGAGAGAGAGAGAGAGAGAGAGAGAGGAGAGAGAGAGAGAGTGAGAGAGAAAGGAGCATGGCAGCCGGATCGAACATGCGACCTCATGCACGGGAAACAGAAGCTCTCTCCACTAGAACTTTAAATTGTTTGTATGAAGCGATGCAGTAATTCACGACTTACTTGTATAATGAAATTATATATTAACTTAAAATATATATGCAGTCAATATGCCCATTTCACCAATTAATGTTTTAAAATGGTCAACAAGTTTCTACAGCAAAGCTGTCATTCTCAAGACCAGATATTGACTGAAGACAAAATTGATAATAAATAAATAAACCAATTCAGTTAAAAACAAACTACGCAGGTGACGTAGTTTGTTTTTAACTGAATTGGTTTATTTATTTATTATCAATTTTGTCTTCAGTCAATATCTGGTCTTGAGAATGACAGCTTTGCTGTAGAAACTTGTTGACCATTTTAAAACATTAATTGGTGAAATGGGCATATTGACTGCATATATAATTTAATATTTTATCACCAAGAAGATCACTTGTGTATTAAATATATTAACTTAATTTGAATTAATCAGACGCATTTTGTATTAGTAATGGAAATCAATAAGTAATATTATGCAATGTGTTTTCTAAATAAAGTAATGAGACGTTACAATCGTTATTTTTTTTCTATATAAATGTCCACTGCTGTGGTCTCGACGTAGCGTGCTGCCTTGTCACGCAGCGGGCCCGGGTTCGATCCCCGGTCGGGGCAGTTTTTTTTGGGTGAGGTTTTTATCGGGTTTTCTCCTCACCTGTCAGGAAAACTTTAAGACTCTAACGGTCCCCAAAATCGTATGGCCATCATCATCCTCATTATTATCGTCATCATCCTTCACCAGTGTATAAAGCAACGAGAAGCTACCACACCTACAATTCCCTAGTAAAGCTGCAAGCATAGTATGAAAATGTTATGATTGCAGTGAAGGACCTGCCTTCGGGCAGAATTACTATGTATGTATATATATATATATATATATATATGAGATGTTTCCTTTAATTTATCTATTTCCATATATTCCATTCCATAGTAATTCTGCCCGAGGGCTGGTTTTTCACTGCAATCATAGCATTTTCATGCTATGCTTTGCAGCTTTATTAGGGAACTGTGAGTGTGATAGCTTTCCGTATCTTTCCACACCTTTGAAGAATGATAATGATAACGATGATGATGATGATGATGACCGGATGATTTTCGGGGACCGTTGGGGCCTAAGCTTCCTGACATTTATCTTACATGTGAGGAAAAACCCCGAAAAAATCTCACCAGTAGCCTGTCCCTTACGGGAATATTTCCATATAAATATATATATATATACACACAAACAAATTTATTTATATATCGAAGCCTGGTAACATGTAGGCATTATGAAAAATTAACGATGCTATTAAATAATAAATAAAAATTATATACCTGACCAGAATCGAACGTGGGCCCGCGTCGTCGGAAAGAGAGCTCCAATGAAGCGAAAGATATGAATGCTGCATGAATAAAGATACTTATGCCACGTCGTCAGCTACATAAAATTTCAGATTAAATACTTCATCAATCATAGAATATCAAATACACATTTTAAGATTTTAAACCTTTATATGAGTCCACCGCTATGGTCTCGAGGTAGCGTGTTGCCTTGTCACGCAGCGGGTTCAGATTAGATCCCCGGTCGGGACAAGTTTTTTGGGTGATGGTTTTTTCGAGGTTATTCCTCATTTGTGAGACAAATGTCAGGAAAATTTAAGGCCCAAACGGTCCCCGAACATCATCCGACCATCATTATCATAACATATTCATTAGGTTTAGGATTAAGGCCTCTCCTGGCGCATCATTACTATCATCACGTGCCATATATCATCGGGGCAACGTAACTCCACCTTCCAGGCGCCCCAACCTCAGAAGTGGGTTACAATAACACCATGCTAGGAGAGAATACCAGAATGTCAAAATGACAATATGGTGGCATTGAACATAAAAACTCTTATATGACTATTTAACTCATGCCCCAAATGTGAGTCAATGACCAATCACATTTCAATGATTTATTATTTACAACCGATCACAATCGCTTTTCACCTCAATTTTATCACTGTAAAATCAGGCTCCTCCTTTTTAACATTCTGAATAGGCCATGACATTATTGTACAGTGATGCACGTGGCTACCAGTTTGTATATATAGTGCACGAATGTTAACACGAAGTACTTGCGGGAGATAATATAAAAACATTTGTAGTAATTGATTATACCACAAAAAAACAAAAAAGAAACAGCTGCTTTCACTTTCTTAAACGTATTTTTCCCAGGTAGTAACGTTCCAGAAAAGTATAACTGACATATTTACGTCATAGGACATCGGAAATTAATTAATATACAGTTTGATGTGTTTCATTTTTTCTCTACTAGTAGTGCATTCTTACAATATTGCGATGCTTTGGCAATAAGTAATATGATCTGGTTGCAGTGATAAACAAGTGAAACATAACGTTTCTCATTTGTTTTCAAACAACGCCGTTTACTTTAAATATATAAATATTTTAAAATAACTATATTTAAATAATGATTTGTGAGTAAACAGCTTAATTTTATTCGTTAAATAGTCCTAACAAATGCCACTCTTGATTTCCAAATTATCTAGATAAATCTGGAAATCACTCGTGGCATTACTAATAATAATTTCAGCGGTGCTTTTAAAGTATCTGTACTACTTTTATGGAAGCAGTTTAATTTTAACACTACATACGATATACTGTTACTTTAGTTTTATTACTTTTTTATGACTATTTAACTCATGTCCCAAATGGGACTCAATGGCCAATCACGTTTCAATGATTTCTGTTTTACAACCTATCACAGTCGTGTTTCACCAAATATTTATCAATATTAAATTTACCATATTAAAGAAGGCTCCTCCTTTTTAATATTCTGAACAGGTCTGACCATTATTTTGCAGTGACTGAGCCTATAAGAAATACGGCTACCAGATTGTATATATAGTGCATAAATGTCAACACATGCCGCATGCGGGAATTAATATAAAAATATTTGTAGCAATTGATTATACCACCAAAAAAAGAAACCACTGTTTGCACTTTCTTAATTGTATTTTTTCCCAGGTAACAATCCAGAAAAATATAATTGTCATATTTACATCATACGACATCAGAAATGAATTAATATACAGTTTGATGTGTTTCATTTTTTCTCCACTAGAGAGCATTCTTAGAATATTGCATTCCTTTGGCAATAAATAGTATGATCTGGTTGCAGTGATAAACAAAAGAAGCAGATGAAGCGTACCTATCGCTTCTCATTTGTTTTCAAACATCGCCGTTTACATTAAAAATATAAATATTTTAAAATAACTGTAGTTAAATAATGATTTGTGAGTAAACAGCTTAATTTCATTCGTTAAATACTCCTAACAAATGCCACTCTTGATTTCCAAATTCTCTAGATAAATTTGGAAATCACTCGTGGTATTACTTATGAAAATGCAATCTTACTAGATATCCAGATGTTTGTAGATGTATATTTTATTATTGTTTAGTGTAACTAATTGGCAATATCGAACACGGAGTTTCATGACCGCTCAGATGTAAGCTCTCTATACATCCCTATCGTGAGACAGTTTTCCAATCTCCCCTGAATAATTCACCCCCCTCAAATAATAGTTAATTATATTCTCCCACCTCATTCTAGGTCCGCCTACTGTTTTCTGTAGCAACATATATTGTTATACCAGATTAATGAAATGACAAACTTTTATTATGTAAACCTATTGCAAAATTGCTCGTAATCACATTGCATATGTAATAAGAGATTGTAAAATCATTAATCAGCGTTCCATTTTTTGTTGGAACTGACATCTCGTGACAGTTAGCTTAACTATGCTGCCAGTACAGATTTTATCACTATCTTCTAATACTTTGCTATGCGTTACATTCAAAAGTTGTTCCTGATTACAGTATAATCTCCAATCTCATATCAGCTCTTTTTTTTTTTTTTTTTTAATTTTTGTCTCTTTCAGATGACTCTATATGTATCGGTTCGTATGTTGAAATGTAGGGTATATCATATCAAGTAATGCTATGATCTTGAGTTACTGGGATTGCCAAAGAATAATTGATTAATGAAATGTTTCATTGTATTGTTGATTTAAATTCCTAAGTCTTGTTAAGAGATACACGGGCTTACTGCTACTAAAATGGAAATTCATACAGGGTATTTCAAAAGTATGCTTTCAGCGTTTGAAGGATGATACCGTAGAGAATAAGACAGAAGGCCATTAAACATCTTTAACATTACGAAAATTAGCTTCGTTTGAAATAAGTTCAAATTTCTTTGTTTTATAATTGATCTTTCAGCAGATTATTTGATGGTTTCTGATATTTTGTTTCTTTAATAATATTGAATTTATTCATTTTAATTTCAGTTTAATTTACACAAATATTCACTCAAATAGGTTATGATATAACGGTATATGTATGTTATGCAAATATATCTAATTTTTTTTCTCACACATTGGTTGGGTAGAAGAGACGGTCTTATAACCTTAACTCTTCTAGTTTTATTATCAGGATCATGATCATCAACATCTTCACTTCAAGATTTAGGCGATTTGCCTGATCCGAATTCACAATTATTCCTTCCATCTCTTCCTAGGTCTTCCTACATCCCTTAATCCTTGGGTTTATAATGATAAATATCTTGGACAATCTTGTTTGTTCTATTCTCTGAACATGCTGTTCCCACCCGACGCGGTGTTGTTAAATTCTATCATTTATTGAATATATTTCTAATTCTCTTCTTATTTCTTCATTTCTTATATGGTCCTTCGGTCGTTGTCCATTAGATCTGTCTGGCTCTTCATTATTTTTATTATTATTATTATTATTATTATTATTATTATTATTATTATTATTATTAAATGTTATTATTGTTATTAAATTGTATTATTATTAAATTTTATTATTGTTATTAAATTGTATTATTATTAAATTTTATTATTATTACTAATTTTTAGGAAAAAATTTAAAATAATGTAAATTATTTTTCAGCATAAAATACTTAATACACGCTTTCCACTTTACAGCAGTTCGTCCTTGATTCCTGCTTTTCAGAGATTCCCATCTTCCCATTGTCCCCCTTCCATTGCCCTCTTCATCATGGCATCATATATTCCCTCATACCATGTTCTTCTACTTCCCCCCCCTTCTGCCCGGTACCAACCAATCTAACACATGTTTAGGCCACTTGTCTTCCGACATCCGTTGTAGATGCCCATACCACTGTAAAACTCTCTTTTGTTATCCTTTCGATAACAGTTTCTTGTGCATCCATTTCTTGTCTGATATATGTATTTCGAATATGTTGTAGCCTGGATATCCTCATACTTCTCAGTAATCCATCCATTTCTGTCGCCAAGATTCTTTTCTGCATCCTTTCATTTATTGTCCAGCTTTCTGATCCATATGCAAGTATACTTTCTATTATTGTCTGTATAATCTCTTTTTTGTTTTTCTGGTCAAATTTCTATTCCATAAAAGACCATTCAGGAATCTAATCGCCGTCCTTGCACAATTTACTATGTTAATAATATATTTTTCACAAGTATCAGATTTATCTATTATAGATCCAATATATTTAAATTCTTCAGCACGTTTAACCATCATATTATTTATTTGTAGGTCTTCTGAATTTCCTCCGATTACCATATTTCAGCATAAAATACGATTATATTTTCAAACAGTAGGCCTACAGTAGCCTACTAACTCTGTGTTATTGTAGACCATGATTTTAAATGCCCATTCACATGTACGTTCATCATAATCATCATCATCATCATAGGACATTCACGAATTTAGGTCATTTGTTGACCTGTTTCTTCCTCAAGCGAAACACCATCCAGAAGTCTTTTGAGTGGACATTCTGGCCTTCTTCTTCCTGCAGATTGATATCTTAACATTTGTTTGGGTGTCCTGTGATCTTCCATTCGATGAACATGTTGCATCCATCTTGATGTATAATCAGAAATTTTGTTTTCTGAAGATTCCATGTGTAATTCTTCTAAGATGTCTTCTTTTTTTTTGTGATGCAGTAGTATGTATCATGCAGTCCTCTGAAGGTACTTGATTTTAGCAGATCTAAGTCTCTGTATATCCTTCTGTTTCAACGTCCATACTTCGCCAACCTACAAAAGAGTTGGAAGAGCCTGTGTTTTATACACTTTTAGTATTGACTGTTTTTGGACTAACTGTGATTTGAAGATAGAATTTATTAACCCTAAAATTCTTTTAAAAATGTATATTTTTTTGCATTTACAACCATTTCTTCTTCATATGAGATATTGCATCTTAGATATGTAAAATTATTCACGTGCTCCAAAATTGTATTGTCAAGTACAATTTTACTTCTGACAGGATCTATACCTTCAAATGTCATAAGTTTTGTTTTCTCTGTAGATATCTTCAATCCATAAGTTCTTGTTCTGTATAATATCTAAACGTTATAAAGTCGGTTCCGCGGGAATAGTAACCACGATGCTGGTCTCTATATTCCGAAGTTCGCTGATTCTAATGCGACAGAGGTCGATGGATTTTAAAGGTTCGAAATAGAAAATGTTTTCTTTCCGAAAGAACGTAAAGTAATGTGACTGTTTCATAGAAATACGGCACCTAAAAGAACATCAAGACTCAATAAGAGACCAGCGATCTAAAGTTATCGGCTCTTTTAAATTCACATTTTAATTGCGAAGTTAATTGTGTGAGATATTAAAGAACATTAAGTAAAAATAGTATAACTAACTTGTAGAAAAAACAACAGATTATGTTTATATAACACTTTGGCTAGACCATTGTTGACCTATGGTAGTGAAGCATGGAAAAAGACAACATGAAAGCAGAATAACGGCTTGTGAAATGAGATTCATGCGCAGAACAGCGGGTTACACCGGATGGGATCGGAAAAGGAACACCGATATCTTAAAAAAATTGAAGACTACGCCAATTTTGGAATATGTTAAACAGTACCAACTAAATTGGAAACACCATCTTGAAAGAATGAGTTCAAATCGGATCCCCAAAGCTGTTTATAATTATACACCAAGAGGACGAAGATCTCTGGGCCGTCCTATGAAACGCTGGAGGGAAACTTTTTTCTATAGGATCGTAACAGGCCTTGGCCTAATACTTGGAAGGAAGAAGAAGAAGTATAACTAACTCACTGGCACTATCGAACCCCTAGATTCATGGCCGCGCAGACATAAGCTTTCCATAGATCCCTATCTTCAGCTAATGTTTTCCAATCATTTCTTGTATAATCTGCTTCCCTCAAATAATAGTTAATGTTGTTCTCCCACCTCATTCTTGGTCTTCCAACTGGGCGTTTCCCTCTCGTTTTCCTATAGGCCTAATAAGCTTTCATGCACGTCTTTCATTCCCATTCGTGCCACATGACCTGCCATCACAATCTACGAGACTTAACTATTCTTATTATATCTGGCTTCCTATAAAAACTATATAGTTCACTGCCATGTAAGTATTTTCCATTTACCTGTCTGTTCTTCTCACTTTGGTCCAAAAAATAGTATGACTAATATAAACTAATTATAATTACAAATATGAATGAAATGCACAAAGGAATTAAACATAGGCTCAATTCTGAAAATGAGCGTTATTATGCATTACAGAGACTCTTGTCGTCCCAACTCCTTTCAAAAACCGTTAAACTGAAAATATATAAAACTATTATTCTACCAGTTATATTATATGGATGCGAAACATGGACTCTTACTTTAAAGGAGCAAAGAAATTACAAGTATTTGAGAATAAAGTTCTCAGGAAAATTCTTGGGCCAAGAAAAGAGATAAACACACGGGTGAATGAATAAAACTATATAATAGTGAGCTACATGGTATATATAGGAAGCGAGATAACATAAGAACAGTTAAGTCTCGCAGACTGCGATGGGCAGGACATATGGCATGAATGGGGAATGAAAGACGTGCATGGAAGCTTCTTGTAGGAAAACCAGAGGGAAAACGCCCAGTTGGTAGATTAAGAGTAAGGTGGGAGAATAACATTTTCAATGATTTGAGGGAAATATATTATGCAGAGGATGATTGGAAACAATTAGTTCAAGACAGGGATGTGTGGAGAGGTTGTATCCGCGCGGCCATGAATCTACGGGTTCGATAGAGCCAGTGAGTTAGTTAATATAAATTAATTATGTATTTTGAGGTAGTTATATGAGTGAATAAAGCTCATACTTTAAAGTCCTAGTAAGAAAGCTATAGGTTAACATTCTGTACATAGCCCTTGGCATTTTGAAGATATAATTAAGTAAAAAACGTACATACAAGCTTAAGCTGATTTATTTCTCTCGGAGGAAGTAATTGTGAGCTTCCAATTAAGAAAGCTGTCAGAACAACCCCCATGCGTGCCCACCCATGACATCGTATCTAATTAACCTTGCAAACCAGTGATGTCACAGCAACTTTAAAAAAAAATCCCTTAAGCGTTTTCCTTTATTTTCACCCCTTAATTTTAAGCTCTCTTGTTCGTCTAAACAAAACTAGAAATAGTGAAATGTAACAAAGGCGAATTGTGAGAGAAGACATTCAGACAGAAAAATATGAAAACTGAATAAAATAATACCGAAGGCAAGAGTACATCCAAAGACAAGAAAATTCATATAAAACAAACGCTTCCAGAAATTCGAAACTTATTTGTGTGAAAAGTTTAATTTATTAACAAACATTTACTCCGTAATAACTGAAAAAATAAATCGTTAAAATATTTTCACAAATGGAGAAAACTACATAATAGTGAGCTATAACATATAATATTTGGAGAACCTTTTAAAGTTATGACATGATACACGAGTCTATGCAAAAAAAAAAAAGAAAGTATTTTAAAAGAATTGAAAATTGTGTTTTACGAATGAGTTGAAAACGATTCATGACATCTATGAGTAAGTAAGGTAACTAAAAATTAACTTAACCTAGTAAATTGTAACAAAGGACAGACTATATCTCACCAATCAGCTACGCTTTTATTTTTTTATCATCTTCAAAGTCCATCGCTATATCTTGCAGCGGGCTTGGGTTTGATCTATGGTCGGGACAAGTTTCCTGGAAGAGGTCTTTTTCAGATTTCTTCCTCAACTGTATGAGATATGTCGGGAAATATTGGGTACATATAGTCCCCGAACACATCATAATCATACATACCTTTTTTTAGTATGAATGAATGGTATGTCTTAAGTGTTACTGTTGTCTTGGAGAGGTCCACGCATTTGGCTGATCCCTCATTCGCAAAAGGCCTCCATACCCTTGTGTGGTCAAAAAAATATGTAGCTAACCAAAGTTTAAAATTCCTGGCATGAATGGAATTAGGACACGTAAAAGTACCTAAAAGAGAGACAAAAACAAAAATTTATCTTTTAAAAATGGGTTTTCTTTACATCATGTGACGCGAAAAAATGTTCGAATCATATGCCATGCGCATGCGCCAACAAACGCGAAGCAGTTTACACTATAGAATCAAGGAATTCAGCCAATATATAGACAATATTTAACTAATCTAAAAGCTAACCTAACGCAATTTAAGTGAAAGACCAACCTAAAAACTAAGTCAAAGCAATTTAAATGAAATACCAATTTAAAAGCTAACCTAACGCAATTGAAACACTCTAACCTGTAAAAGAATGCAATGCCCAAAAATAAATAGTAAGTTCTGAAATTCTGAAGTATATGTGTATAGTTAATTAGTACATACTCTATGTTGGTTGCACTGGTGTTGTTGCATACAATATTCGTTAAAATCAATATGGCTGCCACATCTTTATTCTGCATATGTAGTTAAATATCATAGAAAAAGATATTGAAATATACGTTAGAAACATGTAAATGGCGGGAAATAATTTTTAAAAATGGAACCCTTAGATTAAAATGTGACAGAAGTTTATGAATGAATTTAAAAAGTCGCGTCAGATGTTGTAAAGAACAGCCAAAAAATATAATTCAATCAAATTAGTTTCAGTCGATAAGGAGAATTCAGATGAAAAGGAGCATTATTTCAGAGATGACTTGCAGCCCATGTAATTAAAGTAAAGCTTGATTATTTTTAAAACAGTTCTATTTAGTTTTAGCTTCCAATTCCTGTGTATTGTTTTAATTTGAGCACGAAGGAACTACTGGAGATATCGTCATGTTTTGACGGTTGAAAAACATTAGAGCTGGCGTGGGCCATGTTGCGTGTAGACAATTGATTCCGCATTCTCGCAAACTAAGTTCACGAAACCCTTCCTACAATGACATTTCTTATTTAGGACTCTTAAAACTTCAATAAATATCTGCTAAACATAACCTGTTATTTTAACTTTTTCTTCTTACAGTTGTAATATTTACCTATGAGAAAAAGACACGTGCCCTTATGAAACTGCAATGAAACGAGACCTTGAATTTATTTAAATCCAAATAAATTCATGCACTTCCTGACACTAATTGTATCAACAATTTGTCTTGAAATACCTCACAAACGTCATCATTAAAGAACATCATTAAATATTTTAAATTTTGTTATTATTTTATTCATATTTTAGGTCTGTAGAGCTGAATATACTTCCTCTTGACAAGTTATATTTTAAAACATATTGGGGGTTTACAAACACTGTTTATAACTAACTCACTGGGCGATATCAAACCCGGTAGGTTCATGGCCGCGCGGACATAATCTCTACATCAGGTACGCCCAAACTACCTGCGGGCCGGATAAGGCCCTCCATCACTTTCTATCCGGCCCCTGTAGGCCTGTAGCATTCAAATAAATTAAAATATGCTAAGGATAGGCCTGTAATGCAGTATTAGTCTATCAGTAATGGAACAGGAACTTGTGAAATATGTTATAACAACATAACAGTAGCAAATTAACACACGCTAATAATAACAATGATTAATAATAATAATTAATAATAAATAATTATATTAATAATAAGAACAGAAGACGATGGGAAGATGAATTCTGAGAGCGGAACAGGCCGACGGCCTACCATGAAGATGAATAATAATAATAATAATAATAATAATAATAATAATAATAATAATAATAATAATAATTAATAATAATCTTCTTCTAAGCCCTTGTTTTCCTCAACGAGATTTAGGCGCTCTCCCCCTACAGGGAAGAAGTTGAACAGTACTAATTTAGTTACACTTGTTTTCCTATAGATGTTATTGGACTTGCCCGTGGTCAGCGTTCAATAATAATAATAATTAATAATAATAATAATAATAATAATAATAATAATAATAATAATAATAATAATAATAATAATAATAATAGTAAACAATAAAATGGTATGGTCATGTAAAAATGATAACAGAAGTCAGATTCCCGAAAAGAATACTAGAATGGGTGCCACTTGGTAGAAGAAGAAGAAGAAGTAGTAGAGGGTGGCCAAGCATAACGTGGATTCATGGTGTTTTGAGCAACATGAGGGGGAAAAGGATTAGACGTGGGAGATTGGAATGACATATTAATTGGGCGCAGGAAGATGTTGTGAAACCTGCTAAATAATAATAATAATAATAATAATAATAATAATAATAATAATAATAATAATAATCCACAACAGTTGTAATAGCACCTATGGTCCGTGCCAATTAGATGTTTCTCCCATTTGTCCCGCGATACCAATAAGTTTGGGTGGCTCTGTCATACATCTCAGTCCTAAGGTGTTTTCCAATCATCCTTTGTATAATTTATTCCCTCAAATCATGATTAATGTTATTGTATCACCTCTATCTTGGTCTGCCAACAGGGTGTTTTGTCTTTGGTTTTCCTTTAAAAAGTTTCTCTCCCCTCTTTCATTCCCCATTCGTGCTACAAGTCCTGCCCATCGCAGTCGACGTGGATTAACTGTTATTATTATATCTGGTTTTCTATAAAGATCATATAGCTCACTGTTATAAACGATAGGGTTCCCCAAATCCTATGTTATTAATCAACACATGGTAGAGGAGTCCAGTTTACACCGAAAAATATTGGATTCAAATGTTCTTTAAAATTTTGTATATTTGAAAAGAAAGAACAACTATCCATTATGTCCGATGGACGTCCCACTTTTTAGATAATACCAAGGTGAACGAATTAATATAATGATTGAAAGTCGGTCTAATAATTAATCAATAATTCATATTATATATTAAAATGAATGTGAATTAATAACAAAAATATCCTGGTATATAGATGCCATATTCAACGGTTTACAAGTCACAGAATTGTTTTTATTATATATTTTTACTTTCTTAATAAGGTTGTCTTCCATTCTTTCTACAGGATCTATGTGGGAAGGTCATATAGAAAGAATGGAATACAACCGACTTGCAAAAAGAGCTAAAGAAAAATAGACGGGAGAAGAACGAGAGGAAAACCAGCCAAGAGATGGATATATGGTTGATGAACATCCAATACGTCTCCCTCCAAGGAGTGGTTTTGGAAATAAACAGGATGAGAATCCTACAAATTATGTAAGAAGACTTTTTAGTAACAATTATTAGTACTATTTTTTTCACATGCTTATCGATAGGTTAGTATTTCCATTTAACGACGCTCTATAAAAGTCAAGTTCATTACTGTCGATTAAAACGTTGGCATAAAAGGGTTAACATACATTGCTCAAAAAAGTTCTGCTTTCACCGAAATGCTTCTTATTATCACCCTGATGAAGAAATGGACGAAGGTCATCTGAACAACTGTATCGCTGTCAAACATGAAGAATCTAAGACGTCAAAGTATTGGAGACCAAGACTGATAACGACTTCAGTGTTAGATGCAGCACATTAGATAACAACAATAACAACAATTTGCCCAGTGATCTCTCTTGGGTATGATAAAGATATTGAACACAAAACACATCAGTTTCAAGCTATTTGTGGTACAATAAATACAACATTGAATAATAAAGTCCATAAACAAACAAAATTAAAATTTTATAAAACAATGGCTGTCCCTGTCCTTTTGTATGGGAGTGAATCTTGGATTACCACTACCAAACAAGAAAGTAAAATCCAAGCAGCCGAGATGAAATTTTTAAGAAGAGTAAAAGGCTGCGCTAGAATGGGCCAGATAAGAAACGAGGGTATCCGTGAAGAACTGCAGATCTACTCCATAAAAGAAAAGATATTTAACAACAAGATACAGTGGAAAGAACATGTAGAAAGAATGGAAGAAAGAAGGTTACCAAATAAAATCTTCCATTATTTTCCAAGAGGAAGAAGAGATGTCGGACGTCCTCGGAAGAGATGGTCTTAGATCTATTAGTGAAGACGGAACAGGCAACTCTTGCCTAAACCAGGAAGTGAAGAAGAAGATCTCTCTTTCCTGGCTTCAGGAATGCCTTAATTACATGGCACGGGACCCATAGCTACAGATCCCTTCTAAAGGAACCCCGTGCTCAGAATTGTTATGTCCTAAAAAACATCCATTCACCCTTGCCGGTTTTGAATCTGCAATCATGAATATGGTAACAACTACTTCAATTTTATTTATAGGATTTCTTTAAGCAGTGCTTGTCGATTCCAAAATAATTTTCAGCTTGGGCTTTTTATATATTTTTTTTTAATCCACGGTTTCAAGATATCTGGTATATTCGAATTGAGCATGAGAAATGTAATTCCTGTATTTAATAATAATCATAACTCTTGCATCATTACAGTTAGGTTAGAATATAAAATTCACCGCTAGCCCAAACAGGCAATCACTTTATTATAGATATTTAACTCATGCCCCAAATGGGAGTCAATAACCAATCACATTTCAATGATTTTTTATTTACAACCAATCACAGTCGTGTTTCGCCTAAAATTTACCAACTAAAGTTTATCATAATAAAGGAAGCACCTCTTTTTTAACATTCTGAATAGGCCAGAGCATTATTTTGCAGTGACTGACCCCACAAGAAATACGGCTATCAGATTGTATATATAGTGCATCAATGTCAGCAGAAAGTGCATGCGATAGATAATATAAAAACATTTGTAGCAATTGATTATACCACAAAAAAAAAAAATAAACCACTGTTTGCAATTTCCTTAAGCAAATTATTTTCCAGGAAATGGCCTTGCAGAAAATTATAATTGACATATTTCCATCATAGGACATCAAATTAATTAATACCTATAACGTTGGTTATAAATTTCTCCACTAGGGTGCATTCTTACAACAAATTATTTTCCAGGAAATGACCTTGCAGAAAATTATAATTGACATATTTACATCATAGGACATCAAATTAATTAATACCTATAACGTTGGTTATAAATTTCTCCACTAGGGTGCATTCTTACAACATTATCCTTTGGCAATAAATAATATTATGATGTGGTTGGAGTGATGAACAAAAGAAGCAAATGAAGCGTAACAATCGTTTCTGTATTGTTTCCAAACATCGCCGTTTACATTAAATATATAAATATTTTAAAATAACTATAGTTAAATAATGATTTGTGAGTAAACAGCTTAATTTTATTCGTTAAATAGTCCTAACAAATGCCACTCTTTATTTCCAAATTCTCTAGATAAATTCACTCCTCACTTCGTGAGTCGTGAATTTATCGATAGTTTGGAAATCACTCGTGGTATTACTTATGACAACAGAGTTACATGTATTCCAGTTTACATACATGTTGATTAGGAACTAACTTGAAGATTATTTCGTCAGATTTCCATTGATTTCTTATTATTATGAATTAGAGATTAAGAATCATTGAAAAGTCCACCTCTGTGGTCTCGAGGTGGCGTGATGCCTTGTGAGGCAGTGGGTCCGAGTCGGGGTAAGCTTCCTGGGTGAGGTTTCTTCCGCAATTTTTCCTCACCTGTAAGATCTGTCAGGTAGAGTTAAGGCCCAAAAGGTCCCTGAATGCTATCTGGCCATCTCAATCATCATCATCTATCACCGGTGTGGAAAGCAACGGGAAGCTACCATACCTAATAATTCCCAAGTAAAGTTGCAAAGCATAACATGAAAATGCTATGATTGCAGTGAAAGACCTACCTTAGGCCAAAACACTATAGAACAAAATCACTGAAAAGTTTAATAAATCTCAGTAATATTTTGAAATCTTTAAATTAAGTTACGGAGAATTAGGTGTGCTTTCGAAGCACGCATTCGTATTGTCTCCTTTAAATAGTGAGTTAAAATTATCATAAGCTTGAATTTTCTGCTTACTTAATTCCTATAAACCGGTTAAATTTAGACACATCTGTGATTTTTTAAGTGTAACTTCGACATTCTATCATCATCATCATCTTAAGGCACGACAACTTCAAAAGTGAAAGTTTTGGCCTTCTCAACAATCCTCCTCCATGCTAGTCTGTCTCTTGCCATATTCAAATTAGTCACTTTCATTTTCCTTAAATCGTTCATTGCCATCCTCCCAGCTGATCTTCGGTCTTTCCAACAGCTCTGCCTCCTAATGGTTTAACCATTTGTAGAGGTTTTTTGCACATTTCTGATCAGTCCATTCTTATCAAATGTCCAAGCCAAAAACCAATTGTGAGAGGATCTTAAGATGGTTTACTACTTCTAATATTCCGGATTTTTTTTATTAATAATTGTTTAGTTCTTTTATTTGTTTTGATTCTCCAACAGTTATCAGTTCCTCTACTTGGGCCACATATATTATGTTAAAGTTAAAACAATTTCTGTTAAAGATGATAAATTTCCTGTTTATTTTTTTTCTTTTAAGACCCTAAATTTTTCACAAGCATATATAAATAACTGGTCTAATGAGTGTTTGGTAGAACTCTTAATTTGCACTTTTTGGATATAATGTTGATATATTTTTTGATATAATTTTTGGTAAACATGAATTTGCTTTTAAAAATAAGGTTCTATTTGCAAAATAAGCTTTATGCCAGTTAACAACCAATATTTTTCTTAATTTTTGCCTCTTCTAATGTTATTATGTCCATTTACTTTGGTACCTGATCGGCCGCGATGGACTAGTGCTTATGCTCCTTTCCTCTGGTCCCGAGGGTTCGCGAGTTCAAACCCCCCGGCCGTTGTAGATGATTTTTTAAAAGGAGCTAAAAATTCCAATGAGCAAGTCCTCCGTGAGGGACTTAAGCCGTGGGGTCCCGAGTCTGAAGATTTTCATGCTCGTAAAATATCCTTAAGCCCGAATGAAAAGGCCTCTAAGCAACATTTACCCGAATTTTCCTCCCTCCTAGTAACTACCCTTGGTTTCCTAGATTGGTCAGTATGAGGGGAGGGCGGACGCCTGACCACAGACCCACTCAAATGACATCTTTACGAAAACACGTGTAAGTAGTCATTAGTATGGTTCAAATTTTCCCCTGTAGGGGGGGAGAGAGCTCCTAAATTATCTCTGTAAAGGGAAAACATAGGCTTATAATACAATACAATACCCCTAAGTATTAAAAATGATTCGTAACTGTGTTAATGTGCATGTCATCAATTTGTAGATTTTCCTTTCTTTTCCCCGATTTTCCATTGTGATACATTTTTTAAATATCACCGACATTCTATAAACTAACTAAACTCACCTCAACCGCTACACTATCGAATCCGTAGGTTTCATGGCCGCGCAGCGTGACATAAACTTGTCTCCAGATATCTCGATCCTGAGCGTAATGTTTTCCTATCATCCCCTGTACAATCTACTTCCCTCAAATCATAGTTAATGTTATTCTCCCACCTCATTCTTGGTCTACTAACTGGGCGTTTTCCCTCTGGTTTTCCTACAAGAAACTTCCATTCCCCATTCGTGCCACATGTCCTGCCCATCGCAGTCTACGACATTCTACAGCAATAATAAACTTTCCAGGTTTCCATCAGAGAGAAATGTAATCTTGTCTGTTTTCATTTTTTTTTAATCAGAGCAGTTATTTTACTGTTTATTATTTGGACCACGATGACATAGAATATATGGCTAAAAAACTAAAAGAAGAATATGAAAAATGGGGACTTTATATAAACATTGAGAAAACTAAATATCTGTGTATAGGAGAAGAAATGGAAAATATAAATTTCAACAATGGAGAAGAACTAAAACCTGGTATTCAGTGCACTTATTTAGGAACAAAATTAGACTATTCAGGCGATAACAGTGGAAATTAAAAATAGAATCGCACAAACAAAACAAGCAATAAATGCTTTAAACTCTGTTTGGTGGAGCAAAAATATTACAAAAAATAGAAAATTACAAATATATCAAACCATAATTCAGAGCATTTTAACATATGGTGCTGAAGTCTGGCAAATTCCTACCAGGGAAATGAAAAGAATTTTAAGTACAGAAATGGATGTTTTAAGGAGATCAGCTGGAAAATCTAGAATGGATAGAATACGAAATAAACAAATAAGGGAAATTATGGCTGTACAAGAGGAGCCGGACATCTTAGACATCATAGAAAAGAAAATATTGCAGTGGTATGGTCATGTCAAACGAATGCCAGAGCAAAGATTGCCAAAAATTGTTATGGAATGGATCCCAATGGAAAGGAGGAAGAGAGGAAGACCGAAGAAAACTTGGATAGAAGGGGTACAAGCAGCTATGAATATCAGAGGAATGGAGGAAGATCAATGGATGGATAGAGAGGAATGGCGTTTGGTTTCCGGAAGACGGTGACAGCTGCCATGATAACGGATGATGATAATGATGATTATTTCCCTTATTATTAACATAATTTTACTCTTATACACTGTTCTTTGAGGGAAACACGACAATATGTGTATTTCTTAGAAAGTGAATTAAACATCAAAATTCTCTATTGCAGTTGTTTATTTGAATTTTGTCAGTGGAAACACTGTAACACATTTTTTACATTATCCGATAAGAAAGTTATATGAACACTGTATTTTTCAATCATCCGGTTGATCAGTACACGAGTTTTCACTTATCCTCACTTGTACCCATAGTTCAACATAAAGCCGTTCTCAGCTTCATGGTTTTGGCGCTGTTTAAAATCCGTTTCTAAAGAACGGTGTATGTTGCGGCGAGTTTATAATCTCTCAAAAAGATTTAACATTTTAAATTAAACGTTCATTAAACAGTCATCATAACAAACAAATATACGAAAATATTGAAATAAGATGATTGCGTCAGTTTAGGGAAGCTGTGTAATTACATGTCTGAGTTCACCAGACGATTCTTGGACAATCAAACAGGGTCGATGAATGTTCAAGATATAAAAATCAAAATTATAGCTACCATCGGAAGTGAAGTAAAGATGTGGGTCCCGTTTCGAATATTTACGCCACGTAAAATAACCTCCAACCTGAAATAAGGGACATCCGAGCAATGTTTGTCGGCTACTTCACGCCTGATATTGAATGGTGCAATGATGACTTGAGTTCTTTAAAAGCGTTGTTAAATAAATAATTTAGCATTAATAATAATAATAATAGTAATAATATTAATATTAATAATAATAATATTAATAATAATAATAATAATAATTAATAATAATAATGGATAACATTGAAGGTATATGCAAAGAGAACATAAAACATAGAATTGAATTGAGTAGCAAAATAATATCATCGTTAAATTCCATATGGTGGGATAGATTTTAGATTTATATTTATTTATTTAGCCTGGTGGAGTTAAGGGCATGTGGCCTTCTCTTCCACTCACCAGGACAAACATATATTACATCAGAATATAACAATCTCAAACACGCACACACTATTGAGTAACACTAAGAAATTAGGACTGGAAGTAAATATCAGTAAAACTAAATATATGGCCACACGTAGAAATTCAGTATATAATGGAAATGGACAGCTAATGACAAATGAGGGAAATTTTGAGGAAGTGGCTGAATTCAAATACCTAGGAACAATAATCACAAATAGGAATGAGATGCACAAAGAAATTAAACATAGGCTCAATTCTGGAAATGCTTGCTATTATGCATTGCAGAGACTTTTGATGTCCCAACTCCTTTCAAAAAACGTTAAGCTGAAAATAATAAAACTATTATTTCTACCAGTTATATTATATGGGTGCGAAACATGGACTCTTACTTTAAGGGAGGAAAGGAGATTACGAATATTTGAGAATAAAGTTTTTAGGAAAATTTTTGGATCAAAGAGAGATGAACAGACAGGTGAATGGAGAAGACTTTATAACAATGAACTACATGGTCTTTATAGGAAGCCAGAATATAATAAGAACAGTTAAGTCTCGTAGACTGCGATGGGCAGGACATGTTGCGCGTATGGGGGAATGAAAGACGTGCATGGAAACTTCTTGTAGGAAAGCCAGAAGGAAAACGCCCAGTTGGTAGACCAAGAATGAGGTGGGAGAACAACATTAACTATGATTTGAGGGAAGTAGATTATACAGGGAATGATTGGAAAGCATTAGCTCAGGATAGGGATGTATGGAGAGCTTATGTCCGCGCGGCCATGAACCTACAGGTTTGATAGTGCCAGTGAGTAAGTAAGTAAGTATTAAATACTAAATAAAAATTTGATCAAAAAGATAATATCTATTATATTACGATCTATAATGCAACCAGTTAATGCTAGTTAAAATTAAGACTAAAACTAATAATAAAATGTATACAAGCAAGACATATGAAATTGCCCCTGTCTAATGTATAAAAAAACAAAGAAAAATAATGAGATATATAAAACAAATTTTACGGTATGATAAGAAATATAAATGCCTGGACGGGATTCGAACCCGGATCTCTGAGTCTGTACCTCAGCGTGATATCCATTACACTACCAGGCGAATCCAATTCAAACACTTATTTTTCATATGTATGTATTATATTCTCCATTATTGCTAGATGTCGCGAGAACTCGGTCTTCACTGCCATCTAGTAGCTGACTATAACAAGTAAGCAAATTAAAAATAATATTTTTACCTTATAGCAGTGACGCTTTATAGATGTTATAATTAAATGTTTAACATTGAGCAATGCAAGCTTAATATAGTATGATAAGAAAAATAAATGCATGAACGGGATTCGAACCCGGATCTCTGAGTCTGTACCTCAGCGTGATATCCATTACACTACCAGGCGAAACCTATTCAAACACTTATTTTTCTTATATATGGAGAATATAATACATATATAAGAAAAATAAGTGTTTGAATTGGATTCGCCTGGTAGTGTAATGGATATCACGCTGAGGTACAGACTCAGAGATCCGGGTTCGAATCCCGTCCAGACATTTATTTTTCTTATCATACCATATTAAGCTTGCATTGCTCAATGTTAAACATTTAATTATAACTAATTTTACGTTTGTACAATATTTAAAACAAAAACAAAAGTAAATAAATATTTGTTAATCTTAATATTATTTTCATAGATAATTAAATTTATTAACTGTTAAAAGAATGCTATCAGTGAGGTGTATAAGTTAGTTTGCTATTAAATAATTCTTTAATTTGTTTTTGAAGGATGTTATAGTTTGACAGTCTCTGACATAAGTGGGAAGGGAATTCCATGTTTTGGCAAGTGAGACCGTAAAAGATGATGAATAATATACAGTGTGATGACGAGGGATATAAAGGACAATATGCTGATGGGATCGAGTGTCAAGAGTATGTGTGTCGGATAGTGTTATGAAGCGGCGTGATAAATAATTAGGTGATGATGTGTGAAGTATTTTATGGAGAAGGGATAGGGAATGGACAGTTCTACGATCTCTTAGACGAAGCCACGATAATTGTTCCAGGAACGGTGTAACATGGTCAAATTTGCATATAAATAAGCATATTTGAAAAGACATAAAAAATATATTGGTAAAACATTGGTGAAATATGTTGCAATGTATGGACGCGAGGAATGGACAATCAGTAAGTACTACAAGAATGGACTAATGGCTCTAGAAATTTATTATTTACGCAGACCTGCCAGAAAGTCAAAATTAGAACATGCCATAAATAAGGAAATTAGAATTCGCAGATGATCAAGTACTTCTAGCGGAGAATGAAGATGATTTGCAGAGATCAGTGTTTAAATTGCAGAATACCCTGGAAAAATACAACATGAAAATATCTGAAAATAAAACCAAATCCATGGCAATCACTGGAAAGGGACTTTCGAGAGTAAAAATAATAATAAATAATAAACCAATAGAACAAAGAGCAGTACATAGATTGTCAAATATAACCCAAGATTATAATTTACAAATTTCGGTAAGTCAAAACTATGGCGTTTCAAGGGAAAATACCGATACGAACTAAAATTGTTATTAACAACAATATAATAGAACAAGTTAATAACTTTACTTATCTTGGCTGCAATCTTTCCTACGACACATGTAAAGACATAGACATAAAATTGGTCAAATTTCAAAAACTTATAGGAACAATAAAAAGCATTCTTTTCCGAAAAGTACGTCCAGATACAATTCTAAAATTTTATAAAACAATGGCTCTTCCAACTCTACTTTATGGTTCTGAAACCTGGACTCTTACTACAGGTAAATTAAATAGGATTGTAGCTGCAGAAATGAAGTTATTAAAACTTTTAGCGGGTTATACCCTTTATGATCACATACTTAATGAAGATATCCGCAAAGCTCTCAACACACCAGCAATAACTGAAATCATTAAAAAATATCAAAATAATTGGCATGAACACCTTCTGAGAATGCCAAACAATAGACTACCTCTGCAGCTATTGAACTACAGACCCACAGGGCGAAGAGACCCAGGAAGACCTAAGAAGAGATGGAGGGATCAATTTCTTTCCTGAAGCGGAACAGGCCAATGGCCTAATCCATGCCTGCCATTGATGATGAATATTTTATTTTTTATAATAATAGTAATATTTTATAATAATAATATTATTATTATTTTACAATAATAATATCATATGAAGATGGATATAGAGGAAGAAATTAGATACAACATCTAATGCCGGCAATTACTGTTGCCAATTAGACGTAATGCACTTGAATTGAATACCGTTAATTATGCAATAAATATGTTTCAATTAAAAGCGAGCAGGATATGTTTGTTATCTAATTGTAATGTTATTGTATTTTTTTAATGTATATTATGACCAAACATTATTTTATTGATATGGACTGTCAATAGCAACGGCTTGCTGCCCGTGCAACCCATGTTTGTAAATAACAGTGTATGTATCTTACTTTTAGTCTAAGTAAGTACTACTACTACTACTACCACCACTACTACCACTACTACTACTACTACTACTACTACTACCCACTACCACTACCACTACCACTACCACTACCACTACTACTACTACTACTACTACTACTACTACTACCCGCTACCACTACCACTACCACTACCACCACCACTACCACCACCACCAACACCGCCGCCGCCGCCGCCACCACCACCACCCCCACCACCACCACCACCACCACCCCCACCACCACTACCACTATTAATTTTACGCCTTCTAATGCTTAATACGACCTGTCAAGAGATAATGTTTAAATATGTTTGACATACATACTCTTTTGATCATATTGAGGACATGGAGGGGCTCCCTTAATGAGTGATCAGCTCAATGACAGGACCACATCCAAAACAACACAAACATTTATGATTAGTTATGCAAATTATTCTAAAATTTATACTAAACAAGACGAATAGCATATGTTGATTATTATGGCTAGATGGTGTCGAGGATTATTTTGGCCTTAAGTTTCCCGAAATTTGATACGTATGAGGAAATACCTCGAAAGTACCCAACTCAGGAAATTTGTTTTCACTGGAGATCGTGCCCAATTACTCTGCATTCGAATCAACGACGTTATCCTCAGACCGCGCCCGTAGCGATTAGAAAAAGGAAAAAGCTGCAATATTAAATGTTTTATTTCGTTTTAAATTGCTATTAAGAATAATTATACAAAAACTGAAAGATACGTAAATATGAAACTGTCAAAATTCCAAAAGATATGTGGAACTGTACGTACAACATGAAAGAACAAAACAAGATGAGGTACTAGATTGAAGTTTTATAAAACATTGGCAGATCCTGCATTACTTTATGGGTAATGACCAAAAAATTACAAAGTAGAATACAAAGCGTAGAAATTAACTTCCTTAGAAGAACAATAGGCTGCACAAGAATGAATCGGATAAAGAATGAAGATATAAGAACAGAGTTAAATATATATCCATTCAATGATAAAATAAAAGAATATAGTGAAAATTGTTTGGACGTGTAGAAATAATGAATGTAGTACGACTACCAAAAGCAGCATTTAACTACAAGCCAAGAGGTTCAAGGAATGTAGGGAGGTCAGTGAAAAGATGGACAGAACAACTGCGAGGCGGAACAGACAATTTGCCTAGCCCGTGAAGTGAATAATAATAATAATGTTAAGAATTATTGTTTCTTCCTTTCTTATTAATGGGGGCACGCCATAGCGTGTGGTTAAGGCAATATGCTACTAGCCGAAAGGTCGAGGGTTCGAGTCCCGGTGGGGTCAGGATTTTTAAAGTGATCCAAACCTTCTGTTGGCACTGTGGCTCTAGGGTTCAACTCAGCATCTAA
The DNA here is from genome assembly GCA_030220185.1 of Diploptera punctata. NCBI lineage: Eukaryota > Metazoa > Arthropoda > Insecta > Blattodea > Blaberidae > Diploptera > Diploptera punctata. Next base: position 2,556,728 of record JASPKZ010009800.1, on the reverse strand, counting down.
CGGAAATGAGTACCAGACGCTTGTTCTTGGGTAAAGGCGGCAATCACACAGGGCTGACAACTCTACTGGCATCAAGTGCCGATTGTCTAGAACAAACGTGGTAGCCTAACCTCTTACTACCCCATGGACTTCCTGAGGCCTGTATTGGGATCACTTTACCTTTAATGTTATCCTTTCTTATTAATTCGATTACATTCCTTCTTTTGAAGGAGTTACTTCCTTATAGGAAGTAGTAGTCAGTGCCCCGATCCGGTAGCCTGTAGGCAAGGATCAATGAACTATGAACTTTGAACGATGTACGACACACACACACACACACACACACACACACACACACACACACACACACACACACACATTCCAGACTAATGTACGGTGGCAGGAGTTCTATACTCGTGGTTATCAAATGCCAGGGCCAACACCAAAGTCAATACAGGACATCACAAAACAATTGTCATATATCCACATCCAAAGTAATACTCTGAAACCTGCGCTGTTTCGTCGGAATCGAATTCTATCAACCACACCAAAGACGACAGGCAGAATATTAGTCAATGAAGAATTAATATACTAGATTTGAACTTTAGAAAAAGTTTTTCATAAGTAATGCCACGAGTAATTTATCTAGATAATTTGGAAATCAAGAGTGGCATTTGTTAGGTCTATTTAACAAATAAAATTAAGCTGTTTACTCACAAATCATTGTTTAACTATAGTTATTTTAAAATATTTATATATTTAATGTAAACGGCGATGTTTATAAACTAATCAGAAATGTGAGGTTATGTTCATTCACTGCTGCTTGATCATATTATTTAATGCCAAATAAGATCGCTATATTGTAAGAGTGCACCCAAGTGGAGAAATAATTAAACACATCAAACTACATATCATAATCAACATTACGGGTTATTCATTTATTTTTTTAGTAAACAACTCAGTAAAATCAAGGAATCTGTTCATTATTTGCTATATACAATGTATTTGTTGGAGAAAAATAATGCTTCGACCTGTTCAGAACATTAAAAAGGAGGAGCTTTCTTTATCACAAAAGCAGGAGCTGATAAAGATAAATCAATAAAGAGCGAGGTGAAACACGACTGTCATTGGTTGTAAAACAAAATTCATTGAAACGTGATTGGCCATTGACTAGCATTTGTGGCATGAGTAAAATAGTCACTTTAAATTTGAAGAGAAAAATATATGCCTAAATCGGGATTTTAATCCAATATCTCTGATTCTGTACACCAGTGCTTTAACAATTTAAGCTATTAGGCATCTCGATTTAAACATTTATTTTACTCTTATACTAATACGATTCCCGCGCGGCAGATAGCAGTGAATTCGTTCCACTAACGCCACCAAACGGTCTCTTAAACAAGATGACTTTTAAAAACTAGAAATCAACACATTACATTTATAGCAAGTAAAGCCAATATTCGATGTTTAATACTAAATTTATCATTTTGTAAAATGTGTTAATGTATCTCTTCTTATACCAAAACGTGTGTATTTATTGTACATATGCTCCAGTTTGAGAAAATTCATATTAATAAAATTAATTTGTACTTTTGTGCAATAAAAACAGTACTGTATGTTGAATTCAGAACGTATTATGCCAAATGAATAATGGCGTAATATTAACCCTTAAATTCGTAATGTATCCTTTTGGATACATCAGTTGGTTCAATTAATTTAATACTTTAAATAAATCAGAAGAAAACGAACAAAAAGAAACCACTTAAATGTGTGTCTAATTATACAATATACCTAATAATAACAGTTACAAAATATTCCGTTTTCACTGCGGTCCGCCACATTCAAATAACTAACAGAAGAAATTTGTTTTTTGCCAATTTAAGGGTTAAAGCTATTAGCTAGGAAAACATGAAGAGTTACGAGGAGTTAAAACTTCAACACAAGAGTAAAGTGTAATTTACAGTTTCTAATTAATGTTTAAAAGTGAGATTTAAGCAATGAATACAATTGGTCATAAGGGGATCACGCGAAGAACGTAAAATAACATCTGCACTACCATGTGTAAAAGTGTTGTCTCCAGCATTGCGATGAGATCGATATCCATGTAAGTAGTGCAAGCAGGACATGTGCCCCACCTATCCGCAACAGATTATAATTACTGTTGTTTTCACTTCGCGTGTGACTACAAGATGCTTATAAATTTTATTAACGCAATTCTTTATTGATAACGTAAACGTGAGGTGTGTAGTAGTTTGTCATTTCTGCTCATTGCTTTCACACTTAACCATTAAAGATCATGTTTTAGTGTGAACAAATGTACACTCAGGAAAAAAAAAGAACGAGCGGACTCTTGATCCCGAACATTTTAAGTTCTAATGCGCGATTCACACGAGTAAACTAATTGCACAGTACAGATACAATATGTTCCCCTTCCTCGAATGAAGAGCATCATTTCGTGCACAGTAAGCTAGCGAACGCTTAGCTTAATGCCTTATGGCTTGCATCGGATGCAAGAGGTCACAGGCTCGATTCTCAATGAGGTTATGTTTTTTAATTGTTACAATGCTTTCTATTTTATTCTGTCTGCCCACTCTTTAAAAAAACGTACTAACTATTTGGAAGTATTATTATTATTATTATTATTATTATTATTATTATTATTATTATTATTATTATTATTATTATTATTTATTATTTATTGGCATCATCTTGGGCTATTGTTAGGCTGGACCTGACCTATATAAACTAAATATTTTAATTGAAGGGTGAAACTTTTTGTTCACCAATATGTAATAAATAAGTAAATAAATGAAACTATATTATAATTTATGTCCACCGCTGTGGCCTCGAGGTGGCGTGCTGCCTTGTCACGCAGCGGTCCCGGGTTCGATCCCCGGTCGGGACATTTGTTCTGCGTGAGGTTTTTATCGGGGTTTTCCCTCACGTCTAAGACAAATGTCAGGAAAACTTTAAGGCCCAAACGGTCCCCGAAAACATATGACTATCGCAATCATCATCATTCATATTCATCTTAGATTAAGCTTAGGATAAAGACTCTCCTGGCGCACCACTATCATCATCATCACCCATCATATAATCGGGGGAATGTAACCCCGCCTTCCAGGCGCCCTAACCTCAGAAGTGGGTTACAATTACGTAATTGCTAGGTGAGAATACCAAAAATGCATAAAAGGACAAACTGGGACATTAAAAAATATATTATAACTTATTACTTTTAACTTCGCCGGAACAGGCTGCATAGACTAAACCTTGCAGTAGAAGAAGACAGAAATTATTAACATTATTATCATTAAAACGTGGTACTGTACGCAATTAAATTTATACCGGTAGCAAAATAGTCTTACAGAGTTTACAAAAGCAGGAATATTACTTAAAATAGAGTAAGTGGACGTAGATAACGTGGCTGTAATTAAACGTTGTAGGTTGTATCTTTCGGAAATACAAATAAAAAACATAAAAACTAATTGCCGAGGGATGTGAAGCTTATCTTTCGTACATATTTCATTTCTTCGTAACTGGTTTAACGATCTACGCTACTGCAACGTCGGATACTCGTCTAAATCCTCGTTGTCTTGTTTACTTATGCACTATGCACGAGAGTTGAACTTAATTTGAAATATCGCAATTTGAGTAATGGTGTATATACGTCGAACACTCGTAAAAATCTAGAAACAGTTGAAAACTATAATGAGAAATAAGACTTCTCTCTTTTATATTGGTTTCACACACAAACAGTTGAATAATATATACCATCTGCATTGCAATCTTATGTTCTGTTATATAAAATCCCAGTCCGACTCATTACATAACGGTGCTGTCATACCAAACAGTGGATTGGGTTAGGCCTACATCTTAATGATACATCCAGTTAGCAGCATTTTTCTAAGCTAAAATTATTTCTTGTGAATCCGTGGCGCAAGCGCTTGTACGCTCGCCTCTCACCGCTGTGATCCCGAAATCGAGTCTCGGTTACTCTATGTGGGTTTCGTGGTGGACGAAACGGATCTTGGGCAGGTTTTTCTCGGGGTTTTCGCCCGTTTTCCCAGCCACAATTTCATTCCACCATTTCTCCATTCTCACCTCATCTATTTCATTTCAATTCGTTCATCTGCCCCCGTGATGGAGCGTCAGGTGTGGTCGGCCGACACCCTTGTCATTCACAGACCTCTATGTAGGGAGCTTCATCTCATCTCATCGCATCTCTCGACCCGACCCTGAGTTGGACACGAGTTGAGAATAACTATTTATTTAAGATTAATTCTTAGAGATTCTACTAAGAAGATTTGACAAGAAATATTTGAAAGTAGATTATTTAAATTTGAAAAATAGAAATATTTAGGAATTATTTTTAATGAGAAAAAATTTCTGAAAATGAATTGTAAAACTACCTCATTAGGCCAGTGCCAATAAAAGTTACGATAGTCTGAATAAGAGTTAAGCTCTAAGACTTTAAATACAACAAAGAATCTTAACTAACGAAAAACTGAAAACAGGCTTGTTAATGCTCAATGACTTGATCTTTGTCTCCTGATCTACGACTGGTTATGGCAGGCGGCTGGATCATCACTCTACCATCAACTTAAAAAAAATATCTAAGGGCTGAAGAGGGCATTTAAGTCCCTAAAACAATCGGAAGAAACAGGCCACAGGCCCTGCTCGTTGTTCTCCTGGCTGCCGAGTGTGCACCCGGGTCAAACTGAGTGTGCGCTCGGCGGGCAGGGGTACAATGGATATGGGTACATAAAGGATGTCTCTGCTCTTCCCATGTAAATGTTCCTAGATCAGGTAGTAGATTTAAGACTTAGGTTAGGGATTAATATGTAAACATAACTGTATATAAGTAGTATTAATAACAAATACCCGAAACTTGTATCCAGAAAATGAATAATGTAAAAACAGCAGAGAGTAATTAGGGACAAGAGCAGACCTGGAGGTATGGGCATTAAGCCAGAGGAAACCCAGGGGAATGGTGGTGGGACTCTTAATAAAACAAATCTTCCAACCCCGTATCTTCTCTTGTCTAACTAATATGAAACCATAATTTCTATAAATGGTTGTAAGCAACTAAAAGCTAGACGTTTACAAAATAAATAAATCTTATATTACTTTTTAAAATAAGGTTTTACAAAGCAATGTTTGTGGTGTTAAAGAAAGCGAGGAATAGAGAATAAGAAAGAAGGAATTAATAATGTTATATCAAGATCAGAATTTCAGCAGTAGTAAGAATATAAGACGATGGCTTGGTCACATAATACATAAAAGAACACAAAACGAATACAACTAGCTATAGACAATTATCCATGAGTTTAAATACCTGGTTATTATTCTCACTCTGATAAAAATACCCTTTGGGAATAGTAGACAATAGCTGCCATCAAAGCAGTCTACAGAATCAAGAACTTAACGAGACTATCCCTGCCGACAGGTATGATTCTATTCGAAACCACGATTTCGCCGATTATCACTTATGGAATAGATCTGATATGGGAAAAAACTGACTCTCAGTGACCTTAGGAAGATAGAAAACATGAAAGTCCGCTTCCTAAAACAGCACTGAGATTGGGAAAAAACTGCACCCTGACGACTCTCTATGAACTCACAAAGGAAACATACTACATAGAAGATCTACAACTGAAAATGCTACTCCCATCTACTAGCCCTTATCAAGAACTTTTAAACAACAGGAGAGAAAAACAGATGATAGGTGCTGATTTCTACACCTCAGGAGCTATGCTGGACAGAAACTGGACGAAAATCAACCAAGAGCTAAGACATGTTGTAACACGATATGCGATACACGGCTTTCATCATAAGGTGTGCAGAACCAAGAAATATCACGAACCTAGTGAGAAGTGCGTGGGTGAATTGTATGGCGGACAGTGCGACCGATATCATATACCGAAATGCCCAAGAAACACGAAATCGCTGATTGACTATAGCAAAGACTAAACAACAATCAATCCCATAAGGGCGAACCTTTCTTATTATTATAATAGTAGACAATACGGAGTTGAGGATTTGTCAATGAGCCAAAAAAAAAACCTACTTCAATTTGAAGTATCTCAAAATTGATTATTGTACTGATGTTTGAGAACCTTTTTAACTCGTAAAAAAAAACCTACTTCAATTTGGGGTATCTCAAAATTCATTATTGTACTGATGTTTGAGAACCTTTTTAACTCGTAAAAAAGAAAAACCTACTTCAATTTGAAGTATCTCAAAATTCATTATGGTACTGATGTTTGAGAACCTTTTTAACTCGTAAAAAAAAAACCTACTTCAATTTGAAGTATCTCAAAATTCATTATTGTACTGATGTTTGAGAACCTTTTTAACTCGTAAAAAAAACCTACTTCAATTTGAAGTATCTCAAAATTCATTATTGTACTGATGTTTGAGAACCTTTTAACTCGTAAAAAAAAAACCTACTTCAATTTGAAGTATCTCAAAATTCATTATTGTACTGATGTTTGAGAACCTTTTTAACTCGTATAATTTTTTTTTTTTAGTCCCGCGCCGTAGCCGAGCGGTTAAGGTAGGAAGCCTTGGCGCAGAGCTACGGGACTTGCGCTGGTTCGAGTCTCCATGGGGGAAGAAATTTTCTCATGGTATTTCGGCCAGTATGGGACCGGTGCCCACCCAGCATCGTGAGGCAATTGGGTACCTACAATAAGTAGCGGCTCCAGGTTGAGGAACCAGCTATAACGGCTGGGGGACTCGACATGCTAACCACATGTCACCCCTACACTGGCTGTTGATCATCTACCTTTGTGATTGGCACATGTGGATGTGAAGGGCCAGCAGCCGGCTGGTAAAAGGGCAACCGCTGAAAAGTGGAAAGACCCTCAATCGGAAATTTTTTTTTTTAGAGAAATACATATACTTTTACCACATTACCAAAGGTTTATTTTAATTGTTTTCATACCTATACGGAGACTTTATTTATTTATTCAGGATTGTTTCTGTTAATTACACGGAGATCCTCAACCAAAATATACAATTTTTTTTCTTCCACGCTTCCCGATCCTGTGTGTCTACTTCTGTCATATTTCTCTTCCTCATGTTGTCTTGAATTCCATTTATCCACGTTGGGTTTGTTCTACCAAGTTTTCCTTATCCAGGAGGTATCCATTTTAATACGTCTTTGTTTATTTCTGTGTCACTTCTTCTCATTATATGTCCATACGATCTTAGTTGGATTTCTTCAATATCTTGTACAATATTATTTTCTACATTCGTAATTACTCTTATTGTATAATTTTTTATTTTGTCTAGTTTTGATGTTCTTGCCGATCTCCTTTAAAAGAAGATTGTGCCTAATAATTTATTTGTGTTTTTGCTTCAACGTCCATGTTTCCGCACCATATAATAAAATACTTTTCTCAATTGTGTTATATATTAATAATTTAGTGCTCTTGATTATATTCCTACTCCATAAAATAGAATTTAGAGACTTTATAAGACTATTATAGTCACAACCCACAACGGTACTGTTACCTAACTAACTAACTAACTAACTAATTAACTCACTGGCACTATCGAACCCGATGGTTCATGGCTTCGCTGACATAATCTCTTCATACATCCCAATCCTGAGCTAATGTTTTCCAATCGTCCCCTGTATAATCTACTTCCCTCAAATCATATTTAATGTTATTCTCCCACCTCATTCTTGGTCAACCAAATGGGCGTTTTTCCTCTGGTTGTCCTACAAGAAGCTTCCATGCACGTCTTTCATTCCATATTCGTGCCACATGTCCTGCCCATCGCAGTCTACGAACGGTTCTATTACCACTATATTTTATCATTCGAATATTTATTACTTTTATTATTATTATTATTATTATTATTATTATTATTATTATTATTATTATTATTATTATTATGAATACAAAAATCTCTCTTGCATATTATGTGTTGCTTTATTATTATTACTTGTATAATGGCGACATTTAAATTTTAAACGTCAGATTGAAAATGCATGTCTTAAAGGTTGGAATTGTGGTTAAATTAATCTAAAGTTTTCCTCACACACGTATAGCCTAGTCTCCTTGCGTGCTATAACATGTATTATCTAATTTTCTTGTTAAGTATATGTAGAATAGTAATTTCGCAAACACGTGTTGTCAATTAAGTGTTTATGGTTTGTTGCTAAACAACTGATATTTACTCCTTATCATGCTTAATTTAATTTCTATTCACAATTCTCTTGTTCTCTCTCTATTAAGTAAAGTTCCTACTTATGAATAACATGTGGGATATTAAGGCATAGTTTTAGCTTTTATAACTAATACATTATATAAGCATATCTTAATATCTAAATTTAATTTTATCAAAATAATGCTGAAAGCGTAAACTAATATTTCTTATTACAGTTCAGTTCTCGCTTCTTTAGACGCTTTTGGGGAGTCTATAGTGTTTGGTTGCGGTAAGAGGAGGAAAGCGTAAACTAATTATCATCATCACCCATGCCAGTATTAGACCATGTGGCCTGTTACGGTCTCAAAGAGGAATTTTCCATCCAGCGCTTTTTTGGACATTCCAGCGATCTTTTGCCTTGGGGACAGTAGCGAAGTATGGCTTTTGGAATTCTATGAGACAGCTTTCGTTGAAGATGGGCTTTCCAGTTGTTCTGGTAGTTTTGTACATGATGAATAATGGGTTCTACATCCAACTCTTTCATAATTTCCTCAATTCTTTTATGGTCCCACTTTGTGTAGCCTGCTGTACGGCGCATAAATCGCATCTCATTCGCTGTTTATTCGGCTTTCATCTCTTCTTCGTATTGTCGTAAACTAATATGTCTTATTATAGTTCAGTTCTGGCTTCTTTAGCCGCTTTTGAGGGGTTTTGGTGTTTGATGCGGTAAGAGGGGAAGGCGAATTGCAGGTACTGCCAGCAATTGTCCTCAGTTTAGAAAACATAATAGTTACTACACGTTGAGTTTTCTTATTTACTAGTTCTGTGTTAGTGAATATTTTTGTTGTCTAGTAAGTTTAGTATGTTCATTATATGATAGCGCCGTTTTTATAATAACTTATTTTATTATTATCATTATATTATCATTATTATTATTATTATTATTATTATTATTATTATTATATTATTATTATTATTATTATTATTATTATTATGAGCTGCCAGAGAATCTCGACTGGAAAAAATTAGAATACAGAAAAATTAGAAAGTAGATGAATGCAGAAAGAAATATAATGGATGAGATTGAACACCGAATACTAAAATTGTATGGACACGTAAGAAGAATGCAGGATGGAAGACTACCAAAGACCGTCTATGCATGGAAAATTGAAAGAAGGAACAGAAAAGGAAGACCAAGAACAACCTGGAAGAACAACATTCAAAATTCAATGAGGAAATTTGGTGTAACAGATGAAGACACAGAAGACAGAGAAAGATGGAGAACTTTCATTAAGGGAAATTGTGTGAATGTTGTTACAAACTGATAGTCTATAAGTCCGTAATCATTTATATTTATTCGTTTGCTTTAAATTCATGTTAATTACTAAGATTGGTTGGAGAAAACCCTCAATGATGAGGAAAATTCTCAAAATGAATGAATTCTTAATAAGAAAATATTTTTACTTACTGTTAGTTCCCTATCCCACTCGGCAATGTTCCTTCCTACCACGCACCAAGACGGTTACAGTTATCACAACTGTACTGTAGATAAAGACACCTGAATCTAATATTTATTAATGCCTAAATATGTAAGTATCGTTATCGGAAATGGTGATGAGTACGTCATGCAGCTCGAAGATACGGACAAAATATTTTCGGACATATTATTAGGAAAAATGTGTGAAAATACTATTAGGAAGGCCTAGGCGTAAGTATGGATAAGTTTCATGTGTATTTCAGAGAACTGGATATCGGACATACACGAATTGAATTCATTTGGTTCAATATATGATGATGTGGAAGTCCTTAGTGAATGGGGCATTGAACCAACGATTTCCAATAGCCACAGTGTTTGTTTGCAAGCTAGCTGGTTAGAACATGCAAACATTTTATAGAAAAAAAAGTATCAAAAGGTTTAATAGAAACATTTGCTTTTTTTTCATCTAATATATAAAAATGAATGATTGTTTGTTTGTTTGTAAGTACGTACTTTATGCGCGGCCATACCGTTGGTCCGATTGTGATGGAGTTTTTTTTTTGCAAAATGTTCAGGAGATTCCCGGGATGAACATAGGACTATAAGAGAGTTGAGATACTTAACTCCTACGCCCTTAAAAAACACACTTTGTAGTGAAAAACGTGAAAAAGTCCCATTTTTACTCTTAAATGGCTTGCGCTGCCTAAACCATAACAAATACACAAAATTAATGTACACAAAATTGAATATCTCATAAAACTCTACAAAAACGTCCGCGACAGCATATGTTTATCTTTTACAGATAACACACAATAGCCATTTTTGTCTTTCATTGATGCCAAGGAGATTGGGATTAGCAGATTCTCGGGCAAGGATGTGCTGCCATACCATTCATCCGATTGTCATGGGGCTTTCTGCAAAATATTCAGGATTTTCCCGGGAAGATTATACGTTATAAGAGAGTTTCAATGCTCCAGCCCTTCACCCTTAAAAATCACCTCCTGTAGTGAAAAAAAAAAACGTGAGAAAATGTAGCTTTTTTGTAAGCTTAAATGGCTTACGCTGCCTAAACCATAATAAATACACAAAATTAATGTACACAAAATTGAATATCTCATAAGCCTCTACAGAAAAGTCCGCGACAGCATATGTTTATCTTTTACAGATAACACACAATAGCCATTTTTGTCTTTCATAGATGCCAAGGAGATTGGGATTAGTAGATTCTCGGGCAAGGATGTGCTGCCATACCATTCATCCGATTGTCATGGGGCTTTCTGCAAAATATTCAGGATTTTTCCGGGAAGATTATACGTTATAAGAGTGTTTCAGTGCTCCAGCCCTTCACCCTTAAAAATCACCTCCTGTAGTGAAAAAAAACGTGAGAAATGTAGCTTTTTTGTAAGCTTAAATGGCTTACGCTGCCTAAACCATAATAAATACACAAAATTATTGTACACAGAATTGAATATTGCAAAAGCCTCTACAGAAAAGTCCGCGACAGCATATGTTTATCTTTTAAGGATAACTTACAATATCCATTTTTGTCTTTCAAGATCGATATAAGTAGATTTCCGGGCAAGCAGCGTACGGCGGGTATTGTTTTATGGATAACTCAAAATAACGAATTTTCTCTTTCAGTTCATTTATGTCAAGCACATCGGGAAGCGTAGATTCCCTGGCAATGCCGGGTAATCAGCAGGGGGTATCTAAAAATAATGACGATATAAGTTTATATCTATTTTTCCGTTTACTTATTCAACTAAATGCAAAAAAAAAAAAAAAAAACACATAATTCATTTAGGTGTAGCAGCGCACGCCGGGTATTAGCTAGTATTCAATAAAATAGCTCTTTTTCGTCTTCATATTCAACATTTATGTAACAGAGAAATACACATACTAGTTATTTAATATCGCCTAGAACGTACCGGTAACTTCACTCCCTTATTTAAAGTAAAGTGATCCCACAACAGGCCTCAGGAGACCCTTGGGGTAGTAGGAGGTTAAGGCTCCCACTTTTTCTAGACAATCGGCACTTGATGTCAGCCGGGTTGTCAGCCCTGCGTGACGGCCGCCTTTACCCCCAGAACAAGCGTCTGGTACTCATTTCCGTTAGAGGCTGAGTCGACCCCAGGGCCATAGTGCCGCCAGAGGGTTTGGGTCAGTTTAAAAATCCTGACCGCAACGGGACTTGAACCCTCGACCCTCCGGCTTGTAGCTCAGTGTCTTAACCATTACGCTACGGCGTGCCCCCCCCCCTCTCTATCCATAATATAAACAAACAGTCTGAGCTTGCTGGTTTTTGGCTTGATAAATATCGTAAATATGATTTCTTAGCAGTGCAAATAATAACTTCGCACTCTTACATTATTAACTCCTAAGGCAGTCTACTCAATGTCAATGAGTAAAAACATGAAATAATATACAGGGTATCACATTCAATCTTCCCACATTTTAATTAGTCATAACTAACAAAGTATGCGGAATTATGAAATAAGGCCGGTATTAAACGAAAAAGAAACTCACAGAATTTTCATTGCCACACACTAAAACACCTCTCTCCTGCTGCTAAAATGTCTTCAATATTTTCTTCTGAAACACATGTACGAACACCTCCTGATTCTTTTCTAACGCTTCCAGTGGCCAGAAAAATCTCAAGCCATGCCTTTGCATCAGGTGCAGTTCCTCCGTATTCTCTCCGATAATATATTTGCACTGTAATTATTTACTTCGTCTGTGAATAACAGAAAACAGTTTGCGCTCGTTGCTGAGGAGTCGCCATTTTATTTCATGCCATTATTGTCCAACATGCGACAGATGAATTAACTGCAACAATGAAAACAAAAATTCTTTGAATTTCTCTTTCTTTTAATACCAACCGCATTTCATAATTCCACATACTTTGAGAGTAATGATTAATTAAAATGTGGAAATTTTAAATGGAACACTGTGTATATTTATATAGGCTATTATATTATGCATGATTAATTTTATAATTTATATTATGACTGATAAATATTTAATACATCTTACAATTTGATTATTGTTTATATTCTTTATTATATCCATAATGTTCTCAAAGCTAAATATGACCATAGACTAAAGATTGTACATGAAATAAACCAAAGAAAATTACCTAACCATAGGTAGAGGATTGGAGACAAACCATTTAAAATGGAGAATCCAGGGTCTCAGGCAGAAATACCTGAATTATACGTTGTTAAAATTGTTTTCATATATTATTAATATGTATTACAATGAAATTGGAGTGCTGGATGGAGTGGAATAGCTCTAGCCGTCTAGGCTAGATTTGGATGAAATTCAATTATTTATATATAAATAATAAGTATTTTTAAAATTAATAATTTTGAGAATTACTCATTTTTCCGGCCATTTCACAGATTTTCAAGAAGTTAAATTTTGGAAATAGTCAGATGCTTAATTGCTTGGAATTCAATTAAACCTTAATTAAGGTCCAAGTCATGACGTACTATCCCATACTCCTACTTAATTTTAATGCTGAATTATGAATATAAATGTAAACAACTTTAATATCTGGTAACTCAGATTTCTTTTGTCCGAGAGCCTGAGTTCGTTAACTCAAATTGTTTATATCCAACCCTTCCTCAACCAGATAAAATTCTTAGATTTATTTCATTTACAGTCTGTATAACGAAATAAAAAATATAACTACATGAATTAAGTAACTAATTAACTACTGGCCGATAGCGAGGAGATACTAAAGGCCAACACGCACACACTATTGAGTAACACTAAGAAATTAGGACTGGAAGTAAATATCACTAAAACTAAATATATGGTCACACGTAGAAATTCAGTATATAATGGAAATGGACAGCTAATGACAAATGAGGGAAATTTTGAGGAAGTGGCTGAATTCAAATACCTAGGAACAATAATCACAAATAGGAATGAGATGCACAAAGAAATTAAACATAGGCTCAATTCTGGAAATGCATGCTATTATGCATTGCAGAGACTTTTGATGTCCCAACTCCTTTCAAAAAACGTTAAGCTGAAAATATAAAAACTATTATTCTACCAGTTATATTATATGGGTGCGAAACATGGACTCTTACTTTAAGGGAGGAAAGGAGATTACGAGTATTTGAGAATAAAGTTCTTAGGAAAATTTTTGGACCAAAGAGAGATGAACAGACAGGTGAATGGAGACTACATAACAATGAACTACATGGTCTTTATAGGAAGCCAGATATAATAAGAACAGTTAAGTCTCGTAGACTGCGATGGGCAGGACATGTTGCACGTATGGGGAATGAAAGACGTGCATGGAAGCTTCTTGTAGGAAAGCCAGAGGGAAAACGCCCAGTTGGTAGGCCAAGAATGAGCTGGGAGAACAACATTAACTATGATTTGAGGGAAGTAGATTATACAGGGAATGATTGGAAAGCATTAGCTCAGGATAGGGATGTATGGAGAGCTTATGTCCGCGCGGCCATGTACCTTCGGGTTCGATAGTGCCAGTGAGTAAGTAAGTATTAACTCATTGACCCTGTCGAATCCAGAGGTTCAGGACCGCGCGGATATAAGATTACCATACATCCCAATTCTGAGCTAATATTTTCCAATTACTCCCTGCATAATTCACCTCTCTCCAATCATAGTAAAATTGTGAATTATATTCTCCCACCTTATGCTTTATCACCTACTGGGAGCTTTCTCCCTGGTTTTACTAAAGTTTCCATGCCATTTTTTGATTCCCCATTCGTTCACAAAATCAAGTAAAATTGTGAATTATATTCTCCCGCCTTATGCTTTATCTACCTACTGGGAGCTTTCCCCCTGCTTTTACTTAAGTTCCCATGCCCTTCTTACATTCCCCATTCGTTCACAAAGAAAAATGATCGAATGACAGAAGTCTCACCCTTATTGATTGATAACAATAATTTCGTTTTCTTTAAATACCGGAGAAGCTAAATCATATTTTAGATATTTAGGTGCAGCTATCACAGAACATGTATAGGGCTAATTATATGATTACAGAGATGCTATATTGAAGAATACTGGTGGCAGTATAATACGTTTAACGTGGATTTAGTAGTAAAAAAGATTCCTGAGTTCGTTCAGAAATTCTAATTTTTAACATACTCGTACAGTAGATATCTAGTTAAATAACAAATATTACAACATTTTATAATTTTATCTATAGATATTTCAATATGTAGTTGAGAATTAAATGCAATCTTACTGGGTCTGGTGAAAGATATGTTTCAAATAAAAAATAGCGTCGAGATTTTCTGCCCCAAGTGTACTTTGTCAGCCTGCAATCATATATGAGTAATCGCTATCGAAAGTTGAATATTGATTTCCCATTGACTGTTGGTAAACATGGTAGCGTTTGCTATAATACCAAAAGTTTTTCGCATATTGACGTATTGAACGAATATAGGCCTACAGTATTATTTAGTGTTGTATGAAATAAATATTAATACTAGGCAACTTTCGTCCTTACATATAATCCATTTTGGAAACTAATAGATAATTGTTTTTCTTTTGAAAGAAACTATGCAAATAAATAATAGTTAAAAAAAACTAAAACAAACACGCTTTATTAGAAAAGCAAACAAAAAAAAATGAAAAATAATTTTAATATCCAACACGCTTGGGATAAAATTAAAGTGGTCAACAAAAAAATCATCTCCAACACATCTAGAATACAATTAGATTTATCTACAAAAAAATAATTTTACCATCAAAAACGTGGGGTACTCTATATCAATTAATATATTTGATAATAAACAGATATTGGTAAAAGTAAGGTCTCTAAGAAGAAACGTAAAAATCATAAAAAAACACCTACGCAAAAAACACCCTACGCCTTTGATGGCAAAATTATTTATTTTTGTAGATAACTCTAGTTTTATTCTAGATGTGTTGGAGATAATTTTTTTGTTGACAACTTTAATTTTATTCCTAGTATGTTGGAAATTAAAATTATTTTTCATTTTTTAGTTCGGTTTTCTAATAAAGCGTGTTGTTTTAGTTTTTTAGACTATTATTTATTTTTTATTTTTTAGTTGTAATATTTTACAGAATGAGATAAAAATGTAATTATCTTTAAATTCGATACTATTGTAGTACGAGCTAAAAGTAATACTCTTCTAAAAAATCCTCCGGGCCGGATTTGAACCAGCGACCTGTGGATTACTGAAATTATATACCACTACACTCCACCGCTCTACCAACTGAGCTCTTTAACGATTGATTAAAAAGTTGGTAAGTCCGCAACCTATTATACCGGTTTTTATTTTTTTTTATTTCCTGATTATTCTGGCCAGGATTTTAGAAAACATTTATGAAATTATTGTATTGTCATTGCTCCTTTACAAGTATACAAAGTTTCAAGTCGATCCAATGTTTTGAAGTGGGTGAAGATCGTATTGAAAGATTCCGTTACATAATTACACAAACACTTTTATTGATTTTCTGATGATTCTGGCCAGGATTTTAGAAACAAATTATGAAATTATTGTATTTTTTATTGGTCCTTTACAAGTATACAAAGTTTCAAGTCGATCCAATGATCTTAAGTGGGTAAAAATCGCGTTGAGAGATTCTGTTACATAGATAAAGTTCAATCTAATATAAAGCGTGTAAAAAAGATTCCCGAGTTCGTTCAGTAATTATAATTTTTCACATACAGTAGATATCTAGTTAAATAACAAATATTACAACATTTTATATTTTAATCTACAGATCTCTCAATATTTAGTTAAGAATTAAATACAATCTTACTGGGTTGATGAAAGATATGTTTCAAAAATAAAAAATAGCGTCGAGATTTTCTGCCCCAAGTGTACTTTTTCAAACTGCAATCATATATGAGTAATCTCTATTGAAATTAGAATATTGATTGCCCATTGACTCTTGGTAAACATAGTAGCCTTTGCTATAATATCAAACGTTCTTCCCATATTAATGTATTGGACCAATATAGGCCTACAGTATTATTTAGTGTTGTTTGAAATAAATATTAATACTAGGCCACTTTCGCCCTTACATATAATCCATTTTGGAAACTAATAAATAATTGTTTTTCTTTTGAAAGAAACTATGCAAAAAAGGATATAATTAATGTTTGTACTTTTCGAGGAGACAAAAAATAAATGTTACAGCTCATAACGTTGGTTTATAGAAAACTATTAGGCTAAGTTATTGCAAGCATCTTTCTTCCAGTATAAATTCGCTTAGAAAGTGTATTAGTACTTAAGCCTACATATATATCTACAATTTTTCTTATCGAATAATAAGCCGCTTCGAAGATATTGTAATATCCAATACAATATGCTTAGATTTCACTCAATTGTAAGCATAAGTAATGCCACGAGTGATTTCCAAATTATCGATAAATTTACGACCCACGAAGTGAGGAGTGAATTTATCCGATGAATTTGGAAATCAAGAGTGGCATTTGTTAGGACTATTTAACGAATGAAATTAAGATGTTTACTCATAAATCATTATTTAACTATAGTCACTTTAAAATATTTATATATTTAATGTAAACGGCGATGTTTGAAAACAAATGAGAAACGATTGGTACGCTTCATTTGCTTCCTTAGTTCATCACTGCAACCAGATCATATTACTTATTGCCAAAGGATCGCAATATTGTAAAATGCACCCTAGTGGAGAAATTTATAACCAACATTATAGGCATTAGCAAGTGAATGATGACAACTCAAGAGCTTCAGAACATTTGAATACTACTACTACTTATAGGTATTAATTAATTTCTGATGTTCTATGATGTAAATACGTCAATTATATTTTTCTGCAACTTAATTTTCTGAAACATAATTCGTTTAAGAAACTGCAAACAGTTGTTTCTTTTTTTTTTTGTGGTACAATAAATTGCTACAATTATTTTTATATTATCTCCAGCATGCACTATCTGTTGACATTCATGCACTATATACACAAACTGGTAGCCGTATTTCTTGGGGGCTCAGTCACTGCAAAATAATGCTATGACCTATTCAGAATGTTAAAAAGGACGTGCTCTCTTTAATATGGTAAACTTTAGTTGATAAATTCGAGGCGAAACACGACTGTGATTGGTTGTAAATAAAAATTATTGAAATGTAGTTGGTCATTGACTCCCATTTGGGGCATGAGTTAAATAGTCTCAGTAAATATGTATTTAAATAAAATTTTTATAAGGGAAGAGAGGACGATTATTTAAAAAACTTATACTAGGGTTAATAAATTCTATCTTCAAGCCGCAGTTAGTCCAAAAACATTCAAGACTAAATGTGTAAAAAATACTGGCTCTTCCAATTCTTTTGTATGGTTAGCGAAGTATGGACATCGAAACAGAAGGATATATAGAGGCTTAGGTCTGCTGAAATGAGATAACTTCGGAGCACTGCAGGATACACACTACTAGATCACAAAAAAGAAGACATATTTGAAGAACTACACATGGAATCTTTAGAAAAACAAAATTTCTGATTATAAGTCAAGATGGATGCAACGTGTTCATCGAATGGAAGATCACAGGAGACCCAAACAAATGCTAAGCTATCTATCAGCAGGAAGAAGAAAACCAGGTCGTCCACTCAAAAGACTTTTGGATGGTGTTTCTCTTGAGGCCGAAATAGCTCAACAAATGGCCTAAAATTCTTGAATATACTAAGATGATATATGAGAATCATTAAATAAAAACTGTAGAATATAAGACATTCGTACCTCGATAATTCGATTGTACTTATTATCGGATCACAAAACTAACCACTGTAGAGTAATCCATTACGATGTGTCGGTAAACTATAATTAAAATATATTTAATTCCATAAAATTCATTCATTCCTCTTAATTCATTAAACTGTTTGAAATCTTCTTCTTCTTCTTCGGCCTTTCCCCCACTTATAGGTTTGCCGTCTTCAGTTTCCATTTATCTCTATCATTCCAATCTCCCTACTCCAAATTCCTATCATCCATTATAGTTCTGACGTAGGTTTTCCTTTTCCATCTTGGTCTGCCACGTTTATTTCTTCCAGGGGGTGACCATTGGTATATATATTTGGCCATCTTTCATTTTCTATTCTTTGTACATGGCCATACCATTTAACCGTTTGATTTTCAATCCTCTTAACAACAGATGTGGTGACATTCATTTCTCTCCAAAGGAGTTCATTTCTTATTTTATCCTGTCTTGTTTTTTGGAGGCTTCTTCTAAATAATCAAATTCAACTGTTCAAATTTTATTATTTTGTAATTCCGTCAGAGACCAAATTTCACTTCCATATGACAAAATATTCTGTATTATGTTCTTATAAATTTTCATTTTAGTTTCCTTTGTAATATTTTTATTCCAAATTATTCCATGTAATACCTTAGTTCCATTTTTTGCAATTGCAATTTTAGTCGGTAATATTCAATTCAATTAATTTTAATCTCACACCTTGTAGGTACTTTTTACTTGTTACACGCCACCCGGGCCTTACAGGGATTTGTCGGGAGAGGAATTTTAAACTATGAATCACACATATACGTTTTAACACACAAAGACATGGAGGACCTCCCTGAATAATGATTAGCTCAATGTCAGTGCCACCTCCGAGACAACACAACATAAAAATGAAACACGCCATTCACAAACACATGTATACTAATCATGACGATTATGATTCGCATAATGATGATTATGATAGCCAGATGATGTTTGAGAATCTTTGGACCTTAAATTTTCCTGACCTTTGTCTTACAGGTGAGGAAAACCCCGAAAAAATAATACCCAGAAAACTTGTTCCGATAGGGGATCGAACCCGGGCCCTCTAGTAATGAGGTAGGCGACGCTACCCTCGAGATCACAAGAGTGGACATGTTTGAAAGATTGAAGTACTAGAAAGAAATAAACCACATTTCTAAATAAAAATTGAGTCATTCAAAAGTTCTCGAGTTCGCCTCTCGGTCACGTGATGATGTGGACAAAACGGAGTCTGGACAGTTTTTCTCTCGGTTTCTCCAATTTTCCCTTTCTCAAATTTCATTCCACCATTTTATCCACTCTCGTCTCATTAAATTCGTTCTATTACATTTCATCTTCCCGTATGACAGTGCGTCAGGCACCCTTGTTAATCACAGACCTCCAATGAAAGGTACATCACTACATCTTATCCCTTGACCCGGCCATCATTCGGACACGAGTTACGATCGTCTTCTTTTTGATAAGAATTATTGATATAATTATTTTCTCTCTGAATGTCTAACTAACCAACCAACTCATTGGCACTATCGAACCCGCGCGAACATACGCTTTCAATACATCCCTATCCAGAGCTAAATGTTTTCCAATTATCCCTGTATAATCTAATTTCCTCAAATCATGGTTAATGTTATTCTCCTGTTATCATTTTTGTCTACCAACTGGGCGTTTTCCCTCTGGTTTTCCAACAAGAAATTTCCATGATCCTCTTTCATTTCCCATTCGTGTCACATCCCCTGCCCATTACATTCTACGAGACTTAAACAGTTCTTGTTACATCTGGTTTCCTATACATATAATGTAGCTGAATATTATGTAGTTTTCTCCACTCACCTGCCTATTCATCTTTTTTTGACCCAAAATTTTTCCTGAGAACTTTATTCCCAAATACTCGTAATCTTCTTTCCTCCCTTAAAATAAGAGTCCATGTTTCGCATCCATATAATATAACTGAGAGAATAACAGTTCTTATTATATCTGTTTTCTTTTAAATACCACATAGCTTACTGTTATGCAGTTATCCATTCGTCTGCCTGTTCATCTCTCCAAAAATTTTCCTAAGGACTGAATGTATATCAAATTAATTTTTCATATGGCAAATAAGTATTTAATTTATGATCAGTTTCAAAATATTAATAGAAAAACAGATTGTGGGAGAATTAGACGCGTAAACTATGTTGACCAGAGTTTAACAATGTAGTTACATTTAAACGTTTCGTCTAACTATATTACAGTTTCTAAACATTAAATATGATACGATTCAGTGAATGTTCAACTAAATGTACATCAACCGCATGAACATGTTGTGGGATGTTAGCGTTATGTTGGAAATATTCTGGATATGTTCCCAATTCCCGGACAATGGATTTTCATGCCAAGGATTATTCTGAAATCGCAATTGTAAATTGGATTAAACTTTCTAAATTCATTCAATTCAAACATTGTAAAACGCTTTTATCGCTAAGGTAATTTAGTGTTTTAATCAAATCAGTTGTATCAATTAATCATAAACTTATTTCGATAAAAAAGCTAATTTTAGCTTCCTATCATCCCAACAAAATAATTTTAAGAATTAAAACTTGCATTTAATAAAACTTACGCTCTATCATATTCTCATAAGTAATGCCACGACTGATTTCCAACTTATCTAGAGGATTTGTAAATCAAGAGTGTCATTTATTAGGACCATTTAATGAATAAAATTAAGCTGTTTACTCACAAATCATTATTTAAATATAGTTGTTTTAAAATATTTATCGGCCTATATTTAATATAAACGGCGATGCTTGAAAACAAATGAGACATTTTTGGTTATGTTTCATTTGTTAATCACCGTAACTTGATCATATTATTTATTGCCAAATAGGATCGCAATATTGTAAAAATGCATCCTAGTGGAGAAATAATTAAACACAACAAACTGTATATTATAATCAACATTATAGGTTAATTAATTTATTTAGCAAACAACTCAGTAAAATCAACGAATCTATTAATTTGCTATATTCAATGCATTGGTTGCATAAAAATAATGCTCTGAGCAGTTCAGAAAAAAATAAAGCTGACTAATTAATGCCCCAAATGGGAATCAATGACCAATCACATTTCAATGATTTTTTATTTATAACCAATCACCTCGATTTTATCAGTTTAATTTTATCACTTTAAAATCAAGCTCCTCCTTTTTAACATTCTGAATAGGTCATAGCATTATCTTGCAGTGACTGCATGTGGCTACCAGATTGTATATTATATACAGTGCACGAATGTTAACACATAGTGCTTGCGGGATATAATATAACATCATTTGTAGCAATTGATTATACCACAAAACAAAGAAAGAAACTACTGTTTGCACTTTCTTAAGCGAATTATTTTCCAGGAAATGACGTTGCAGAAAAATATAATTGACATATTTACATCATAGAACATCAAAAATTAATTAATACCTATAATGTTGGTTATAAATTTCTCACTAGGGTGCATTCTTACAATATTGCGATCCTTTGGCAATAAATAATATGATCTTGTTGCAGTGATAAACAAAAGAAGCGTAACAATCGTTACTCATTGTTTTTAAACATCGCCGTTTACATTAAATATAAAAATATTTTTAAATAATGATTTGTGAGTAAACAGCTTAATTTTATTCGTTAAATAGTCCCAACAAATACCACTCTTGATTTCCAAATTCCTAATTTGGAAATCATTTGTGGCATTACTTATGACTATTTAACCCATGCCACAAATGCTAGTCAATGACCAATCACGTTTCAATGAATTTTGTTTTACAACCAATGATAGTCGTGTTTCACCTCGCTCTTTATCAATTTATCTTTATCAGCTCCTGCCTTTGTGATAAAGAAAACTCTTCCTTTTTAATGTTCTGAACAGGTCAAAGCATTATTTTTCTCTAACAAATACATTGAATATAGCAGATTATGAAAAGATTCCTTGATTTTACTGAATTGTTTACTAAAAAAATTAATGAATAACCCGTAATGTTGATTATGATATATAGTTTGATGTGTTTCATTATTTCTCCACTTGGGTGCACTCTTACAATATTGCGATCTTATTGGCAATAAATAATATGATCAAGCAGCAGTGAATGAACATAAACTCACATTTCTGATTTGTTTTCAAACATCGCCGTTTACATTAAATATATAAATATTTTAAAATAACTATAGTTAAACAATGATTTGTGGGTAAACAGCTTAATTATTCGTTAAATAGTCCTAACAAATGCCACTCTTGATTTCCAAATTCTCTAGATAAATTCACTCCTCACTTCGTGAGTCGTGAATTTATCGATAATTTGGAAATCACTCGTGGCATTACTTATGACAAAGAGCAAGGTGAAGCACGACTGTCATTGGTTGTAAAACAAAATTCATTGAAACGTGATTGATCATTGACTAACATTTGGAACAATAGTTAAACAGTCATTATTTATTTGGATTTTTTCTATACTATAATAGTTTTTCCTTGAACCTGAAGTAATTTTATTCTCCAAAAATGTAGTCTTATACATTTTCTTCTATCAATTCCATTCAAACTCTTCCTGACACTCCGTATTCATCTATGTTCCTGTTGTATTCCTCGTCTCCTTCCTCCTTCATCTTTCCGTTCAAAATAATTTTCGAATTCTGTCTTCTCCTCTACTTTTATCGTGTCCAAACCATCTCAGATTTATTTCTTCAGCTGTTCTTTACAACCTGTGATGCGACTTCTTCAATTCCTTCATCAACTCCTGTCAAATTTTAATCTTAGGATTTCATTATTCAAATTATTTCCCACCATTTACAATGATTTGTACATTTTTCTAACGATTATTTCAATATTTTATCTATGATATTTAACTACATACATAGCATGAACATGTGGCAGCCATATTGATATTAACGAATATGCAGTACAGCTAACATAGAGTATGTACTAATTAACTCTATACCATTGTTTCCCAACCTGTAGTCCACGAACCCCCAGGGGGTACGTAAAATATTTCAAGGGGGTTCGCCAAAAATTTTCGGTAATGGCGGGTTTCGAGGTTAGGCCTATTATTGTTTTCTTCATTTCTGCGGCATTATAATAATAATAATAATAAGCTCTCCATACATCCCTATCCTGAGCCAATGCTTTCCAATCATTCCCTGTATAATCTACTTTCCTCAAATCATAGTTAATGTTGTTCTCCCACCTCATTCTTGGTCTACCAACTGGGCGTTTTCCTTCTGGCTTTCCTACAAGAAGTTTCCATGCACGTCTTTCATTCCCCATACGCGCAACATGTCCTGCCCATCGCAGTCTACGAGACTTAACTGCTCTTATTATATCTGGCTTCCTATAAAGACCATGTAGTTCATTGTTATGTAGTCTTCTCCATTCACCTGTCTGTTCATCTCTCTTTGCTCCAAAAATTTTCCTAAGAACTTTATTCTCAAATACGCGTAATCTCCTTTCCTCCCTTAAAGTAAGAGTCCATGTTTCGCATCCATATAATATACCTGGTAGAATAATAGTTTTATATATTTTCAGCTTAACGTTTTTTGAAAGGTGTTGGGACATTAAAAGTCTCTGCAATGCATAATAGCATGCATTTCCAGAATTGAGCCTATGTTTAATTTCTTTGTGCATCTCATTCCTATTTGTGATTATTGTTCCTAGGTATTTGAATTCGGCCACTTCCTCAAAATTTCCCTCATTTTTCCTTAGCTGTCCATTTCCATTATATGCTGAATTTCTACGTGTGACCATATGTTTAGTTTTACTGATATTTACTTCCAGTCCTAATTTCTTAGTGTTACTCAATAGTGTGTGCGCTGGCCTTTTGTATCTCCTCGCTATCGGCCAGTAGTACTACATCATCAGCATAAACTAACAGCTTATTAATTTAATGGCATGCTCTAGTACAAAATTAAATAGTAGAGGAGATAGTGCATCTCCTTGCTTCAAACCATTCTGGACTTCAAAAGTGTCTGAAAACTGTTTGCCTACACGAACCCTACTCTTTGAACCATGTAGACACATTCGTATAAGTCTAACTAACTTTTTAGGAATTCCGAACTCCAGCAGGATACTATATAACTTCTCCCTCTTAATTGAATCATATGCTTTTTTGAAGTCTACATATAGTTGATGTACAGTACGACTATATTCCCATTTCTTTTCTAAAATCTGTCTTATACTAAAAATCTGATCTGTTGTAGACCTGTTTCTTCTAAATGCACATTGATGATGTCCTAGAATGTCATCAATATAGGGAGTAAGTCTGCTTACTAATATATTTGTTGGAATTTTATACGAAGTTGAAAGTAATGAGATGGCCCTGTAGTTGTTGCAATCAGTTTTATCTCCTTTCTTATAAATTGGTAAGATAATTGATTCCTTCCATTCATCTGGAAGAGCTTCTTTTTCCCAAATCATACTAAGCAACCAGCATATCTTGTCCATCAATTTTTCTCCCCCTGATTTTATAAGTTCTGCTGGGACCTTATCTGAACCTGATACTTTATACATCTTCAATTTTTCAATTACCATTTCAACCTCTAATGCACTTGGCTCTGCGTCTAGCATTTCTGCTGTCCGTAACTTATCCTCTTCAATGTCTTGTTCTGTATGTACATTTAATAGCTGATTAAAGTAACTTTTCCATCTATTTAATATACTCTTAGAATCTACAATCATATCACCATTTTCATTCCGAATTATGTTTGTTCTAGCCTGAAACCCTTTCTTCTCTGTACTAATTCCCTGATATAATTCTCTAATGTTCCAATTTTTTGCATTCATTTCAAGATCATTAATCTTCTCTCTCAAATATTCCCTCTTTTTACTCTTTAGTAACTTGGTGGTTTCCCGTCTAACAGTACCCAATTGCTCTAAATTTACCTCATTTGGCTCGTGTAACCAATATATAATAATAATATATTATAATTATAATAATGTATTGTAATAATAATATATAATAATAATAATAATATATTATTATAATAATACCAATAGTAATAACAAAATAATAATAGTAATAATAACAATAATAATAATTATTATTATTATTTTAAAATTTAAATTACCCCTTTATTGCCCCTTCTTACATATGTGTAACATCGGGAATTTGTCATAAGTAATGCCACGAGTGATTTCCAAATTATCGATAAATTCACGACTCACGAAGTGAGGAGTGAATTTATCTAGAGAATTTGGAAATCATGAGTGGCATTTGTTAGGACTATTTAACGAATAAAATTAAGCTGTTTACTCACAAATCATTATTTAACTATAGTTATTTTAAAATAGTTATATATTTAATGTAAACGGCGGTGTTTGAAAACAAATGAGAAACGATAGGTACGCTTCTACTGCTTCTTTTGTTTATCACTGCAACCAGATCATACTATTTATTGCCAAAGGAATGCAATATTGTAAGGAGGAGCTTTCTTTAATATGGTAATTACAACACTGATAAATATTTGGTGAAACACAACTCTGATTGGTCGTAAAACAGAAATCATTGAAACGTGATTGGTCATTGACCCCCATTTGTGGCATGAGTTAAATAGTCATAGGTAATGCCACGAGTGATATCTAAATTATTGATAAATTCACGAGTCACGAAGTGAGGAGTGAATTTATCTAGAGAATTTGGAAATTAAGAGTGGCATTTGTTAGGACCATTTAACGAATAAAATTAAGCTGTTTACTCACAAATCATTATTTAAATATAGCTATTTTAAAATATTTATATATTTAATGTAAACGGCGATGTTTGAAAACAAATGAGAAACGATTGGTACGCTTCATTTGCTTCTTTAGTTCATCACTGCAACCAGATCATATTACTTATTGCCAAAGGATCGCTATGTTGTAAGAATGAATCCTAGTGGAGAAATGTATAACCAACGTTATAGGTAATAATTAATTTGATTTTCTATGATGTGAATATGTCAATTATGTTTTCTGCAACGTTATTTCCTGTGAACCGAAAGTGCCTTTTGCGGTTCAGTTATCATCTTCGTGCTCCTTCCCGCTTACGAACATTTGTGAAGCCTGCCAATGTTTCCTGTGTTCCGTGTGGTTACCCCTTCCTTCTTTACCCTTTCCATTGCGCATCTTGGTAGCGCACATCCCTTCTCCTGGCGAACCTGATATATGCTCGGCAATCTCAGTGGACTAAAACAGTCAGTCGA
The DNA here is from genome assembly GCA_030220185.1 of Diploptera punctata. Taxonomy (NCBI): domain Eukaryota; kingdom Metazoa; phylum Arthropoda; class Insecta; order Blattodea; family Blaberidae; genus Diploptera; species Diploptera punctata. Next base: position 2,530,168 of record JASPKZ010009800.1, on the reverse strand, counting down.
TCGGCCTAACAAGTGGCGTTTGGGTTCTTTACGAGTGGATTCAGTGTTGGAATCCTACTCTGGAGTACCATGCAAAGGGTGAAGTTAGCATGGTAATGCAGAAGATAAGCATGTGGATTGTAAACCGAAGAATGGTTGGATTTAATTTAATCTAAGTCAGCATGGAAGAAGGATTTCCGATTCTGCTTAGAGACGTTTGAGTGTGATTGTTTGAATGGTACGTCGTTATCTTATCATGTTTTGTTTATTATTGGGGTTGGATTGATTGTTCCAAGATATAGTTCCGTTGTTTATATTACTTTATATGTTTTTATAATAATCCACACTTATTTTTGTATTAAAAACCAATATTTTATGCTACTCCCCTTGTTCTTATCTAAAGAATAGCCATTGTTCTCTATCCCATAACGAAATTAGTTCAGTCCATGCAAATTATAATCAGTGTTATATTCACATGCATGTTCAAGTGGAAAAAGAAAGATGAATGGTTAGCCGCCTTCTATGGGCCCGAGGCAGGCTGTTTTGTTGTAAATAACTTCGTTGAATGTTTGGAACCTTTTACTAAGTACAGCAATATCATAACCCAACGATCCCGGAAGGTAGCAGTAACGTATTCGTATTTGTACTCTTTCTCTCTCTCTACGTACAATATGATTAAGCAGGGCGTGGTTGGTTCAACCAAGTCGCTACAAAATGTGGTAGCAGAGCGTGGTTGGTAAAAACCAAGTCGCTACAAAATGGTTTCTCAGAGCGTGGTTAAGGGTTTGGTTTTTTGGGTTTAATTGCGCCCAAATGGTAACAAAGTGTTTACTTTGTATTTTTCATATTGAAAGATATGCTGTACTTATGTTGAAGTTATTAAGTATTGGTTTACGTGTTTGTTGTACATTACGTAAACATTGATTCATCTTTCTTCGTTCCAAAACAGAGACTGATTTATGCAAGTAATACTACGTTCGCTTATTGTTGTTTACATCTTGTGTCTATCATACTTTATAAACATGCCTAGCTGGGTAGATATAGTATCCAAAGATAAGCTCGTTTGTGAATTAGGCCTGCTAGGTATAGAAGTTGAAGGTGATGTAAACACATTACGTCAGCGGCTTAAAGATCATATGAATTCTCTCTCCCAGCCTGAACAAATATTAATAAAGCGTAAGTTCATTGTAGATAACGCAACTCAAGAGGATTATTTGGCAGAACAGCATAAGGATTTGAGTGATCGTAGACTTAGCTCTATCAAAGATTTATCTAGTGGAACTGTCTCCAACCTTTCTTCTTTTATGGAGCAGAATAATCAGCGGATTTTCCGAGAGTTGATTGGAAAAGTTGATCCCTGTGATGGTGAAGATAAGGAATCGCTAGTGGTCTTCCTCATCAAAATTAATTCGATTTTTGAATTGAAATTGGTTCCCGATGAGTATTTTGTGAACTCAATTTTGAGTTGCATCGGAGGAATTTTATTGAAAATCTGGAGTGAAGTTGTTAAGTTGAGATTCTCTTGGATGGAAAGTTTAGAACATGTGAAGTGTTCGTTGTTGCCTCCTAGATTGTTGGAAGACTTTTGGATTAAATTTGTGTCACGTCGATTCCAACTGCCTAAGGAATCTTTGTTGGAATTTATCGCCAATATGCAAGGAGCTTCACTTGTGTTGAATCCTTTATTTTCTGAAGAAAAGTTAATTGATCTCATTCTGCAAAATATGTCCCCGGCTACTAGACAGCATTTGGTATTTACTACAAAACCTCAAAAATGTAGCCGAAATGTGTCTCTTAGCCAGAAAAGTGGCGGATTTTGAAATTGCTGAAAGACAGAGGGACTTTAGTGAAAGAAGTAAAACCGACAATTTAAATAAATCTAATACTTCGACGAATCGTCCTTCTGGGTATTCAAAAAAGAATCTACAGTGTTGGAAATGTCAGCGGTATGGGCATTTGTCCAGAGAATGTCAATCTTAGTTTACGTAGTTTGTTTATATATGTATATATTTTCGTTTGGGATAGTAGAATGTATTACTGATGAACAACGCATCGGAAAACTTATGTTCAAATGGTCTGAACCCTATGTTGTAAAACGCTTGCTAACACCAGTAACTCTGGAGTTAGAAAACGTCAGTGGCCATGTCAAATTGTGTAACGCTACGAGTAATTCCAAGTTTGTTTTTCTTTGATTGAAAAAGAGCTGAATGTTAAAGCTAAATTACTATGTATTATGACACATGTTAAATTAAGCATATCTATGGTTCTGCTTTCCTGTTTTCGCCTGTTCTTTGTTTCAGTTTGTATGCTTACCTTTCCTTAAAACGTTGGCAGTTCTACAGTCTATATGCCTGGAGTGTTCGGCAGTCGAGCGCTTGGAGGATCCGGCCGACCCCCGAGTGCCCAGCTGACCGACATAGTGGCTTTGGAACTATGGATTCCTGGAAAGCGGTGGAACGGGATTGCGATCCGGCAATCCGAGGATTATCGTCACCCGAGTCTTCACCTGGAACGCCGCAATGTTGTGCTATGGCGGCTGAAGCAAATTGGAGTCTATTTTTCAGCGCTGGAATAGTCTACATGAAAGCAGGTGTGGTGATCGTGATATTGGGGACGATGGAAAATTTGCTTTGAAGTTACCGCTGGAATCCAATAGTGCTTATGTTCCCCTCCCAACGTGGGATTGCTTCTCTGGACTTTATTTGGAAGTCTATGGACTTTTTCTTTTTACCCGGAGGGTGTAGCGGGAGCTATTGAACCGAAAGTGCCTTTTGCGGTTCAGTTATCATCTTCGTGCTCCTTCCCGCTTACGAACATTTGTGAAGCCTGCCAATGTTTCCTGTGTTCCGTGTGGTTACCCCTTCCTTCTTTACCCTTTCCATTGCGCATCTTGGTAGCGCACATCCCTTCTCCTGGCGAACCTGATATATGCTCGGCAATCTCAGTGGACTAAAACAGTCAGTCGATCGGCCTAACAAGTGGCGTTTGGGTTCTTTACGAGTGGATTCAGTGTTGGAATCCTACTCTGGAGTACCATGCAAAGGGTGAAGTTAGCATGGTAATGCAGAAGATAAGCATGTGGATTGTAAACCGAAGAATGGTTGGATTTAATTTAATCTAAGTCAGCATGGAAGAAGGATTTCCGATTCTGCTTAGAGACGTTTGAGTGTGATTGTTTGAATGGTACGTCGTTATCTTATTATGTTTTGTTTATTATTGGGGTTCAGATTGATTGTTCCAAGATATAGTTCCGTTGTTTATATTACTTTATTTTTTTTATAATAATCCACACTTATTTTTGTATTAAAAACCAATATTTTATGCTACTCCCCTTGTTCTTATTTAAAGAATAGCCATTGTTCTCTATCCCATAACGAAATTAGTTCAGTCCATGCAAATTATAATCAGTGTTATATTCACATGCATGTTCAAGTGGAAAAAGAAAGATGAATGGTTAGCCGCCTTCTATGGGCCCGAGGCAGGCTGTTTTGTTGTAAATAACTTCGTTGAATGTTTGGAACCTTTTACTAAGTACAGCAATATCATAACCCAACGATCCCGGAAGGTAGCAGTAACGTATTCGTATTTGTACTCTTTCTCTCTCTCTACGTACAATATGATTAAGCAGGGCGTGGTTGGTTCAACCAAGTCGCTACACCTGGAAAATAAGTCGTTTAAGAAAATGCAAACAGTGGTTCCTTTTTTTTTGTGGTATAATCAATTGTTACAAATGTTTTAATATTATCTATCGCATGCACTTTCTGTTGATATTCATGCACTGTATAAACATTCTGGTAGCCGTATTTCTTGGAGGGTCAGTCATGGAAAAATAATGCTATGTCCTGTTCAGAATGTTAAAAAGGAGGTGCTTTCTTTATTATGATAAACTTTAGTTGGTAAATTTTAGGCGAAAACACGACTGTGATTGGTTGTAAATACAAAAATCATTGAAATGTGATTTGGTCATGGAGAGCTCCCATCTGGCCACGAGTTAAATAGTCATCATAAGTAGTGCCACGAGTGCTCCACACACCTCCCATTTATCTAGAGAATTTTGAAATCAAGAGTGGCATTTGTTAGGACTATTTCATCATCTTTTTCTTCATGGTAGGCCGTCGGCCTCTTCCGCTCTCAGGATTCTCTCTCCATCGTCTTCTAGGACGTCCCACATCTCCATAGCCTTGAGATTGGTACAACAGTGCTGGTTTTGTTAGCCTAGAAGAGTCCATTCTTAAAGCATGTTCATGCCATTTAACGAATAAAATTAAGCTGTTTACTTACAAATCATTATTTAAATGCAGTGATTTTAAAATATGTATATATTTAATGTAAACGGCGATGTTTGAAAACAAATGAGAAACGTTTTTTATGTTTCATTTGTTCATCACAGAAACCAGATCATATTATTTATTGCCAAAGGATCGCAATATTGTAAGAATGCACCCTAGTGGAGAAAAAATGAAACACATCAAACTATTTATAACCCCGATTTTAGGTTCGTTAGATATTGTGTAGGCCTATATGGTAGCTACATGCCGTAATTCCATAGTATAAACCGCAAAGCGTTTGTTGACGCATGCACATGGTGTATGAATGTAACAAATATTTTTCGCGTCACATGTTGTAAAGAATCCCCTTTTCTTCAATTACTTAAAAATATTCTCATCCATTTTCATCGCCTCTTTAATTCTTTGGTTTTTAATTTTATTCAGTCTTATTTTCTTGTCGCTCTGCGCCAATAGTCCATTTTTGAAGTCAGTAATTTACTTGCATGTGACCAGTCTAACGTACAAGTTTCAGCTGTATATAGCATTACACTTTGAACTAATGAATTATAAATTATTATTTTTTGTGTAATTTGTAATATTCTTGCTCCAAAGAACTGAATTCAGCATATCAATTATGTTTCTATTTATTAGTATTTTTTTTTTCAGATTTTCGCTGAGCTTCTTCCAACAGCTTTTAAAATGGTTCCTAAATATTTAAATTTATTTAACTTGTGAGTTTCTTCTTCTTAAATCACCAGCTTTTCATCATCTTCCATCTTCAATGTTAACTTTATTGTAATTATATCACCATAATCTACTACCGAACTGGCATTATCGAACCCATAGATTCATAGCCGCACGGACATAAGCTTTCCAACATTCCTATTCTGAGCTAATGTTTTCCAACCATCCCTTGTATAATCTACTTCCCTTCATGATTAATGTTATTCTCCCACCTCATTATTGGTCTACCAACTGGGCGATTTCTCCCTGGTTTTCATACACGAAGTTTCCTTGACCCCCTTTCAATCCCCAATCATGCCACATGTACTCCTCTTTGTAGTCTACAAGACTTAACTATTCTTATTATATCTGGTTTCCTACAAAGATCAGGTAGCTATTATGTGCTTTCTCCATTCGGCTGTTTCCTGGAAACTTTATTCTCAAATACTCGTTATCATTTTTCCTCTCTTAAGGTAAGAGTCGATGTTTCGGATACATATAATTGGGTGAATAACAGTTTTGTCATCATTATTATTTTACTACAATTATTTATTATTATTATTAAAGTTATTATTTATTTATTTTACCTAATGGAGTTAAGACCATCAGATCTTCTCTTCCACTTCAGCAGGCTTAAATTATACATATAATAACAATTATGAATTATCTACATAATTAATGATGCATAATAAATATAGGCAGTCTAAACAATATAACGTTGACAATGGAAATAAATGAAATTTTAATAATAATAATAATAATAATAATAATAATAATAATAATAATAATAACCTATAATTTGATTAAGTAATTGGCTTGGTTAAGGAAATTTAAAATATAAAGTAATAATAAAAAGTATACATGGAACACGGTTATGTATTATATTGTCTAAGGAAATATATAGTGAGTTTTTTCTTGAACTGTTTTTGAGTCGAGAAGTCCTTGATATACGAGTGGAGGGAATTACAGAGTCGTGTGGCTGAAACAAGGAAGGATGTAGAGAAACAGAGTTAAATTTTCTCTCGATTGTGTGTTAAAGTTATGGTGGGAGATAGCGAATGCAAGCGAGTAGAAATATTATTATTATTATTATTATTATTATTATTATTATTATTATTATTATTATTATTATTATTATTATTATTATATTGCCATCGTTATTATTATCATTTATATATTATAGGGCAGTAAGTTAGAGTAAAAGTTAATCGTTTTGCACGGAAGCAGTTTAGAGAACGGGTTAAAAGCTTCAATCGTGACGCAGAGTTCACTGAACCCTAGCATTTGACCTCTTAAAAAACAATGTTAGAATTTCAATGGCGAGGTAATGCTTTTGAATCAGATATTAAAGGCTCGATAGGTGTTTTGTCCCGTGAAAAGGTCACGATTTATTTATTCAAGAGTTATAAACGCCATAGTATTGCAATCGATAATAACTTGTCACATCTTAAAATCCTCCCCCCAACAACATGAATAATAATTTGGTAGGCGCGATGACCTGCGCCGTGGATCAATCTTGAAAGAAACCCGTGTTTAACGTTATTTTTAGCTCAGACATAAATAATTTGATAAAATTGTTACGAAACGAGACTGTTACTCCAGGTTGTACACGCTATTATTAGAAAACTTGCATGCGTTTGCGTGGGTTGTTTGATTCTAATCTAGTTTTCCGTGGCTATTTTTAACTCTATATAAAGTCTTGGCCACGTGTATATATTGACAAAATGGTTAAAAATAAAAATAACCTATAAATACTGTAAACGTTTTGTTACATTCACATTTTCTACTTTTCACCCACTTTGAAAAAGTTCGAGTGATCATAGAGGAAGATTAATTCAGTTTATAGTAAATTGAAAGCACACTAAAATAAATGATACAATATTTTGAATATACTTCGTATTTCAAAATCAATATTGACATTGACATAGAGGTTGTTCCAATGTTAAGGTTATATTGTTGCGACATCATCATCATCCGGTATCATGGCAGCTGCCGCCGTCTTCCGGATATCAAACGCCATTCCTCTCTGTCCATCCATTCATCTTCCTCCAACCCTCTGATATTCATAGCTGCTTGTACCCCTTCTATCCAAGTTTTCTTCGGTCTTCCACTCTTCCTCCTTTCCATTGGGACCCATTACATAACAATTTTAGGCAATATTTGCTCTGGCATTCTTTTGACATGGCCATACCACTGTAATCTTTCTTTTCTATAATGTCTGTGATGTCCGGCTCCTCTTCGTACACCCATAATTTCCCTTATTTCTTTATTTCGTATTCTATCCATTCTAGATTTTCCAGCTGATCTTCTTAAAACATCCATTTCTGTACTTAAAATTCTTTTAATTTCCCTGGTAGGAATTTGCCAGACTTCAGCACCATATGTTAAAATGCTCTGAATTATGGTTTGATATATTTGTAATTTTCTATTTTTTGTAATATTTTTGCTCCACCAAACAGAGTTTAATGCATTTATTGCTTGTTTTGTTTGTGCGATTCTATTTTTAATTTCCACTGTGTTATCGCCTGAATGGTCTAATTTTGTTCCTAAATAAGTGCATTCAATACTAGGTTTTAGTTCTTCTCCATTGTTGAAATTTATATTTTCCATTTCTTCTCCTATACACAGGTATTTAATTTTCTCAATGTTTATATAAAGTCCCCATTTTTCATATTCTTCCTTTAGTTTTTAGCCATATATTTTATATCATCATGGTCTTGTGCTATTAATACCTGGTCAGTATGTTGGGACACCATTACATAATTGTATCAAGTTGTAAAACTAAAGAGAGATGAACAAACAGGTGAATGGAGAGGACTACATAACAATGAACTACATGGTCTTTATAGAAAGCCAGATATAATAAGAACAGTTAAGTCTCGTAGACTGCGATGGGCAGGACATGTTGCACGTATGGGGAATGAAAGACGTTCATGGAAACTTCTTGTAGGAAAGCCAGAAGGAAAACGCCCAGTTGGTAGACCAAGAATGAGGTGGGAGAACAACATTAACTATTATTTGAGGGAAGTAGATTGTACAGGGAATGATTGGAAAACATTAACTCAGGATAGAGATGTATGGAGAGCTTATGTCCGCGCGGCCATGAACCTACGGGTTCGATAGTGCCACTGAGTAAGTAAGTAAAAACTATAAAAAGTAACCACTAAGTATATACGGATCCATTCTATCGTTTTCGAAGCGCACTCAGATAACAGATTTGTCTACAGTCTGGTAGACGTATAGACAAATAATTTGTCAGCGATATTCGCGAACGGGCGAGGCTTAGTGACATTTACGGTTAGCTGACAGGTGGGAGACAGGATAGTGAGTACCGTGAGTGGGGACGCAATCAAGTGTAACTTTAGATATGAGAAATTATTTTATTTTACCTCTAACTATAAAAACAATTTATCATAATATATACAAATGAAACATGTGTGAACCTGCGAGTCTATGGGTGGATTTCGCAACCGAAGTTTAAACCATGACCGCGGTTTTCCGATTTGTATTGTTTCCATAACAACCATAGAAACTGAATATCTACGGCTGTTAATACTAAATCAAATGACTGAATCATGTCTATGGTTTCATAACAATTTCTGTGAATTTTTAGTCATTTTTATAAGTGTTATGGAAACAATTAAAAAATTGGAAAACCGGGGTCGTGGTTTAGACTTCGATTGAGTCTGTCCTTTACGGACTCAAAAAACTACTTAACCGATTTGAATGGAGGTTTTTACCATGACATACGGATCTTTGTGGGACAATTAATGTATATAACATATTAACGTATGTATTATAGGCCCCGAGCTAAAACAAAAAAAATACGTCGACACACTAAAATAAGTCGCTATTTGGACACTAAAATGGCTTAAGCTGCCTAAACCATAACAGATACACCAAATTAATGTACACAGAATTGAATATCCTAAAACGTTTACGTTCACTTCAACGGATCACAAGGCACTAAGGGGATACTTCAATCGGAACACCAAATATTTGTAAGGTAATCCATCAGGTATAGAAACACGATCGAGAGAAAATTTAATTCTACGGAGTAGCTGTTCCTCTACATCGGACATCTCACTATTCCTCATCCATCTTGATTTTAGCCACCCGACTCTGCAATTTCCTCCCCTCGTATATCAAGGACTGCCCGATTCAAAAACAGTTTAAAAAGAAACTCGCTTCTTATTTCCCTTAGACGATATAATATATAACCGTGTTCCATGTATACTTTTATTATTCCTTTACATTATTACTTTACATTTTAAACTTTCCATTTACTTAATCTAATTATAGGTCATTTGTATTATTATTAACTCATTCAGTACCGTAAACCAGTTAAGGCGTTTAAAGAGACTATCGTGTATGCGGCCGCCGGTCAGTTAACTCGTTTTAGAGCGGGCGCGAACAAACCGCGTTTATATTCGGCGCCTAAATATTGTGTTGGCTTAGTATGTCTTGGAGATCATAGATGGCATGTAAATGTACATTTTCTATTCCCGTTTGACAAGTTTAACCTTGGTGAATTCCCTTTTATTTTTAAAACAAAGAACACATGGAATTCGTTCACCCAAACTCGCCTGCAGGCTCCAATGCAGTCGTATATGTTTCCCGTTATCGCGCTGTTGTTTGTGCGTGAGTGAAACCATGACGAAAGAAAAATATCTCGCTGAAGAAGAATTAGTGAAAATTTTGTATAATAATGATTCATGTGATGAACTGATTTCTGAATTAGAAGATTCACAAAGTGAAAGTGAAGATGAACTTCCACTTCCTGAAATTGATACGCCGATATCATGTGATGTAAATCACCTAAGTTATTTCACCATCAAATCCTACTAGGATATCTCGTTTAGGTATGTACAAAATTTGAATGTTCTAGGACTATTAGTTTGTGAATAATGGTCCATTTTCTGAAGTGCCGTGAAAAGGGTAGCTGGGGTATTTAAATGGCTGGCCTGTGGGTTTAAATGCCCTGCTCAATGCCTGGTAGTGAATGTGTTACTATTTTTTCTTTATTTCTTTCTCTTGTCAACCTTATATTGTATAGTCTATATCTATTGTGTATCATTAATGATAATACTTATAGTAGGTATAATTTAACCCTGGTGAAGTGGAAGAGAAGACCTTACGGTCTTAACTCCATCTTGTAAAATAAATAAATAAATAATTAATTTATGGAATAATGTGAATCTTAAAGAAGGTCATGACTTAACGATATAATTTATAACTTCCAACTTCAATAAAAACTATGCTTCGAATTGTTTAATGTAATAAATAGCGGAATTTGTTCCATACGCACTCACACTTATGTAATGGAAGTACAGGACCATCTACATATGACAATCTCCCGAGCATCCAGCTTCCTGGGTGCAGGTGGAACCTCACTTCCGGCTGCTATAGGGTCTTATATGCCCTCTTCAATCCTTTTGTTATTAATTCGACGTTGGTTGAGTGATTATTATCAGCTAGCGATCGTAAAATTTGTTCCAAGATGCCGATATCTTACTTATTCTGTTATTGACTGTATTAGAGTGATCGGGAGGAGGTGTATCACATGTCTGCATACCTATACGGCGATTCTTCTGTAATATAAAAATTAGCAAGTTTTTTTTTAATGCGCCAGGTTATCACTTCGACATTTCTGGTGTTTTCTCCTGACATTGGAGTAATTGTAACTCACTTCTGAGATTGGGGCGCCAATTGCTGCTCCGATGATATGATGGAGATGATGATGATAGTGGCGCGCCAGGAGATTTCTTAATTCTAAACTTAATCTAAGGCGAATATGAATGATAATGATTGTGATGCCCATATGATGCTCGGGGACCGTTTGGACCTTAAAGTTTCCTGACATTTGTCTTACACGTGAGTAAAAACCCCGAAAAAAGCCTCACCCATAAGCCCGTCCCGACCGGGATTGAACCCGGTCCCGTTGCGTGAAAAGGCAGCATGCTACCTCGAGACCACAGCGCAGCGGTGGACTTTAGGAAGCAATGTAAGGTGCATAATATAATAAAATATACTTAGGTTATGCATTTTTCTAGGGTAATGAAACGTTTTTAAGACAAAGATCGCCGTATTGCATGCATATTTGTTATCATTTGATCGCATTTCACTACACGTAATATCAACTACCGACGTATTCTAAAATAACCCCAATTATTACTAAATGGAAACATTGTTTACAGCGTATGTCTTTTTACATGACACAGCTCTCTTCATAGCCCGATATGTATGAAGCTATGTGATACTTCCCTTCCCACCTCAACCCCTCGCTCCCATACTTATATAGTCTATACAAATACAAGAAAGCCTTCGACATTCCTACAATGAAGAGCATTCTTTTATGCACATTATTCCAGCGAACGCGTAGCTCAGTGCCTTATGGCTTGCTTCGTATGCAAGATGTAACACGTTCGATTCCTGATGAGGTTAAATTTTTAATTGTTACAATGCTTTCTATTTTATATTGTCCACTCTGAAAGAAAAAATAACTATTTACAAATATTAAAAGTAAAGTGATTCCACTATAGCCCTCAGGAGGCCCTTGGGGTAGTAGGAGGTTAAGGCTCGTACGTTTTCTGAACAATCGACACTTGATGTCAGCCGGGTTGTCAGCCCTGCGTGACGGCCGTCTTTACCCCAGAACAAGCGTCTGGTATTCATTTCCGTTAGAGGCTGAGTCGACACCAGGAACATGGTGCCGCCAGAGTTTTTGGGTCAGTTTAAAAATCCTGACACCATCTGGACTTGAACCCTCGACCTTCCGGCTTGTAGCGCAGTGCCTTAACCACTACGCTATGGCGTGCCCCTTGTTACTATTTATTACTATTACTATTAAATATTAATAATAAATTGTATTATTACTATTTATTATGTCGACCGCGGTGGATTAGTGGTTATGCTCCTTGCCTCTGGTCCCGAGGGTCGCGGGTTCAAACCCGGCCGTGGTCGATGGATTTTTTAGCACGGAAAAATCCAAGGAGCAAGTCCTCCGGGAGGTACTTTAAATCGTGGGTCTCGAGTCTGAAGATTTTCAGGCTCGTAAAAAAATCCTTAAGCGAAATTTACTGAATTTTCCCGTCCTAGTACTACCTTGGTTTCCTAGATGTCAGTATGAGGCGGAACGCTGACCACGGACCACGCAAAAATGACATCTATACGAAAACAAGTGTAACTAAATTAGTCTGGTTCAATTTCTTCGGTGTAGGGGGAGAGCGCCTAAATCTCTGTAAAGGGAAAACATAGGCTTACAATACAATACTATTTATTATTATTGTTATTATTGTTGTTAATGTTATTGTTATTATTACTGTTATTATTATTATTATTATTATTATTAATGTTAATAGCCTATCATCTATGGGCTACTCTTAGGCTGGACTTGACATGTATGAACTAAATATTTTAATTGAAGGATGATACTTCTTCCTCACTATAAATAAATAAGTAAACACACAAATATATGGAGCCATATTATATTTTATTACATACATTTAGAGCATTATTATTAAAACGTGATACTGCAAATACAATTAAATTTATACCGGTAGCTAAATAGTGTTATGGAGTTTACGAGTGGAGGAATATTACTTAAAATAGTGTAAAGTGGACGTAGATTACGTGGCCGGAATTACATTTTATAGGATGTATTTTGCGAAAATACAAATAACAAAAAATTGTTCTCGAGGGATTTGAAGCCTGGTTCTCATATACATTTCATTTTTTCGTAATTGGTTAAACGATCTACGCTACTCGAACGTCGGATACTAGTCGTCTAAATCCTGATTGTCTTGTTTACTTTTACACTATGCACGAGAGTTGAACTTTATTCGAAATGTCGCAATTTTAGTAGTATTGTACACTGTCGAATACTCGTAAATATCTAGAAATATGTCTCCTTCACTACTCTTTAACTATTTAAGACATTTAAAACTAATGACAGCGTATTTAAAACATTTTTACAATGTATTACCTCGTGAACCACAGCTTTAGTTCGTCGACCATACGCAGTGGGTCTAACAGGAACCTTACATTTTGAAGCTGCTCTTTCTTTCTTTTTCTAAGCGTACAATAGTAACTTAGTTTTACATGGTCCTGTTTTCTTTGAGGTCCGCAACATTTAAATAACTAACAAGATAAGTTATTTTACCTCTGATTTAAGGGTAAGTCTGTATTATTTTCCCTTATGAATTGAATAAGACTGATGATTTTATTAGAATTGGCAATTAACTATCAGCGAATCCCAAACAGTAAATTTGAGCTATTAAATTAGTTCATGTACCGTTTTAAAAAATATTAATAATAGTTTATTAATGGTCAAATATTAGACAGAAATAAGGATTATATATACCGCTGTGGTCTCGAGGTAGCGTGCTGCCTTGCCATCACGCAGCGGGCCCTGGTATATATATGGTATGATAAGAAAAATAAATGCCTGGACGGGATTCGAACCCGGATCTCTGAGTCTGTACCTCAGTGTGATATCCATTACACCACCAGGCGAATCCAATTCAAACATTTATCTTTCTTATATATGTATTGTATTCTCCATTATTACTAGATGTCGCGAGAACTCTGTCTTCACTGCCATCTAGTAGCTGACTATAACAAGGAAGCAAATTAAAGAGACTATTTAACTCATGCCCCAAATGGGAGTCAATGGCCAATCACGTTTCAATGATTTCTGTTTTACAACCAATCAGAGCCGTGTTTCACCAAATATTTATCAGTGTTATAATTACCATATTAAAGAAAGCTCCTCCTTACAATATTGCGTTCCTTTGGCAATAAATAGTATGATCTGGTTGCAGTGATAAACAAAAGAAGCAGTAGAAGCGTACCTATCGTTTCTCATTTGTTTTCAAACATCGCCGTTTACATTAAATATATAAATATTTTAAAATAACTATAGTTAAATAATGATTTGTGAGTAAACAGCTTAATTTTATTCGTTAAATAGTCCTAACAAATGCCACTCTTGATTTCCAAATTCTCTAGATAAATTCACTCCTCACTTCGTGAGTCGTGAATTTATCGATAATTTGGAAATCACTCGTGGCATTACTTATGAACATTTTAACTTTATAGCAGTGACGCTTTATCGATGTTATAATTAAATGTTTAACATTGAGCAATGCAAGCTTAATATGGTATGATAAGAAAAAATAATTGGATTCGCCTGGTAGTGTAATGGATATCACACTGAGGTACAGACTCAGAGATCCGGGTTCGAATCCCGTCCAGGCATTTATTTTTCTTATCATACCATATTAAGCTTGCATTGCTCAATGTTAAACATTTAATTATAACATATATATATATATATATATACCGCTGTGGTCTCGAGGTAGCGTGCTGCCTTGTCACGCAGCGGGCCTTGGTTCGATCCCCGGTCGGGGCTGTTTTTCTGAGTGAGGTTTTTATCGGGTTTTTTCCTCACCTGTAAGACAAATGTCAAGAAAACTTTAAGGCCCAAACGGTCCCCGAAATCATATGGCCATCATCATCATCCTTATCATCATTATCCTTCATCCTTCACCGGTGTGGAAAGCAACGGGAAGCTACCAAACCTACAATTCCCTAGTTAAGCTGCAAAGCATAGCATGGAAATGCTATGATTGTAGTGAAAGACCTGCCCTCGGGCAGATTTACTATGGATGGATGGATATATACAGGATGTAATATAACTCAACGGCAAAATTTCAGGAATGAGTTCCTCATATGGAGATAATAAAAAAAAGTGTATTACAACATGGGTCCGGAAATTGATAATTACAGAGTTATTCGAACTTTTATGAATGTTAGGTTATTAAGGTTTACAGTAGTTATTGACAGTCTGTTTTCTGTTGATTGTAGGCTGCTGTGATGTACACAAATGAAGAATATGCATGTATTGAGACACAAGGAGGTCACTTTGAACATCTCATCTGAAAGAACAGAGCGCTCCAACAAGTCCCTTGCATTTATGTCGCCATGTACTAACATTCATAAAAGTTCGAATAACTGTAATTATCAATTTCCAGACCCATGTTGTAATACACTTTTTTTATTCAATCCATATGAGGAACTCGTTCCTGAAATTTTGCCGTTGATTTATGTTACACTCTGTATATATTTCTTGGTCCATATTCAACAATATCATTACCCTAAGGCGCAACAATATCAAAGGTGAAAGTTTTGGCCTTCTCAAAAATCCTCTTCCATGCCAATCTGTCTTGCCATATTCAAGTTAGTCACTTTCATTTTCTTTAGATCGTTTATTGCGTCATCCTCCCATCATATCTTCGGTCTTCCAACTGCTCTGCCTACTGTAGGTTTCCATTTATAGAGTTTCTTAACCAATCTCGGATCATCCATTCTTATTAAATGTCCCAGCCAACCAATTCTGGGAGATCTTATATGGTTTACTATATTTTGATTTTTCATTAATTTGATTAGTTCGTTATTTGTTTCGATTTTCCAATAGTTATCATTTCCTCTGTTTGGTTGAAATATTCGTCTTAGAATTTTCCTTTCAAAAATTAATAATTTTTGTTTTATTGTTTCTTATAGGTCCCAAGTTTCACTAGTATATGTAACTACTGGTCTAATGAGTGTTTTGTGTATCCTTATTTTTGCTGTTTTGCTTTTAAATAAGGTTATATTTGCAAAGTAAGATGTATTCCCATTTACCAATCTTTCCTTAATTTCCTCTTTTAATGCATCATGTCCGTTTACTTTGGTTCCTAGGTATTTAAATGATTCTATTGTGTTAATTTGCATGTCATATTTCCATATTCAGAAACAAAAAATATGAAACCAGGAAGAAAGTCAATCTGGTTATTTTCTTTAATAAATGAGTCTATAGACTACGGTGGTCTAGTGATTATGTTCCTTGCCTCTAGTCCCGAGGGTCCCGGATTCAAGCCCGGCCGGGATCGATGAATTTTTAGGATGGAAAAATCCAATATACAAGTTCTCCGGGAGAGACTTTAAGCCGTGGGTCTCAAGTCTGAAGTATTTTTAAGCTTGTATAAGAAGCCTCAATCCTGAATAAGAGTCCTCTTCAGCAAAATTTAAACTGGTCTTCCTCCATCTAAGTAATACCTTAGTTTCCTATTAGATATCTCTTCGAAATGGTGAATGAACCATGCCATTTGCTGACGTCTATAGAAAAATAAGTATAAAAAAATTAGTCTGGTTACAAGACTTCCCACTAAGGGAGCACTCATGTCCCAAGCGAGACGAAAGGGAATCATCAAAACTCTTTAATTAACTAACTAACTCACTGGCTCTATCGAACCCGTAGGTTCATGGTCGCGCAGACGTATGCTCTACATACATCCCTATCCTGAGCTAATGTTTTCCAATCATCCCCTGTATAATCGACTTCCCTAAAATCATAGTTAATGTTATTCTCCCACATCATTCTTGGTCTTCCAACTGAGCGTTTTCCCTCTGGTTTTCCTACAAGAAGCTTCCTTGCACGTATTTCACTTCCCATTCGTGACACATGTCCTGCCTATCGCAGTCTACGAGACTTATCTGATCTTATTATATCTAGCTTCCTATAAAGACCATGTAGTTCATTGTTAAGTAGTCTTCTCCATTCACCTGTCTGTTCATCTCTCTTTGGTCCAAAATTTTTCCTAAGAACTTTATTCTCAAATACGATACTCGTAATCTTCTTTCCTCCCTCAAAATAAGAGTTCATATTTCGCATACATATAATATAAATGGTAGAATAATAGTTTTATATATATTTTAGTTAACGTTTTTTTGGAAGGAGTTTGGACGTCAAGAGTCTCTGTAATGCATAACAGTACGCCTTTCCAGGATTGAGCCTATGTTTAATTTCTTTGTGCATCTCATTCCTATTTGTGATTATTGTCCCTAGGTAAATTCTTATTTCAACACTTCCTCAAAATATCCCTCATTTGTCATTGGCTTTCCATTTTCATTATATAATGTATTTCTGTGTGTGATTATACATTTACTTTTATTGATATTTACTTCCAGTCCCAATTTCTTAGTTTTACTCAATAATGTGTGCGTGTTTGTCTTTAGTATCTCCTCGCTACCGACAATAGTACTACATCATCAGCATTACACTAACAGCTTATTAATACCATTGGTTGGAGACTTTGTTCATCCTGCAAAGATTTGATGGCATGCACTAGTACAAAATTAAATAGTAATGGAGATAGTGCATCTCCTTGCTTCAACCCATTGTGGATTTCAAAAGTGTCCGAAAACTGTTTGCCTACATGCACCCTACTCTTTTGCCATTTAGACACATTCGTATAAATCTAACTATTTACGAATTCCGAACTCCAACAGCATACTATATAAAAACTGTTTTAACTCTTTAATTACTCTAATAAATAATCAAAAATGTAATTTAATAAAAAATATAGTTAACATAGGGAACTTCTGACAATGCTCATT
Source organism: Diploptera punctata (assembly GCA_030220185.1). NCBI lineage: Eukaryota > Metazoa > Arthropoda > Insecta > Blattodea > Blaberidae > Diploptera > Diploptera punctata. The sequence goes on along the minus strand of JASPKZ010009800.1, from coordinate 2,512,760 downwards.
GCATGCGAACGAATACAGAATATCGCATTGGAACCAATTTCAACGCGTTAGAAGCACACAAATGAATCTGATGTTTCTGAGCAAATCATTTACTCGCTTACGAGTTGTAAATTGAATACAAAATCGATTACCTACTTTGAACTTCACGTATCTCTGTTTGCTCAATGATTAATCTCCCTCGTTTTCTTGAAAGCTGAAGGAAATTCTGGAATCGTTATTCCTTCAAAGTGAAGTTACAGAAGAGAATTAACTTGATTTCACGCATCTTAATGATTGCTAAATAGATTTTCAAAACGCCTGTCCGTAATAGAAGATATAAAATCAAGAAGCGTTCAAATATCGAACATTAAATGACAATTCAGTTGTCAGAAAGCAATAAGAATCAAATTGTACGAATAAAACTTAAAATAGTCATGAATAAAATTAATATCAAGTTAGTGTAGAAAGTATCGATGTACTTAAAAATAATAATAATAATAATAATAATAATAATAATAATAATAATAATAATAATAATACTTTATTTATTCTAGCAGAGTTAAGGCCATAAGGCCCTCTCTTCCACTCAACCAGCACAAATACAAATAAATATTCGACAAATATAGATATACACTATACTAATTATAAACAGTTAAAGATACAATAAATGTAACAATGTAAATGTCATGTACAAACAACATTTTATAGGGTAATAACAATAATGATACGATAATAATAATAATAATAATAATAATAATAATAATAATAATAATAATAATATAAATGATACATTATACGGGAAACACCAATTAATATATATATCTTACACTGGATAATAATGAAGTCGAGTTTAGAGCAAATATAAATTTAGATTTCTTTTAAAAGATGCCAATGTCCGGCAGCCCCTTATTTCTTGTGGTAGGGAATTCCAGTTGCGAGAAGTGGAGATGGTATATGACATGGAGTGATGTGATGTCCTATGTTGCGGGTATATAAGTAAGAGACTATGTTGTGATCTTGTGTTTAAGTTATGGTTTGAGGATAGATACTGGAAACGGGATGATAAATAATTGGGAATCGAGGTATGTAGGATCTTAAATAGGAGAATTAGACAGTGCGATTTTCTTCTCTCTTTTAGATGTAGCCATGACAATTCGTGGAATAATGGAGAAATGTGATCGTATTTTCGAACATTAAATATGAATCTGATACACATATTATGGACACGCTGCAGTTTGTCCGACAATCCGTCATTTATGTCAGTTAGTAGAACGTCACAGTAGTCAAAATGCGGGTCAGAAGTAAATTATTTAATTACTTCTTCACTATATACAAAAACAAAAATATACACCTTTAAATTACACTCTAAGAAGTTAAATGCATGCAGTTTCCTCTATGTTAACATAACAATTAACGAGCAAAATAATGTACCTGAACAATAATAAATTAAATAATAGTATATTACGATGCGAGGTTGGGAAGTGGATTTTACAGAATTGAGGAAAATGTTTAAAAACCGACCTATAGCGAGGATTTTAATTTCCGAGATTCTGTAGGAAAAACATTTCACGAACGTGCATTGTACATTATTTTTTGCTCGATGGTTTTCAAAATAATAAATAATAGTAAAATAATAACATCTTTGTTGGAAATATTTGCGATCATTATAAACAATTGATTAACGTTAACAGTGTGGGCAATGTTTATTAGTTGAAACTACAGCAGGTCATGACATCAATCGGTGATAAAATGGCGGAAAGTATGTATTTATTGTTTTATATTATTTGAAATAAAGTTCAGTTAATTTAAAATGCAGTCATTTGTTTCGTATAATGTATATTAACACTACCTTTAGAATATTTTTTGTAAATACATTGTATGTAGTATATATGAGGGCAGTGGTTTTACTTCCCAGAAGCGTTTTGTAATATGTAATATTACAGTATAGTCATTTTATTATGGTACATTAATTTTGGTTGGCAACCCCGAAATGTAGGAAGTTGAACTTTCAATCATGGTCGTCATTGCTGTAAGTACGACAAAACGCATTATCGCGAAAGAAAAATTGTACCTGAACAACAAAAAGTTAGCAAAAAAAATTGATACAGTACTAAGTTTCGGTCAGCAGAAAGTGTACGTGTATTCGAGTGGGGGTGGGTCTGGTAGTTTTTTTATTCAGTTTAGTCTCGAGTACTTTGCCGTGTAGTTGTGTATGTTCTGGCTGCAGATTAAAGCTGGAATGGGGCATAAAGGTAGAGAGACTATAGCAGAAGAAAGGAAATCAATTATTCGCCTGCATATTCAGAGTAAATCGCTAAATGAAATAAGTTAAATAATTGGAAGACCAAGAACATTGATAATATATTTTATTCTTAAGAAAAGTACCCAGTGTCCATAAAGTCTTTCCAACATTACAACTTCCTATAAGATGAAAACTATAAAAGTTAGAGTTGTGTGGTTTATGACAGATGAAAGACAAACTCTCAAAGTTTGAAAAGCAAGTCAGTGTACTTCCACATGTGCGCCTCTTGTCGCCCGCAAAACAATCTAAGAGATATTCAATTTCTAGCTATACAATAGTTCAGTGCGCGAGATATACCTTCATTTTTTTCACTACAGTGAAACTTCATAAAAAACTGGCTCTATCGAATCCATAGGTTCATGGCCACGCAGACGTATGCTCTCCACACATACCTGTCCTAAGCTATTTTTTTTTCAATCATATCCTGTAAAATCTACTTTCCCACATTGTGACCCTGTCTCATGGTACCATAAAACACATTACGCTTTCTCCTGGTTTGAAATAATTGTAAATTATACCTGAAACAAACACAAAAAAAAACTTTGAGAGTTTGTCTTGCATCTGCCACAAACCACTCAACTCTAATTTTTATAGTTTTCATCTTACAGGAAATTGTAATGTTGAAAGTACTTTATGTACATGCTATTATTTATAATCGCCACATTAGTATATTACGATGCGAGGTTGGGAAGTAGTCTTTACAGAAATTGGGAAAAAAATTTAAAAACCGAGTGATAGCGAGGTTTTTAAATTCCGAGATGCTGTAAAACACTTCACAAACGTGCGTTGTACATTTTTTTTTGCGCGATGGTGTTTTCAAAAAAATAAATAATAGTAAAATAATAACACCTTTGTTGGAAATATTTGCGATCATTATGAACAATTGACTAATGATAACAGTGTGGGCAATGTTAATTAGTTGAAACAACAGGAGGCCTTGAGAACAATTTTGATAAAATGACCGCAAGTAAGTATTTATTGTTTTATATTGTTTCAAATAAAGTTCAGTTCATTTAAAATGTAGTAATCTATTTCGTATAATGTATATTAACACTACTTTTTAGATATTTTCTGTATATACATTGTACGTAGTATACATAGAGGGCAGTGGCTTTACTTCCCGCACTGGGTGTGTTTGTAATATTACAGTATAGTTACTTAGGTTGGCAACCCCGTAATGTAGGAAGTTCAACTTTCAATCATGGTCGCCATTGCTGTAAGTATGACAAAACGCACTATCGCGCAAAAAAATACAAGGCCACTAATGTCATTAGAAGGTGAAAAATGGCCTGACCTTTGGTAAAACACTAGTTTATTTAAAGTGAGACTTTATAATTGATACCGTTACATGTATATATTTTAATTGCCTTGTGTATTCGTCCGACTCTTCTCGTGACATTATGAACTTTAAGAGAAACATTGTGCTGTGGTAACATTCATTTGTCCTCTTAATGGGGAGAGTCATTAGTTGGTTATCGTGGCGCACTTGTCCATATTTTCCCTTTAACCACATGTTTCATCTTGACATCCAGTAATGTTGGGCATTAAATATCACACTAGAGTTCAAGCATGTATTCATTGCTACAAATAAAAATAAAAACGATAATCATTTACATGTTATCTTGCTATGGATGGAATATGAAAGATGTCCAAATATGTATATATATATATATATATCAGTGGTCACCCCCAGGAAGAAATAAACGCGGCAGACCAAGATGGAAATGGAAAATTTGTGTCTATAATAGATGATAGCAATTTTGAAGAAGGAGATTGGAATGATATAAACAAATGGAAACTGAAGACGACAAACCTATAAGTGGGGGAACGTCGAAGAAGAAGAATTTTGCTATGGGATTATATTTTAACATTTTTTTATTCAATGACCCGGTTGTCATTTTAGACATTTCTGGCGTTCTCTCCTGGCATTGGCGTAATTATAACCCACTTTTGAGGTTGGGGCTCCTACAAGGCGTGGTTACGCTGTCCTGATAATATCATAGGTTATGATGATAACGGTAAGCCAGGAGAGTCATTAAACCTTAAGCTTAATCTAAGACTAATATGAATGATTATTATGCCCATATTATGTTCGGGGACAGTTTGGGCATTACATTTTTTTGACATTTGTCTTACAAGTGATCAAAAGCCTGAAAAACCCTCACCCAGGAAACTTGTCCCGACCGAGGATCGAACCCGGGCCCGCTATCTCGAAACCACAACGGTGGACATGAGGAGATACTAAAAGTTAACTTATTCGTTCTGGTGAATAGCATCGATGAATTGCGACTGGAAATCAATATCAAGAAGTTGTATTGGTAGACACGTGGCTTAGGGCGCGCGGCTGCTTCACTGAGGTCACGTTCGAATCCTGGCGGTTCAACAGCGGCACTAGTAATGTGCTATACCCGAATTTTCGGGGTTCTCGCGTTTCCCGAATTTCATTCCAATAACACTCTCCATTTCCTCTTCTTTCCATTTATTAATTTCATATCATCCTTAATCTCATCCCATGTTAAGGAAAGAAATAGTTTGGTTGGAGATCTATTGAAAATATGTTGGGTTACAAGAGTGCCGACTCTAAGCCTAAACAATAAAAGGACAGAAGGGCCGTTGGGGTCTCTCCTAGCGACAACAGGCCCAAACCAAAAATGGCGATATGGGTCATGCGAGTATGACCTCGTGTATCGCATCTGGAAGACGACCTACAACTTCATATGCCGCAGAGCAGACTTTCATTCCACTCATAGCAATAATAATAATTACACTACAGGCCTCGGGAGACCTTTGGGGCAGTGGGAGGTTAAGGCTCCCACTTTTTCTAGACAATAGGCACTTGATGTCAGCCGGGTTGTCAGCCCTGCGTGACGGCCGCCTTTACCCCCAGAACAAGCGTCTGGTACTCATTTTCGTTAGAGGCTGAGTCGACCCCAGGGCCATAGTGCTGACAAAAGGTTTTGGTCAGTTTAAAAATCCTGACCCCACCGGGACTTGAATCTTCGACCTTCCGACTTGTAGCGCAGTGCCTTAACCACTACGCTAGGGCGTGCCCCTAATAATAATGATAATAATAATTTAGCTCAGGGTAGGGATGTGTGGAGAGCTTATGTCCGCGCGGCCATGAGCCTACAGGTTAGATAGAGCCAGAGAGTTAGTTAATAATAATAATAATAATAATAATAATAATAATAATAATAATATAATAATAATAATAATAATAATAAAGATTTGGCTAATTTTGCCATAGAATAAATCAAACAAGTATGTTAGTTTCTAACATTTAATTTTACTCTTGTTATTAAATATAAACAACTTATAAATAAAATATGATTGATTATGAATGTTTTGTTTAACTTATTGTCTTTTTCCAAATCTTAATTTTTCATTTCTAGAAAAGATTCTCAGATGTGAAATTATTTAGCACCTTACTTTGTTACACTATTCATTAATTTGACAAATTCCGCTAGAGTGCATTACCTTACTCTTTCATCTGAAGGTGAAGGTGAAGGTAAATATAAATTACGTAATTTTAAAATATAATTTAAGTGTAAAATTATAGTATGTGAATATTTATTTAATTGCGAGTATTGTCTTGTGATACTTGATTTCTCTCTCTCTCTCTCTCTCTCTCTGCTCTCGTCTCCACTCCCTCTCTCTTGCTCTCTCTCTCCTCTCTCTCTCTCTCTCTCTTCTCTTATATATAATATATATATATATTAGATGTTTAGTTGTTTGCAGAATAGAGATAATCGTATTGTACTTTTTTTTAGAACTGATTTGGTGAGGTAGTTTGTACTATTTTGCGTAGGCCCACTGATATTGGAATTAAGGTTATTTGCTTAGATTGAATACAATTAAAAATTATATATACATAAAACCCAAGTTAACATTGAATTGAGATGTTTTGCCCACAGAAGAGGCGTTAGTAAGATAATGTTAAAAGTTAACATTTTCCAAGATAATTCTATTTACATTACATGTTAAAAAAACTAAAACAGTACAGAGGCTTTTGATAAAAATAGTAGTAACAGCGAAAATATCACTGGTTCTGAAATTCAGAGATGTATACATTACATTTAGTAACCTATTTAGGGAGAGATTAATTACTATATCGGTTATTCTGCCAGTGCTAAAATATTTAATTCTGTGGACCCATTACTCGGAAAATATCGGAGGTATCTGACTATGTTTTGTGAACTAGATAAAAAGCGTTCTAATGTTTCGACCTGGTACTGTACCGTTATGTTAGTTAAAAAATGTATGTATATATATATATATATACTCAGAGATCCGGGTTCGAATCCCGTCCAGGCATTTATTTTCCTTATCATACCATATATATATACTAGAAGTCCCGGCCATGCGTTGCTGTGGCTAAGGTATACGTTACTTACTTACTTACTCACTGGCACTATCGAACCCGTAGGTTCATGGCCGCGCGGACATATGCTCTCCATACATCCCTATCCTGAGCTAATGCTTTCCAATCGTTTCCTGTATAATCTACTTCCCTCAAATCATAGTTAATGTTGTTCTCCCACCTCATTCTTGGTCTACCAACTGGGCGTTTTCCTTCTGGCTTTCCTACAAGAAGTTTCCATGCACGTCTTTCATTCCCCATACGTGCAACATGTCCTGCCCATCGCAGTCTCGGGACTTAACTGTTCTTATTATATCTGGCTTCCTATAATAAAGCTATTATTATTATTATTATTATTATTATTATTATTATTATAAAGACCATGTAGTTCATTGTTATGTAGTCTTCTCCATTCACCTGTTTGTTCATCTCTCTTTGGTCCAAAAAATTTCCTAAGAACTTTATTCTCAAATACTCGTAATCTCCTTTCCTCCCTTAAAGTAAGAGTCCATGTTTCGCACCCATATAATATAACTGGTAGAATAATAGTTTTATATATTTTCAGCTTAACGTTTTTTGAAAGGAGTTGGGACATCTAAAAGTCTCTGCAATGCATAATAGCATGCATTTCCAGAATTGAGCCTATGTTTAATTTCTTTGTGCATCTCATTCCTATTTGTGATTATTGTTCCTAGGTATTTGAATTCAGCCAATTCCTCAAAATTTCCCTCATTTGTCATTAGCTGTCCATGTCCATTATATAATGTATTTCTACGTGTGACCATATATTTAGTTTTACTGATATTTACTTCCAGTCCTAATTTCTTAGTGTTACTCAATAGTGTGTGCGTGTTGGCCTTTAGTATCTCCTCGCTATCGGCCAGTATTACCACATCATCAGCATAAACTAACAGCTTATTAATACCATTCAGTTGTAAGCCTTCCTTATTCTCTAAAGATTTAATGGCATGCTCTAGTACAAAATTAAATAGTAGAGGAGATAGTGCATCTCCTTGCTTCAACCCATTCTGGATTTCAAAAGTGTCTGAAAACTGTTTGCCTACACGCACCCTACTCGTTAAAAAATTAAATTACTTAAAACTAATACACACGAAATTAATAATATTGAAAATAAAATAAACACTGAACACACTTAAATTATGAAATAATCAATATTTGTAATTCAATTGAAATTCGCGGTTGCAACAAAAAGCACAGCCATCTGGATCTCTCTTTGTTAAATAATAAACCAATGACAAATGAGGGAAATTTTGAGGAAGTGGCTGAAATCAAACACCTAGGAACAATAATCACAAATATGAATGAGATGCACAAAGAAATTAAACATAGGCTCAATTCTGGAAATGTGTGCCATTATGCATTGCAGAGACTCTTGATGTCCCAACTCCTTTCAAAAAACGTTAAACTGAAAATTTATAAAACTGTTATTCTACCAGTTATATTATAAGGGTGTGAAACATGGACTCTTACTTTAAGGGAGGAAAGGAGATTACAAGTATTTGAGAATAAAGTACTTAGGAAAATTCTAGGACCAAAGAGAGATGAACACACTGGTGAATGGATAAGACTACATAACAATGAACTGCATGGTCTTTATAGGAAACCAGATATAATAAGAACAGTTAAGTCTCGTAGACTGCGATAGGCAGGACATGTTGCACGTATGGGGAATGAAAGACGTGCATGGAAGCTTCTTGAAGGAAAGCCAGAGGGAAAACGCCCAATTGGTACACCAAGAATGAGGTGGAGAATAATATTAACTATGATTTGAGGGAAGTAGATTATACAGGAAATGATTGGAAAGCATTAGCTGAGGATAGGGACGTATGGAGAGCTTTTATCCGCGCGGCCATGAACCTACGGGTTCGATAGAGCCAGTGAGTAAGTAATCAAGTATTACCTTAGCAAATTACCTTACACCGTCATCTGTTAGAATCATATGGAACTCACAGATAATTATAATCCTTTGTTAAATAATAAACAAATGATTTGCAATAAGAAAATAATGCGACTATAAATTTAGTTATGAACTACCCTAAGTCTCAAGTTGGATCAAACTGCACACAGTGTGCACAATTTTATTAAAATCGGTTCAGTAGTTTAGGATTCCATCGCGGACAAATAACGTGACACGAAATTTTTATATATTAAGATATATATATTTGTAATTATATATTAAACCATTTTCTTTATATTTACTTTTTTTATAAGTCAAATATACTCACAATCACATGTACAAAATTCTGTATATATATACTACATCATAATATGCATTTTACATGACAATTTAACTCACGCTCTAAATGGAAGTCAGTGACCAATCACATTTCAATGAATTTTGCTTTACAACCAACGACAGTCGTATTTCACCTCGCTATTTATCTAATTCTGTTTACGAAAATAAATAAAGAAATATTCTCCTTTTTAATATTCTGAACAAGTCAGAGCAGTATTTTGCAGTGACTGACTCTCCAACAAATCTGTTGGATATAGCAAATAATGAACAGATTCCTTTGAACACACATTTTATAATTGTGTGTTCAATAAGTTTGTTTTTAAATAATGAATTTGCTGAGCTGTTTCCTAAAAAAATAGTTAACCTATAATGTTGGTTATAATATACAGTTTTATGTGTTTCATTTTTTCTCCACTAAGATGCATTCTTACAATATTGCGATCTTAGTAGGTTATCGCTGTTTGCGATCCTATTGGGCAATAAATAATATGATCTAGTTGCAATGAATAAACATAACCACACATTTCTGATTTGTTTGTAAACATAGCCGTTTACATTAAATATATAAATATTTTTAAATAACGGTAACTATATTTTAATAGTGATTTTTTAGAAAACAACTTAATTTTATTCATTAAATAGTCATAACAAATGCAACTCTTGATTTCCAGATCTTTATAATTTGGAAATCTATCGTGGCATTACTTATGGTTATACAATTTTATGTGTGTAACAATCATAGTTTCTGAGCTCATGGGACACTAATATGAAGAAACGTATTTGCCAATTAACGGTACTATGTGAAACATAAAATCGATAGGTGTTTACATATATTTACAGAGTTCAAATTAAAATCCTCCTGAAAAGTTATTATTGTCTTACTTTTGTATTAAACTCAGCTAGTTCAGTTCTTCTTCTATTAGATATCAATTTATTACTCATGTTTCATTTTTCAAATAATTATGCGTTGGCAGATCTTGTTTTATCAAGCTATTGATTTATGTTACTTTCATGCACTTCTACTTTAAAAGAGATCCATCACAATCGGATCAACGGTATAGCTGCGCATAAAGTACGAACAAACAAACACACAAACAAATATTCATTTTTATATATTAGATTTGGATTGGGAATGAAAGTGCAAAACATAAAATAATAATAAAAATATACCTAGAACATGTCTAATAAAATGTTCCATGAGTTTTTTAACTGTTTTGGAGTCGGTTAGTCCTTGCTATTAGGAGGGGAGGATATTCTCGAAACGGTTAGCTGAAATAAGGAAGGTTGAGGAATAGTGAATTATTCGACAGCTAGAATTCAGTTTTCTCTCGATCGTGTGATACGTTATTGAGGATGGCTTCCTTCGAAAGTGAATTACATTTCTGTGCCCCATGTCGTATACTTATTTAGATTTATTTAGATTTATTTAGATTTATTTATTTAGCCTGGTGGAGTTATGACCATGTGGCCTTCTATTCCACTCAGGGCATACATATATTACATCAGAATATAACAATTACAATGAACTCTAATATTAAATACTAAATAAAAATTTGATCAAAAAGATAATATCTATTATATTACGATCTATAATGCAACTAGTTAATGTTAGTTAAAATTAAGACTAAAACTAATAATAAAATGTATACAGACAAGACATATTAAATTGTCCTTGTCTAATGTTTATAAAAAACAAAGAAATAAGATATAGAAAACTAATTTTACGTTTGTACAATATTTAAAACAAAACAAAAGAAAATATTTGTTAATCTTAATATTATTTTCATAGATGATTAAATTTATTAATTGTTAAAAGAATACTATCAGTGAGGTGTATAAGTTAGTTTGTTATTAAATAATTCTTTAATTTGTTTTTGAAGAATGTTATAGTTTGACAGTCTCCGACATAGGTCGGAAGGGAATTCCATGTTTTGGTAAGTGAGACCGTAAAATATAATGAATAATATACAGTGTGATGAGGAGGGATATAAAGGATAATATGCTGATGGGATCGAGTGTCAAGATTACGTGTGTCGGATAGTATTATGAAGCGGCGTGATAAATAATTAGGCGATGATGTGTGAAGGATTTTACAGAGAAGGGATAGGGAATGGACAGTTCTAGGATCTCTTAGACGAAGCCACGATAATTGTTCCAGGGACGGTGTAACAAGGTCAAATTTGCGAATACCACAGATAAAACGTGCGCAAGAATTATGAACACGTTAAAGTCTTTGAGTGTAAATAATATTTAAGTCTGTAAAAAGAGTGTCACAATAATCAAAATGGGGCATTGCAAGTGTTTCTACTAACATTTTCGTAAGAGCGAATGACGACAATTTCTTACGCGATTTAATGAATGTATTATTGAGAAGACTGTTTTGCATTATGACACCTAAAATAACCTAAAACCTTACTAAATAGATATCTGAACAACATTTGTGGTCCTAACACAAATAAAATAGTCGTTAAATAAAAACTACCTACGTATATACAAACTAATTTTACACACGATGTTAATTTTAGACATTTTAGTGTGCATAAACTTGAGGATCTTACCAATGGATGTTTCCGAGTCAAAGTAGATTGTCAGACAAGACTGTGCTGAACTTGTGCATTTCAATTGTACGGCGCATTGTATTATGTTTGAGTGTTGTTGACGGCGAACTCATTAGCTAATTGGTACTAGTATGTCTGTTGATACCTGCATCGAATGTCAAGACCACTCCTATCCCTTACTTATTAACAACACGCCGTGTTTCATAGAACCAGCGAACTTGTTAATTTCAATTCGAGAGCCAATTTGTTGCAGTGCTGCCTTTCATTTCTTTCTTAACAATTAGGTCACTTCACGTTGTCAGATTTCATTCCATAATAGTATATAGTTAAGAAAGATATTTTTCTCATTGCATTTAATATTTTACTTCATTTAACACTTGGTTTGTAAGCAATTTTGTGTGCTCCGTGTCACCTAGGCGTCATATGAATACAGCTAGTCGCAAAATGATTTTCAGATCTGAAGTACATCTTTGTATTAATTCTTCTGTACGTGTGTTTGTCACTGAACCTGTCCTAAACGACTTGACCGATTTTGATTAAATGTTTCGTGTGTGTCTGACTGGGTCCCACGATGGTTTAGATTCACAATTTGAATCTCTAAAACAGTTAGGTGTAGGAGTTTACCTGAAGCGAAAATTTAAAAATAGCTCTAGCGGTCGCATTTTTCGATGTTTCACAACGAAACTAGGTATATCCTATGAAAAATAAATCGCGATAGATATGGTCCGAAAATGAGCGAAATCTGACAAATACGAAAGGAGATTTACCGAAATACAAAAAAACTACTTAAACGACTGGACAGATTTTGATTTAATATTTTATGTGTGTTAGTGATTTCCTGGATGATTTATATCACGAGTGGATCTTCTAAAGCCATTAGGTATACGAGTTCACCTGAAGCGAAAATTTTAAAATCGCTGTAGCGGTCACACTTTTTTATGTATCACAACGAAACTCAGTATATCCTATTAATATAAACCGAGGTAGGTATTCTCCAAAATTGAGCGAAATCTGACAAATAGCAATAGAGGTTTACTTGAAATGCGAAATTAAAAAATACCTAAACGACTAGACCGATTTTGCTGAAACTCCTTGTGTGTGTTTTCAGTGAGTCCCTGGATGGATTAGATTTACAATTGGACCCTCTAAAACCATTAGGTATAGAAGTTCATCTGAAGTAAAAATTTAAAAATCGCTCTATCGGTTACAATTTTCGATGTTTCACAACGAAACTTGGTATACCCCATTAACATAAACCGAGATAGGTATTATCCAAATATGAGCGAAATTCGACATTTAGAAGTGGAGGTTTACCTGAAATCCAAAATTAAAATCTGAATAGCAACACCCTTGTTTTGTTCGTCTCATACAATTTAATTGACCTTCAATATTTAATTTATTTAGGCGTTGCAACCCACGCCGGGTATTAGCTAATATATATATATAATATTACACAAATACATGGAGGGTCTCCGTGAATGAATGAACAGTTTAATATTCGGGCCATCTCCGAGACAACACAAACATTTAACACCATTCACTCATATAATCATACTAAATAAAGCGAATATAGCCTATATGAATGATTATAATACGGTAGCCAGATATGTTCGGAGACTATATTGCTAATAAAGTCCTGACATGTGTCTTAAGAGAGGAAAAAACACTGAAAAACTACATAGGAAAATTGTCCGGATATCGAAGCGGTCTCCCTGCAAGAAGCTCCATGCCCCTCTTTCATTCCCTATTCCTGCTACATGTTCTGCTCATCCAGTCCGTGACACTTAGTTGTTTCTTATTATATCTAGTTTAGGCCTTTTATTTCTCCTTCTTCCTTCCAAGTATTAGGCCAAGGCCTGTTACGATCCTATAGAAAAATTTCCCTCCAGCGTTTCATAGGACGGCCTAGAGATCTTCGTCCTCTTGGTATATAATTATAAACAGCTTTGGGGATCCGATTTGGACTCATTCTTTCAAGATGGTGTTCCCAATTTAGTTGGTACTGTTTAATATATTCCAAAATTGGTGTAGTCTTCAATTCATTTAAGCTATCGGTGTTCCTTTTCCGATCCCATCTGGTGTAACCCGCTGTTCTGCGCATTAATCTCATTTCACAAGCCGTTATTCTGCTTCATGTTGTCTTGTTAGTGTCCATGCTTCACTGTCATAGGTCAACACTGGTCTAGCCGAAGTGTTATATAAACGTAATCTGGTGTTTTTGTACAAGGGATGGTTTCATAAAAAAACTCCTGGCGCGACAGGCCTGCAAGGCCCTTAGCCTACCAGCCGGCTGTTGGCCTCACATCCACATGTGTCAATCACAGAGGTAGATGATAATCAGCCAGTGTAGGGGTGACATGCGGTCAGCATGTCGAGCTCCCAGCCGTTATAGCTGGTTTTCTCAACCTGGAGCCGCTACTTATTGTAGCTATCCAAATGCATTACGATGCTGGGTGGGCACCGGTCCCATTCTGGCCGAAATACCATGAGAAAATTTCTTCCCCCCTAGAGACCAGCGCAAGCACCGTAGCTCTGCGCCAAGGCTTCCTGCCTTAACCACTCGGCTACGGCGCGGGACGATGGTTTCATAACTTGATTAATAATTCCCAAACTTTTATTATAACTAGTAATTTTTTCAGGGATATCCTTTTCATCCCAGATAGAGAGATCCATCCATCCACAGTAATTCTGCCCGAAGGCAGGTCCTTCACTGCAATCATAGCATTTTCATGCTATGCTTGCAGCTTTACTAGGGAATTGTAGATGTGGTAGCTTCCCGTTGCTTTCCACACCGGTGAAGGATGATGATGATGGCCATATGATTTCGGGGACCGTTTGGGCCTTAAAGTTTTCCTGACATTTGTCTTACAGGTGAGGAAAAACGTCGATAGAAACCTCACCCAGAAAAACTGTCCCGTCCGGGAATCGAACCCGAGCCCGCTGCGTGACAAGGCAGCACGCTACCTCGAGACCACAGCGATGGACGATAGAGGGATAATATCCAAGATATTTAAATTGACTAGATCTCTCTAAAATTTTATTCTGGAGACAGATTTTACTTTTACTCTATGCATGAAAAGTACTTTGACTTTATAACACATGCAATAAAGCAATCTATGGTGTTGGAAACGCTGAAAGCAGAGAGGAGTGAAAATAACAATGGAGAAGTAAAGTTCGGTGATGTGGTATCTGCTTTGCTGACATGACTAAGCCCTCAATTTCACATCATCATAACATGACGCATCAAGTGCACTAATACTCATGTTACCCCATCATACGCTCCTCTGATTTTATTAGCCAATACAAAGAGATTAGGGGTTTACTTTAACCACGTAGAAGACTAAATTAACACACTAAACATAAAACGGACTGCTTGTTGACATATCCGATACTTTTTTTTTACAATATTCAGTTGGGATTATGCTTACCAAAGCATGGTATTGGGATTTGAGGTCAAACGATTTCATTCAATAATAATTATGAACAGTTTGCTTCTCTCGTTAACCTAAACATAGTTATCTCGGATACAGCGGTTCCAATTTTTATCACAAGTTGACACAAGTTTTCTGGTTAAGGTAAGATACATTTCAGGAACATTACACTGGTCAACGTGATTTTTGTCTCATGAGTACCAATAGTTGTACTTAATGTAGTTTTTTAAATCGTGTTTTCAAATAGCTATGTATTCGGAATTTCTCCATCGCCCACAATTTCTTTATTTTAATTTCGATTAATGGATTTATATAATTATTATTTTAATTAACGTCTTTTCGTCCATGTGTCCATTGTAAAATAAAATCAAACGAGCTGACTCAGGAGATTTCAGCAATGGAAAAGAGATATCAAGACAAATGGAATTCTAATATGCTGGCCGATGATTGTTGGACCATCAAGAGCGATGTTCAGCAGGCGAAATATAGCAGAAAATTGTCATTTCTTACTTTCTAGGTGAGTCCGAATGTTCGAATATTGTGTAGTTATGAATGTAGAAAATATTAAAGTGTTTGAAATTATAAATGCCTGTATGTCGGTTATGTCGGTAACCTTGTGTGATGGATAAAATCCGATATCATATTTGAATTCAGGAGACAAAATACTATCGGAATCACGTGTTTCTCTTTCTGAGAAAAAAAAAAGTTTATTTTTTGTTGCTCAGTGTTATTGGTTCGAACAGTCCCCGATTATTATATGGCCAATAGTAATCTAACATGAGGTTGTGATTTTGTGTAATGAAAAATCCTCGCGTTGGAATTGGAGTGACTATTTAGCGAATAATACAACATCAGAAGCTAAAAATAATTATAATGTTTAATATTTACCAAATGTGAGGTTATTCATTCCGATCTTACTTCCGGGAGATTTCTAAGCCGGTTGTATAGTTATAAATAGCATATATTTACTGTTAAATCTCTTTGGGCGTGGGAAAAATCAATAACAAATGACTGTGAGAGAAATTGCTATTAACAATAATGCAGATTCATTATACATTTGATAAAATTTTTAGAGCAACAAGGGTAACCTTTTTTTTGTAATGTTTTAAGTTTTTTCTTTTGGCATTTGTTGCTGTACCATATGGATTGTATATTGTTGAATCGCTATCCTTGTCAAAGAAGTTAATTTGTGGAGATATCTCTCATTACGAACAGGGAGGAGCCAATTTTATCAACAGGAAGAGGCAAAATTATCAGTCTATGAGATAAATAGTCATCGAAATCATATATAGCGCGGTTAGATGCAAATGGTTATGAATGCAAGTTTGAAATGCTGAGAAAAATAGGTTTAAAGTTGAAGTTATACGAGAAAATCATAAGTAAATAAAAATTATAATAATAATTTTTTATCTCAAAGAAGATGCTGAGATTAGATATCTGTGGTGGAGCAAAATACATTTGAGCTGAAGGATGACTACTATAATGCAGAATAAATTCTTAATAAAAAAATGATATACTCCTAATGAATACACTTATATCCCTTCGCCACTAAATAAAATTGTATTTCAAGTATATAATTATGCATCAAACTCTTTTCTTTTTTAAAAAATCACTTACACACCTTTGCTTCTAACCGGCTAATATATTATACTCGCTTTGTTTAGTATTAATGTAACAATGAATAGAATATTTTGGGCATATTTCATATTGATCCTAAAAAAACTTGTTTTATTAATTTAATGTAAAGACTTAGCTCTATTACCAACCCCTAATTTATATAATTCGTAACAGGTTCATCCTCCAATCTAGTATATAAAAATAAATGTTTGTTTGTATATTTGTTTGTTTGTTCGTACTTTATGCGCGGCCATACCGTTGGTCTGATTGTGATGGGACTTTTTGCAAAATGTTCAGGAGATAACCGGGATGAACATAGGTTATAAGAGAGTTGTGATACTCAACTCCTACCCCCTTAAAAATCGCCCTTTGTAGTGGAAAACGTTAAAAAAAAGTACCTCTTTTGACGCTTAAATGGCTTACGCTGCCTAAACCATTACAAATACACAAAATTAACGTACACAGAATTGAATATCTAAAAAATCTCTAAAGAAACGTCCGCGACAGTATATGTTTATCTCTTACGGATAACTCACTATAACCATTTTTGTCTCTCATTGATGCCAAGATGATCGAGACAAGTGCAAGCATAGTATCACATGGCGGGTATTCTTTTACGTATAACTCACAATAACGAAATTTGACTTTTAGCTCAATTATGCCAAGAAGATCAAGATAAGTAGATTCCGGGGCAACACCGGGGTAATCAGCAAGTGGAATCTTAAAATAATTACGATATACATTTATAATTATTTTTCATTTTACTTATTCAACTAATCATAAGAAGTACATTAATTTTTGTCTTTCAGCTCATTTATGCCAAGAAGATCGGGATGAGTAGATTGCCGGACAAAGCCGGGTAAACAACACGGGGTATCTAAAATAATTACGATATAATTTTTTTCCTTTTACTTATTTAACTAAACATAAAAGCACATTAATTTTCATTTATTTAGGCGTAGCAGCGCTCGCCGGGTATTAGCTAGTTACAATATAAAATATCACCATTCATTTTAAATAAGTAGGTAAACAAATATTGAAATGGGAAAATTAATAATCTTATTTTCCCCAAATGCCCTAGGTTCATTTCGACATTTCTGGTGTTCTCTCCTGGCAAGGCGTACTTTCAACCCACTTCTGAGGTTGGGCGCCTAGAAGGCGGGGTTACGCTGCCCCGATGTTATGAGAGTTGATAATGATGCGCCAGGAGAGGCCTTAAACTAAACTTAATCTAATTAGGCGAATGTTATATGGATGACTATTTAACTCATGCCACAAATGGGAGTCAATGACCAATCACGTTACAATGATTTTTTATTTACAACCAATCACAGTCGTTTTCGCCTAGAATTTACCAACTAAAGTTTATCATAATAAAGAAAGCACCTCCTTTTTAACATTCTGAATATGTCATAGCATTATTTTGCAGTGACTGACCCACTAAGAAATACGGCTACCAGATTGTATATATAGTGCATGAATGTCAACACATACCGCATGCGGGAGTTAATATAAAAACATTTGTAGCAATTGATTATACTACCAAAAAGGAAACCACTATTTGCATTTTCTTGAATGAATTTTTTCCCAGAAAAATATAATTGTCTTATTTACATCACAGGACATCAGAAATGAATTAATATACAGTTTTGTGTGTTCCATTTTTTCTCCACTAGAGTGCATTCTTACAATATTGCGTTCCTTTGGCAATAAATAGTATGATCTGCTTGCAGTGACGAACAAAAGAAGTAAATGAAGCGTACCAATCGTCTCTCATTTGTTTTCAAACATCGCCGTTTACATTAAATATATAAATATTTTTAAAATAACTATATTTAAATAATGATTTGTGAGTGAACAGCTTAATTGTATTCGTTAAATAGTCCTAACAAATGCCACTCTTGATTTCCAAATTCTCTAGATAAATTCACTCCTCCCTTCGTGAGTCGTGAATTTATCGATAATTTGGAAATCACTCGCTGCATTACTTATGATAATGATGGCCAGATGGTGTTTGGGGACCGTTTGGGCCTTAGAGTTTCCTGACATACATCTTACAGGTGAGGAAAAATCCCGAAAATCCTCATTCTGGAAATTGTCCCGACCGGGGTTCAAACCCGAGCCCGCTGCGTGGCAAGGCAGCACGCTACCTCGATAGCACAGCGGTGGACTATCAACTTAATATAGAACCTGCCAAAGTGACTATAATTAATAAACCTACTATTTCATTCATGGAATACACCAATATGTAATATGAACAAAAATCAAAGCTAATAATTAATCATGCCTTTACACTTGAACTTGTTATAAAATCTTTATGATTAGTTGAAAATAGTCATCGTTTCAAATAGTAAAGTAGAATGACTGAGAATTAGGTTTTACTATGTTTATGTTGTCTCGGAGATGACCCGGTATTAAGTTGATCACTCGTCTGAAGAAACACTTCTTCATGGCCTTGTGTATGACAATAATCAATAATAGCAAGTATGTTTTCCAAGTTTAGAAGTTTTCTTGAGACAGGTCTCGCTCCAGGCAGGCCTAATCGATGTGGAGGATTATAAAAGTATTTATTTATTTGTTTACTGGTGAGAGGGGCACGCCGCCCTGTAGCGTTGTAGTTAAGGCACTACGCTACAAGCCGGAATGTCGAGGATTCTAGTCCCGGTGCGGTCAGGATTTTTAAACTGACCCAAACCTTCTGGCGGCACTACGGCCCTGGGGTCGACTCAGCCTCTAACGGAAATGAGTACCGGACGCTTGTTCTGGGGGTAAAGGCGGCTGACAACCCGGCTGACAACAAGTGTCGATTGTCCAGAAAAAGTGGGACCTTAACCTCCTACTACCCCAAGGGCCTCCTGAGGTCTGTAGAGGGATCACTTTACTTTTACTGGTGACATAAATCTTTAGGTCTTATTTTCACTCAGTCAGATCTAGTAAATGGTTAATGTTACCTGTAGAACTAATAGATTCAAAATGTTACAAAAGTTGTCCAAAATATACAAAAATTGCTATTGTATTCTTATATAAGCCTAAATTAATAATCTAGAAATCATTAAGTGACCAGATTTGTGGTCTTAAGGTCAGAGCTTCTGAGTACAGTTCGTGAAATCTTGAGTTCGATTCCCGCTTAAGTTATAGGCCTACCACAGAATGTTTTTTTTCATTAATGCGAATTAATCTTATGGAATTTAAGGGCTGTAATTTAGGTTCAATTTAATTTTAATGATTTCCTGGCGCTTAGCTATTATTTATATCCCATCATATCATCGAAGTAACGTAACTACGTTTTCCAGGTGCCCCGAATTCATAAGCGTGTTATAATTCTGCCAATTCCAGGAGAGAGTGCCAGAAATGTCTAAGAAAATTTGGTGCTATTGGATAAAAAATATTAAGTAAAATTACAAAATATTGGTTAATTATATGTAATATAGGCTCAATATAATTTACTTACGTAAAATGTAATCATCTGCATGCACAATGGCGTAACAGACCAATAGTATCTCCTTTGTTAGGAGTTATTGGACCAAGTTAATTTAATTACTCTTCTTTTCCCTAAAGATGTCGTGAATGGTATTCTGTCAACATACCAACCCAATTAGACATCAAGTAGGCAACTAAGGTGTTACTAGAATGAAGGAGGTCGGTAAATGTTGCATAGAGCTCTATTTATTCAGGTTTAAGGACATTTTACGAGACTTAAAATCTTTCGACTTGGGGACAGAGCCAAGGAACATAACCTCTAGTCCACCGTGGCCGACAAAAATAATCATATGTACCTTAATTTACGTCACATAGGCAGTACCTACGAAGAAAAGGTAGAGAGAGTAATAAATACCCAGCTAAATAATATCATAAAAAAAAGTAAAGTGATCCCACTACAGGCCTCAGGAGGCCCTTGGGGTAGTAGGAGGTTAAGTCTCCCACTTTTTCTGAACTATCGGCACTTGATGTCAGTCGGGTTGTCAGCCCTGCGTGACGGCCGCCTTTACCCCCAGAACAAGCGTCTGGTACTCATTTCAGTTAGAGGCTGAGTCGATCCCAGGGTCATGGTGTCGCCAGAAAGTTTGGGTTAGTTTAAAAATTCTGACGCCATCGGGACTCAAATCCTCGACATTCCGGCTTGTAGCGCAGTGCCTTAACCACTACCCTACGGCGTGCCCAAATAATATCATAGGCCTATTTAATCAAAGGAAAAGTACTGGATTTTGCATTATTCCGACACATTTTAAAAGAAAAACATTATATTTCGAAAACTTTTGGTTTTGTTGTGGGACGCTGCTTACATACGTCGCTATGTCAAGTCATGTATACCGCTAGTTACGTGTTGAGTGGTACTAATTTACGCATTCCACTGGTTCAGCGCCTGAAGATAAGTACAATACTCAGTCAGGGCCACTGGTTCGCCCCCATTCAAAGATAGTCATTATTTTTTTAAATAGTTTGTTCCTGATCTCGCTGAATTAGCTTGTGTAGGAACATTTTAGTTAATTGGCGTTTTAAGTCAAAGGACCAACTCTCTACTTTCAATATAAGCTTACTGTGAATGGGATAAATTCAAGCTAACAGATAAAAATTGGGAATTACGTAATATAAAAGAAATACTAATGTTGATCTATACAAATTAATAAATATGATATTTTCGTGATAAAATTGTAATACACACTGTCAACAAACCTCAAATCACCAAACTAAAATGTTTGTAAATAGCCAACGCGTTTCTATAGTGAGGCTATCATTATCAAGACTAATTAATGACTGAATAAAAACAGGCTAAAATGCGTTTTAGCCTATTTTTATTCTGTCAATACTTAATCTTCATTACAATAGCCTCACTATCGAATCGCGCTGACTATTTGAACATTTTTAGATGGGTGATTTGGGCTTTTTTGATAATTTGGAATTGCTCTTTATAGCTTAAATCTATGTTTGCATAGAAATTTATGATTTTTAGTGTTTCCATTTCATGTGATAATTATGTGAATACTAATCTTGCTTAGTAATTTATGATACTTTAACTTATCATGATCCATGAGATAAGCTACATGTCTAATATTTAAACACATTATTCGTAATATGTTAGCAGAGAACATGGTTCCCCTATTTAAATCATATTAAAACATTCAGTCAACATACTTGAACAACATGTGAAAGTTTGCCGGTAGAGTTCTGTTCCACTCTGCATATTTACATACATTTCCTGTCTATATAAAATCTTTCAGGTGCATTCAAGGCTGTTCTGTATTTGATTATTGAAAAACAGGATATATTGAGTAAAGTGTTTACGATCTCATTATTATAAATTGAAGCTTCAGAATTGAAGTGGATAACAAACATTCCCCCATCTTAATACATAAGAATAAAATAAAAAAACGAAGGTTATAATCAGGCTTATTATTTTGTATCAGTCACTTGTTTTTGACAGTGATTTGTCTTTGTTGTATTTTATTTTCCAAGGAAAAATAATGGATTTTAAAAGTTGAAACATTAAGTTCATACTCGAGACATTACTACTGCATTTGTTTATTCTTAACTCTCCATTATTGATATTTTATTGATGTACTTACTATCATTTGTGGAAATATTTAATATAATTTCTTTGTAAACCTTAAGCTACCAGAATGTAAGAATTTTAAGAAACGAGTGTTTGGTAAAGTTAAGTAGGTATTTTTGTGATATAGGTGATTTCGTGATAGTTAATTATTAATTTTCAAATCTAATCTCTATATCATCTTGCTAGATATTTCTTAGACTGATTACGAATTCTGTAGCCTGAATAACTGCAATATTTTAAATTGAATCATACCACCGCAAACGTATTTCAAAGTTCTCGAATATACTTACATTTACCCTACAACATGTAAATAAATACTGAAGGTAAACAACTTTGCAAACGTTTTGTGTGTCCAAGCGACGAGACGTTGCATGTTTTGTTTTCATTATGATATGCACATAATACCGTGTGGTGATGTAAGAGCTTGTAGTTCACCAACTCACCAGTCCATCTCATCAATGAATCCTTGCAGATTCTTCTTCATCTTCTTCTTCTTCTTAAATATAAATTTGTGGGATTTTCTTCCTGTTTAATTCCAAAATCATTCCTCGGAGGAAGACGTATTGGATGTGCATGCACTGTCTATCCATCTCTTCGCTGGTCTTCCTTTTGTTCTTCTCCCGTCCATTGGTCTGTCTTCTTTAGTTCTTTTTGCAAGTCGGTTTTCTTCCATTGTTTCTATATGACTCTTCCAATATTTTCGTCTATCTATAATAAATGTGATTATGTCTTGCAGATTAATTTATGTAAAATCGTTTAGTTACAAGAATTTTAAAAATTCTATATAGAAAGATCCCGTAAAATTATAAACTCAAACTCGGTGAAAAATAAGTGAAGCTATTAGTTACAACTCATTACTTTTATTCTCACTGTAGGGAAGTTTCATATCGTGGTGTACAATTTTAAATTCTAAATGTACCTAATCCTAGGATATTCATCAGATTTCATGGTTTTCATCTGAAAATAATTTAGCATTCTATTTAATTTCAAATTTAATCTAAAAATAATTATCAGCCGTAAAATCTTTAAACCCTTTGAGTGTTTTATGTTGACTATTTAACTCATGCACCAAATGAGAGTCAATGACCAATCACGTTTCAATGAACTTTGTTTTACAACCAATGTCAGTCGTTTTTCACCTTGCTCTTTATCGAATTCTGTTTATAAAAATGAAAAAAGCTCCTCCTTTTTAATATTCTGAACAGGTCAGAGCATTATTTTGCAGTGAATGACTCTCGAACAAATACGTTGAATATAGCATATAATGAACAGATTCCTTCTGACAATGCATTTGATAATCGTGTGTTCAATAATTGTGTTTTTAATTAATGATTTTACTGAGTTGTTCCCTAAAAAATGAATTAATAACCTATAATGTTGGTTATAATATATGTTATACAGTTTGATGTGTTTCATTTTTTCTCCACTAGGGTGAATTCTTACGATATTGAGATCCCATTTGGCAATACATATTACAAAGTTGCAGTGATGAACAAATAAAACGTAACCAAACATTTCTCATTTGTTTTCAAACATCGCCGTTTATATTAAATATATAAATATTATAAAATACCTATATTTAAATACGTGGAAAGTAACAGGAAGCTACCACACCTATAATTCCCTAGTAAAGCTGCAAATCATAGCATGAAAATGCTATGATTGCAGTGAAAGACCTGTCCTCGGGCAGAATTACTATGGATGGATATTTGAATAATGATTTTTGAGTAATAGTATTCGCTAAATAGACCTAACAAATGCAACTCTTGATTTCCAACGCCTCTACATAAATCTACTCGTCACTTCGTGAGTCGTGAATTTATCGATAATTCCGAAATCACTCGAGGCATTATTTGTGACTATTTAACTCATGCCCCAAATAGGAGTCATGACCAGTCACGTTACAATGATTTTTTATTTACAACCAATCACAGTCGTGTTTCGCCTAGAATTTACCAACTAAAGTTTATCATAATAAAGAAAGCACCTCCTTTTTAACATTCTGAATAGGTCATAGCATTATTTTGCAGTGACTGACTCAATAAGAAATACGGCTACCAGATTCTATATATAGTGTATGAATGTCAACACATACCGCATGCGGGAGTTAATATAAAAACATTTGTAGCAATTGATTATACCACGAAAAAAAGAAACCACTGTCTGCACTTTCTTAAATGTATTTTTTCCCAGAAAAATATAATTGTCATATTTTCATCATAGGACATGAGAAATGAATTAATATACAGTTTGATGTATTTCATTTTTACTCCACTAGAGTGCATTCTTACAATATTGCGTTCCTTTGGCAATAAATAATTTGATCTGGTTGCAATGACAAACAAAACAAGCAAATGAAGCGTACCAATCGTTTCTCATTTGTTTCCAAACATCTCCGTTTGCATTAAATATATACATATTTTAAAAATAACTATATTTAAATAATGATTTGTGAGTAAACAGCTTAATTTTATTCGTTAAATATCCTAACAAATGCCACTCTTGATTTCCAAATTCTCTAAATAAATTCACTCCTCACTTCGTGAGTCGTGAATTTATCGATAATTTGGAAATCACTCTTGGCATTACTAATGATAATAAACGTTGTAATATGATACGCTACGTCAAAGACATAGTCCATGAATTTAAAATCTGTAGTAGTACATAAGTCTACCGCAGTGATCTCGAGCCTTGTCACGCAGCGGGCCCGGGTTCGATACCCGGTCGGGATAGGTTCCTGGGTGAGGTTTTTTCGGGGTTTTTCGTCACCTGTAAGACAATGTCACGAAGCTTAGGGTCCAACGGTCCCCAAAAAACATCCTTACCATTATCATCCTTATCATTATCATCCTTATCATCATCTTCATCCTTCATCGGTGTGGAGAGCAACGGGAAGCTACCACACCTATAATTCCCTAGTAAAGTTGCAAAGCATATCATGAAAATGCTATGATTGCAGTGAAAGACCTGCCTTCGGGCAGAATTACTATGGATGGAGTAGTTCATAAAATGCAATGTCATAGATTAAACGTAAAATAATGTGTTTCGTTAATTTGTGTCTTTTAACTCTCCTCCTTTGTGGGACCTTACTGCTTAGTGACACGTACCCATTCAATTTCAAGGATGAATCGCCTGTTGGAACTTTTGAAATCACCTATTACAGAAGATTTTCAATAAATAAACTTCACAAAAATTTAAACATCTCTCCATAGGAAAAGCAACTTAAATGAAATTTTTTTTTTTTTTATCAGTCACTGATAGTTTAATGATGTATTATTAAATTAAACATTTTTCTGATGTTATATAATTTTAAATCTAGGATTTAATGAGAGATCAGAGCTCGCTTGGTGTAGGCTGGGGGCTTGGATATTTTTAAAAATTACCGACGATCGCGATATGCGAATATGTCCAATGTGTGGGAGCTTTGAAGACTACATACATACATTACGAATGCTTAACTATTTGTCATATTGGAGGCGTCAGTTGTTGCCGGAAAGATTTATAAATTCAAATCGTGTTAGATTGGCATGCTTCAAGTTAATGATAAATCCAGATAATTTGAAATGTATGGGTAAATTTCTGGACAAGACACGTAAAATAATTAGTAATAAGTTGGATATTTTAACTCGCCTCATATTTCTTGATTTTTTTACGGAGACCGGTTTCGTATCTTTTGCGTGACATTTGCGATGAATTCCAGTTTTTTTTTTCCATTGCAGTTGGAATGCATCGAAAATGTCGCGCAAAAGCGACGAAATCGGTCTCCATAAAAATAAAGAAATATGAGGTGAGTCAAAATAACCAACTCGTTAATAATTAAAAGAAACCTCATAGTGTTATTTCCTACATATAAATAGGTTCTTTCTTTGGTTTTGGCAATTATTTATTTTCTGGCTAATTCTCGAATAGTGCAGTTCCGATCCGATTCCACTAGTGCGGACACTGTCTTCGCGTCATTCTCACTGGATGACCAGATCTAGGCATATGTGACACATTTTCGCGTCCTCCTTTAAAGGTTTGTACCCACCTTGCCACTGTTCGGTATGGCAATGCATCTGAACCACAAGCCTCTCGCGACCCTTGATGACACTGTAGTGCGTTTCTGCCTCTAGCACATTCAATATTCAACCAGGTTCTCTGCTCCTGCTTTGAAAACATTGTACTAAGTTATACTGCGACGCCTAGATCTAAACTTATAAC
The DNA here is from genome assembly GCA_030220185.1 of Diploptera punctata. Lineage (NCBI taxonomy): Eukaryota > Metazoa > Arthropoda > Insecta > Blattodea > Blaberidae > Diploptera > Diploptera punctata. Next base: position 2,486,505 of record JASPKZ010009800.1, on the reverse strand, counting down.
TCTCTGCTCATTGTTACATGAGGAGGGGGAGGGGAAAGGCGAGTCCGTATGTTCGCACGAAGGGGAGGCACTGAAACTACACGTGCAATAAACAGAATTGTCAAGCCTAGTTTTATTTGGATTCGATACTATTGTTGACAAAACTAAAAAAACAACCCATGTATTAGACAACACATTCCTGAATAAATAAATATATAAGAAAAAAATAATGCTCCAGTTTTGTTCTTTTTGGACATTTATGGTGTTCTCTCCTGGCATTGGCGTAATTGCAATCCATTTCTGAGGTTGGGGCGCCTGGAAGGCGGGGTTATGTTGCCCCGATGATAATCTAAGATGAACATGAATGATGATGATTGCAATAGCCGTATGATGTTCGGGGACCATTTGGGCCTTAAAGTTTCCTGACATTTGTCTTACAGGTGAGGAAAAACCCCGATATACTTACTGTCCCGACTGGGATCGAACCCGAGCCTGGTGTGTGACAAGGCAGCACGCTACCTCGAGATCACAGCAGTGGACATAAGATTTTTTTTTCAATGCCATCTCTTTGTCATTCAACATTTCAGGTATTCTCTCCTGGCAAAGGCGTATTGTAAATTACTTCTGAGGTTGGGGCGCCCGGAAGGCGGGGTTACGCTGCCCCAATGATATGATGGGTGATGACGATAGGTAATGATGCGCCAGGAGAGGCCTTAAATCTAAACTTAATCTAATGAGGCGAATATGATATTGATGATAATGATGGCCAGATGATGATTGGGGACCGTTTGGGCCTTAAAGTATCCTGAAATGTGTATTAGGGTCGGTTTCACCAACAGAGGTTACTGTATTACGCCAGTTTAAGCTGTGCATTATACATGGGGAAAACTGGCGTAATACACTTACCTCTGTTGGTGAAACCGTCCCTTACAGGTGAGGAAAAACCTCACCCAGGAAACTTGTCCCGAGCGGGGATCGAACCCGGGCCCGCTGTATGATTAGACAGCACGCTACGTTGAGACCACACCGGTGGACATAAGAAAAATGTAATAATATTAATATTTAGTAACTATAGCTAACATAATTAATGCATAATGCAATTGTATTGTTATCTATTGTATTGTCTTTTTGTTTTGTTTATAGATAGATATAGGCCTATCATCGGTTGATTAATGTCTTTGACACAGTCCGATTCCCAATAGCCAATTTTGTCGGTCCATCCAATGTCCTGGTAGTAGATGTTTCTCCTTCATGTATAAATATATTCCGTAACTTCAGGAGGTTTTAGATCTTCCTCTGCCTCATTTTCTCTCAGGTTTCTAATCAAAACACATTTTGGTAGCCGATCCTCTTCAATTCGCTGGACATGTCCGTATCATCTTGATTACTGAGATTTAATATAATCTAAAATAGTATATTGTCTTCATTTTCTCCCTTATAACTGAGTTCCTAATGTTTTCTCTCCTTAAAATTCTTGCTGCCCTTCGTATAAAATCCATTTCCGTTGTATATATATATTTTTTTTTTGTTAATGGCCAAATTTCTGATCCATAAGTAATGATGCTTTTAACAATTTGTATGATATATATATTCATAGCTTATGTCCGTGCGGCCATGAACCTACGGGTTCGATAGTGCCAGTGAGTAAGTAAGTATATATTCATTCTATTTTTATTACTTATATTTTTATCCCACAATATTCCATTGAGGCAAGTAATTGCAAATTTTCCTTTATTATTTCTATTTCCTCTTCATAACTTCCATTTTTGTTTATTTTATATTATTACTAGACATTCCTTTATTAAATACGGACTGTCAATAGCACGTACGACTTGTTGCCCGAGCGATCTGTATTTGTAAATAACATTGTATGTATCTTACTTTTAGTGCAATAAAGTCCTACTACATCTTATATTTTAGTTTTAATTATAATGATATTGGACTCAGGTTACAGACTTTATTACATAGATGATTAAGGTTTTTTATTGTGAGCATACAGTCGCTACATGCGATGTACAGCTGCCATTTTCCCTTGAATTTCAACAAATACGATCCACGCGATACCATTAAGAATAAAAATATCTAGAGTCACGTCAACGTTAAATTGATAAAAGTTACAGGTGGGAGAGAGCAGAGTGACTACATTTTTACGTTTACGGGCACCCAGTACTAATTTCTTCGCAATTTGGTTTAAAAATATGCAACTTACAAAAATAATTTTCTGAGCTAATTCTTAAGTTGTGTGTATTAAAATTGTCACTAATTAAACAAGTCTTCCTGAACATAATGACACTTAGGTTAACGCATTTCTTCATGAGTAATTTAAATACAAAAAAATGAAAATAAAAAATCCAACTCCTTAAAAGTATTGTCTTGGTACAATTTTCTAAAAAAATTGTTATCCAATTGTTTCCAAAATTTAAAAGTTATTGCCCATAGTTCATTTGACAATAATAAGGTTTGCCTATGTTCTGATATGGATTGTGATTTATTTTTAAAAAATTGAAGACCAAATTTTCTTGGTTAAAAATTGTGCATATTTTTTTTATTCCAAATACTATCCATATCACAAAGATAAATTTACCTTATTATTATAGAGCCCTTTGAACTGCATATCATTGCCAAAAAACTACTCTCCTACCTTTCATACTTTCAGTGAAAAGTGTATCAAAATATGAAAAAAAAATACAAATTACGGGTAAATGTAAAAAACAAAAAAAAAAGTGCACATTAGAACACAGAGACGCCATTTTTAAAAATCAATTTTGATGGGTTTAAATTTCTAAAATCGACAAAATAATAGTATACATCGATAAAATAAACTTTCCTGGAATTTTAAAGCAATAAAAAAACACAATCGGTTTTTTAACCCAAAGAAGTACTGGGTGCCCTTAAACAAGAATTAAAATAAGGATGAATTTTATTTACAAATTTTATATAGAGTATTGACACTCGAATGAGCGAATGCTCGTGCTCGGGTGAAGTTCAGTTACATGAATAATACAAATTGAATATATACATTTAAAGTTAGGGGCCAGTTTCATTTTTACATAAAATATGACACAAAAATAATAATGTATTGGGAGTAAAACGTATTCTCACAAAAGTATTAATGCAATGGAGAATGATATATATAAAATAATATAAACCATATAATGTGATGGATCCATCCATCTATAGTAATTCTGCCCGAGGGCAGGCGCTTCACTGCAATCATAGCATTTTCATGTTCTGCTTGCAGCTTTACTAGGGAATTGTAGGTGTGGTGGCTTCCCGTTGCTTTCCACACCGGTGAAGGATGATGACGATAATGATAAGGATGATGATGATTGCAATATGATTTCGAGGACCGTTTGGGCCTTAAAGTTTTCCTGACATTTGTCTTATAGGTGAGGAAAACCCCGATAAAAACCTCACCCAGAAAAACTGCCCCGACCGGGGATGGAACCCGGGCCCGCTGCGTGACAAGTCAGCACGCTACCTCGAGACCACAGCGGTGGACTGTGATGGATCAAAACCAATAATACAGAAGAAAGTAATTAGTAACATAGGCCTATTTATTTATAATATTCTAAGCAAAAATAGATGCTTCATATTTATTATTTTAAAATATTCACCTCTTAAATTTTGTTTCCCTTCCTTAACTTTCAACACATTTATTTATTTTTTAAGTCGTCCTGCGTTTAGTTTACTTAGCTCGGATTATATCTAATTAAGTCATTATATAATTTGGGTCCTAGATATCTACTATGTTTAGATCCAGCAGTTGTATAAAATTTTGGAACATGTAGCAAATAAATAGTATTTTGTTAGGTGCTGTAAAAACTTCGATTGTGCTCTTTCAAGTAAGTTACTACACTCCTGAAACTCCATGGCACGACAAGCGTAGAAGGCCCTTGGCTTACCAGCCAGATGCTGGCCTCACAACTACATGTGATCATTCAGCCAGTATAGGGGTAGCATGTGGTAAGCATGTCGGGTCCGCCAGCCTTTATAGTTGGTTTTCTCAACCTGGAGTCACTACTAAATGTCTCACGATGCTGGTTGGGCACCGGTCCCATACTGACCGAAATGCCATGGAAAACTTCTTCCCCCAAGGGGGACCCAAACTAGCGCAAGTCCCGTAGCCCTGCGCCAAGGCATCCTACCTTAACCACTCGGCTACGGCGCGGAACTAAGTTACTATACAGTATATCTAATATTGTTAGAATCTCATACTATTGTCTTTATCTCTTAAATGGAGATACACTAATTTCTCGTGTCAGACAGTAGTGAAAACTAAATCATACGTAACTGTATTTTATTGCTGTATTTGTGAAATTCAACAGAAATGTAATTTCTGCTTATTCATTTTCCTGCTATTTTACTACTTAATACAGGCTTTCCACTTTACAGCAGTTCGCCCTTAATTCCTACTCTCCAGAGATTCCTATCTTTCCATTGTCCTTCTTCCATACCCCTCTTCATCATGGCATCATATATATTCCCTCATACCATGTTGTTCTACTTCTCCCCCTCTTCCTTCTCTTTCGTGCCATCGAATCTAACACCTGTTTAGGCCACTGTTAAACCGACTTCCGTTGTACATGCTCATGCCACTGTAAAGCTCTCTTTGTTATCCTATCGATAACAGTTTCTTAGCCAATGTCTGTGCCTATTGATCTGTCCGGCGCAGGAAACGTAACATTTATTTTTTATGAAACGGGTTGTCAGCCCTTCGCAAATCCCCGCATTTGGGGGACCTAACCGGTTTTCGGGATTCCAATTGAGCCTTCTCGGCTACTGTAGCGGCCACGGGGAAACTAGTCTACACCGTACATCACCCCAATAGGCTACCCGTACTTCCCGTTGCCCACCCCTCGGGGGGACGTGGATCACAGAGGTATTTTATCAACAGTCTAATATATAAAAATGAATGTTTGTTTGCTTGTTTGTTTGTTTGTTTGTTCGTACTTTATACGCGGCCATACCGTTGATCCGATTGCGATGGGGCTTTTTGTAAAATGTTCAGAAGATTCCCGGGATGAACATAGGCTATAAGAAAATTGTGATATTAAAATCCTACACCCTTAAAAATCGCCTTTTGTAGTGAAAAACGATAAAAAAAGTAGCTCTTTGGGCGCTTAAATGGCTTACGCTGCCTAAACCATACCAAATACGCAAAATTAATGTACACAGAATTGAATATCTCAAAAAGCTCTACAAAAAAGTCCGCACAGCATATGTTTTTCTCTTACGGATAGCTGCGATTGAGGGTCTTTCCAGTTTTTTCAGCAGTTGCCCTTTTACCAGCCGGCTGCTGGCCCTTCACATCCACATGTGTCAATCACAGAGGTAGATGATCAACAGCCAGTGTAGGGGTGACATGTGGTTAGCATGTCGAGTCCCTCAGCCGTTATAGCTGGTTCCTCAACCTGGAGCCGCTACTTATTGTAGCTACCCAATTGCCTCACGATGCTGGATGGGTACCGGTCCCATACTGGCCGAAATACCATGAGAAAATTTCTTCCCCCATGGAGACTCGAACCAGCGCAAGTCCCGTAGCTCTGCGCCAAGGCATTCCCATGGTAATGCCGGGTAATCAGAACGGGGTATCAAAAAAATTTAAATTATAATTAATCAATTGAGTTGGTGTTTACTTGATAAAAATCCATATTTATTAATTAAATAAAAATAGAGCGTAGTTTTTATTGGATTTTCATATTTATTATATAATTCTGTGACAGCTGTTTCGGTACACTGTACCTTCTTCAGTCTGTATAATAAATATGAAAATCAAATAAAACTACGTTTTATTTTTATTTAATTAATAAATTATAATTATTTTTTCCTTTTACTTATTCAAATAAATATAAAATAACATGAATTTAGGCGTAGCAGCGCACGCCGGGTATTAGGTATTAGGTAGTATTAAATAAATTAAACCAGTGTATCTTATAGGGTACATTGCAATTTAAGTGTTAAAAGGCAAGTAAATTAACTTATTGATCCAACTTTTTTGTTCTTGTCGTCCGAAATTCATGTGACATTCAGGTAATATTTTATTGCAGGATGATACGAAATGTATTCAACTGTACCTCATTCACAATTTTAAGGATGTGGTAATTTTGAAATTATTTAAAAGCATGATGAAATAGTTCTGGAGCATCGGAGCATAATGAAATTTCTGAGTATGTGAAAAATAGGACGTTACTACAATACAAACCCAGTTCATATCCAATTAAATTCATCTACTTCTGAACGGATGAGCGAGGAGTTTCTACATCAAATCAACTCTTGTAATGAAGGAAACATGTTCCATATAGCATATTTTTTATACTTATATGGTTGCTGTCTGTAGACACTTTTAACATCTTAGATCATATGAAATACATGTATTTATTTAATTTTACTAAGTGCACCGCTGTGGGTCTTGGGATAGCGTCTCTGCTTCGTGCGCAGCGTGCCCGAATTTGATCTCTGTTCTGGATAAGTTTCCTAGGTGATTTTTTTTTTAATTTTCCTTACCTGTAATGCAAATGTCAGGAAACTTTAAGGCTCAAACGGGACCAGAAAATATTTTGTCATCGTTGGCGTAATTGTAACCCATTTCTGAGGTTGAAACACCTGGAAGGCGAGTTATGGCTGCACCAATGATATTATGAATGATGATGATGATGATAGTGGTGCGCCAGGAGAGTCCTTAATTTTAAGCTTAATCTAAGGCAAATATGGATAATTATGATTATGATGGCCATATAACGTTCGGGGACAGTTTGGGTCTTAAAATGTCCTGACATTTGCCTTACAAGTGAGGAAAAATCCCGAAAAAAACTTACTCAGAAAATTTGTCCCGACCAGGGATCGAACCCGGGCCCACTACTTGACAAGGCAGATCGCTACCACGAGATCACAACGATGAACTGACGAGTTCGTACATCCTCAATCGATTTTCAAAATAGTGTCTAAATATTATTAGATTTGCACTGTTGTCGTCACATTTGACTCTCCTACATTCCTCTTTGATGTTCATAATGATCTAATGCAGTGGTCTCGCCGTAAGGTCATTTCCTCGGATTCAGCGAGTCCGGATTCTATCCCCGGTCAGGAGAAGTTACTGAATAAGGTCTTCTTAAAGTTTATTTTCTTACCTGTAAGACAATGTCGCGAAAATTGAAGGCCCAAATAGTCTGCGACAACCATTTTTTTAGCATAATCACCCTTAACATATTTTTCTTGTTACTATGAATATGAATGAATGGTGTGTTATAGTATAGATGACCTTGTATAGTGTAGATGTTCTTGTGTGGTCAAAGACCAAAGACGAATGATACGTCCTGTCCCAGGAGACTGGGATAATATAAAAGTGCGTACAAATAGAGAGTATAAACAAAGGGAAAAAATATATTTTACCTTAATAAAGGAAACCAGTTATATTACATGGATGCTAAACGTGAATTCTTATTTTAAGGGAGGAAAGGAGATTACGGTATTTGAGAATTGAGTTCTTAGGACAATTTTTGGACCAAAGAGAGATGAACAGACTGTGAATGGAGAAGACTTCATAACAGTGAACTACATGGTCTTTATAGGCAGCCAGATATAATAATAACAGTTAAGCCTCGTAAACTGCGATAGGCAGGACATGTGGCACGATTGGGGAATGTAATACGTGCATGCAAGCTTCTTGTAGAAAAAAACTGGAGCGAAAGCACCCAGATGGTAGACCAAGAATGAGTTGGGAGAGAATAACACTAACTATGATTTATTGGAAATAGATTATACAGGGAATGATTGGAAATCTTTAGCTTAGGGTAGGAATGTACGGAAAGCTTATACCCGCGCGGGCATGAACCTATGGGCTCATTAGTGCCAGTGAGTTAGTCAAATATTTTAATAAAGGAAAAGGGACGCGACTGCAAACCCGGCCGTGGTCGACGAATTTTTTTAGGATGAAATATACAAGGAACGAGTCCTCCGGGAGAGACTTTAAGCATTGGGTCCCAATTCTGAAGATTTTCAGGCTTGTAAAAGAACCATAAGACCGATTATAAAGGCCTCTGTGCAAAATTTATCGAGCGTTTCCCTTCTAGTAACACCTTAGTTACCCACTAGATGTCTCATAGAGGCGCTAGCCGACTCTCTATCACTTGCCAGTATCTGTGAGTAAATGAACGTAACTAAATTAATTTGGTGAATGAGTTCCCATTAGGGAGCGCCCTATTTCCGACACACGGAAAGATAGGGCTTAAGAAGTAGAACAACGGATATGACGTAAAAACTTGAACATTTGCTGATATTAGCGAATACTAAGTAAAATTCATTGTTAAAACCGTTGAGGTGGAGAGTCATAGAAAATAAATAAGTTTAAAATACCTTGTTATTTAAAATCCGTCGTCCTCAAACTTTTAAATTTTCTAATCTTTATGTCTGTTAGGCCTTTCAGGACATCCGTCCCATCTTCAGGCAGTTCATTCTTCTCTACAGCATCACACATCAACCTTGATGCTTGTAGAGAAGAATGAACTGCTGAAGATGGGACGGATGTCCTGAAAGGCCTCCAGGTCATAAAGATTACGTATTTTAAAAGTTGAGGACGATGGATTTTACCTACCAAGGTATTTTAACTTATTTTATGCTGATATTATGACATTAATAAACCACTAACTACTATACTAACAACCTCACTCTAACTCACGTGGCACTATCGAACCCCGTAGATGCATGGCCCACACGCGGACATAAGCTCTCCATATATCCCTATGCTGGGTTAATTTTTTTCAATCATTCCCTGTATAATCTACTTCCCTCAAATCATAATTAATGTTATTTTCCCACCTCATTCTTGGTCTACTAATTTGGCGTTATCCCTCTGGTTTTCCTACAAGAATCTTCCATGCGCGTATTTCATTCCCCAATCGTGCCACACGTCCTGCCCATCGCAGTCTACGAGACTTAACTGTTCTCATTATATCTGGTTTCCTATAAAGACCATGTAATTCACTGTTATGCACTCTTCTCCATTCACCTGTCTATTCATCTTTCTTTGGACCAAGAATTTTTCTAAGGACTTTATTCTCAAATACTCGTAATCTCCTTTCCTCCCTCATAGTAAAAGTCCATGTTTCGCATGCATATAATATAACTGGTAGAATAATAGTTTTATATATTTTCATTTTTACGTTTTTTGAAAGGAGTTGGGAAGTCAATAGTCTCTGTAATGCATAATACCACACATTTCCAGAATTGAGACTATGTTTAATTTCTTTGTGCATCTCATTCCTATTTGTGATTATTGTTCCTAGGTATTTGAATTCAGTTATTTCCTCAAAATTTCCCTCATTTGTCATTAGCTGTCCATTTCCATTATATAATGTATTTTTATGTTTTATTGATATTTACTTCCAGTCCTAATTTTTTAGTATTACTCAATAGTGTGTGAGTTTTGGCCTTTATTATCTCCTCGCTATCGCTCAATAGTACTACATCATCAGCGTAAACCAATATCTTATTAATACCATTGAGTTGTGGACCTTCTTCATCCTCTAAAGATTTGATGGCATGGTCTAGTACAAAATTAAATAGTAGAGGAAATAGTGCATCTCCTTGCTTTAATGCACCAACGTAATTAAGATAAACACAATTGCAGACGATAGATAAAGTGAACAAGCATACTGCGTTAAAAAACATCTGATTCGTTTCTTCTTTGACAGCTTTAGATTATATACTGTATTATAATTTGTTTACTTAGTCCTTGAATGTAGTTGGTGTGAAGTAAGTTTTATTCTTGAGTGATTTAAATATTATAAATGAGAGTAACATTTGAAAATTTAAGGGCACCCGGTACTAATTTCCTTGTAATTTGGTTTTAAAAATATTCAACATACAAAAATAATTTTTTCAGTTTATTCTCAAGTTATGTGCAAGAAAATTATGTCCCTAATTACACACGTCATCCTGAATATAATGGCTCTCTGGTTAACGTTTTAGAAATATTTCCTGATGAGTAATTTAAAATACAAAAAAAAAATGAAAACATCAAACTTCTTGAAAGTACAGTTTTCTCAAAAACTACTTATTCATTTTTTTTTTCCAAAATTTAGTAAGTTATATTGTCCTTAGTTCATTCGACAATAATAAGGTTTTCGAGTGTTCAGATATGGACTGTCATTTATTTTTAAAAATTCAAAGACCAATTTTTTGTTGTTGAAAATGCTGCTCTTTCATAGTTTCAGAGAAAAGTGTACCAAAATATGAAAAAAATACAAGTTACGGAAAAGTGAAAAAAAAAACAACAAATTTGCACATTAGCAGAACACACAGATGTCATTTTTAAAAATCTATTTTAATGGGTTTGAATGTCCTAAATCGAGAAAATAATATTACACATCGATAAAACAGACCTTCCTGGCTTTTTTGAAGTAAAACAAAATCAATTTTTATACTCACTTACTTATTTACTCACTGGCACTATCGAACCCATAGGTTCATGGCCGCGCGGACATAAGCTCTCCATACATCCCTATCCTGAGCTAATGCTTTCCAATCATTCCCTGTATAATCTACTTCCCTCAAATGATAGTTAATGTTATTCTCCCACCTCATTCTTGGTCTACCAACTGGACTTTTCCCTCTGGCTTTCCTACAAGAAGCTTCCATGCAAGTCTTTCATTTCCCATACGTGCAACATGTCCTGCCCAACGCAGTCTACGAGACTTAACTGTTCTTATTATGTCTGTCTTCCTATAAAGACCATGTAGTTCATTGTTATGTAGTATTCTCCATTCACCTGTCTGTTCATCTCTCTTTGGTCCAAAAATTTTCCTAAGTACTTTATTCTCAAATACTTGTAATCTCCTTTCCTCTCTTAAAGTAAGAGTCCATGTTTCGCACCCATATAATATAACTGGTAGAATAATAGTTTTATATATTTTCAGTTTAACGTTTTTTGAAAGGAGTTGGGACATCAAGATTCTCTGCAATGCATAATAGCATGCATTTCCAGAATTGAGCCTATGTTTAATTATTTTGTGCATCTCATTCCTATTTGTGATCATTGTTCCTAGGTATTTGAATTCAGCCACTTCCTCAAAATTTCCCTCATTTGTCATTAGCCGTCCATTTCCATTATATAATGAATTTCTACGTGTGACCATATATTTAGTTTTATTGATATTTACTTACAGTCCTAATTTCTTAGTATTACTCAATAGTGTGTGCGTGTTGTTCTCTAGTATCTCCTCGCTATCGGCCAATAATACTACATCATCAGCATAAAACTAACAGCTTATTAATAACATTGAGTTGTAAGCCTTCCTCATTCTCTTAAGATTTAATGGCATGCTCTAGTACAAAATTAAATGGTAGAGGAGATAGTGCATCTCCTTGCTTCAACCCATTCTGGATTTCAAAAGTGTTCGAAAACTGTTTGCCTACACGCACCCTACTCTTTGAGCCATTTAGACACATTCGTATAAGTCTAACTAACTTTTTAGGAATTCCGAACTCCAGCAGGATACTATATAACTTCTCCCTCTTAATTGAATCATATGCTTTTTTTGAAGTCTACATATAGTTGATGTACAGTACCATTATATTCCCATTTCTTTTCTAAAATCTGTCTTATACTAAAAATCTGATCGGTTGTAGACCTGTTTCTTCTAAATGCACATTGATGATCTCCTAGAATGTCATCAATATAGGGAGTAAGTCTGCTTACTAATATATTTGTTAGAATTTTGTACGAAGTTCAAAGTAATGAGATGCCCCTGTAGTTGTTGCAATCAGTTTTATCTCCTTTCTTATAAATTGGTACGATAATTGACTCCTTCCATTCATCTGGAAGAGCTTCTTTTTCCCAAATCATACTAAGCAACCAGCATATCTTGTCCATCAATTTTTATAACCCATATAAATACTGGGTGCCCTTAATATTTGCAGTGTATATATTATAATTAAAAATGCCATACTATCTACACCATCACCGCCGTAAATGACGAATTTTCAGAGTTAGAAAGTTATTTTTTATAATATGACAACCTGCAATTTTATAATAATATATTCCAGTGTTAGAATAAATAATATATTATGATAACATATTGGAGTGTTAGAATAAATAACGGTTATAATATTCGAAGTTCTTCTTCTACTTCATGAAATTAGGCCTTTTTTATCTATTTTCACATCAAGTGGGATTTAATGAATCTTCTCATCTAGTAAATGGGCGCCCAACAAACATTCAGTCATTAATTATAGAGTTCATTTTACTCACAATAATAAAACAATTGTAAACTCTTAGAACAGTGAAACTTCTATGTTTAAAAATCGCAACACTATCGAATTCAGTTCTGAATTTATAGCATCTGATATTTTTATATTATTGTAATATTAAATGTATTACAATAATATTAATTTATTACAACTTCTCTAGATATTTTAAATATCGTCCTTCGCCATATGCCAGATTTACCCTATTGATATTAGTGAATTAATGATTTCATCAAACCTTAACAATATTTGAAAATGAAAATCGATAGCAGGAAATCAGAGGATGTATACAGTATTTGTTAAAAACATGTTCAAAACGACATTTAATTCCATTATACATAATTTATATAGATGTATATATAGAGATTTACAGAGATGGATTTTTGGCGAATGGAATGAAGAAAATCATGAAAGGAGAAAATTCGGAACCAGAAAACGTGAGAAGTAATGTATATTAAACATAATATTATAGAAATAATAGTAGAACGAAGAGGATGGAGAATAATAGAATTCCAAGAATGATTCTGAATTGAAATTCTGAAGGCAGGAGGAGGAGGGGGAACCGAGGAAACAGTGGATGGATAAAGTGAGAAAAAACATGATTTGCAGAGACCTCAAAGAAGAAGATGCTGAGGAGAGAAATCTGTTGCGGAGCAAAATACATTTGGGCTGAACGATAACTACTGTAATGTAGAGAAAATCTAATGTATAAAAATGTTTGTTTGTTTGTTTGTTTGTTCGTACTTTATGCGCGGCCATACAGTTGAACCGATTGTCATGGGGCTTTTTGAAAAATGTTCAGGAGATTCCCAGAATGAACGTAGGCTATAAGAGAGTTATGATACTCAACTCCTACACCCTTAAAAATCGTCCCTTGTTGTCGAAAACGTAAAAAAATAGCTCTTTGGACGCTTAAATGGCTTACGCTGCCTAAACCATAATAAAATACACAAAATTAATATGCACAGAATTGCATATCTCAAAAAGCTCTACAAAAACGTCCGCGACAGCATATGTTTCTCTTACGGATAAGTCACAACAACCATTTTTGTCTTTCATTGATGCCAAGAAAATCGAGACAAGTACGTAGATTCCTGTGCAAGCATAGCAGCACATGACGAGTATTCTTTTACGGATAACTTACAATAACATATTTTGTCCTTTAGCTCATTTATGCCACGAAGATCGAGATAAGTAGATTCCCGGGCAACACCGGGTAATCAGCACGGGGAATCTTAAAATAATTACGATATACATTTATAATTATTTTTAATTCTACTTATTAAACTAATCATAAGAAGTACATTAATTTTTGTCTTTCAGCTCATTTATGCCAAGAAGATCGGAATGAGTAGATTCCCGGACAACGCACGGAACATCTAAAAATAATTACGATGTAATTGTTTCCTCCTACTTATTTAATTAAACATAAAAAACACTAATTTTCGTATTTCAGCTCATTTATGTCAAGAAGATCGGGATAAGTAGATTTCCGGGCAACGCCAGGTAATCAGCACGGGGTATCTAAAAAATATAAATTTATAATTATTTTTCCTCTACTTATTCAACTAAACATAAAAATACATTAATTACCATTAGCAGCGCACGCCGGGTATCAGGTAGTCCTTAATAAAAATAGAGAATTGTTTTATTTTATCTAATTTATAGATGCTTTCACATCTAGGTAATATCACCTATATGATCCTTAGGAGAAACAAGCAATTCTTGGCTTTATATTGTTTATCTTCGTGTTTTTAATAAGGTTAATACGCTATCGACTACTATGTCTTAAATGGGAGTCAATGTCCAATCTCGTTTCAATGAATTTTGTTTTACAACAAATCACAGTCGTGTTTCACCTCGATAATTATCGAATGTTGATTACCAAAATAAAGAAAGTTCCTCCTTTTGAATATTCTGAACAGGTCATAGCATTATTTTGTAGTGACTGACTCTCTAACAACTACGCTGAATCTTCTTGTTCTTCTTCTTCTTCTTCACTTCACGGGCTAGGCAAAAATTGCCTGTTCCGCCTCACAGTTGTTCTCTCCACCTTTTCACTGGAATTCCTACATTCCTTGAACCTCTTGGCTTGTAGTTGATTGCTGCTCTGGGTAATCTTCTTACATTCATTCGTTCTACATATGTAAACCATTCCTCTCTATATTATTTGATTTTCTCATTCAGTGGATATATATTTAACTCTGTTCTTATATCTTTATTTTTTAACCGATCCAATTTTGTGCAGCCTTTTGTTCTTCTATGGAAGTTCATTTCTGCGCTTTGTATTCTACTATTTAACTTTTTTGGTCATTACCCAAGTTTCGCTCCTATAAAGTAATGCAGGAACGTTGAATATAGCAAATAGTGAACCGATTCATTCGACCTATACATTTGATAATTGTGTTTTCAATAATTGTGTTTTTAAATAATGATTTTACTGAGTTGTTTCCGAAAACAAATGCATTAATAACCTATAATATTAGTTATACAATTTGATATGTTTAATTTTGTTTCTCCACTGGGGTGAATTCTTACAAAATTGCGATCCTATTTGGCAATAAATAGTATGATTAAGTTCCAATGATGAACAAATGAAACATAACAAACCATTTCTCATCTGTTTTCAAAAATCGCCGTTTACATTAAATATATAAATATTTAAAAATACCGGTAGCCATATTTAAATAATGATTTGTGAGTAAAAGCTTAATTTTATTCGATAGATAGTCCTCACATATGCCACTCTTGATTTCCAAATTCTGTAGATAAATTGGAAATCACTCATGGCATTACTTGTGATAATGACGGCCAGATGGTGTTCAGGAACTATTAGGGTTTTGCAGATTTTTTATATTGTCTTAACGTTAAGGAAAAAACTTTTAAAAAACTACAAGAAAAGTGTTACTACCGGGGAACACGTATTCACTGTGCCCGAGGCAATATCCTTATTCCTAGAAGCGGTGGATAATAGTGGATTTTCTCAGATATTTTAAAGTAATATTCTACAATGTTTGTCTTGCTTCAAGGAGAGGACCATATTCCTGTTCCTCTAAATGTATCTCTAAAATTCCCAGGAGCACAAACTGGTACTCAAGCTTTCCTCTCATCCCCTTAATCTGGCTGCATCTTCTCCCCAGTCACATTTCTTGTAGAAATTCAGTGGCGGTTGAAACATCTAGTTTTAGTATATCCTTATTATGTATTAGCATCAAAGATATTTCAACATCTGAGATAAAAAAACATCAATATGAGAATGGTTTTTAAATAATTATATAAAATAATTATTTATGGTGAAATGAAGCATCATCCATCCATAGTAATTCTGTCCGAGGGCAGGTCCTTCACTGCAATCATAGAATTTTCATGCTATGCTTTGCAGCTTTACTAGGGAATTATAGGTGCGGTAGCTTCCCGTTGCTTTCCACGCCGGTGAAGGATGATGATGATGGCCATATGATTTCGGGGAACCGTTTAGGCCTTAAAGTTCTCCTGACATTTGTCTTACAGGTGAGGAAAAACCCCGATAAAAACCTCACCCAGAAAAACTGCTCCGACCGGGGATCGAACCCGGGCCCGCTGCTTGACAAGGCAGCACGTTACCTCGAGACCACAGCTGTGGACGAATGAAGCATAATCATAAGTAATGTCAGGAGATAATTTTTCTAGAGGATTTGGAAATCGTGAGTGGCATTTGTTAGGACTATTTAACCAATAAAATTAATCTGTTTACTTACAAATCATTATTTAAATACAGTTATTTTAAAATATTTAATATATTTAATGTAAACCGGCGATGTTTGAAAACAAAAGACTAAATGTTTGGTTTTGCTTCATTTGTTCATCCACTGCAACTATATCATATTATTTTTGCCAAATAGGATCGCAATATTTTAAGAATGCAACCTAGTGGAGAAAAAAAAAAATGAAACACGCCAAACTGTGTATTACAACCAACATTATAGGTTATTAATTTATTTTTTAGTAAACAACTCAGTAAAATCATTATTTAAAAACACAATTATTGAACACACAATTATAAAATGTGTAGATCGAGAAAATCTATTTGTTTTTTTTTTTATATTCAGTGTATTTGTTGGAGAGTCAGTCACTGCAAAGTAATGCTCTGATCTGTCCCGAATAATAAAAATGAAGAGCTTTCTTTATCACAAAAGCAGGAGCTGGTAAAAAAATCGATAAATAGCTAGGTGAAACACGACTGTCATTGGTATAAAACAAAATTCATTGAAACGCGATTGGTCATTACTCCCATTTGGGCCATGACTTAAATAGTGACAAAAATCCAACACTCATTTACTTCATCCACAAAGGAAAACACAGGAATCTGTCAGATTGGCCGGCCCCATTTTCAACTCGATATTCCCAATGGCCTCCGTGGCGCTAGCGGTTACACGCTAGACTCTCACCATTGTTTCCATATAGATGATCTGTTAATTACTTGGAGCAAACCTACTGTGGTCAGGAATAATAAATTTTATTGTCACAAATGATTGATTGACAAAGCTTAGCAATACTCCATCGAAATTCAAGAATCTAGTTTTGAAATAAGGACGCTAATAAAATACATTTTAAAGTACCATTTAACAATAAAACTTTGAAACCAATAAGGCTATGGAACATATCTAAATCAACTATTCAGTTGTGTAAATGTATATGATTGTTTCTGGAATATGTAAAAATATTTGGTATCCTCTTAGATCGTCAATTATGAAAAACAAGTGTCTTAAAATACTCTAAATTATCTAATTCGTAAACACAAATGGGAATTTTTAACTTTAATGTATAAACAAATATGTATCTAATATATAAAAATGAATATTTGTTTGTTCTTACTTTATGCGCGGTCATACCATTGATTCGATCGTGATGGGACATTTTGCAAAATGTTCAGGAGATTCTCGGGATGAATATAGGCTATAAGAGAGTTGTGATACTCAACTCCTATACCCTTAAAAATCGCCCTTTGTAGTGGAAAATGTGAAAAAGTTGCTCTTTGGACGCTTACATGACTTACGTTGCCTAAACCATAACAAATACACAAATTAATGTAAACAGAATTGAATATCTCAAAAATCTCTACAAAAACGTCACGACAGCATATCTCTTACGGATAACTTACAATAACCATTTTTGTCTTTCATTGATGCCAAGAAGATCGAGATAAGTAGATTCCCGGGCAACAC
The DNA here is from genome assembly GCA_030220185.1 of Diploptera punctata. NCBI lineage: Eukaryota > Metazoa > Arthropoda > Insecta > Blattodea > Blaberidae > Diploptera > Diploptera punctata. The sequence goes on along the minus strand of JASPKZ010009800.1, from coordinate 2,469,076 downwards.
TGGGTAATCAGCACGGGGAATCTTAAAATAATTGCGATATACATTTATAATTTTTCATTTCACTTATTCAACCAATCATAAGAAGTGTATTAATATTTGTCTTTCAGCTCATTTATGTCAAGAAGATCGGGATAAGTAGATTCCCGGGCAACGCCAGGTAATCAGCACAGGGTATCTAAAAATTTCATAATCATCTGCATTCATGGATTAGGTCTGTTCACCCGTTCCGACTTCAGCCCATCTCTTTCTAGGTCTGCCCACATCTCGGGTGCCTTTAGGTTTGTATTTTGTTATTTGTTTTGGATATCTATTTTCATTCATTCTGTCTATGTGTTGCTTCCAATTTTGTCTATATGTATCTATTTTATCAGTTATTGCAAATATTTCAAGTTCCTGTCTTATTTCTGTTTTCTTGATTCTGTCTTCATTAGTGCACCCTTTGACAGATCTCAAAAATGTAATTTCTGCCGCCGTTATCCTACTAAGATCCTGTTTTTTATGGATCCAGGCTTCTAAAACCATACAGCAGTATCGGTACTGCCAACATTTTATAAAATTTCAATTGGGTCTCTCTTTTTGTTTTGTTATTTAGTGATCGTTTTATCGTACCACATATTCCTGGAATTTTGCTATTTTATTAGTTATATCATTATCATAATTAAATTAAATGTCACATTCTAGATAATTGAGATGGTTTACCTGTTCTATGAATTTGTTTCCTATTACTATTTTGGATCTGATTTGATTTTTCCCTTGGAATGCCATTACCTTAGTTTTTCCTATGGATATTTTGAGATTATATTGTTCACATATATTATGCAATTTAAAAATATTCCTTTGAATTTCGTCTTCCGTATTTGCTATTATTACCTGATCATCATCGTATAATAATGTTTTCAAGTAGTGTGTTTTATCTAATTTTATTCCTTTATTTGTTTCTTCGTTCCATTTTTTATTATTTCATTGATGTATAGGTTAAACAAAACTGGAGAGATACTGCATCCTTGTTAAACTCCTTTAAGTCATACTAATGAATTTTATTTTTACTTACTTCATTTCTAGTTTTTATAACAAAATTTGTGTTCCAGTATAAACACTTTATAGCTGCTATTAAGTTTTTCGGAATTACTTTTTCTTTTAAAATTGTCCTAAGTTTTCCTCTGTCCACTTTATCAAATGCCTTGACAAAATCAATAAAAGCTATGTGTGTTTCTTTGTTATATTCTCTTCTTTTTTTATAAATTCTTTTATCGTAAATATATTATCCATACATGAACGCCCTGGTCTGAATCCACTTTGTTCTTCTGTTAACATTACCTCTGCTATTTGTTTTAACCTCAATGTTAAGATTCTTGAGTATATGTTATAGCCTGCAGTTAAAATGCTTATTCCTCTGTAGTTGTTGCAGTCGTTACGTTCTCCTTTCTTAAAAATAGATTGTACTATTGCTGTTGTCCAGGTTTCTGGTATTGTTGCTTGTTTCCAACAAATTTAAAAAATGTAATAATCCCAGTTTTAAAAAAAATCCTCCATATTTTATTAATTCCATATTCATTCCGTCTATTCCAGCTGCCTTTCTGTTCTTGGTTGTTTTCAGTACTTCTTCTAATTCTTCCATTGTTATCATATCTATTCTTATCTCACACTCATATATGTTATCTTTAGTTATTTTATTTTCATTATACCACAGTTTTTTATAATATTCTTCCCATTGTTTCTCCTCAATTATATTGATCTGTATTATATATTTTCTTGTTTAATCTAAAAATATACATTTATAATTATTTTCCCTTTTCCTTATTCAACTAAATATAAAAGCACATTAATTTTAATTTATTTAGGCGTAGCAGCGCACGTCGGGTATTAGCTAGTTATATATAAATCCTAGCCGTGCCTATGAACAATAATTTTGTTCCGAGTATCATTTTAAGTAAATTTACACATAGAAACTAACTAACTAACTCACCGGTTCCATCGAACCCGTAGGTTCATGGCCGCGCAGACATAATCTCTCCACACACCCCTATCCTGAGATGTTTTCCTATCATCTCCTGTATAATCTACTACCCTCAAATCACGGATAATGTTATTCTCTCCTCATTCATAGTCTACCAACTGGGTGTTTTCCCTCTGGTTTTCCTACAAGAAGCTTCCATGCACCTCTTTCATCCCCATACGTGCCACGTGTCCTGCCATCGCAGTATATGAGAATTTACACATAGAGGAGAGAAAATGTAATTTTTACCTAAGGAGATTCAAATCTATAAAACAATTATTTTCGCATATTGAATTCATTCTTAGAATATTGAATGTGGAACGACCATCAGATGAAAATTAGATGAGAGAGAGAGTTCAGCGTATTTCATTAAATCGTGTACGAAATTGTTTGCCATTCGCCCTTAGGAAAATGTTAGTAGAAACACTTGCAATGCCCCATTTTGATTATTGTGACACTCTTTTTACAGACTTAAATATTATTTCCACTCAAAGACTTCAACGTGTTCATAATTCTTGCGCACGTTTTATTTGTGGTATTCGCAAATTTGACCATGTTACACAGTCCCTGAAACAATTATCGTGGCTTCGTCTAAGAGATCGTAGAACTGTCCATTCCCTATCCCTTCTCTATAAAATACTTCACACATCATCGCCTAATTATTTATCACGCCGCTTCATCAGACTATCCGGCACACATAATCTTGACACTCGATCCCATCAGCACATTGTCCTTTATATCCCGCCTCATCACACTGTATATTATTCATTATCTTTTACGGTGTCACTTACCAAAACATGGAATTCCCTTCCGCCCTATGTCAGAGACTGTCAAACTATAACATCCTTCAAAAATAAACTAAAGAATTATTTAATAACAAACTAACTTATACACCTCACTGATAGTATTCTTTTAGCAATATTAATATATTTAATTATTTATGAAAATAATATTAAGAATAACAAATATTTTTATTTGTTTTGTTTTAAATAATATTGTATAATCGTAAAATTAGTTTTCTATATCTCATTATTTTCCTGTTTTTTATATACACTAGACAGGGACAATTTAATATGCCTTGCTTGTATACATTGTATTATTAGTTTTAGTCTTAATTTTAACTAATATTAACTGGTTGTATTATAGATCGTAATACGTATATTAGATATTATCTTTTGATCAAATTTTTACTTAGTGTTTAATATTAGAGTTAATTAAGATTGTTATATTCTGATGTAATATATGTTTGTCCTGGTGAGTGGAAGAGAAGGCCACGTGGCCTTAACTCCACCAGGCTAAATAAATCTAATCTAATCTAATCTATTTTTACGAGATTATTTTACTGTAACGCCAGGCTCTTGGGTGATAATATAACTCATTATGGCCTAACCTTTTTTTTTGTAAAGATACTGCAATACCTTGGATCAGAAGGTTATTATATCTGATATTTCCCTTGTTCCGCATTGCAGATACAAACCTATTGAAGTAATTCATTAATTGCACCATTCAAGTTTAAAATTGCAATCAATGTAATATTCCATCTGAAGTTAAATATATATGTTTTTCGCTTTTTAGTGCCGTCATTGAAATTTTAAATTCGAGTTTATTTCATTGACACGTGACTACAAAATATTATTTTGAATGACATAGCGGCAATTATCTTTAAAAGAAACATATTGATATTAAAATTATATTTTCACTATCTCGCTGTGGTAGCCATGAGAGCGAATGACAATTAAGGCGCTTACCCTACTTTAGTATTCAACTCACTACACTTACTTAGATATTCAATACAGCATTATGCATAGAGTGCACGTCACCTCATACAGCTATTCCGTTCCTTAATGGTTTTATGTAGCTAAGGCACCTAACAAGTATGTTTAACACCAGAACTGCTATGGTACAATGATCACAAATCGTTTTAACTGATACCCTGGTCTTGTGATCAGCATCCTTGGTACATATCAAGAAGACTTGGATCGATTCCTCGCTTCGTTCATACATATTTCCTTGTAAAGAGAATAGATCGCTTACTGTGTATGTGAACCTCTTCGAGTATAGTGAACAAAACATGTAAATATACCAACAAAACTTTAAATCACCCTTTCAATTAAATAACATTATACAGGATTATAATTTCAAAATATCAATAAGTAAGACAAAAATCTTAGCTTTGAAGGATCAGATACCGTAAGAGCTAAAATAACTCTGGAGGGGAAACCCGTTGAACAAGTGAACCATTTTAAATACCTGGGTTGTGAAATCTATTTTAAAAATGAAGATCTGTTTAACAAACTTAATACATTTAATTATGTATGTGGCACAATTCAGAGAATATTTAAAAATACAAGAAAGAAAACAAAACTAAAATTGTATGTAGCACTGGCAGTCCCCTTTCTGTTGTATGCTAGTGAATGTTCGGTTTTAACTAAAAGAGATGAGAAGATCATAGAAACAGCTGAAATGAGATTTCTGTGAAGTGTAGCTGGACGCAAGCTTCTAACTAAAAGAAGAAGTGAAGATATTAGAAATGAGCTAAATATTTTTAAACTTTTAGATAAAATAAAATAATCCAGAAAAAACTGGAAAAGATATGTTCAAAGAATGAAAGATGAACGCATACCTAAAATTATACTTAATTACAATCCAAAAGTGGAGGGGAATGTTGGTAGACCGAAAAAGAGATAGATATAACTTTTTGAATGAGAATCTATGAGACCGGAACAAGCCACATGGGCTTAATCCGTGTTTGTTGATGATGATGAACTTGAAATATTTTTCAGGGATATTAACTAATATTTTCGAAAAAGAACCCCATAGTTTATAGTAGAGTAATTTGACGATGTAAGGCACTGGATATCCATAAACCAAACCCTATGGTTTTCCTGAATGTGTTCACCATATGTATTGATGATATTTTCTTAAGAATGTGATACCTGAAGAAGAGCGCTATTTGTCACATACTCTACGAATTTTCGCAATCGATTTAGTCATAAAATCACATTTCCATGCCAACCCCATGACAAAAAGTCAAAAATTTGTCAACCTGTGTTATGAATCTCCAGAAACTGACCACATGAACGAGGGAAATTATCGTAGAGGAAAGATAATATTTAATTTGTTCTATTAAACAATTCCTTAAACATATTTTCATTATGTTATTTTTAAAAACTAGGAATTAAGACGATCATACGGATAAAAGTATGTTTAACGAATATATTATACTGCAGCCATTGATTCTTCGGCCTTGACGTTTTCACGACAGTGTTACCGATATGGATATTCAGTAGGAGTGGCCGCTTTATGTATGTGGTTACCAGACATGTAGCTGACAACATCTCTGCAATTTCAAACCTTACTGGCGCGCTATAGCTGCGTCAAGAGCAGTGATTGGTTGTGGCAGACATCTACTCCCATTACAACCATTTTATTATTGGCAGTAAATGGCGAATTCTCCCTTTACCCCTTGTATAACCTAAACTTCAGAGCCGGAGATATGGCGGCTAGGGTATAGTTATGAAATTATTTCATTTTTTGGCTTAATATTTCATAATGAGATCGTAACAAACAAATATAAATATATTATCTTCAATACAATAGCTAATAAAAAATAAATTAAAAAAATAATGTATCTTATTACAAATAAAACACTTAAAAACATTATCTTGTTATATAATGATATATATCTCCTCATATGAAGTGTCGGTTTACTGTAAATGAAAAAAAGAATACGAACCCCCAGTGTGCTGTCAAGGGAGGTAAGGTATATTGTCTGTCCAACGGATCTGTGCCCCCGTAAGATATGTGAATTAAAACCTACTTCCTTTTCTGCCTTGGTAAATCATTTCCCTCTCTGCATTTCTATCTTTCTCTTGCACTTACACTACAGTGTTGTCGACTCGACTCCAACCTTGAATTATTCAATATTCAAGAGCCATGACACTCGGGGAAGTTTGGCAACATCCCTACTCGATAAGTTCCTGTGGCTGCTGTTTGACGTAGTGGGAGGGGAGTGCGGTGACATGGTGCGAGTATTGACGTGTACTTTCCTAGAACGATGCCAGCGCTATAGGGCACAGATCCGTTGATCCGAGTATACATTCGTTAACATTTCCCCTCAACTCCTCTTCCAGGCGTTCGCTCATCCTACCACTACTGGGGAATCATGCTCCGTAACGAGTTACACACCAGTAGATAGTAGGCCTACCAAAATTTTCATGAAACGTCTACTTACACTATTTATTTTTATATATTCCTTCTAAAAATAGTTATAAAACATGAAATCAGTTATCTATTTTTTTCTTACGTCAAAACATTTAAATAACATCTCTGTACAACCTGTGGACGTTCGTCAATAGAATTCTGTTTCCACCCTGTATTGTTCCATTAACAATTTTTTAAAATTAAATATGAATTATTGATTTAATTAATATAATACTATTTTTAAGTTAATGTTTACTGAAATCCAAAAACAAATATACATAGACCTAATTACTGTTCAGGTAAAACATTACAAAAAGTAAAACATACATTAATAAATCCCAAATGAAAAACGTTGTCGCTTGGATAATTCTAGTCAATTATAAAACAATGGGAAAATATGATTATTTGATATGAAATTACAATGAAAAATCAATGTAAAGTATTGAAATTAAAAATACATGGCTTTCAAACTCAAAACTATTTGAATACATTATAAATAGTTTTTTCTACTGATACATTTCGTAACACTATTTCACAGAGACATGAATTTGTTTTTTTTTTTAGGTTCTAGTTTAATTTTAACATTGGAAAAAAAAGTCAAATTTTAAAGCCCTTTATTTTTAATTACCTTCTTGTAAAAGCAGTTCAGAATTTATATTCGAATTCCGCATCGAAATTAACAATAGGAAGTAAAGTGTCACCTGGATTTAAAGTTAATAAAGGCCTTCGCCAGGAATATTATTGAGTCAGTTAGAAACAAAGGGGTGCAAGTGATGTTTTCGCAAAAATAAACACGGTTTGATGCACAATTATATTCTTGAAGCATAATTATATTTAGTGGCGCAAAGGGATATAAGTGTATACGTTAGGAATAGATGTTGCCGAATGGTTAATGCAAGAGGCCACAGAGATGTAAATGAGCCACTGTATCGTACGTTATTGAGAGCGTTTCACAAATTTCCAGAGAAAAATGTTAAATTTTACACAACGTGATATCACTTTGAGTAGGAGCAACAATTTCATACATATGTCATCTTACATTTGACTAAACCCTTATTAATGTTAATGTATTATTTGCCAATTTAGAATATAGAGGGAGACGTGTTTAGGCAAGACACGCTCTTGTCTGCACATTTTGCCACGGCCCCGTGACGTCAGTGGAAAAACTGTTAACTTCATTTGTCCTTGAATAGGTTAAAAAATCGACATACAGCGTCTGAAATAGAAGCCAGGATCTGAAACAGTCTTCTGCTGTCCATCATGATTATTGGATATTTTCTATTTAACTTCAGCTTCTTTTTTAACAGTTTAATTATTTTATATTCTTATCTTGGCTAAGTAGAGTTTCTTTGCTATAGACAGTTTTTATACACGCTTTATATTAGCTTGACCTGTATCTGTCTATGAAATGGACCTGTATCTATATAACGGAATTTTAAATTGATTTTCACCCACCTAAAAACATTAGATCGACTTGAAACTTCATATACTTGTAAAGGGCTCATGACAATACAATAATTTCATACTTTTTTCTAAAATCCTGGCCAAAATCATCAAAAAAATCAAAAAAAAATAAAAACCGGTATAATAGATTGCGGACTTGCCGACTTTTTAATCAATCGTTGTAATAGCTCAGTTGGTAGAGCGGTGGACTGTAGTGGTACATAATTTCAGTAATCCATAGGTCGCTGGTTCAAATCCGGCCCGGAGGACTTTTTAGAAGAGTATTAAGCAATTGAATTTTCATGGGATTCCGGTTTATGACAAGCAATTAAACTAATAATAAAAATAAATAAATAATAGTTAAAAAAATTAAAACAACACGCTTTATTAGAAAACCGAACTAAAAAATGAAAAATAATTTTAATTTTCAACACGCTTGGGTATAAAAATTAAAGTGGTTAACACATCTTGTATAAAAAAATTCCTATTACCCGATCGCAGCGCCACGTCCCGGGCCCAATTGTGAATCTAAATCATCCAGGGACCCACTCAAACACACACAAGGCAGTTCATCAAAATCGATCCAGTCGTTTCGGCAATTTTTAATTTCAGATTTCAAGTAAACATCCACTTATAATTGTATGATTTCACACATTTTTGAATAATATCTACCTTCGTTTATTTTAATAGGAATATTGACATTCGTTGTGAAATATCGACAAATGTAACCGCTAGAGCGATTTTTAAATTTTCACTTCACGTGAAATCCTGCACCTAATTGTTTTAGACGGTTCAATTGTGAATCTGAACCATCCAGTGACCCACTAAAACACACAAACAATTTAATCAAAATCGGCCCAGTCGTATAGGCATTTTTTTTTAATTTCGGATTTCAAGTGAACCCCCACGTCTATCGGACGGATTTCGCTGAATTTTTGACATTACAAGACTCGGTTTATTTTAATAGAATATTCCGAATTGTGTTGTGAAGCATCAAAAATTGCGATCGCTAGAGCTATTTTTAAATTTTCGTTTCAGATGAACTCCTACAACTAATGATTTTATAACATAATAAATAACGGCTAAACACTCGACGCATTTGAAACACTGTGTATACAAATTTTCATGAATATCGCTTGAACGGTTTAGAAGTCTGTAAAGGACAGACATACACACATTCGTTTTTATTTATATAGATTCTAGCTGGCCCGGCGAACGTCGTATCGCCTTTAAATATTTTTACGTTAATTTTTCCGACGTTTTAATAGTTATCTGCTATTCGAGGCGGAAACAAATCCAACAAACCAAAGATCATAAAAATCGGTCCAGCCGTTCTTGAGTTATAAATAGTGTAACTAATCCGACTTTGTTATATATATATGTATATATATATAGAAGTCCCGACCACGCGTTGCTGTGGCTAAGGTATACGTTAAATTATGTTGTAGTAAACTAAGTGAGAAATCTAAATAAGAAAGTTTTTGTTTTACACAATTTTTTAGTTCTGGTTCGTTAACTACACCCGGTATAAATATGGGTGGTGGTTTTATGTGGAAGTGGTTTTGTTGAATGAGATGAATTTATATTGTCTGCATTCTCAGTATCATCCATAAGTGTATCATAAGGATTATATACATTTATTGATGGAATATTTTGAGGAGGCTTGCTGATTTCATTATACTTTCGTTTTTTTCTACGAACTTGTTGGCAGTTTGGATTCTCATCATCGTCAAGAAGTCTCTGTATAGTAATATCATCTTGTGATATATAGGGTTTCCAGTATAAAACCGGACACTCTGCGGCTGGCAGAGTGAAATGCGGACGGGGAGAGAGCGCTGCCTGACGGGTGAAACCCCGTGAGGCGTGTCCGGTTTTATATTGGAAGCCCTATATTATAGTCATCTTGTTTTTCATTTAATTGAGGCATGGAGATTATTTCTGTAATATTAGGCATATTATTATAACTAACAGACTTACTTACAATTATGTTATTCCATTCCTTAGGACCTTCATATGCTTTTAAATTGGCATTCTTCTTAAATGTAAGATTTATGTCACATAGGCCTATACCAATTTGCGGAAATTCACTTGATATCTTATCATTCATGGTCTCTAGAACTGATTCGCCATATTGTTCAATGTCCCTTCTCGGTCCAGTTAAATTTAAATTAAGTTGCTGTCTTTCAGCCAGATTACTTAAAACTAATACTTACACACGAAATTAATATTATTATCAATATATTGAAAATAAAATAAACATAAACACACTTAAATTATGAAATAATCAATATGTGTAATTCAATTGAAATTCGCGGTTGCAACAAAATGCACAGCAACCTGGTTAAATAAATAATCAATTACCTTACACCGTCATCTGTTAGAATCGTATGGAACTCACAGATAATTATAACTCTTTGTTAAATAATAAACAAATAATTTGCAATACAAATAATGCGACTATAAATTTAGTTATAGACAACCGTGGGTCTCAAGTTGGATCAAACTGCACACAGTGTGCAAAATGTTATTAAAATCGGTTCAGTAGTTTAGGATTCCATCGCGGACAAACAACGTGACACATTTTTTTATATATTAAGATCAATAACTGCTTAGACTATTTTGATATGAATAATCCATAACGATATTATTTATCAGTTTCGATACCAGGTCGGAACAAGTTTTCTGGATTACATTTTTTCGGGGTTTTTCTTACCTGTAAAACAAATACTAGGATACTTAAAACACAAATGATGCCCAAACATCATCTGGCCTCCACAATCATACCAGCCATATACTTATTCCCCGTGTTTAGTGCGAATAACGTAAGTAAATTGTGTCTCACTTTTAAAGTGTTCGTAGGTATGGTGTCTCGGAGGTAGTCCTAACATTGAACTGCACACTCGTCCTTGGAGTCTATACTTTTAATAATCATGTTTTAAGACCGTTGAGATGTTATTTATTAAATGAAAACACACCTAATAACCAAAGCCCTCGGTATAAAATATGTAAATAATTTATGTATCAAGAAAGTTCCTGAAGGTGAAACATGTCTTCGAAAAGCTTTGAATAATATAAGAAAGATTATAACAGACATTATTATAGATGAGGACAACTATGTTATATAAGGTACAAAAAGATTTATAAATGAAATCATCTTTGGAGACCCTTCACGTTTTTGTGTGAACAAAATAATATGTGTGTGATTCAGAGTTAGAATTCCTCTCCCGCAGATCATGTCCCTATATGACCCGAGTGGTGTAGAACATATGAATATAGGCTACCTATAAGTGAGAGGTTAAACTAAGATTATATATATATATATATATATCTTGTTGAACTAGGGTTACAGAGCGCATAAAAACATGGTTCTAAGGTACATGGATTCGAATCCACTATCGATAGATTTTCCAGGGCATAAAAATTTTGAGCATTACTTCCTTCGAAATGGAATAAAAGTCTTTCATTCTGAAGATTTACGATGCATAAAAGAATCTCAAATGTGAAATAAGAGACCTCTGTGCAAAATCCCTCAGCTTTTACATTGCCAGATTTGAATTTGGAGCTAACGGCCAGAACTATTAACAATGTAAAAGTACTAACTATACTTTTAATAATAGGCTAATAATAACAACAATAATAATAGCATTAATAAAAACAAAAATTATAATAAAATAATAAGAGAAATAATTATTATATTTATAATGATAATATTTATATTATATTAATAATATTATAATCATTTCTTGATAATAATAATTGTAATCATAATATTTATTATATTTGTATTATTATTATTAATAATTATTATTAGGCTACTACTACTAGAAAAACCAAGAATGAGGTGGGAGAATAACATTCATGATTTGAGGGAAGTAGATTATATAGGGAATGATTAGAAAACATCTCAGGATAGGGATATATGGAGAGCTTATATCCGCGCAGCCATGACCCTACGGGTTCGATAGAGCAGTGAGTTAGAGTTAGTTATTATTATTACCATTACTACTTTTTTTTATTGCGGATGAGCCCATGTAGCACTACGCAAAGTACTTAGAGGCGTTTCTTTTGAGCCCACATGTCTTTCATTCTTTTGCTATGAGCTTGTTTTCTATCATCTGTCCAAGTTGTTCCAGTTTTTTTCTTCGGTCAACTTCGGTCTCTTGGTCAACTTGCCACTTATTCACCTTAATTCTAAATATATATCTGTTTGGGATATATTCTTTAGTAATTCCTCTGGACTCTGTAGGTGACACTATAATCGAGTTATCGAAATTGCTTATGTCAAATATGTAGTCATCTATATTATCGACATATTCCGCGCTAAAACAATGCGATGTCATCATGCACCTTCCTGAGCCACAACAGATAGCAGTGATGAGTTTCGTTGTGAACTTGTTTAATAATATCTAATTACGTCTTAATTAGTAGCCTAAATTATGAAGTGAAAAAGTGACATTTTTATCGTCCGACCATGACACGTGAATTGAACGTTCGGGCAAGAAAACGTCTGTCGGGTCCGCTAGCTTAAAATAAAATTGCTTTTAAATTATTCAATTAACTAACTCACTGACACTATCGAAACCGTAGGTTAATGGCCGCATGGACATGAGCTCTCCATATATCCCTATCCTGAGACAATATGTTTCAATCATCCCCTGTATAATCTAGTTCCCTCAAATCATAGTTAATGTTATTCTCCCACCTCATTCTTGGTCTACCAACTGGGCCTCTTCCTTCTGGTTTTCCTACAAGAATCTTCCATGAAAGTCTTTCATACACCATACGTGCCACATGTCCTGCCCATCGCAGTCTATAAGACTTAACTGTTCTCATTATATCTGGATTCCTATAAAGACCATGTAATTCACTGTTATGCAGTCTTCTCCATTCACCTGTCTGTTCATCTCTCTTTGGTCCAAAAATTTTCCTAAGAACTTTATTCTCAAATACTCGTAATCTCCTTTCCTCCCTTAAGGTAAGAGTCCATGTATCGCATCCATATAATATAACAGGTAGAATAATATTTTTATATATTTTCAGCTTAACGTTTTTTGAAAGGAGTTGGGAAGTCAAGACTCTCTGTAATGCATAATAACACGCATTTCCAGAATTGAGCCTATGTTTAATTTCTTTGTGCATCTCATTCCTATTTGTGATTATTGTTCCTAGGTATTTGAATTCAGCCACTTCCTCAAAATTTCCCTCAATTGTCATTAGCTGTCCATTTCCATTATATAATGTATTTTTATGTGTGGCCATATATTCAGTTTTATTCATATTTACTCCCAGTTCCAATTTCTTAGTGTTACTCAGTAGTGCGTGCATGTTGTCCTTTAGTATCTCTTCGCTATCGGCCAATAGTACTACATCATCAGCATAAACCAACAGCTTATTAATACCATTGAGATGTAGGCCTTCTTCATCTTCTAAAGATTTGATGGCATGAAATTATACAAATACTTTTTTTCATAATTCTGTAATTTTTTTTTTCATAATGTACTTTACTCTTCCAGACTTGTATTCAAATTGTATTTATTCTTGTTGCAGGTGAGTGTGCGATGACTGATACAAACAGAAAACAAGGCAAGTTTTATAAGTAATTTCTGTATTTGTTTATGGTTATGTTCTGTTTGCATGGTAGAATAGCGGGGTTCTATTTGAGATAGCACATAACTAAAATGGCTAGACAGGAAAAAAAAAAAAAAAAAAAACAGCATGAAACATGAACCAGAATCTAATGACTAGCAAGGATTATATTTTTCAAATCTTTTTTTTTTTTTCTTACAAGCCTTTTTTGTTTCTCTGACAATCGAAGTCGCTAACGAGTTACTTTCTGTAAGTGTAATATGAGTGAATGCTGTGATAATTACGATATTTGTCTCCTTTTCCGCTTATTTTTGGGACTTCATTCTCAATATTTTTATTCAAGTCTGAGCTAATTTGTTTCGATAACGAAGTTAATTTTTCTAGTGTAAGCAAATTGAAGAATGCTGTCCAGTTTTTATTCCAACTAATTGATTCAAATTTAGACATATTTATCTATAGATAATCCATCAGAGCTTCTCTTCCCTCAGTAGGGTTTTATATTTTTATAATGTCGTTATTGTACAATGGCACGATATTAATTTTAACTTGGATTTTTATTCCATCTGCGTTCTTGAAATTATTTGACTTGCACATAATTTACTATTTTCTTGCACCTGTTCTCTATTCAGACACACGACCGCTTTTGTGTTCCATGCTTTCAGTCAACTAACAAAGATCCTTAAAAATCTGGATTTGAACAAGTCTTGTAATTGGACGGAACGCTATTCCAATTAAAGTTATGTTGGACTTCAGCAATTGAGTTACAATTATCTTTCTACTTTAATAATAATAATAATAATAATAATAATAATAATAATAATAATAATAATAATAATAATAATAATAATAATAATAATAATAATAATAATAATAATAATAATATAATAATAATAATAATAATAATAATAATAAATAACGCGTTTTAACAAAATAGGTTATTAGCGTGGAATTTCAAATCTGGTCTGATAAGACCGACAAAATTTTCCCGCAGTTCATGTCTGTCAGGATTACATTCATGTTATGTCCCATGGACCTACATCACGGTGCCAATGGCTTTACATCCCTTATTCAAGACTTTTACGCCCTTAAAATTTCATCGGCCTGGTAAGGTTTGAATCCGGGAACCATGGAACCGGAGGCGAGTAAGGTAATCACGGTACCACCTGGACCGACTGATAAAATAATAATAATAGAAATATTAACAATAATAATAGTATTGTTAATAGTTTTATTAATAATATTATTAATACTATTATTATTAACATTATTGTTATTAATTCAGTAAGTACTAAACGTGGTCAGGGAGTTCCTGAAAATATATCCATTACAAGAACATGCTGCTTAGTCTTGGAGAATACTTCAGAATTAAAATGCAACTTGCAATATTATCGCTATTGATTAATACTATTGTTATAACATAATTTGTAATGTATTAGGGCCTATAGCATTATTTAAATACGGATAGTCACGTTACTCTCGACCTAATTAAAAACAACTTCAAACGTGATGCATCAAATCAAAAATAAGACAAACAATAGGAAAACTCAGGGAACAAAATTGGACAGTACATTTCGGCTGAATAAAAGTACATGTTTGAATTTATGGGAATGAAATGGCAGATCAATTGGCAAAAGAAGCTGCAACAGAAACCAGCGTAACCGTAGAATATACAAAAATATCTAAATCATCAATAATTGCCCAAATAAAAGAAGAAGGAACTATTAAATGACAGAACGAATGGAATAACACAGATAAAGGAGCCACCTGTAAGAAGTTCTTCCCATCCGTCTGAGACAGATTAAAACTTAAATGCGAAATAACTCCAGAATTTTTTGAAATGGTAACTGGAAAAAATAAATCACATCTTCATCGTATTGGAATATTAAACAACTCAACTTGTCCATGTAGAAAAGCAATTCAAAACGTAGAACATCTCCTTTATAAATGTGAATTGCAGCAGAATTCTAGAAATAAGTTGAAAGCAGAAATCCGCAAAGAAAGAGGAACATGGCCTGTGACAGAGAAGGACCTAATACACAAATATTTGACATTTAAAAAAATATATAAAAAAAATAGTGTACGAAAATGAGCGATTAACAAGTGATGAAGATAACAAACTTGTCAAAAAAATGTACCAAATATGTGATGTTATCTGATATTATGTTTTGTTATCTTATGCATGTAATATTACTGCGGTAATGGTGCATGCTGGGAAAAAAAATATTTATTTATAGGGAGTAAAATTGGAATGTAACATTCAATGATATAATTATTATTGTAAATAATAATATATTAGTATATTTCATAAAATGAAAGCGAAGTTTGTTTATACAGGATGTAACTAAATTCCCATTTTGAGGACGTGTAGTGGTGACCAAGACGTTTACGTTCAACATAGGAACTCTTGTCCGAAAACGCACCGTCTTCCCGATACACGCAAGTGAAGTATCAGAACACACGTTTAATTGTCCCGAATTTTTGGCATCAAAGAACCTGTACATTTTTCAAATTTGACACCGCTAGACCACTACCTGTGGAGACACACGAAATCTCTTGATTTACGACCCCACTGTGGCATCTGAGGAATATCTATTGGCGCGGGTTATAGCTGCGGCGGATGTTGCAGGGCAAGGATTGATGATCATGAGTACCAGAACATGGTACCGTATCTGTGTTGATGTAAGTGGTCAACATATTGAGCCTTTCTTGTGGACCGAGATGACAAGCAACAGGCGTCATAGGTAGCAACGTATATTGTGGTATTTTGCGTGTATCGGGGGAAATGGCACATTTCCGGACATTAATTCCTGTGCTAAAATTAACTGTATTCGTCTCCACTACACGTCCCGAAAGTCTGTAATGGGAATTTAGTTACATCCTGTATATTTAACACGATTTTGTAACCAGTGAATAATATACACAACAATGCTTATATAATCTAACAAGTAATGATAAATTGATAAAGCAATTGAAACAGTATATGGCTGTCGTATGTTCAGTTTAAATCTGAATCTATATTTTTGCCCACATATCACTCCAGCATATCAGATGTATATTGTTACAATTTTTGGTTGAAATACTTAAGTCCGAGTTATGCCACAGCGGCCTGCTTGTTCTCTTTGTCGACGTAATAATACTTCGCATTTGCCAGTCCATAACTCATGTCATAATCCTCTCGCTTTGCCTCAGGTTTATCACAAAAGGGTTCAGAGTTTATGGTCTGTGTACGATTAATGTCAAGAGAATTCGTCACTTTATTAAAACGTAGAGTGTATATCAAATATTCAATTCAAGTTATAATAATAATAATAATAATAATAATAATAATAATAATAATAATACTTTATTTATTCTGGCAGAGTTAAGGACATAAGGCCCTCTCTTCCACTCAACCAGCACAAATACAAATAAATATTCGACAAATATAGATATACACTATACTAATTATAAACAGTTAAAGATACAATAAATGTAGCAATGTAAATGTCATGTACAAACAACATTTTATAGGGTAATAACAATAATGATACTATAATAATAATAATAATAATAATAATAATAATAATAATAATATAAATATGATACATTATACGGGAAACACCAATTAATATATATATATCTTACACTGGATAATAATGAAGTCGAGTTTAGAGCAAATATAAATTTAGATTTCTTTTAAAAGTTGCCAATGTCCGGCAGCCCCTTATTTCTTGTGGTAGGGAATTCCAGTTGCGAGAAGTGGAGATGGTATATGACATGGAGTGATGTGATGTCCTATGTTGCGGTATATTAAGTAAGAGACTATGTTGTGATCTTGTGTTTAAGTTATGGTTTGAGGATAGATACTGGAAACGGGATGATAAATAATTGGGAATCGAGGTATGTAGGATCTTAAATAGGAGAATTAGACAGTGCGATTTTCTTCTCTCTTTTAGATGTAGCCATGACAATTCGTGGAATAATGGAAAAATGTGATCGTATTTTCGAACATTAAATATGAATCTGATACAAATATTATGGACACGCTGCAGTTTGTCCGACATCCGTCACTTATGTCAGTTAGTAGAACGTCACAGTAGTCAAAATGCGGCATCACTAAAGTTTGGATTAAAATTCTTTTAAGAGTTATAGGAAGAAAATGTTTAAGTCGCTTTAGGGAATGCATTATGGAGAAGATCCTTTTAGATGTTTGTTTTACTTGCACATGCCAATTTAAATTAGAATCTAAGTAAAATCCCAAGTTTTTAACGACGTCGGTATAAGGAATTTGTTCATTATCTAATATGACAGCCGGCATATTGCCATTGTTTATGAGGTGTAATAGCCTTGAATGTCCGATAATTATTGCTTACGTTTTGTTTACATTTAGTTTCAGCCCATATTGTCTGGACCATAAAGATATATGCCTGAGGTCAGTGTTTACTTTGTCAATATATTCATTAATTTCGTCAGGCCTAAAGTGTGTGTAAATCTGTAGGTCGTCGGCGTAAAGATGATGCTTGCAGTTTTGTAGTTTCTTGGTCACGTCATTAATATAAATCGAGAAGAGAAGAGGATACGAACCTACTGGAAAAAAAAATAGATTCAACATATATTTTATGTTGGAAAAATGTTTAAAAACATTCTATCTGTTTAAGAATTTCCTCCATTTTATTTCTTATGCCTTGTACATTCCATGTTAGGATCGGCTACCAAAACATGTTTTGGAATGAAAATCTGAGGGAAGACAAGGCAGAGGAAGACCTAAAACCCTGGAGTCAGGCAAAATATTTATACATGAAGGAGAAACATCTACAATCGGGAGATTGGATGGACCGACAAAATTGGCTATTAGGAATCGGATGATGTCAAAGACATTAATCAACCGATGGTTTATCTGAAATTAAAAAAAAAACCAATATGAAATATTTGTAATATATGCACATAAAATACTTAAAAGTATATAGACATAAACTTAGAAACTATGATCCTTGAATTTGACAGTTTAAACTGCCAGACATTTTATCTCTGGTATAAAGGAACATATGAGAGCATATAACAGAAATTTAGATAATTCAAAATATGCTAACTACCTACTCCAATATGATCACTGTTTTGATCCAAATTTTAAAATCTTACATGTTTGTGACAAAGGAAAGAAATTGGACCTTTTTAGAAGCTGTAGAAATAAATAAATTGAAAAGTAGTAATAAACTGTTTAATTTCCATTTAAATTTGAACGAATCGCCTCAGTTAAATTTATAATACAGATTGTAAAAAAATTCATTGATTTACATGAAAATAAAACTAAGTTTTATTTTTATTTAATTAATGAATATGGATTTTCATCAAGTAAACACCAACTCACTTGATTAAAAAATTATTGTTGCATAGTTACAGTTGTTATGTACTATAATAACACAATTCATTAATTTGTTAACATGTCTGAAGAAGGTACAGTGTACTGAAACAGCTGTCACTAAATTCATATGTTAATAAATATGTAAATCAAACAGAACTGTAATTTTTATTTTTATTTAATTAAATAAATCACTTTAGCTCAAGCTCAGGTATCAACAATTCGTCCTCTTTAAAAACATCATAAGCCTGGAGAATAAATATGTTTCCATTAATTAAATAAAAAGGTACAGTGTACCGAAACAGCTGTCACTGAATTATATAATAAATATGAAAATCGAATAAAACTACGTTTTATTTTTATTTCATTAATAAATGTGGATTTTCATCAAGTAAACACCAACTCAATTGATTAAATATTTTTATGTTAAGTAAAGTTCAGAGTAAACATTAAATGTTTTAAAGAAAATAATGAATTTCTAACAGCTTCTGCATATGCTCATGAAAATAAATATAGCACAAACAAGTTATGTTTCTCTTATTGTTTTACTCCCTTTTGTTTTGTTGTTTATACCAAACACCCCGTGTGGAGCAAGGTTCTTCCTTGCGGAAGTAATTCAATATTAGTTACGTTTCTGAGATTATAGCGAAGAAAGATTCCAGGTTCCTCCAACTCTGAAACGTACCATTGCCATAACATGTAGCAAAAATATTTATTCGGAAATCTATCTCATTCCACGAATTCGAAATTTCAACAAGAACAACAAGCAAAGAATGGAGAGATGTCATCAAAAACATCCCCAACAACCAAGAAATGTAAAATTCCATCTCTCAACTGGTTTCCACTGACTTCCACATCACATAAACCGTATTGTACTGATAGTAAGCACTGTATATTCTATGTAAGTTAAGAGAAATGCTTTATAGGAGCCACTTAATGTTTTCCTGAACTAAAGCGATATTGAAAAAGTGATAGATATTGGGAACCCAAAAACAAATTGAACAATAACATTAGGTAGAGAAATCATGTCTTTAGAATAATTAAATAGGCAAATATATTTTTCCTACAGATTTCAGTGAGTGCCAATTGTTGCCTCAAAGGGACTCCTAGTAGACAACTAGGGTTTTATCCTGGTAAGAGAAGCCGAATAAATTTTTACTCAGAGGCTCTAATTTAGACTTTAGTTATTTTATGAGCCCCAAAATCTTCAGACTCGGGACCCACGGCTATAAATTCCAACTGGAGGATTTGTCCCTTGGAATCCATCGACGTCAAGATGATTTTAACTCGCCAACCTCGGAACCAGAAGAAAGGAACATAATCTCTAGATCACCAAGTACGATACTTCACCCTATATTATATTTTTTTTCATTTTTATACAAGGATTTATCAATGTACTTCGATTTATCAATATTTACTCATACCAATTTCAGGGGAGTAAAATTAGTGAAATACTTCATGGCAGTTAAGGCGGTCGTCTAGGAGAATCACTTACAAATAGTTTGTTTCTCCACCGCGCGTTGTTATAGTTGAGACCACGAATACGTCACTGTATACTTATTTATTTACGCTAGGAAAGCGTACATAATATTGAATTTCGGGGATATGTTCTGGATAAAGGGCTCAATTTTATCATCATAACCTTGTTTAATATTTTAATTGCTATAGTTCCCGAGTTTTAACTTCCTTTTTTACACGCTTTATATTAGCTTGGCCTGTATCTGTCTATGTAACGGAATTTTTCAACACGATTTTCACCCACTTAAAAACATTGGATCGACTTGAAACTTTGTATACTTGTAAAGGACCAATGAAAATATAATAATTTCATAATTTTTTCTAAGATCCTGCCCCGGATCATCAGGACATCAAAAAAATAAAGACTGGTATAATAGATTGCGGACTTATTGACTTTTTAGTCCATCGTTGTAAGTTGGTAGAGCGGTGAACTGTAGTGGTATATAATTTCAGTAATCCATAGGTCGCTGGTTCAATTCCGGCCCGGAGGGTCTTTTTAGAACTAAAAATATCGTAAGCAATTAAATTTTCATGGGTTTCCGGTTATGACAATCAAACTAAAAATTAAAAAATAAATAATAGCTTTAAAAAACTAAAACACGCTTTATTAGAAAACCAAACTAAAAAATAAAAATAAATAATAGTTTAAAAAACTAAAATAACACGCTTTATTATAAAATCGAACCAATAAATGAAAACTAATTTTAATTAACAACAGGCTTGTGATAAAATTAAAGTGATAAAAAAATCATATCGAACACATATAGAATAAAACTAGAGTTATCTACAAAAAAAATATTACCATCAAAAGCGTGGGGTGCTTTTTATGGTTTTTATGTTTTCTTGTTAGAGACTTTACTTTTACCAATATCTGTTTATTATCAAATATATTAATTGATAAAGTGCACCCCATGCTTTTGATGGTAAAATTATATTTGTTTGTAGATAACTCTAGTTTCATTCTAGCTATGTTGGAGATGTTTTTTTTTTATTGACCACTTTAATTTTATCCCAAGCGTGTTGGAAATTAAAATTATTTTTCATTTCTTACTTCGGTTCTCTAATAAAGCGTCTTGTTTTATTTTTTAAAGTATTATTTACTAAAGTTAAAGTACACTATTCCATTAGGCGTATTGCGGGTTAAACAGCAAGACGGTGTTTTTCTGAAAAGGTATTTTATGAATTCGCTATAAAATTTAAAAAGATGTTGAAACAGGACTGTTCTTTACAACCTTGTGACACGAACTTTTTAATTCCTTCATAAACTCCTGTCAAATTTTACTCTTACGGTTCAATTTTTCAATTTATTTCACACCATTTACTATGATTTTTACATTTTATCTAACGATTATTTCAATATATTTCTCTGTGATATTTAACTACATACGTAGCATGAAGGCATGGCAGCCATATTGATTTTAACGAATATTCAGCGCAGCCAACATACAGTATGTATTAATTAATTGTACAAATATACTTCAGAATTTCAGAACTTTGTACATATTTTTTGGGCGTAGTTTTCTTTCACAGGTTATAGTGCTTAAGGGAGCTGATGGGTGAAATTTTCGACATTTACGGTAAAATTTAGCATTTGTTTGTTTTTTGTATTAAAAATACTATGTACCTTAAAGTGTAAGTTGGTGAAGTTTCAATGTCCTTTGGCGCTTGTAAGTCTCCCTAATGACTGTAGGAGTGTATGTATGCTACATTTTCAATTTAACTGCATGCAAATTTTTAAATTGGCTTTTCCACTCTTTTATTTTCATTGCATTTCAGTACATTCAAATCAAAATAGCATTGACAAAGTTAATGATAGAAACACGAACGTTTTACTACATATCCCACACACTATGGCTAATAATTCTATGAATGAATTTTGAAACAACGTTAATAGGTTTTTAAATAAAAAGTAAAATATGTGTAGTAATTTTAAAAAGTTAAATTTCGATATGCAGAGGATGTATATATATTTTTCTCCTTTATTATAATGATACAGACACGTTAATGCTGGTGTTGTCCTAAACACATCTGTGGTCGTGTAGAAATAAATTCAAAAATGTTACTAAAAATTATGGGACTAATTAAAAATTTAAATATGCAAATTTTTAAATGGATTGTCTTCAATAACTTAAAAACTTTTAAGTCTACAAGGATGAAACTTCAGTATAATATTACCCATTATGGCATGAATGTGTGTACAGAAAATGAAGTATGTAGCTTACAAAATGTAGAAAATAGAAATTTCACCCATCGCCGCTAATGAGTTAGGTTAGCTTGTATCTTGGTCTCTCACAGATTAGAGTACTTAAATTGCGTTAAGTTAGCTTTTAGGTTTGTTAAATATCGTGTATGAGGATCACAAACGCAATGATGAGTCTTGAAAGAATACCCTTAGAACCGGCCATTGAATACATATATAGATACCAATATTTATTTAAACTATTCTATGTCACTAATAATTTTTATCGTTTTTTTTTTGCATATCTTGTATATATTATACATTTAATTTGTTAAATCTAGAGTAAATCAAAATACATTTTAAATATTAATTGTATTGTATTTATAACATGTAATCGTTTATATTTATTGTAATCTAGATGTAAGACTATTTTTTTTGTATTTTTTAAAACCTGGTTCAGTGGCAGACAGGTCTTAAGACCTTAACTCTGCCAAGTAAAATGAAGCTATTATTATTATTATTATTATTATTATTATTATTATTATTATTATTATTATTATTATTATTATTTTATTATTATTTTATTATTATTATTATTATTTTATTATTATTATTATTATTTTATTATTATTATTATTATTATTATTATTATTATTATTATTATTATTATTATTATTATTATTATTATTATTATTATTATTATTATTAACATTGGAATGGTGTCCACCTGGAAGAAGGAGGAGAGGAAGCCCTCGAAACTCGTGGATGCAGGAAATAAGAACTGGAGTGAGAGCAAGGGGACTGGAGGACATGGATTGGATGGAGAGAGACGAGTGGAGAAGAAAAATAAAACTTTAGGCACAGAAAGATGTGTAAACATTAAAATTCTGTATATAAATAAATAAATTATTATTATTATTATTATTATTCATTTTTTTATTATTAAAACAACTGTGAGAGGGTTTCCAGCGAACGTATTTAATAATATCTAATTACGTTTTAATTAGTGAATTTTATGGTAAAAAAAAGTAACTTCGTCCTGCAACACGAGAATTGAACGTTCGGGCAGGACAACGTCTGCCGGTTCCTCTAGTATAGATGTAATATTTATCTTTTTTTCAATTTTACCTGTGGATTGTTGTAATTGAACAGAAGTGCTCAGTTTTTAAAGTTATGTGTAACAGTTGTAACCAACTGTTATAAAGAGGGCAACTTGCCAGTTAATATACTTCGTCGTCCTCCCACCCCCAGTTTAAGAGGATATGAGTAATGGGCGTCTATTTTGTGAACTTGACTGGAATAAGATATTTTGCTTTTTACACGCTTTATATTAGCTTGACCTGTATCTATCTATGTAACGGAATCTTCCAACACGATTTTCAGCGACTTAAAAACATTGGATCGACTTGAAAATATGTATACTTATAAAGGGCCAATGACAATACAATAATTTCATAAATTGTTTGTAAGATCCTGGCCAGGATCATCAGGACGTCAAAAAAATAAAGACCGCTATAATAGTTTGCAGACGTATTGACGTTTTAGTCCGTCGTTGTGGTAGATTGTTAGAGTGGTGGACTGTAGTTGTATATAATTTAAGTAATCCATAGGTCGCTGGTTCAAATCCGGCCCGGAGGATTTTTTTAGAAGAGTATTAAACAATTAAATTTTCATGGGATACCGGTATTCAATTAAACTAAAATTTAAAAAATGAATAATAGTTTAAAATAACTAAAACAACACGCTTTATTAGAAAACCAAATTAAAAAATTAAAAATAAATAATAGTTTAAAAAAACTAAAACAACACGCTTTATTAGAAAACCGAACTAAAAAATTAAAAATAATTTTAATTTCCAACATGGGGCAGCCCCTCTCCATTGATGATTTCCTAGAGTTATAAAAGGATTAAGATGAAATAATTGTTTTATTCTCATGACTATCCAGAAAATTGCCCCATTAATATTAATCTCATATACAATTAATTTTAATGGATTTATCGTATTAATTATTCTTACTTCAGCTTTGGGATAAAATTAAAGTGGCCAACAAAAAAATCATCTCCAACACATCTAGAATATAACTTACAAAAAAATAATAATTTTACCATCAAAAGCGTGGAGTGCTTTTTATGGTTTTTATGTTTTCTTCTTAGACACTTTACTTCTACCAATATCTGTTTATTATCAAATATATTAATTGATAGAGCACCCCACGCTTTTGATGGTAAAATTATTTTGTTTGTAGATAACTCTAGTTTTATTCTAGATGTGTTGGAGATGATTTTTTTGTTGACTAATTTTATCCCAAGCGTGTTGGAAATTAAAATTGTTTTTCATTTTTTGGTTCGGTTTTCTAATAAAGCGTGTTGTTTTAGTTTTTTAAACTATTATTTATTAGATTTATGTGTAACAGTTGGTACAAACAGGGGCAACTTGCCAGTTAATATACTTCGTCGTCCTCCCACCCCCAGTTTAAGAGGATATGAGTAATGGGCGTCTATTTTGTGACGACAGGTAACTTGACTGGAATAAGATATTTGCTTTTTAAGATTAGGTTTCTTATAAGAGAACGGATCAAAGTTACAAACAGTTCCGAGTCTCTAGTGGGATATGGTATTTCTTACAGAATCACACTGTCCATGTTCCATTAAGATTCATCTCAGGTATCACAGGCTTCAAATGGCGTTTGCAGTGCATCGCTTTATCGATCGGGAAATTTTAACTCGGGGAGAACATCTGATTTGTCAATTTTAATCAAGAGTTCTCGGAACTGTGCTGCCAACGTGTTAGAAAATGTATGTAAGGCACATTTCATTACATTAATATAATAACACTGTGTATCGATTCTGTTAATTTATCACGTTCAAGTATACCGCTAGAGTTGTAAAACTGCTTACAAATATGATTGCCTAAATCATAGTTTCCCAAACTGTGGTTCGCGAATTCCTAAGGGGGGGTTCGGCCAAGATTTCAAGGGGTTCGTCAAAACTTTTCAGTAATGGCGGATTTCGAGGTAACGTATATTATCTTCTCTTTATTCTTCTTTATACTACAAGGTTTAGGCTATGCAGCCTGTTCCGGAAGAAGTTTAAAAGTGGAGTTCCATCGTCTACGTGGTCGGCCAACATCTCTTGTTCCTCTGGGATTTATAAAAGCGACACTGGTCTTACTGAAGTGTTTTGGTATTCTTTCGTTGTTCATTCTCATTAAGTGTTCTGTCCATTTCTTATTATTTTCGCTGATTTTATCTTCAGTTTTATATATATTTAATTCTTCTCGTATAGTTTCATTCCTTATTCTATCCGCTCTTGTGCATCCTTTCACAATACGTAAAAACAGCATTTCCGCAGTCTGTATCCTGCTTTTATCCCTTGATTTCATTATCCTATTTTCACTTCCATACAACAACAAAGGAACAGCCATTGTTTTATATAATTTAAGTTTCGTATCTTTCCTTGTTTTCCGACCTAAGGTTCTTTTTATGGTTCCACAAATAGCCTGAAATTTATTTACTTTATTTTCTATATCTTTATTTTCTCTACAAGTTATATCACATCCTAAATATTGGAAATGTGATACTTGTTCTATTATTTTGTTATCCAGTACAATTTTTGACCTAATTCCATATTTACCAATAAACGCCATTACTTTTGACTTATTTATTGATATTTTACAATTATATCTATTGGCTATTAATTTAAATGTATATGCTAACATTTGGAGCTCATTTTCAGATTCTGCTAAAAGTACAACATCGTCAGCGAATAATAAAGCATTTATTTTATCTTTATTATTATCAATTAATATTCCTTCATTAGTTAAAACCTTCTTCCATTCTTTTAGGATATCGTCCATATAAATATTAAATAATATAGGTGAGAGTGAACACCCTTGTCGTACTCCTTGGTTAATTTGAGGGGTTGCTGATCCCCCATCGGGCGCCTCCCCAGGTGGTGGATAGGGGAATGCCTCCTAAATATAGGTGGTACCGCGGAAATGAAATACCCGGGGTGAACCAAAATCACCATAGCGTCTGTTCCAGATTGGACGGCTATAATGGGCAGGTAGAGCTCAGAGCCGAAGAGAAGGCAATCTACCTAAGGGAAGGCACCCTAAAAACAAAGCTGAAGCAAGTTGGGAGGCTGTAAGGTGGCAATCCCACCACCCAACTATATCTGCGCAGCCCTTGTAAGGCTGCCAGATGAATGTTCTATTACTAAAAAGCGAAGGAGAAAGCCGGACGGAAACACTGATGATGGACCAGGCAAGAAAAGGACAATGATAAAGAATAGTCTACTAACGTATACTATTGTTTCCATAATTTCAGCAGCATTGTAATAATAATAATAATAACAACTTGGAGGAATTACTAAAGAAGATATCCCAAACAGAGATATATTTAGAATTAAGGTGAATAAGTGGCAAGTTGACCAAGAGGACAAACCGAAGAAAAAACTGGAACAACTTGGACACATGAGAGAAAACAAGCTCATAGCAAAAGAATGAAAGAAATTTGGGCTCAAAGGAAACGCCTCTAAGTACTTTGCGTAGTCCTACATGGGCTCATCCGCAATTAAACATAATAATAATAATAATAATAATAATAATAATAATAATAATAATAATAATAATAATAATATTATTATTATTATTATTATTATTTTATTTTATTATTAGTATTACTATTTTAAAATTAAAAATAAATTAACCCTATAATGCCCCTTGTTACATATGTGTAATATCGGGAATTTATTACATTATTTCCACAATAAATAATATTTGCCGCGAATGCCTGATTTACAGTTATGTAACGACGTTAGGATTGCATTTGATTTCGCTACAACTAGGCCTACAGGTTGTGTAACTTTTAAGCCGTAACTAGAGTAACTTTAGGTTTTACCCGCTAAGGGTTAACTTAATTTAAGGTTATTAAACTTTTTGCTTCGAATTAAATTTTATGCATGTCTGCTGTATGTATATTTAAAAGTCAGTGGTTCACCCAACTCAGATCGTTGTGGAAGGGGTTCGCGAGTCGAAAAAGTTTGGGAACCGCTGACCTAAACTATAGTATTTAAATCTCGTATGTAGAAGATCCCCATTTAAATAATAGCAAAACTAATCAGATACTATTTTCGCAAGTTTAGTAGTAAAAAAAAGGTTCGGTTACAATTTAATTTTAAACTCCATGGCACGTCGCCTGGAAGCCGCTCGGGTTATACAGACTCCAATCATCGTGTATCATTCACGAGATTAACGATTATCCAACCAATATAGAAGTTACATGTAGACAGGATGTCGATTTCCTGACCCAATACTGTGGTATATTTCAACATTAAAGGTTCATTCTTAATTAATTTGTAATAAAAAGAGTAAATTTGAACAAGACGCATGAATATGCATTTAGAGATTATTAACATCACAAAAAGTTCATAAAGTCAAGCCAACTATCTCAACATTTTTGAGGATTTCAGGTGGTTTCGTAGAAATTCATATATATTATTCTCATGCAAGTGAGTTTTCTTCTTATTTTATCTTCTTATTTAAATACATTATATGTAATAAAAGATAAAGAATTTTACACTAAATAGTCAGTATAAAGCTAATCAAATTGATTTTTCTTTAAAAATCGTTATTTTTTATTATGGAATTTGATTTTAAATTGGAAACAAAAATTATCCTTTATAAAAATAAGAATTATAACGAATTGGTGAGCTTATTATTTGATAAATGAATTTTATTAGGTTTCTATGAAAATATGTACTAATTGAATTCGAATATAGAGCTTTTCTTTTTCGACCATTCTTTTCCCCCCCCCCCTTACAGCATTTAATAAAAAATTCAGAGGAGTCTAAATACATTTAATATTACTGATTTTGTTTTTAGTTAAGTTGAATATAATACAGATATCCATCCGTCCATAGTAATTCTGCCCGGGGCAGGACTTCTACTGCAATCATAGCATTTTCATGCAGCTTTACTTGGGAATTATAGGTATCGTAGCTTCTCGTTGCTTTCCACACCGGTGATGGATGATTATGATAATGATAAGGATGCTGATGATGGCCGGATGAATTTTGGGGACCGTTGGGCCGTACGTTTCCTGACATTTGTCTTATAGCTGAGGAAAAACCCCAATAAAACCTCACCCAGGAGCCTGTCCCAACCGCGAGTCGAACCCGGGCCCGCTGCGTGACAAGGCAGCATGCTACCTTGAAACTACAGCGGTGGACAATACAGATATATAGAATTATAGTTCGTATTACAAGTTTTATTTTAAAAACAATATAAATAGTTTCACTGATTTCAGGGAGGTCGTACTTGGATAGGCCTAATCTTTCTTCTTAAACACGACAAGTGCTCAGAGAAAATGTTCACACTTACTGTATTAGCTTCTTAAACAAATGATTGCCAATAACGTTTCTTGATTTACAATTCCCGCGCCGTAGCCGAGCGGTTAAGTTAGGAACCCTTGGCGCAGAGCTACGGGACTTGCGCTGGTTCGAGTCTCCATGGGGGAAGAAATTTTCTCATGGTATTTCGGCCAGTATGGGACCGGTGCCCACCCAGCATCGTGAGGCAATTGGGTAGCTACAATAAGTAGCTGCTCCAGGTTGAAGAACCAGCTATAACGGCTGAGGGACTCGACATGCTAACCACGTGTCACCCCTACACTGGCTGTTGATCATCTACCTCTGTGATTGACACATGTGGATGTGAAGGGCCAGCAGCCGGTTGGTAAAAGGGCAACCGCTGAAAAGTGGAAAGACCCTCAATCGAATCGGATTTACAATTTAATTATCACAAATTCTTTCCACATTTTCCATTCATTTAACATAGTTCCTTCAATATTTAATTCATTTCACTGTTTCACGGTGTACATACAACTAACTTGCTCTGGTCCTCACAACGAATTGTATATGCGAGGGTAGGATGTCTCGGGAATCGAATCTTCCGGACATGGGCGGACAGATGTGTAGAGAACTTTCTTCACGGGTCTTCCAACTCGTGAGTCGTCAGCTCGCGAATCTTTTTCTACCATACAATGCGTTGATCACTACTCTCGCCACCGTCCACAAAATTCAAAAGCTAGTAGCTACAGCAATGTCTCACAATATTAAATGTGTACGGCATAATCATAAGTAATGCCACGAGTGATTTCCAATTTATCTAGAGAATTTGGAAATCAAGAGTGGCATTTGTTAGGACTATTTAACGAATAAAATTAAGCTGTTTACTCACAAATCATTATTTAACTATAGTTATTTTAAAATATTTTTATATTTAATGTAAACGGCGATGTTTGAAAACAAATGAGAACGATTGGTACGCTTCATCTGCTTCTTTTGTTTATCACTGCAACCAGATCATACTATTTATTGCCAAAGGAACGCAATATTCTAAGAATGCTCTCTAGTGGAGAAAAAATGAAACACATCAAACTATATATTAATTCATTTCTGTTGTCGTATGATGTAAATATGACAATTATATTTTTCTGGATTATTACCTGGGAAAAAAATACATTTAAGAAAGTGCAAACAGTGGTTTCTTTTTTTGGTGGTATAATCAATTGCTACAAATATTTTTATATAAACTCCCGCATGCGGCATGTGTTGACATTCATGCACTATATATACAATCTGGTAGCCGTATTTCTCACAGGCTCGGTCACTGCAAAATAATGGTCGGACCTGTTCAGAATATTAAAAAGGAGGAGCCTTCTTTAATATGGTAATTATAACACTGATAAATATTTCGTGAAACACGACTCTGATTGGTTGTAAGACAGAAATCATTGAAACGTGATTGGCCATTG
Organism: Diploptera punctata; assembly: GCA_030220185.1. Classification (NCBI taxonomy): domain Eukaryota; kingdom Metazoa; phylum Arthropoda; class Insecta; order Blattodea; family Blaberidae; genus Diploptera; species Diploptera punctata. The sequence goes on along the minus strand of JASPKZ010009800.1, from coordinate 2,438,996 downwards.
AGTCCCATTTGGGGCATGAGTTAAATAGTCATAAGTAATGCTGCAAGTGATTTCCAATGTATCTAGAGGATCTGAAAATAAAGAGTGGCATTTTTTTAGAACTATTTAACGAATAAAATTAGTATGTTTACTCAAACGTCACTATTTAAATATAGTTAGCGGTATTTTAAAATATTTATATATTTAGTGTAAACGGCGATGTTTCAAAACAAATCAGAAATGTGAGGTTATGTATATTCACTGCAACTTGATAATATTATTTATTGCCAAAGTAAGAATGCACCCTAGTGGAGAAATAATGAAACACATCAAATTGTATATTATAATCAACAATATAGGTTATAATTTATCTTTTTAGTAAACAACTCATTAAAATCATGGAATCTGTTCATTATTTGCTATATTCAATGTATTTGTTGGAGAACAATAATGCTCTGACCTGTTTAGAATATTAAAAGGAGGAGCTTTCTTTATCAAAAAAAGCAGAAGATGATAAAGATAAATCGATAAAAATCGAGGCGAAATCGCGAAGCTGACAATTGGTTGTTTTTGCGATAGAAACAAAAATCATTGAAATGTGATTGGTCATTGACTGCCAATTGGGGCATGAGTTTTAAATAGGTCAAAGGCAATTTTATCGGTTATCGAATGGTCCACCTATTATTCTCTTATTCTTCTTAATCAAAAGTGGTAGGATTTTCATCGTGTTTATTTCCAAAATCACTCCTTCGAGGATGAACGTATTGGCTGTGCATAGTCACTGTCTCTTCCATCTCTTGGCTGGTCTTCCTCTTGTTCTTCTCCCGTCTATTGGTCTATCTTCTTTAGCTCTTTTTGCAAGTCGGTTGTTCCGTCTTTGATCCGTGGCTTGTTCCTTGGGACTGCGAGCAATGTATAAGATACACCTTGAAGTGGGTTGCTAGCCCGTCTAAATTAGCATTGCAGTTTTAACCTGAAGGACTTCGAAATAGAGGAAGACCAAAATTAAAATGGACTGCTGACAAACCACATCTTGAGATCGCATAGGAAACAGGCTCAAACGGCCTGAACCTAAATAAGTTCATGTTGATGATGATAATCTATGGCAGAGGTGGGTCACTGCGACTTAAAGTGCATCAACCAGTAGCACAGAAACGTTCACTGCACAGTGTTTTTATTCATTTATTTATTTAGCTAAGAGGACACAGCCCGAGCACTGTGACAAGGAAGATTTATTGCGCTATCCCAGTAATGGAGATGAGTGGAATTAAATTGTACTCTGCGTGTTATGTAACTTTTAGGTCGTCCTCCAGATCCGACAACATCAGGTTCAACTCCCATGACCTATACCGTCATTCAGTGCTCAGTAGCTCTATCGATATTGAGACTCACGTTGAGTCGTTTCGCATCCATTGCCCACCTATTTTCTATGGTAACTAAAACGAAGAATAATTTTACGTGATGTAATTTAAACTGAACAATTACATTCAAAATTGCAATATAAGACGAATTTTCTATGAAATTGTATACACCGTGTCCCATTCAAACCTCCCACATTTTAATTAATCATAACTCTCAAAGTATGCGGAATTACGAAATGAGGCTGGTATTAAAAGAAAGAGAAACTCAAAGAATTTTTGTTTTCATTGTTGCAATTAATTCATCTGTTGTATGTTGGACCATAATGACATAAAACAAAATGGCGACTCCTCAGCACGAGCACAAACTGTTTTCTGGTATGCAGAACGAAGTCAATAATTACAGTGCAAAGAAATTACCAGAGAGAATATGAAGGAAATGTACCTGATGGAAAGACGATTACGGAATGACTTGAAAAGTTTCTGGCGACTAGAAGCGTTAAAAAAGTATCAGGAGGTGCTCGTACACGTGTTTCAGGAGAAAGGATTGAAGAAATTAGAGCAGGATGTTGCACATATAGAGATGTTTAGAGGTGTTTTAGTGTGTGGCAATGAAAATTCTTTGAGTTTCTGTTTCGTTCAATACCGGCCTCATTTCATTATTCCATATACTCTGTTAGTTATGATTAATTAAAATGTGGGAGGTTTCAATGGGACACCGTGTATATGTATGTGTGAATGAAATCACTATTGAAGCTCTTAATTTAACATTGATTAATCCTTAAATTAAAAACGTATGCTATAAGATACATCAATTGGTTTCATTTATTTAAAATTTTAATAAAAACAGATGAAAATTAAAGAGAAGAGATGACATTTTTTTTTTCTTTTAGAATTTCACGATGTACCTAACACAACAGTTAGGCACCATTTCGTTTTCACTGCGGTCCGTCACATTTAAATAACTGACACGAAAAATAAGGAATAAAAAACATATTTCATAATTTAACGTTAGAAGATTTTACTTTAAAAACAATTTTCACTTTGGTACAGTTTTTAATTATGCAAATAATACAGGATGTTCCAAAATGATGGAAGAGGTATCAAAGTTGTTTAATTTCCCTTGTATGATATATATATATATATATATATATATATGAACAGAAGTTACATGGGATTAAAGAGAAGTTCTTCGAGTTTTCATAACATACTTTATAAGTGTTCGATGTGGGCACCTTTCGTCATGAGGCACACATCTAGCCGATAGTAGAATTCCTCTCAAACCTTAGCATATTTGGAGTAATGGTTTCAACAGCAGCAACAATCCTTCTTCTCAAGTCTGAAAGGTCGACCGGAAGTGGTGGTACGTACACTTGGTCCTTCACATACCCCCATTGGAAGAAATCACAAGGTGTGAGATTGGGAGACCGTGGAGGGTATGGGAATGAATCATGTCATCCGGACCTAAGCGGCATTTGGTGTTCGTGGACGTCCTGGACTTTTCCTTTTACATATACATCTAGTTGGTCCTAACAGTTTATACTATCGACGGATAATTTTATCTATCGGAGGATCAATTTCAACTTGCCGTCAGAAAGCTCGCTGCACTGCAACAATGGAACCAGATCTCGCAAATTGCAACACACAGAATGACTTTTACAGGAATCGCCATTTTCACAAATTTAATGCTGACGACATAATAATGACAATAAACCCAAACATCAAATAAGAACAAACCCATGGTATAGAGAATACATGAAAAAAAAAACTCCATCATTCTTTATTAAATGGAAATACTTACGCCTATTCGTGTGTAACATGTCTTCTTTATTTTTATACATGTCTATTAATTTACATTCATCGCTATTATTTACTTAAGATTTTATCAATGTTTATTAGTAAAATGTTTAATTTAATTGTAAATACATATTGCTATTATGCACTCAGCCAGTTTGATTTAAAAAACATTTTGAGGTGTATTTCGCGGGTACTATTTGATTCTAATGATCATTATATGGTCCACCGTTTAAAGTCGTTCCTCGTACGCAACGGGCTCAGTTTCGATCACCGGTTGGTACAAGTTTTCTGGATGAGGTTTCGTTCTCACCTCTAAGACTGTCATAAGCTTTCATTTCCGAACACCATTTGGTCATCATAATCAACTTCTCTTATTCCCCTTTATTAAGAATGTGTGATTGGTTGACCTTTCTTGTCTTAAATGTTTGTGCTGTCTCGGACGTGGCCCCTCATTAAGTTATCTCTCATTTGGAGTGCTCTCATTTGGAGTGCCCTCCATGTTCTTCAGAGATTGAAAAGTGTGTATTTTTCTCCAAAGTTTAACACCCTTTCCAGAATCGTGTCACCGTAAGTCACGGGTGGCATTGCAAATGCAAAAGTACCTAATAAAACTGAGAGGTTAACTAAGAATCCATCCATAGAAATTCTGCCCGAGGGCAGGTCTTTCACTGCAATCATAGCATTTACATGCTATGCTTTCCAGCTTTACTAAGGAATTGTAGGTGTGGTAGCTTCCCGTTGCTTTCCACACCGGTGAAGGATGATGATGATAATGATAAGGATGATGATGATGGCCATATGATTTCGGGGACCGTTTGGGCCTTAAAGTTTTCCTGACATTTGTCTTACAGTAGAGGAAAAACCCCAATAAAAACCTCACCCAGAAAAACTGTCCCGACCGGGGATCGAACTCGGGCTCGCTTTGTGACAAGGCAGCACGCTACCTCGAGACCACAGCGGTGGACTAAAACTAAGAATAAGACAGGTATAAATAAAAATTGTGTGATCATTACACTGGTCAGCAGTGGTTTTGTTGCCCTTAATATAAGATTAATTTCGGATATATTTATGCTCACAGTTCATGAAATTATCAATGATTTTGGAAGATTTGCTCTGTTTTTTATGTTTATTTTCATTTTACACTACAAAAATCGGAAAATATGAATATAAATATATAACAGATATATTTATAATGTCAATTGTTTTTTGAAAAATTAGTATACACCGACGTAAATAGAAAGAAAAATGTCAAAAACCCATGTTATACTTCAGTGAAACGCCTTTTATAAGATTTTCTTCTATAATGTTTTAGGGGACAATCTCTTTTTAAAGACCAGCAGTAATCTGCCATCATGTGACGGTCCCAACTACCCTGATACCTTTCCTCCATTACTTTTAGATCCTGGTGAAAGCGCTCTCCCTGTTCGTCACTATAATTTCCTAAATTATCCGGAAATCTATCCAGGTGACTGTGGAGAAAGTGTAACTTTATACTCACATTTGCTCCCAGAATCTTGAAGCTTGTCAACATGTTTTGCACAATTTCTTTATAATTTGGTGCTTTATAGTTACCTAGGAAATTTTCTACTACCAATACAAAACCCTTCCAAGCTTCACTTTCCGGAACAGTCATAACTTTGATAAAATTTTCATCTTTCATCAATTGCCGAATTTGAGGACCATCAAATATTCCGCCTTTTAACTTTTACATACTGAGCTTAGGAAATTTTCTACAAATGTATTTGAAACATTCTCCTTCCTTGTCCAACGCTTTGACAAATTGTTTTATTATATCAAGATGCACGTCGTGAGTACTTTAATTTTGTCAAATAACTGAGATCACGGCCGCCCGATGTGCGGAGTGAGGGGTGTGAGAGTGGGGATCACGTGATGTTTGTATACGCGAAAAAAATGCGCAGAAATCAAATCATGACTGGAAACATAAATGTTATTAGTAACAAGCCGTTTACTGTTTAATATATAAGATACGCAAAAATCATAAAAACTAGAGCACATTCAGCTCTTTCATGAATATATTCGTAAACTGTGCACTTGAAAACACAGAAATTCGCTGAGATATCCAGGGCAACAATTTTGTTTTGCAGAGCTGTGTTATTATTAAAACCTTACTCGTAAGTATATGGGCTATATCAGGTTTCACATTAAAATTTATTACACAATCGTCATTAAATCAGTAAGAGTAAATCTGTATGTCTCTCTCATTAATCATGATAAATTGACAGATTCTCTGTTAAATCAGTTTATTTTATGATCACTGCAATCTTAACTGAATCGTAAAGGGCAATAAAAATTTAGCGTAAATACATTTAGAATCGTAACTTTAAATTTTCTTCATTCTCTCTGGTTCGCTATCGAGTTGAATTACTTCTCTGTAGTATCATGACCTCTTTATTTCCAAATGTCACATAAAATATACTCGTATTTATCTCAAAATTATTAAATATAAGAATATGCACTCTCCTTACATTACCGCTAATGTTATAAGTACTTTCGTATGCAGCTTTGCAACAACTAGGGAACGGAATTTTTTAACCTACATATTATGTTAAAAATATAAATCCATTTGAGACATTAAATATGTTAAATTGTTCAAGAAGTAAGATCTTATACTTATTTACTCAGTGGCACTATCGAGCTCGTAGGTGTATGGCCGCGCGGATATAAGCTCTCCATATATCCTTATCCTGAGCTAATGCTTTACAATTATTCCCTGTATAATTTACTTTCCTCAAATCATAGATAATGTTATTCCTCCACCTCATTCTTGGTATATCAACTGGGCGTTTTCCCTCTGGATTTCCTACAATAAGCTTCCATGCACGTCTTTCGTTCCCCATTCGTGCCACATAGCCTGCCCATCGCAGTCTACGAGACTTAACTTTTCTTATTATATTTGACTTCCTATAAAGACCATGTAGTTCACTGTTAAGTAGACTTCTCCATTCACCTGTCTATTCATCTCTCTTTGGCCCAAAAATGTTCCTAAGAACTTTACTCTCAAATACTTATAATCTCCTTTCTTCCCTTAAAGTAATAATCCATGTTTCCCCAACCATATAGCCTAATATAACTGGGAGAATCCATCCATAGTAAATTTGCCCGAAGGCAGGTCTTTAACTGCAATCATAGCATTTTCATGCTATGCTTTGCAACCTTACTAGGGGATTATAGGTGTGGTAGCTTCCCTTTGCTTTCCACACCGGTGAAGGATGATGATGATAATGATAAGGATGATGATGATGGCCGGATGATTTTCGGGGACCGTTGGGCCTTAAGCATCCTGACATTGGTCTTACAGATGAGGAAAAATCCCGAAATAACCTCACCCAGGATCCTGTCCCGACCGGGAATCGAACCCGGGCCCCCTCGAGACCACAGCGATGGACACTGGGAGAATAATAGTTTTATATATTTTCAGTTTAACATTTTTTTGAACGGAGTTGGGACATCAAGAGTCCCTGCAATGCTTAATAGCACTCATTTCCAGTATTGAGCCTATGTTTAATTTCTTTGTGCATCTCATTCCTATTTGTGATTATTGTTCCTAGGTATTTGAATTTTAAACACTTGTCAAAATTTTTCTCATTTGTCATTACCTGTGCATTTCCATAATGTATTTCTATGTAGACCATTTATTTAGTTTTATTGATATTTACTTCCAGTCCCAATTTCTTAGTGTTACTCAAAGGTCTGTGCGTGTTCGCCTTTAGTATCTCCTCGCCATCGGCAAATAGTAATACAGTATCTTATGATTTAATATTTTTTTTATAAGCAGTGATACTCATTAGAGTATGATATATTTAATTTTAATTTTTTTTAACTCAATTTTCAAATGAAACCAATTGAAAGATGAAATAACGGTTGCTCTCCATGGAGAATTGGCTTAAATCTTATATTATCTAAATTTAAGTTTATTCTTAACCGATAAAATATATTTTATTTTGTTCAGGGATATTAACTGTTTTGATATAATGATTTTGTATGTATTATCGACTAAAAGTGTTTAATAAATATGCCGTGCTTTTGTATAATTACGTTATATTTTTGGAACAAGCTTATTTTATCAATCATCAAGACACGAAAACGCGTTCAAAAGCGAAGTAACACGTTGCCATGATCATAACATTGAACATCTTGAACACCTGACCAAGGAAGTAGTACAATATTCAGCAGTGATCTACAAGGAAACCCGAATATAATAATAATAATAATAATAATAATAATAATAATAATAATAATAAATAATAATAATGATACTATATTAGTAATAATAAAAATATTACTAATAATAATGTCTCCAATAATAATAATAATAATAATAATAATAATAATAAAATATTAGTAATAATAAAAATGTTACTAATAAGAATGTCTCCAATAATAATAATAATAATAATAATAATGCCAGAAAGAAGATATTAATATTAAATTAAATAAGTTTTATAGAATGTGTGGAACTATAAAAGGACACTGAAAAATAAAACTTTGAGGAGTACACAACTAAAATTTTACAAAATTATGGCAGTGCCTTTCTCAACATATACAAGTGAAAATTGGACTCTTAACCGTTCAGACAGAAGAAAAATTAAAACTGCAGAAATGAAGTACTTACGTTCAGTAGCAGGTGTGACAATTTAGGACAAAAAATGAAGATATTAGAAAAGACTTAGATATCTTTCATTTAACAAATATAATTGACAATATGAGAAACAATTGGTAAGAACATGTTAAAAGAATGCCTGCAGATAGAATCACCCAGCTGTTATTAAAGTACAAACCAATAGGGCATAGAAGTGTTGTTCGCCCATTTACTAGATGGGAAGATTCATTAAACACCACTTGATGTGAAAACTGATCAAAAGGCCTAATTTCATAAAGTAGAATAATAATTATAATTCATTGATTCATTTTGAGAATTTTCCTCATCATTGACGGTTTTCTCTAACCAATCTTAGTAATTAACATGAATTTAAAAAAAATAAATAAATATAAATGACTACGGATTTAATAGAATTCCAGTTTGCAGCAAACATTCACAAATTTCGCTTAATTAAAGTTTTCCATCGTTCTCTGTCCTCTGTGTTTCATCTGTTACACCAAATTATATCATTGAATTTTGAATATTGTTCTTCCAGGTTTTTCTTCCAGGTTGTTCTTGGTCTTCCTTTTCTGTTCCTTCTTTCAATTATCCATGCATAGACGGCTTTTGATAGTCTACCATCCTGCACTCTTCTCACGTGTCCACACCATTTTAGCATTGTGTGTTCAATCTTATCCATTATATTTCTTTCTGAATTCATTCATTTTCTAATTTCTGTATTTCTATTTTTTTTCCAGTCGAGATTTTCTGACAGCTCTTCTCCAAAAATAAATTTCAACTGAAGTTATGCTGTTGACATGTTGTTGTGTCGTTGTCCAAAATTCCGATCCATATAACATTATAATTTCTAGTATGGATTTATAAATTAGTTGTTTTGATCTGTTAATAATATTTTTACTCCATAGTATAGAGTTTAACATTCCTATGATTTAATAATAATAATAATAATAATGATAATAATAATAATAATAATAATAATAATAATGATAATAATAATAATAATAATAATAATAATAAATCTTTATTTAAGCTGGCAGAGTTAAGGCCTAAAAGCCTTCTCTTTTACTCAAGCAGCGAGTAATAAATTAATAGAAAAATGTTTATACTTATTACAATTTTAAAATATTATTTTTGGTCGATGTGACTAATTTCTTATACTTACCAATATTGTTGTTTCTGGAAATTAGTCAATGTTTCCTGGTCGCTATGCAAACAAAATAAATCGCAATGCTGATATGGACTCAAAAGCACACGTTCGGTAAGTAAAATAAAACATTCCTTGAATGTTTTGTACACTAACTCATACCTTTCTATAGACTTTCCCGGAATTAATGCAGAACATCCCACTCTCCTGGCTTCTTAAATTTCTCTACCATCTACCATGACGCCTTCCATAATGCAATTATCAAACAGATTCTGATCACGGTACTACATAAAAAAATGTCTCCACAGCCAAAAATCCTTGTTTATAATAAAACAAATGAAAAGCTACATAGCAACGATCACCAAATGTTTCTTTCTTATAGAAGTCATTTACATCCAACCAATATTTTAATTAATTTATTACTATATTTAATAAAAATTAGTCACATCGAGCAAAAAAATAATATGCAATACACATGAGGTAAGCATGTAACGAATCTCGAAAATTGAAAAAACTCGGCGCAAGCGCCTCGTTGTTTTCAAACTTTTTCTCGATCAGTAACAAGTGCTTACCTCACTTGTATCGCAATATACTATAAAATTTAGATTAAACAATGCACAATGCGAATGTGTCTAATATTAGCTTTCTCTAACAAAACATATAATAAAAAAGAAATAAAGTAAGATAAGCTTCTTAGATGAATATTTATAGGTACATACAAAATGCTATTCCCTCAATTGTATTGCTTGGTAGGCTTATATTTCCAGCCTTAATCTGCTGTCCTAAATTGGTATCTGTGTACAAAATATAACCGACCTTCCTCTCCAAGTAATACCCCATGCCTCATTGAGGCGATGTGCTGACCACATATCACTTATTAACATCTGTAGTGAAATAAGCGTAACTAATTACCTTGATCAAGGACCTCCCAATAGGGGAGCACCCATTTCACTTGTATAACATTATTTTTGTTTATTCAGTAATGTGTATTGTTTTATTATACGTGTTTCTTCTTTCATTACAATATGAGTGTCAGAGTTTAATGAGAATTTATTTAGTAAAGTCTGGTATACAAGAAAATACGCAAGAAAATGGTGAAAATAATCACCAAGTTAAAGAAAAACTAATACCTGGAAATACGCTCTCTATTTAACTCATGCCCCAAATGGGAGTCAATTGCCAATCTCGTTTCAATGAATTTTGTGTTTACAACCAATCACAGTCGTGTTTCACCTCGATATTTATTCGATATTTATCGAATTTTGTTTACCATAATAAAGAAAGCTCCTCCTTTTTAATATTCTGAACAGGTCAGAGCTTTATTTTGCAGTGACTGACTCTCCAACAAATACGTTGAATGTAGCAAATAATGTCCAGATTTTCTTTAGAAACTACACATTTGATTTAATCGGTGCTTGCAATAATTGTGTTTTTTTTAAATAATGATTTTACTGAGTTGTTACCTGAAAAATAATTAATAACCTTCAATGTTGATTATAATATACAGTTTCATGATTTATGTTTTCTCCATTAGGGTGCATTCTTACAATATTGCGATCCTTTTTGGCAATAAATAATATGGTCAAGTTGCTGTGGATGAACAATTGAAACATAACCAAACATTTCTCATTTGTTTTCAAACATCGCCGTTTACATTAAATATACAAATATTTTAAAATAACTATATTTAAGAAAGAATGAATGTAACAAGATTACCAAGAATAGCATTCAACTACAAGCTAAGAGGTTCAACGAATGTAGGAAGGCCAGTGAAAAGATGGACAGAACAACTGTGAGGCGGAACAGGCAATTTTTGCCTAGCTCTTTAAGTGAAGAAAAAGAAGAAGAAGCGTTACGTATTTTGCCAGTACGGCTTCTGTTCTTATTATATCTGGCTTCCTATAAAGACTGTATTTTACTGTTATGTAGTCTTCTCCATTCAACCGTCTGCTCATCTCTCTTTGGTCCAAAAATGTTCCTAAGAACTTTATTCTCAAATACTCGTAATCTCCTTAACTCCCTTAAAGTAAGAGTCCATGTCTGGCAACCATATAATACAACTGGTGGAATATTTCCCTGCTTTCATTAATCGCTAAGTAATACTGAGTTGGAATTGTATTATCAAACCTATTTCATCATAATCTCAATTTCATTATATCATTAAAATGATCATAGAACTTCTTCAGAAAGCACATGGCAATTGAAACACGTAGTTTACTGTATACACCTGAAGACCTTAGCCACAATATAGCCTTAGATATTAAATCGTCTCTAAACAAGAATAAAAAATGTGCACACAGGAAAATAGATAATATTTTGATACGTAGTTATAGTACAAGCAGTTAAAATAAAACATTAATTACAACGCCAGATACTTAAAAACTTCTCAAAGCCTTTTCACAATGAAAATTAAACATAAATTAACATAAACAGAGACGTAGGTAGTCAGTAGGGTTAAAAAAAAGTATGGGTTACAGGCTAGGCTGCATCGTACTTGACCTCTGTGTTTACAAACTACACGTTGACACGCGCTACTCGGGACAGACTTCTAGTAGATTACGCTTTGTGTAGGAATGGACTCATCTTTGCACAATTTTTGTTTCTGCATTCTGATACAACCACACGTCACGTAAATAGGTCTATTACTGAGGAGAGTCGAACATACACACTCTCCGCTCCGAGCAGGCAGTGGAGACTCTCGACAAAGACACGCATTTTGTAAACAATGTGTATAGAAATTAGTTACTATCCTGATACCGATACTTTTTTAGCCGTAGTAGTAATGTTACCAATGCAACCATTCACAGTAATTGACATAAATATAACCGCTAGATCTCAAATGAGGTTGCCAACTCCAAACTTTGATATCAAAATTAATATACACTGCTCAAAACAATTAGAGGAACACCATGAAATATGCAATTTTTTTTTCTTTGGATAAAGGTACAAACATGAAATTAATAAAGTACATTATTTGTGGTTATTTATTTATTTATTTATGTATTGCTCATGTCAGTAAAAACAAATGAATAACGCTGACAATTAACTTTTCAAATAATTCCGGTATGCAAACAATTGAATTTTGTGCTTATTTTTCAAAGTTAAACACTCGTTATATAGAGTTAGTATCGTGTATGGCCTCCACGACATTCGATGACAGTTTGGAACCTTCTTGGCATGCTCCCAATAAGATTCCGGATTTCCTCTTGCGGGATATTCTCCCATTCCTCCTTCAGAGCATCTCCAAGTTGCTGCAGAGTTTGTGGAGCTTGATGTCGGTTCCTGACCTTCCTGTCTAGAAGATCCCATAAGTGTTCAATAGGGTTGAGGTTTGGGCTGACCGCTGGCCATTCCATTACCTCAATTTCATTCCTCCTCAGGAAATCCCTGGTGACAGCCGCAGAATGTGCCCTGGCATTATCCTGCATAAACAGAAATCCAAGGCCTACTCCAATGGCAGCAGGTACTACATGCTCTTCCAGAACGTGCTCGATATACCGGACAGCATTCAGTCGCTGGGGAACAAGTACAAGGTCCGTACGATTGTTGTACATAACTCCGGCCCACACCATTATGGAACCTCCTCCGTATCTATCAATTTCCTGTACAGCCTCTGCAGAAAATCTTTCTCCTGGTCGTCCCCACACCCTCAATCGACCATCACAACGCGTAAGACGATACCTGGATTCGTCCGAGAAGAGCACAGACTCCCACTGGTTCAGGTTCCAATCACCATGGTTTTCAGCATACGTACGTCTTGCTACCTTATGCCCATTTGTTAAGCGTGGGTTTTTAACAGGCCTTTTTGGACGAATATTCTCTTTCCTTAATCTGTTCCTTATGGTTTGGTCTGAAACCCGGATTTCGGAAGCCATATGAAGGTCATTCTGCAGGTCTTTTGCAGTTTTCGTACGCTGTCGAAGAGCAGAAAGAACAACGTATCTGTCATCCTGGGGGCTTGTTTTAAATTTACGGCCCTGGCCACGTCTTCTACAATACTGACCTGTCTCTCTGTGCCTGTTGCGTAACCTGGACACCACGGAAGGAGAAACCCCAAGCTCTCTAGCCACTTGTCGCAGAGATTGACCTTGTCGTAAAAGATGTAGAGCATGATACACTTCAAACTCATTTAAATGCCTCATTTTGTCAGAGACTTCAATAAACAAGGCAATAATCAACATTCGTCATTATAGCAACATCAGGAAGCTTACCAATTAGAAGTGGCCAGTGCCTTCCAAAATAAAAAAAATCTCTATATTTGTTATTTGAGGCAATTTCTCTGTATTTAGGCCATGGATCTTTAAAATTTGTATCCAGTGATAAAATTAATAATTCAATTTACATATTGTCCAACTTTCAACATCACAACTTTAAAAAACAATTACTTATTCAATTTATTAGAAGTGTTCCTCTAATTGTTTTGAGCAGTGTATATTTTCTAAATTTATATAGGAACAAGATCACAAGAGTCTTCTTTACTTTCTCTACCACATCGCAGATATGTCTATACTCTGAATCTTACACAATATCTATGACTATGACTAGATCATGGAACTTGCTCCCCGGTCATGTCAGGGACCATCAGTCAGTATCATTACTTAAATTCGAATTAACTGATATCTGAAGGTCAACACAATGAAAATATTAACTGATTTTTTTTATTATTACATAAAACATTCCTCATTAAGGATTACCAACAAGACAAAATGATACAGACAATTAATTTTCGAAATTGATGAAATACATTCTGTAAATACATTTAAAAAATTTCAAATTGTAATTGAAGTATATTCTATAAAATGGAAATTGAATTTGATTCTCTAATGGCAGCGATGGAAATTTTAGAAAGATACACGTTGTCCAAATCTAAGAAATTCCTAAATTTAGCTCAGAATCCTTGGTATAGAACCTCTTTCTCCGATCATCAATCCTGTGACAGTTACACTATCTAATTGGTATTTATCTTTGTAATAGTCAACTGTTGGCTCATATGACTTTCTTTTAGAGTCAACTTCCTCAGGTTGGCCACTATGAGTCTCAAAACGGATTGTGGGATCTAATATCATACCAACTTCAGATGATCTAAATGCAATAATATATATTTGTCTATTCAACTGTATTCAACATTTTGTATATACCTATAACTATTCGTTTAGGAAGTTTTAGTTACTTAATTTTATTTTATACTAACTAATACCCGGCGTGCGTTGCTACTCCTAAATAAATGTTTGTGTGTTTTTACCACCAGCCGTGCACCGTTATGCTTGCCCGGGAATCTGCTTATCCCGATCTTCTTGGCATCAACGAAAGACAAAAATGGTTATTGTGAGTTATCCGTAGAAGATAAACATATGCTGTCGCGGACTTTTTTGTAGAGGTTTTAGAGATATTCAATTCTGTGTACATTAATTTGGTGTATTTGTTATGGTTTAGGCAGCGTAAGCCATTTAAACGTTAAAAGAGGAACTTTATTTCACGTTCTTCACTACAAAGGGTGATTTTTAGGGGTAAAGGGGTTGAATATCACAACTCTCTTACAGCCTATGTTCATTCCTGGAATCTCCAGAACATTTTGCAAAAAACCCCATTACAATCGGATCAACGGTATGGCCGCGCATAAAGTACGAACAAACAAACATTCATTTTTATATATTACATTACTTTAATATCATGTTATAGCATGTTTTATTAGTATTAGCTAATATTATATCACATCCCCATTGTTCTTTCTTGAGTCTATATTTTAATAATATTTAAAAATTGTAATTAGTATGCAATTTTTTGTATAATTTTACTATTCGCTGGTTGAGTGGAAGAGGAGGTCTTTATGGCCTGAATTCTGCCAGCTAAATTGAAGCATTATTTATTATTTTTTAAACATATTACATGTAAATATTAAGAATATGGGAATAAAAGGGATTGCACCTGGAAGTTTCTCTGCAACCCTGACGCTACGGCATGAGATATGGAAAGAACACTGCAACAATACATGCTGTTTTCACACCATTCAAGTTATTGAGGGAAAGAATGTTACCTTATGAACAGAGCGAGAAAACGTTTGTGTTTCATTCAAAACAAGTTGATCCATTTTTTTTTGGTAAGTGTGCTATGCACGGATTGAATTTTTTTTACGGACTAGTTTCTTAAATAATCCTTAAAGCCTTATGAATCCTTCTAACATAATCTTGACACCCGATCCCATCAGCACATTGTACTTTATATCCCTCTTCATCACACGTGTATTATTCACTATCTTTTACAGTCTCACTTACGAAAGCATGGAATTCCCTTCCGCCCTACGTCAGAGACTGTCAAACAATAATATTCTTGTAACTTGTAAGCCCATATTTTCCCTTAACAGAGATTTAGGCGCTCTCCCCCTACAGGGAAGAATTTGAACCATACTAATTTAGTTACACTTGTTTTAGCATAGATGTTATTTGAGTGGTCCGTGGTCAGCGTTCCGCCTCATACTGACATCCAGGAAACCAAGGTAGTACTAGGACGGGAAAATTCGGTAAATTTTGCTTAGATGCCTTTCCATTCAGGCTTAAGGATCTTTTACGAGCCTGAAATCTTAAGACTCGGGACCCACGGCTTAAAGTCCCTCCCGGAGGACTTGCTCCTTCGATTTTTCCATCCTAAAATAATCCATCGAGCCCGGCCGGGTTTGAACCCGCGACCCTCGGGACCAGAAGCAAGGAGCATAACCACTAGTCTACCCCAAAACCAAACTGAATAATTATTTAATAAACTAACTTGCACACCACACTGATAGTATTCTTTTAACAATTAATAAATGAAATTATTTATGAAAATAATATAAAATTAACAAATATTTTCATTTGTTTAAATATTGTATAACCGTAAAATTAGTTTTTTATATCTCGTTATTTTTCTTTGTTTTTTATATGCATTAGATAAGGACGGTCTACCAACAATTTAATTTATCTTGCTTGAATACGTTTTATTGTTAGTTTTAGTCTTAAACTTAACTGTCATTATCTGGTTGTATTATAGGTCGTAATAAAATATATATATTATCTTAATGATAAAATCTTAATTTAGTGTTTAGTATTAAAGTTAATTATTATTGTTATATTCAAATATCACATAAGTTTGTCCTGGTGAGTGGAAGAGAAGGCCGCATGGTCTTAACTCCACCAGGCTAAATAAATAAATAAAATAATTAGGTACTTACGTCTAATTGTCATTTTGAATGTGCTTTAATAATTGAAATATCACTATTCTTAATGGGGTCTTTAATATTTTACCTGTGATATCAGAAAAAATTATCTCAGAATGTTTAAGCTTGTTTTGTCCATTAACGAAGAAGAAATTTCTCTGTCGTTATCTGCTAAATCTCGTGACATGACAATAAACATAAAATACAGCCAATGCAACGCCTTTTTATTTGCTAGATTGTCCCATTAACTTTAGTGTTTCTTGTACTATCATTATACATTAATATTATAAAACATTGAACGTGGTTTGGATTATCGACTGCGCGTATAGAAGCGTCGCGGCGCTGAACGACGGAGAGCAAAGTTGCTTTACTACAGACACTAGTAGCTCATGGTCTGTCGCGTGGTTCACACAGTGCACGCGCGCTTCTAGTCAAAACACCCCCACCCCCTTAAATTACCTGTTTGTGCAGCCATTTGATAACGATCATTCTAGCTTCACTTTCTAGGGGTTGGGGGGAAAGTTAAAAAGAAATTATGTCTCGTATAATGGTAAGGAATTAAGAAGAAAATGGGCTCTTCTAGTCGATACAGTTCATACAATTGTCTGACAAGTTGGGATAGTTACGACCGCATCCCAAGGTAAGTCTGAATTTATGACATGCTTATGTTAATAAAATATAGATTTTAAAGTTACTTGATTTTCTTGTTAGATTAAGATTTTAAATATTTTATTTTCTTTAATCCACAGGTTATTATGTGAAATATTATCTTTCTGTGAAATATTTGATTATACAGTAATATTTACGTTTCCCTAAATGTTAATTAGAAAATACAATTGAGGGGTCTAGTGAGAGCGCAAGCTATGCCACTTTGAGAAGAAATGGAAATAATTTCTGCTATTTATATTAAAATGTATATTTTTCTTTTGCATAGTTCACATAACAGTAAGTCAAAGAAGAAAAGGGTTACCCCTTTATTTTAAAAATAATTTCGTAATATAATGCTTTATAAAACCTTATTTATTTCCATTTCTTCTCAAAGTGGCATAGCTCCTTCTCTCAGTAGACCCCTCAATTTATGATGATGATGATGATGATAATAATAATAATAATAATAATAATAATAATAATAATAATAATAATAATAATAATAATAATAATAATAATGATAATAATAATTTACTTTATATATTTTTGGCGCATATAGAGAATAAATATTAATTGTTTAAACATTAATTGACTATTACTTTAAGGGAGGAAAGAAGATTACGAGTATTTGAGAATAAAGTTCTTAGGAAAATGTTTGGGCCAAAAAGAGATGGACAGGTGAATGGAGAAAACTACATAATAGTGAGCTACATGATATGTATAGGAAGCCAGATATAATAACAATTAAATCTCGTAGACTGCGATGGGCAGGGCACGTGGAACGAATGGGGAATGAAAGAGGAAGCTTCTAGTAGGAAAACTAGAGGGAAAGCGCCCAGTTGGTAGACCAATAATGAGGTGGGAGAATAACATTATGGAAGATTACAGGGATGTTTGGAAAGTATTAGCTTAGGATAGGGATGTATGGAGAGCTTATATCCGTGCGGCCAGTGAGTTAGTTTAAAAATTGATTGTGTTAATGAATTCGTAATTTTTCACCCTAGAAAATGTATATATATATGGAATTTCATTCAATGTTATAGATATCTAAATATCAAATTCACATTCACTTTTTTATGTCGTAATTTGAATTTTTACCAGTAATAAAGTATGCATATATATGTATCAACAATTTTTATAAATGTTTGGATATGTTTAAAAATGATTTGTATCCATGAATATCTACCCACCGTCAGTTGTGGAATTAAAAATTGTACAATTTGTTACTTGCTTGTGCTTTTCTGTAATTGTTTGTAAAATTTTATATTAGTAATTGGCCCATAATTTATACGGTACCATTTACAACATAATGCGAAATTAGCATGATATTTTATGGTGTTTTAATTAACTGAATATTAAATTTACATTGATGATTTTGAATTGTTAAATTTTTACCACACCATAGTTTCTACCAGATAAGTTATGACACTCTGCATATTCAAACGAACAAAGGTAAACAAAATGTAATTAGTACGGAAGGGAAGCAAATCGATAAACAGACTGTATGTTGTTTTACCTTTAATGAGAGTGGGCATTGTGTTAGAGAAATCTGAGAAATGGCCACCGTTATATACTCTATGGCAATAAGGAACATCAATCCTAAATAATCATAGGTATTATATGTCAAAATATATATTTCTAACGAACGCGTGCTCTTTTAATTTCGGTTTTGTGTTTATTACATCCCCTTTAAGAGGTTTATACATACTTATATTGATGATATACCCTGCCTTTAATCTTTGAGTATCAAAATAGGAATTGTAAGAATAGATTATTTAAGACTATTTGACTCATGTCTAACGGTACAAAAAAATAATCCAGATCGAAAATCACAAAATCGACTACATCAATGAATATGTTTACTTAGGCCAAGCCGTATCATTCAGCAACCAAATTCTAAACGAAATAGAAAGCAGAATCACACAAGCATGGAAACAATTCTGGGCCTAAAATATATATCACTAGAAAAAGACATCAGCCTAAAATTTAAAAACAGCAGTCATGGGCATGTGTGTACTACCCGTATTAACTTACGGCTCGCATAATGACCGTTTACAAGAAAAGGAACATCCGTGCTAGAGATTTGCCAAAGAAAAATGGAGCGTTAGCTATTAAACATCACAAGAAGGGACCGCTTCAGGAACGAGGACATCCGCAAGATAACGAGGCTAAAAGACGTAACAACATCAGCAGTGGGGTTGAAATGGAAATGGGGGGGGGTCATGTGTTCCGAATGGATCCTAAAAAGTGGAATTATATACAGTTACTATGTGGGAACCCAGACTAAGGAAAATGAAAGTTGGAAGACAAAAAAAAAAAGCATTGGAGTGTCATCTAGGAACATTGTGGACTAAAATAGCATAAGACAGACAAATATGGAAGCAATTCATAACAAAAGTTGAAGTGATAGTCCCAAGGGATTGGCTAACGCGGGGATATAACATAAGCCACCTTGCAGTTCGCAGGAGGCCCTTGCCCGAAATGGTATGATTATGGGCTAATTCTAACTCATGTCCCAAATGGAAGTCAAATGACCAATCACGTTTTAGCTAATTTTGTTTTAAATCCAATGATAGTCGTGTTTCACCTCGATATTTATCGAATTTTGTTCACCACAAAATAAATAAAGCTCCTCCATTTTAATATTCTGAACAGAGCAGAGCATTATTTGCGGCGACTGACTTTCTAACAAATACATTTAATATAGCAAATAATGAACAGATTTTTCGTCCAATACATTTGATAATTGTGTGTTCAATAATTGTGTTTTTAAATACTGATTTTGCTGAGTTGTTTCCGATAAAATATTAATTAATAATAACCTGTAATGTTAGTTATAATATACAGTTTGATGTGTTTCATGTTTTTCCACTACATTCCATTCTTACAATATTACGGTCTTATTTGGCAATAAATAATATGATCAAGTTGCAGTGATGAACAAATGAAACATAACCAAACATTTCTAACTTCTTTTCAAACATTGCCGTTTACATTAAATATATAAATATTTCAAAAGAACTAGGCTGAACTGCACTTCTTCTTGCTCTTGATTTTTTTCAGTTTAGTGTTATAAACTATAGCTCTTCTTCTGTACTTACTAACATTTTTTACTAACATTTACAAACAATTTTTATAACATTATTAGACAGTTTTCAAGTATTTATTAAAATACGCAAATCGCAATATCATGATACTATTAGACAATATTGTGATGCTAACTGCTATTTTCTCCACAGAGTAAATTACTTAGTCTATGATTTTCTATCGTTGATTTGGGTTATCGCTGGTTGGAACGGCGTTAGGGAGTGATAAGTAAGTGTACACCCATTTTTAATAAACGTTTCGTAATTTTGATATTATTAATATATTTCTTTAACATAGAATTGGGGATTTATTGCAAACTTTAGTACGATGTCGATAACAATCTATATGTGGCAAGGATGATAATCGATATGTGGTTCGATGGTGGGTTATCGCTGGCTCTATAAACTCTGGCGCATGAGCACTGTTTTTTCTATAGGACTTTGAAAATATATCAAGTATAAGTGCAGTTTTTCGAAGAGCTATATTTACATAATGATTTGTGAGTAAACAGTTTAATTTTATTCGTTAAATAGTCCTAACAAATGCCACTCTTGATTTCCATATCCTCTAGATAAATTGGAAATCATTCGTGACATTACTTATGATAATATTGATCTGGATAAACTCGTGAGTCGTGAGTTCAAATCTGTTTCAGCTCGTTGTTTATCAGGAAAATAAAATCTACAGTTTATAAAATATTGTTGTTTACATATCAAGATTAGTCCACCGCTGTGGTCACGAGGCAGCGTGCTTACAGCGGGCCCGGGTTCCATTCCAGATCGGGACATGCTCCAGGGTGAGGTTTTTTTCGGGACTTTTCCTCACCTGTAAGAAAAATGTCAGGAAGCGTAGGGCCCAACGGTCCCCGAAAATCATCCGGCCATCATAATTCTTCACCGGTGTGGAAAAGCAAAAGGAAGCTACCACACCTATAATTCCTACTAAAGCTGCAAAGCATAGCCCTCGGGCAGAATAACTATGGATGGATGGATATCAAGATTAATAGGTTTAAAGTCACGATATGAATGTTGGTAACTAAAGGGACACAAATAATGGTACATAGTCGTATGTTTTTAATCATATTTTTGTGACAAATTGGTTCTTGTAGGGCTTCATGAAACACTTTTATATAATGATTACAAACAGTAAAAATACGTCATAGTAATTTTATGTATAACCAACTAACTATCTTACTGGCTCTATCGAACCCGTAGGTTCATGGCCGTGTGGACATAAGCTCTCCATACACCTGTATCCAGAGCTGATGTTTTCCAATCATCCCCATATATAATCTACTTTCCTCAACTCAGGATAATGTTATTCTCCCATCCCATTCTTGGCCTATCAACCAAGCGTTTTCCCTCCGGTGTTCCTACAAGAAGCTTCCATGCACCTTTCATTCCCCATACGTGCCACATGTCCTGCCCATCGCAGTCTACGAGACTTAACTGTTCTTATTATATCTGGCTTCTTACACATTTCCTGCAGCTCATTATTATGCAGTTTTCTCCATTCATCTGCCTGTTCATCTCTTTTTGGCCCAAAAATTTTCCAAAGTACTTTATTCTCAAATGGTCGTTAACTTCTTTCCTCCCTTAAAGTAAGATTCCATGTTTCGCATTCATATAATATAACTGGAAGAATAACAGTTTTATATATTTTTAGTTTAATGTTTTTAGAAAGAAGTTTGGATGACGAGTTCCTGTAATGTATAATAGCACGCATTTTCTGAATTGGGCCTATGTTTAATTTCTTTTGTGCATATCATTCCTATTTGTTATTAATGTTCCTAGATATTTGAAATCAGCCACTTCTTCAATATTTCCCTCATTTATCATTAATTGCCCATTTCCATTATACGTATAATGTATTTCTGTGTGTGAATACATTTCAAGATTAATAAGTTTAAAGTCACGATAAAAATGACTAAATAAAGAGATAGGAATAACCAGAAAAATATTAGATTACATAGTTGTATATTTCTAATCTTATTGATGTGACATATTCGTCCATTGAAGATTTCATGAAACACTTTCATATAATGGTTACAAACTAGCAGTAAAAATACTAGTTCGTCAATTTATTTATAAAGAACAAAATTGAATTACAGGTACTTACGATACACTATAATATATTTGGTAATATTTCACTTCTAAAACTTTTGTTGTATTGTCAGTAGCTAGTCCAATTCTGCTATCGTACCTTATTGTTTTTAATGTATTAAATGTGTGAAATTACCTTAGTGGTAAAATGAATTTAGGGACCACAGTTCCAATTATATTGACTACTGAGAAAAACTACAAAATACTACAGTCATCTTCATCGATCCTGGGATTTTAACCCGGGACTCTTTCGACAGTAGTTCAAATGCTACCATCCGATTCAACTCAGTGAAGATATTTGTAATGTCGAATAGGTTAATTTTCAAAAGCGGATATGAGACGTGAATTGTAAATGTGTATTTACTTACAATAAGGTAACTGTGCTAATGGCGAGTGGAACGCTTGCTATATTGGACTCTGAGGAGTGGGTATTACTTCCTTTAACTGCTAACTACATTTCTTATTATTTTGCACCTATATTTAGTTTATTTTTATCTAGACTTTTCATTGTATTTCGTAAAATTTTATTTTTTAAGAAGGGGTGGAATTTGAGTTGGAATATATTAAATATCTTGGGTCAATAATTACAAGTTTAGATACCTGTGAGAAAGATGTACAGGCTAAAATTGCAATGGCAAAAAATGCAACTAAGACATTACATGAAGTAATTTGGAACAAAAATATTACAAAGGAAATTAAAATGAAAATTTATAAGAGCATAATACAGAATATTTTGTCATGTGGAAGCGAAACTTGGTCTTTGACTGAATTACAAAAGAATAAAATTAGAACAGTTGAATTCGATTATTTTAGAAGAAGCCTCCAAAAATCAAGACAGGATAAAATAAGAAATGAATTCCTTTGGAGAGAAATGAAGGTCACCACATCTGTTGTTAAGAGGATTGAAAATCAAACGCTTAAATGGTATGGCCATGTACAAAGAATGGAAAATGAAAGATGGCCAAAAAATACATACCAGTGGACACCCCCTGGAAGAAATAAACGTGGCAGACCAAGATGGAAATGGAAAATCTACGTCAGAACAATAATGGAGGATAGGAATTTGGAAGAAGGAGATTGGAATGATAGAGATAAATGGAAACTGAAGACGGCAAACCTATAAGTGGGGGAAAGCCGAAGAAGAAGAAGAAGAATATATTAAATTGCAATCTTATGAATTGAGCGTAACATGGCATATGCAAATACAAAAAATAATTCTAGTTGGATATGAACGGATCATAATTAGTGTAATTCCGTTTCTATAGCTTATGGTAGTCTTGGCCACTTCACTGAGAATCATAGGGCCTTTATAAAAACACTCTGTTGTTTGCCAATGCCTTAATTTCATTCAAATTCACCCCTGACTGTTAGGCTTCTTCCCTGATGGAATTTCTCCATGTTGATCTTCCTCTTCGCCTTCTCAATCCTTGGGAGTTCCAATCAAATGTCATTTTTGTGATGTTGTCATTATCTCTCCTTAACACATGACCAACCTAATTCCATTTTATAACTTTAATTCCTTTGCAAATTCCATTTTCATTCGTTCTTCTCCAAAGTTTTTTATTTGTTATAATCTCTGGGCTCCATGTATCCAAGATATTTCTCAGACAACCATATACAAAGATTTGCAATGTATTTCAAATTTATTTTTTAGCCTTCTAAGTTTTACAACGGTATAATAAAATCGATTTCACATCTGAATTAAATTGGGGCACGCCGTGGCGTAGTGGTTAAGGCACTGCGCTACAAGCATAAAGGTCGAGGGTTCGAGTCCTGGTGGATCAGGATTTTTTAACTGACCCAAACCTTCTGGCGACTGGGGTCGACTTAGTCTCTAACGGAAATGAATACCAGACGCTTGTTCTGTGGGTAAAGACGGCCGTCACGTAGGGCTGACAACCCGGCTGATATAAAGTGTCGATTGTCCAGAAAAAGTGGGAGCCTTAACCTCTACTACCCCAAGGGTCTCCTGAGGCCTGTAGTGAGATCACTTTTATTTGAATTAAATTATCTTAGTTTAAGTACATATTAAGTCGTATTAAAAACATTTGTTTCGACCTACAAATATATTTCAATTGAATGTAAGCATATCTTGCTTTCTTTATTCTGGCATCAAAATCATCTGAGCCACCATTTTCTATAGTTTGGCAGCCAACAAAATGCAGTTGTGTTGCGCATGCGCTAGATTTCAATGGCATAATGTTCTCTACCAATCAGACTGAGTAGTGTTTCCCGTGATCACGGGATTTAGTTGTAACCTTGGAAGGCGTTCAATTACAATAGAATTGTTGTTATTGGTTCTTAAGTAGCAACGTTTTGCCTGTGATAGGAGTTTTGAAGCCCTATTCGTTGAAAAAGACGGAAGAAGAGAATACCGATCTGAGTAGTGAGAGATATTAGTCAAGGGTAGAACGTATTTGCACTCATTTTTTTCGCTGTCAAGCTATAGCAATGCATGATGAGACTTGTGTACGCTGTTGATCACATAGTGTCTATTGTATGTGTATGAATCGATTATGAACTTATACATATTACCTTATAATACATTAGAAGCGCTATTAAGTGTACTCCCACATAAAGAACTTTCATACTGACCTTTGACAAGGCGTGCAATCACGTGACGAATACGTTTCATGGTATCGTAAAAGAAAGTATAGAAGTAATGGCAAATGATTGTAGTTTTGATACAAGATATACTAACTAACTAACTCATTGGCACTATCGATCCCGTAAGTTCATGACCGCGCGGACATAAGCTCTCCATACATCCCTATCCTGAGCTAATGTTTTCGAATCATTCCCTGCATAATCTACTTCCTACAAATCATAGTTAATGTTATTCTCCCACCTCATTCTTTGTCTACCAACTGGGCGTTTTCCCTCTGGTTTTCTTATAAGAACCTTCCATGTATGTCTTTCATTCCCCATTCGTACCACATGACCTGCCCATCGCAGTCTACGAAACTTAACTGTTCTCATTATATCTGGCTTCCTATAAAAACCATGTAATTCACTGTTATGCAGTCTTCTCCATTCACCTGCCTGTTATCTCTGTTTGGTCCAAAAATGTTCCTAAGAACTTTATTCTCAAATACTCGTAATCTCCTTTCCTCCCTTAAAGTAAGAGTCCATGTGTCGCATCCATATAATATAACTGGTAGAATAACAGTTTTATATATTTTCAATTTAACATTTTTTGAAAGGAGTTGGGACAACAAGTGTCGCTATAATGCATAATAGCACGCATTTCCAGAGTTGAGCCTATGTTTAATGTCTTTGTGCATCTCATTCCTATTTGTTATTATTGTTCCTAGGTATTTGAATTCAGCCACTTCCTCAAAATTTCCCTCATTAAGGGTCGGTTTCACCAACAGAAGTAACTGAATTACGCCAGTTTAAGCTATGCATTATACAAGGGGAAAACTGGCGTAGTACAGTTACTTATGTTGGTGAAATTGATCCTAATAGATAAACAGAAAATAAATAATAACATATTTGTATAGTAATGTTATACAGTATCAATAAGATTTATTATTAGAAAACATAATGATATTACATGCATACCCTCGTGACGAACAATTTTAAATTTTACACGAGAGTTAGTATATCGCGTCTCACTGATTCGGAATGTACTCTTACGTCATCATGTTATACCAGTTAGATGATTAATAAATTTTTTCCGGTACGGAAGTTGGGTAAGGTACTATGTCGCATGCAAAATAAATAAATAAATGAATAAATAAATTTAAACTTAAGAGCAATAGCGCGGTGAACTAGTGGTTACGCTCCTTGCCTCAGGTCCCAAAGATCGCGGGTTCAAACTTGGATTTTTAATACGGAAAACCGCATGGAACAAGTCCTCTGGGAGGGATGTTAACTGTGGGTCGCGAGTCTGAAGATTTTTAGGCTCGTAAAAGATCCTCAAGCCTGAAAAATAAAAGCCTCTATACAAAATGTATCGGCCTCAACGTCCTAGTAATACAGGGTGTCCCATTCAAACCTCCCACATTTTAATTAAAGGTAACTAACAAAGAATGCGGAATTATGAAATCAGACCGGTATTAAACGAAATAGAAACTCAAGTAATTTTCATTGCCACACACTAAAACATTTCTATATGTGCACCATTAGTAGCATGAACAATATAAAGTCTGTATTTGATTTCGTGCTACGTTCTGTCCAACATGATCATTGGTACTGTTGTAATTGTGTCAAGGATACGAGTTCGTAAATCATGAAGATCTTGTACTGGAGTCGCAAACTTTCACATACCCCCAGAGGAAGAAGTCCAGTGGGATGATGTCTGGTAAACGTGGTTTTATGTCATTATTGTCCAACATGCGACAGATGAATTAACTGCAACAATGAAAACAAATATTTGAGTTTCTCTGCAACAATGAAAACAAAAGTTCTTAGAATTTCTTCTTTTAATACCAACCTCATTTCATAATTCCGCGTACTTTGAGAGTTATGATTAATTAAAATGTGGGATTTGAATGGGACACGGTGTACCTTATTTGCCTATTAGATGTCTCATTGAGTTGGTGTATTGACCGTATGCCATTCATGACATCTAAGGGCAAATAATGTAACTAAATTAACTTGGTCTAGTGGCTCCTAACAAGGGAGAAGCTATGGCTCAACAATGGGCTATGCCATTATAGAAATTTAAGAGCAATGCGTAAAAATTCATTACTCGTACATCGTGTAATTTTGTAGATATTTGAAAGTCTAATTTTCTTCAATTGCCATCTCTGAATAATTCTGCACGTTTTAATGAAATTATAAATAAGTAAGAATGTTCTAGAACTAGATCACGATAATGGTAGATAAACGTCCATCGATTATGATTTCTACCTACCACTTTTGTAAGAGAATCAGAGATAATCTTCGAGTACATAATTTCGATAATAAAACAAAATATCCCTTCAGTGACCGAACAAAGATAATTAATGCTAAAGTACAAGACTGGAATTCGAAAGGTTTTAAGTTTGATCCCGGTTCCGACTATCCTGAGTTTTTTTTTCTCAATGTAGAGAAAAATGTTAGGTTGGATTTTGATATTCACAAATTACACTCCCATTCACTTCATATAATTGCATTGCCATCTATAATTTCTGTAAAACTGCACTATTGTGTAATAATGTGTAATAATAATCACTAACTAACTCACTGGCACTATCGAACCCGGGTGTTCATGGCCGTGCGGACATAAGCTCTCCATAATCCCTATCCTGAGCTAATGTTTTCCAATCATCCCCTGTGTAATCTACTTCCCTCAAATCACAGTTAATGGCATTCTCCCCCTCATTCTTGGTCTACAAACTGGACATTTTCCTTCTGGTTTTCCTACTGTACAAGAAGCTTCCATGCACGTCTTTCATTTCCCAATAATAATAATAATAATAATAATAATAATAATAATAATAATAATAATAATAATAATAATAATAATAATAATAATAATAATATAAAAATATAATATAATAATAATTAATAATTATAATAATTAATAATAATAATATAATATAATAATAATAATAATAATAATAATAATAATAGCTTTATTTTATCTGGTAGAGGTAAGGCGTTAAGACCTTGTCTACCACTCAGCCAGATTAAAAAATACAGAAATGATTCCTAGATCTAATTACAATAAAAATAAATATTACACAGTATGTCTAAAATATTATTATTTACAAAATATTTTGATTCAATCTAGATCTAACAAATTAAATATGAAATATACAAGATAACAAATCAGAAAAAAAATTTAATGATTCAGCATAAATTTAACTCGAGAGAAAAATTAATTTTTTGACAACAGGTAACTGTATAAGCGTGACTTAAAAGTACCAGTGTGCGGCAGCCCCTGATATCTTGAGGAAGGAAATTCCAGGAGCGGGCAGAAGCTACCGTGAAAGAAGTACAATAAGAGGAAACAATCTTTTTTTTAACTATAGTCCACACAACGAAATAAATCATGACTGATATAAATAATGTATACAAATTGTCGGCCTCAGTGGACTTATGCTCCTTGCCCTCTGATTCCGAGGGTCACGGGTTCAAACTCGGCCGCGGTCGATGGATTCTTTTTAGGATGGAAACATCCAAGGAGCAAGTCCTCCGGGAGGGACTTTAAGCCGTGGGTCCCGAGTCTGAGCTTTGTGAGACTAATAAAAGATTCTTAAGCCTGAACGAAGAGGCCTCTAAGCAAAATTTACCGATCTCAAATATCCTAGAAATACCTTAGTTGCCTGCTATGTGTCTCGTTGAGTCGATGTGTTGAGCGGATGCCACCCATGACATCTTTGGGCAAATAAGGAAACTAAAATGAACTTGGTCAATTATCTTCTGACAAAGTTGAGGCTTTGGCTCAACAGGACCTATAAATTGAATTGGTCAATATTCAATGCTAGCTTATGAACAAAATATCATTAAAATACGTTAAAGTTTAAGTCAATCTGCACCATCTATTGTAGCGCTAAACTAACAATATTTCAAGTTTTTTGTCTTGCTTGACAGATATGCATAAAAAATTTAAGAGCTTGAACATTTGGTTGCTTAGCTGCATGATGCAAAATTTAGATTAGCATTTATGAAAATCTGGTTTTATACCCGTTTGTTGAAAAGCAATGAATCTCTGATAGGACTGGTGGCGTTTATATGTTTCTTTAATAATAAGGCTATATTTAAAGATTTGATGCCTAAAGTGTGCATACACTTATTCCATGAACCAATTAAACAGATTACATTAAATTATTTTTAATCGCGCTTAGCCGGTTGATGCATAATGCCGTCCAATTAAATTAAAACAATTGGCAGTTGATAATGTTGCTACTTGAAGGGTATATTGTCTGCTGCATGTATCTTCATGTATTTGTATGTATGTACTGTTGTGGAGGATACAATAGTATGAAGGAATCAGCCCACAGTATGTAAAGTAACTTTGTTATTTAGTTTTTCCAGCCAAATGTTAGTGATGAAAACGCTCATCTCAAAGTTGGAGTTTTCCTATTTGCCTTTCTGGTACAGTGTCAGTTGGAAACATGTTTTTAACTGAGACCTCTTCATTCACTGACAAAATTTAATTTTCTCACTTTCCCCCACACACTCATGTACGTAATTTCATTATGTCATTTAATTTCTTGCTGTCCATGATGAAGCAATAAATACGAGTTGCCTACACTCTCATAAATTATCGTTTTTAGTTCAAATGAGTTAATGCAGAACAAGTCAGCAGATCAGAATAAAATACCGTATTATGCATCTTTTACAGTGACAATCACACAAAGATAAAACTTCTAAATTTACATTTAATTCCAGTTTACGTTACTAGAATTTTAGATTGAAATAGTAAACATTTAAGTATAGAAAGATTTAAAAAATACATTTAGATCCAGCAGACAGATTAGTTTACTTCGACGTTGTTTCTAAATATTCTTAGAGTAAACACTAAAGAAATGCTAGATGAATTGTTGGACAAAAACAATATAGACGAAAAAAGTATGAAATAATATAAAATCTTACTCAGATTATGTATTGAACAATTTTTTCACGTATAATGGGAAATTATATACACAGAATTGAGGTATTTCTATGGGGAACCCCAGTCCCAATTTTTAGCCAATCTATTTCTGGGAAATGTTAAACAAATATAGCTAATTAGTGGAAATCGTTTATTTTTTTAAATTTATATGTAGAAACGTTGATGATATGATTTGCTATTTGTAAATCAAATCCATGTATATCCATCCATAGTAATGCTGCCCGACGGCAGGTCCTTCACTGCAATCATAGCATTTTCGTGCTATGCTTACAGCATTACTAGGGAATTGTAGGTGTGGTAGCTTCCCGTTGCATTCCACACCGGTGAAGGATGATAGCGATGATGATGATGATGATGCTGATAAGGATGATGATGATGGCCATATGATTTCGGGGACCGTTTGGGCCTTAACGTTTTCCTGACATTTGTCTTATAGGTGAGGAAAAACCCCGATAAAAACCTTACTCAGAAAAACTGACCCGACCGGGGATCGAACCCCGGGCCCGCTCGTGACAAGGCAGCACGCTACCTCGAGACCACACCGGTGGACTCCATTTATATAATTTTTTCAAATTGTTGAACATTCAGATTGAAATTATAAAGTTTACAATGGAAACTAAAATAAACAAATACAATTTTTTAGTTATAAATTTAATAAGATGCGAAGAGAATAATAAGAATTTGGAATACACAAAAAGAATACTCGCACAGACAATTATATTAAAGCTTTTGGAATTTGTCACATTACTCACTCACAAAGAAACATTTTTCCTTATTCTGACACATAGAATAATAAATGTATAGGGCCTACATGAACAGAGATAATTAAGAAAAAGAAAAAAATAATTAACTTAGCATTAGAGAATGGATTTGAAGAAAGCCTGATATACTGAAAAATAAGTTCAAAAGAGAAAAAGAAATCCATGAATGTACTCTTCAAAAATAAGTAGGAGAAAATGTACAATTCAAATAATTTACATATCTATTGAAGCATCAAATATGTTTCACTAAGTTCAATATAAGATTGGCGCAGAAAATTTACTTCGGGCTCAATAGAATAATCAAATCCAACAAAAATGAGAAAATGGAAGAAGAAAATAAATCATGGATTTATCAGATAAAATGTGGCGATTGAGATGAAATCTGTGTAGGGCAAACAAAATGAAATTTGAAAACCAGAGTGAAGGAACATCTGCCACTAACGAAACCGTAGGTTCATGTCCGCGCACACATAAAGTCTCCATACATCCCTATCCTGAGCTCATGTTGGGCAAACAAAATGAAATTTGAAAACCAGAGTGAAGGAACATCTGCCACTAACGAAACCGTAGGTTCATGTCCGCGCACACATAAAGTCTCCATACATCCCTATCCTGAGCTCATGTTGGGCAAACAAAATGAAATTTGAAAACCAGAGTGAAGGAACATCTGCCACTAACGAAACCGTAGGTTCATGTCCGCGCACACATAAAGTCTCCATACATCCCTATCCTGAGCTCATGTAGGGCAAACAAAATGAAATTTGAGAACCAGAGTAAAGGAACATCTGCCACTAACGAAACCGTAGGTTCATGTCCGCGCACACATAAAGTCTCCATACATCCCTATCCTGAGCTCATGTTGGGCAAACAAAATGAAATTTGAAAACCAGAGTGAAGGAACATCTGCCACTAACGAAACCGTAGGTTCATGTCCGCGCACACATAAAGTCTCCATACATCCCTATCCTGAGCTCATGTAGGGCAAACAAATGAAATTTGAGAACCAGAGTGAAGGAACATCTGCCACTAACGAAACCGTAGGTTCATGTCCGCGCACACATAAAGTCTCCATACATCCCTATCCTGAGCTCATGTAGGGCAAACAAAATGAAATTTGAGAACCAGAGTGAAGGAACATCTGCCACTAACGAAACCGTAGGTTCATGTCCGCGCACACATAAAGTCTCCATACATCCTATCCTGAGCTCATGTTGGGCAAACAAAATGAAATTTGAAAACCAGAGTGAAGGAACATCTGCCACTAACGAAACCGTAGGTTCATGTCCGCGCACACATAAAGTCTCCATACATCCCTATCCTGAGCTCATGTAGGGCAAACAAAATGAAATTTGAGAACCAGAGTAAAGGAACATCTGCCACTAACGAAACCGTAGGTTCATGTCCGCGCACACATAAAGTCTCCATACATCCCTATCCTGAGCTCATGTAGGGCAAACAAAATGAAATTTGAGAACCAGAGTGAAGGAACATCTGCCACTAACGAAACCGTAGGTTCATGTCCGCGCACACATAAAGTCTCCATACATCCCTATCCTGAGCTCATGTTGGGCAAACAAAATGAAATTTGAAAACCAGAGTGAAGGAACATCTGCCACTAACGAAACCGTAGGTTCATGTCCGCGCACACATAAAGTCTCCATACATCCCTATCCTGAGCTCATGTAGGGCAAACAAAATGAAATTTGAAAACCAGAGTGAAGGAACATCTGCCACTAACGAAACCGTAGGTTCATGTCCGCGCACACATAAAGTCTCCATACATCCCTATCCTGAGCTCATGTTGGGTAAACAAAATGAAATTTGAAAACCAGAGTGAAGGAACATCTGCCACTAACAAAACCGTAGGTTCATGTCCGCGCACACATAAAGTCTCCATACATCCCTATCCTGAGCTCATGTTGGGCAAACAAAATGAAATTTGAAAACCAGAGTGAAGGAACATCTGCCACTAACGAAACCGTAGGTTCATGTCCGCGCACACATAAAATCTCCATACATCCCTATCCTGAGCCCATGTTTTCCAATCATCTCCTGTATAATCTACTTCAAATCATGGTTAATATTATTCTTCGATCTCATTTTTGGTCTGTGTAATGGATGCTTTCCCTCTGGTTTTCCTACAAGGAATTTCCATGCCCCTCTTTAATACTCCATTCGTGTCTCATGTCCTGCCCATAGTAGTCTAGGCGACTTAACTGTTCTTAATACATGTGATATCTCTTTGTTGTTTATGAGATAAAATGTTTGGATTGTGTTAAAATCTACATATGGCAAACAAAAGTAATTCGAAAACTAATGTGAAGGCAATATCTTAGTAATATTAAAAATAGGGAAGTAGAAATATCTGCAGTAGCCTCTCACGCTTGGTCTTAAAAAATCAAATTGAATGAAGGGCTAAATTAATAAAACAAGAAACCTAATCAGCTCACGATTTGGAAAAAAATCCATTTTCAAAAAGCAAGAAGGAGAAATTGATGAATTTTCAAATTCCCGGGAAATGTGATTTGATTTGGAGGTTCATCAGTGTATCAAAAGATGGTGTAAGAAGCAGTGGATCTCCTCCACGACAGAAAATACATACATGAAATAATTCTTCCCAAACCGGTCTAAAAAGAAGACAAAATATGTGGTGAGATATTATGTTTAATAATATGATGATTTTGATAATTTCCGGACTATGGGCCGTGGTCTTGAGGTTTGAACTTCCCCGACGTTTCGCCAGAGACTGCTCCGGCATCCTCAAGGGTTGCCTTAAGGATGCCGGATGCAGTCTCCAGCGAAACGTCGGGGGAACTAAAAGCCTCAAGACCACGGCCTTCAGCCCGTAAATCTTCAAGATCATTGTAACAACTCCGGTCGTGAAAGCCTAAATCGATATTTTTAATATTTAGTTATTTAATTAAATATGTTGTTTTATTTCGTACAGGATCCTAAGTTAATTAAAAGTAAGAAACTTGTTTTTCCTAACTCGTAATTGGCTGGAGATCATGCTTGTGAGTTCACACCCGAATGGGACCAATAGATTTTAAGGGTTTAAATCCTTGCGTATTGCATGCTGCTTGGTTTGGAAAAAAGTAGAATCGAAACTAGCGTCTTAGAAACTTACATCACATAATTGAACTTCAAGTCTAAGGTGAAGAGGCCTCTGGTAAAAATTTCGCCTGGTTTACTCTTAGGTTTGAAAAGCGATGGCCTCTGATGGTGAAAGTTCGGCCTTAAATGAAATATGTTACCAATTTATTAACGGTGCCATATAGTCGCTCTTTAGACTGTGGTAGCATATTAACGAAGTTTGAATTGCGCGGTCGAGTTGCCCCTGGCGGGTTAGATTACCCGCAAGCCGGCATAATTGTCTGGAGTGTGTTGCCAGACGGTTCTACCGGTGCCGCTCTCTTCTTTGGAGAAAGATCCATGCTAGAGGATTCTGGGCATCGAACTGCCTAGAAGCTGTTACTGGATATTTCCTCGCGCCTTATATAAAGGCAGAGACATGAGACCGGAGTCAGTCTGCGATAACGAGTCGTATGGTGAACACTGGATGATACGTTGTGTCGAATTTATTAATCAGTGAGTGGGAAATTGCTCTGAGATAACAGTTAAAAGAATATTCTAAGTGATGTGTATCTGTGAAAAGTAGTTTGTTGATAAGTAAAGAATTAAATAAAGTGTTTAGTGAAATTTTAAATAAATTCATTGCGTTTATTACGCCTAAATAATCTGAAAGAAAAATCGAGGCTGTAGTGTCACAATATTATATTTAGCGATCGAGGTTCTAAGAAAAGACAAGTTTCACTTATTAAGGTATCTGTGTTTTGGATTGTAAGATACTTTGATAGGAAATAACAAAAATCAGGTCCTTATAACACATAGAAAGAGAACAATTGACGTATAAAGAAATAACAGTAAAATGAAGACTTGGGGAGATTAACGATGAACATCATTCCCCCCCCCCCAATCTTCAGGTTATGGTGGTATTTTATAGAAAAGGTTACGAAGTTTCTTTGTGTATTCGGTGCTATTAATAATGCTAATATTCCAATGATATTAGCAATTAAAAATATCATGGAAGACGAAAGGTAGATAAAAAGTCCAGGGGTTTAATAGAAGATAATATTCTGGTTCATTAAACACACTTATTTTCTCCAGAAACGTTCTTGTGCTTAGGAACTGGTATTACTCTTCTGTTCAATATTTATGATTGACTCAAAATTATATTTAATTTCCTTTGCTTATTGTTCACATAGACCGAGTTACAAGTACAGGACTTAGTCAAAACGTAAAGTAGAAACGTACGTTTGGTTGAGTGTCTGACGCAAAAAAAGAAAATGACACACATAGATAAACAGAACAGGATTGCAAGTGAGCTGGACTGAAGTGCTTTGAGAGATTGAACGAACTTGATACAAATGATGGAATTAAAAAAAATTGCAGTGACCTTTCGGATCGAGATGCTGCACAGAGAATTTACTTAAGTGGTTTGATTGAAATGAACCTAGTACAAAGGAGACGCCCTAGAAAAGATCAAAGCGGAGTTCATCTTCATGATGACTCGTGCTAAGAAGGGAACTGTCGACCCTTGCATGCCGAAACCTATCTTCTCCCAGAACAGCATTGTTATGTACCAAGACATTGTCCGAAATTATCTGCCGTTTATTTTTTTTATAACTAAAAGGCACATAAATCGAGGCCAGAATTCATTAATGAAAACCCACTGTACATAAGAGGTGGACTCCCTGCTTGAATTAGAGCGGAGTCCCACTAAACAGAATTAGAGCAATTTAGTACATTAACGTTTAATAACACTGAGCAATGAAAATAAACTTATTTTTTTGTCTCAGAAAGAAAAATATGTGATTCTGATAGTATTCTTTTCTCCTGAATTAAAATATGATATCGGTTTTTCTCCATCACGCAAGGTTTCCGAGATACAGGCATTTATAATTTCAAACACTTTAATATTTTATAAAATAAAATAAGTTAAAATATACCTTCTTAGATAAGATCAGTCGTCTTCAACTTGTAAAATATGTATTCTTTATGCCTGTAGTCCTTTCAGAACATCCGTTTCCATCTTCAGCAGGCCCTTCTTCGCTACAATATCTAATATGACAACACCACATTAGGACCAGCAGGATCAACCATCATATTAGATAGTATAGCGAACAAGGACCTGCTGAAGATGGAACGGATGTTCTGAAAGGCCTACAGGCATAAAGAATACATATTTTATACGTTGAAGACGACGGATCTTGCCTATGAAGGTGTATTTTAACTTATTTTATTTTATGACTTTACACCTGAACGGTTTTAACAATGAATTTTATAAGTATTGACTTTAATATTTTCTACATTCGTAACTACACAATATTCGAACGTTCGGACTCACCTAGAAACTAAGAATTGACGACGATTTTCTGCTATATTTCGCTGTGGAGCGTACCTCTTGATAGTCCAACAATAACGGTCAGCATATTAGCATTCCATTTGACTTGATATATCTTTTCCATAGCAGAAATCTCCTGAATTAGCTCATTTGGTTTTATTTTACAATGGACAAATGGACGAAAAACGTTTATTAAAACATAATTATTTAAATCCTTCTTCTTCTTCCTTCCAAGTATTAGGCCAAGGCCTGTTACGATCCTATAGAAAATTTTCCCTCCAGCGTTTTATAGGACGCCCAGTGATCTTTGTCCTCTTGGTATATAATTATAAGCAGCTTTGGGGATCCGATTTGAACTCATTCTTTCAAGATGGTTATTTAAATCCATTAATTGAAATTAAAATTAAAAAACTCTGGGTGATGGAGAAATTCCGAATACATATTTGAATACACGATAAAAAAACTGCGTTAAGTACAACTATTGGCACTCATGAGTCAAAAATCATGTTGACCAGTGTAATTAATTTATAATTCAATTATTGTCACTACTCGCTGCGCTTGGTGACAATATACTTCAATTTAACTTCAAATCAGTTTATACAAACTTCCTCAATTTTCTTTATTTACGTTCACATTATTCACAGTATAATTTCATGTGATTTTTTTCTGCTTTGAATTCTTCAAACACATAATTTATCATTTAGTTCACTGCTTCAAACTATCATTCGTTCCCACTTCCCAACCCTATATTTGTCTTCAATTCACAACAAACCAGGTCACCTTTCAAATTACGGCTGGCTGTCAACTCATTCCCATTCATTTTACTTGGCTATTATTGGAATTACCCCCTACCTATATCCTCTACATTCGAAACTTCAAGAGGCCGATCCTTCAAATTGAAAGCGATACATAGATAGTCCGCGCTGGAAATTTCCTAGCGGTACTTTACGGTTCGTGAATCCCCTGTACCATATGAGGTAATACTTGAGGTTTGCCACCGCCCGCGAAATTCAAATGGGTCATTTGAGCAACGGATCAAAAATGCATAACTTTATTTAAAATATGGGCAGTGAGATTTCTAAACATAGATGTTATTTAAATACTAGTGATATGAAAATTAAATGAAGGAAGCCGATAATGAAAATTAAGCGATTTTCCCGTATCTTTATCTGCAGATACTCAGTATGAACAGGATTTCAACGAATGATGCCGATGTGAATATTATTTGATAAAACTGAAAGTAACTATCTTTGCGGGTTTCTGTTAAATATTTATATACTATATGTAAACGGCGATTTTGAAAACAAATCAGAAATGTGTGGTTATGTTTAATTTGTTCATTCACTGCAACTTGATCATATTATTTACTGCCAAATAGGATAGCAATGTTGTAACAATGTATCCTAGTGAAGAAAAAATTGAACACATCAAACTGTATATTATAACCAATATTATAGTTTATTAATTTTTTAGTAAACAACTCAGTCAAATCATTATTTAAAAACACAATTATCGAACACAATTATCAAATGTGTAGTTCGAAATAATATGTTCATTATTTGCTATATTTAATGTATTTATTGGAGAGTCAGTCACTGCAAAATAATGCTCTGACCTATTCATAACATTAAGAAGGAGGAGCTTTGTTTATCACAAAAGCAGGAGTTGGTAAAGAACATTCGATATAGAGCGAGCTGAAACACGACTGTCATTGGTAGTATAAAACAAAATTCATTGAAACGTGATTGGTCATTGGTTCCCATTTGGGACATGAGTTAAATAGTCACTCACATTATAATATTATTTCCTTCCTTTTCAAGTAATATAACATTTTGATGCTTTAATAGTGTATTCATTTTGGCAGATGTGAGGTAATTTTACATTAGCTGTGCCTGCCACCAGGTTCTGTGGTTTTTGCGCCATATGCAAATGTGGTTTTATAGTACCGGGGGGCTACGAATAATGATGAAGTTATGTAGGCAAACATTATAATGTTTTACCTGTTTACAGGTTCACTGCTTGAACATCGATATTGTTTAAGAACTTCATGATTAAAGTGTATAGATTTTCTGTAGCGAAGTTTTTGTATATTAATACAGCTTAAAGTTATTTTCTTAATTTGATAGCTCTTAAAGGGGACACTCGTTAAATTTTATAAATTTATTACGTGACCTAATTATTTTTAAAAGCAAAATTCCCCATTCGTATCTTTATTACAACCTTCCAGTATACTATAACTTATCAAATATTATGATAGTATTATATAAGTGAGAACAGAAAGACTATACTTGCTTCGAAAATAATCTATTTACCATAAGTCCATAAGTAATGCTACGAGTGATTTCCAATTTATCTAAATTTGTAAATCAAGAGTGGCATTTGTTAGGAGTATTTAACGAATAAAATTAAGCTGTTTACTCACAAATCATTATTTAAATATAGTTATTTAAACATATTTATATATTTAATGTAAACGGCGATGTTCCAAAACAAATGAGAAACGTTATGTTTCATTTGTTCATCATTGCAACCAGATCATATTTATTGCCAAATAGAATCTTAATATTGTAAGAATGCACCCTAGCGGAGAAAAAATTTAACACATCATTACAGGTTATTAATTAATTTCTGATGTCCTATGATGAAAATATGTCAATTATATTTTTCTGTAACGTTAATTCCTGGCAAATAACACGTTTATGAAAGTGCAAACAGTGGTTTATTTTTTAATGATATACTCAATTGCTGCAAATGTTTTTTTTATTATATCTAGCAAGCAGAATAGGGTTACATTTGTGCACTATATATACAATCTGGGAGCCACTTGATACAATGAAAGCGACAAAATGAAAATGATAAAATCGAGGTGAAAAAGACTGTGATTAGTTGTAAAACAAAATTCATTGAAATGTGATTGGTCATTGACTGCCATTTGGGGGATGAGTTAAATAGTCTTAACCCGTAAGCACACGCGCCAGGGTAAAAAATACCCAGACGTTATTCTTTTTGTTGGCAACACTGCGTTTGAATTTAAATTTATCTGCCGTTTTCAGTACCTTTCGTTCAGATATTTTTGCATTGTTGTATGTAAGATTTAGTTAGTTTTCCTGTGACTGCAGGAGTTTATGCATGCATATATCAAGATTGGGTAAGAATTACCCAGCGCGTGTGAATAAGTAACATAAATAGTGAATCATTTTATTTGTGTGCCATTTCTATTTTCCATTACAAAATGGACTTATAATATAGGCAAAGTGGACAAATAGTAAACTGTCTAAATGAAGATGAAGATGTTATTGAACATAATTCTGATACAGAACAGGAAGCAACTATGAGTGATGAAGACTATGAGGATGATGCTCCACTGTCTCAGTTTGTTAGTTACAAAGGTAAAGATGGAACTTATTGGAGAAAATAGATCCACTATTCGAAGATTGGCTGGTGCGGAGGAACAAACCCAATCAACACAGAAACGTATGAAGATGTCTTCAGTTCGATGTGAAGTATGTCCGAAGAAGAAAGATCGTAAAACAACTACTTCATGCCACAGCTGTACCAAGATGATCTGTAAAGAACATGCTGTGCCTTTCTGCGAGGGGTGTGCCAATTCTGATGCTGGAAGTGACAATAGTGTTTGAGTGAGTGGCTCCCAAATCCTATAATCATTATTTATTTCTAATTAATGTTAGCACTGAACAAGAAACATAATATTGCAGTATTTTTCTGAAGAACATTATTGTGCAGTTAATGCTCATGTGCATTGTTAATTTTTTTAGGGGGGGAGCAAATCCCGATTCAGGAAGTGAACATAGTGTGTGAGTGGCTGCTAAATATATATGACATTTTCATAATTTTTGTTGGCACTGAACTAATACATTATACTACAGTATTTTTGTGAAGAAAATGTAGTACATACTTAGATCTTATTTTATGTATTGTTAAATTAAACAATAAATAATTTAGACATGGTCAAATGAGGGATAGACATTGTCAAAATAAAGATATAATTATTGAATATTCTAAAAATTACATTTTGCTGTTAATATCACTTAATAAAGTTTCGGGTAAAAAATACCCTGCGCGTGTGGTAACGGTGCAAAATTATGCGCGTGTTCTGACGGGTTAATAAAATATTGTCCACCGTTGTGGTCTCGAGGTAATGTGCTGTCTTGTCATGTAGTGAACCCAGATTCAATCCCCTGTCGTGAAAAATTTCCTGAGTGATATTTTTTTCGTTTTTCTTTCACCTGTAAAACAGATGTCATGAAACTTTAAGGGCCTAACGGTCCTCGTACCTCATCTGGCAATCAATATCATCATTACCATATTCATTAAGGGAACCCGTAGGTGAAATTTCTCACGTTTTTGTGCTACTAACTTTTACATTTTATACACAAATTACCAACAATATATGCAAAATTCCATGTATATATCTTCAATGGTTTTGAACATACGGGTTATAAGATGTTTTAATTCAGCGACTTCGTAAAAAAATTCCTCATGATGCAAATTCATTTTTTTAAGATTCTTAAAATATATTTCTATTCACCTAACCATAATGGATGAATATATCACATGATTTTTTATTTACAGTGTTTAATCATTGAGAGAAAAAATAATAAATTTGTGTTTTTAATTTTTAAAAAAAGAAGTGCAACTGTTAATCAATATCTGGAAAAGTACTTGTTATATACGAAATTGATATAATACATTTCTTTATTGAATGCTTCTGCACCTCTGTTCGAATTTTAAAACTTATCTGTCTAAAATTTCATGATGAGCATTTTGAAGACTGAAAAATATAAAATAAACAAAAACTGAGAAAATCAATTTAAAGATTTAAAGGGCAACCAAACCACTCGCGCACGACCCTTTAAAATATCATGTGATGCCTTTTGTATGCTCCAATTATAATAAACGATTATAGATTATAAAACTAGAAGCTTCAAACTTAATTACTAGGAAAAAAACAAGAAATGCATTTTTGAAGGATTTTCTTGACAATTTCACCAATGGGTACCCTTAAATTTAGGATTAAGACCTCTCCTGTCCCATTACCATCTATCATATATAATCGGGGCAGCGTAATAACTCCGCCGTCCAGACGTCCCAAACTGAGAAGTAAGTTACAATAACATCATGCCAGGAGAGAAATAAAAAAATATTAGTCGCAACTGCAAAAACTACAGTTGCATAGAAAATTATGTTAATTATTTTAACACAATAAGCTTCACACAGCTTCCATACAAAATGTCCATTATGTATTCGAACATGTATATCAATTGGGTCTCGTTAGTTTTTTTGTTATTAAATATTGTTTATTTCTGTTCTGCTAACGTCATTTATTTCACTTGTGTGTCCTGATAATAAACGCATATTGCATCAGTTCCCAACCTTTTTCAACTCGTGAACCCCTTCCAAAAAGATATGAGTTGGGTGAACCACTGACTTTTAAATATACATACAGTAGATATGTATAAAATTTAATTCCAAGAAAAGTGTAATAACCTTAAATTAACTTAACCCTTAACAATTAAAACCTAAAGTTACTCTAGTTAGGACTTAAAAGTTACACAACGTGTAGGCCTAGTTTCAATAATAAGTACAAGTTTTCATAAGTGATGCCACGAGTGATTTCCAAATTATCGATAAATTCACGACTCACGAAGTGAGGATTTGGAAATCAAAAGTGGCATTTGTTTACTCACAGATCATTATTTAAATATAGTTACATTAAAATATTTATATATTTAATGTAAACGGCGATGTTTGAAAACAAATGAGAAACGATTGATACGCTTCATTTGCTTCTTTTGTTCGTTACTGCAACCAGATCATATTATTTATTGCAAAAGGAACGCAGTATTGTAAGAATGCACTCTAGTTGAGAAAAAATGAAACACATCAAACTGTATATTAATTCATTTCTGATGTCGTATGATATATATATATATATATATATATATATGACAATTACATTTTTCTGGATTATTACCTGGGAACAAATGCATTTAAGAAAGTGCAAAGAGTGTTTTTTTTTTGGTGGTATAATCAATTGCTACAAATGTTTTTATATTAACTCCTGCATGCGCTGTGTGTTGACATCCACGCAATATATATACAATCTGGTAGTCGTATTTTTTACAGAGTCAGTCAGTGCAAAATAATGGTCAGACCTGTTCAGAATATTAAAAAGAGGAGCTTTCTTTAATATGGTAAATTTAATATTGATAAATATCTGGTGAAACGCGACTATGATTGGTTGTAAAACACAAATCATTGAAACGTGATTGGTCATTGACTCCCACTTGGGGCATGAGTTAAATAGTCATTGTAATTGTGGTAATAAAATATTCCGGGCTATGTGGCCGTGGTCTATAACTGGCGTTTCTTCCAGACGTTTCTCCCTCAACTGCGGAGGGCATCTTCAGTGGCGAGCGCTTCCAGCTGTTGTTTCCCTGTCGTAGACTCGACTGCGAATGAAAAGCCTGCATTCCACTAGTCATTGTAATTACTCACCTCTTCCTTGGATTTCAGTGAGAAAGTTACGTCTGCTTTCCATAGCACAGAGCTTTGAAATCACGAACCACATAAGTTAAATAAAGTTTCAAATCACTAAGCTCATTCTGTATTTATTTTTCAAATAGTCACAAGGAAAAAATGACTTTCGAGGTACTGTGTTAGTATTGTTAGAATACAAAGAAACTGGCACACTAAATTTCCATTGTATTGTAGTGAAATCAAATAGTACATTTCTAACATTGTTAGATAACTGTAAATCAGGCAATCGCGGTAAATATTAATTTATTGTGGAAATAATGTGATAAATTCCCGATGTTACACATATGCAACAAGTAAGTTTATAGGGTTAATTTAATTTTAAAATGTTATTACTATAATAATAATAATAATTATTATTATAATAATTATAATAATTATTATATTATTATTATTATTATTATTATTATTATTATTATTATTATTATTATTATGCCGCAAAAATGAAGGAAACAATGATAGGCCTAACCTCGAAATCCGCCATTACGGAAAAGTAATATTTTGCGAACCCCCTGGGGGTTCGCGAACCACAGGTTGGGAAACGTTGGTATAATGTACATATGGACCTGAATAATCAATTATAAAATCAATATTACAGTAATTTAAGAAAACAATAGTCTAGGAAATATTTCGCTGTAGTCATGACCTGTTTGATTCACATCCAGGTTAATTGTTGTTACAGAATTGAGCTCCCTAAGCTGATAATTAAAAAGAATACACTTTGCTGTTATTCGCTGTACCAAACGTTTCGGTTACACTGACACTGGTGTTTTAAACCATACTTCTGAATATTTCTACTCCATCAGTTATTTATCCGAAATGTTCAATCGACCTTGGCCAATGAGAAACACG
The DNA here is from genome assembly GCA_030220185.1 of Diploptera punctata. Lineage (NCBI taxonomy): Eukaryota > Metazoa > Arthropoda > Insecta > Blattodea > Blaberidae > Diploptera > Diploptera punctata. The sequence continues at coordinate 2,395,950 of JASPKZ010009800.1, read as the reverse complement.
TACGGTAAAAAAGATAAGTAAAGATACGGACAGTTTTATGAATTGATGTTAAGTATTTTTAATATAGTAAAATGAATATCCTCAACTCGCGCCAAATTCAGGCTCGGATCGAGGGATGGGATGAGAACAAGCCCCTTAACTTTATAATTCTGTGAATGACAAGTATGCTGGTCAACTACGTCTGATGCACCGTCACAGGGCAGATGAACGAAATGGATGTGATGACATGATGATGGATAAATGATAGAATTAAATTATTGGCCGGGGAAAAAGGAAAAAAACCTTGAGAAAACTGTAGAAACACCGTTTCATTCACCATGAAACCCACATTGAACGACCGAGACCCGATCTCGAGACCCCAGCAGAGAGGGAAGTATTTACTATCCATCCATAGTAATTCTGCCCGAAGGCAGGTCCTTCAGTGCAATCATAGCATTTTCATGCTATGCTTGCAGCTTTATTAGGGAATTGTAGGTGTGGTAGCTTCCCGTTGCTTTCCACACCGGTGAAGGATGATGATAATGATAAGGATGATGATAATGATAAGGATGATGATTATGATAAGGATGATGATTATGATGATGGCCATATGATTTCGGGGACCGTTTGGGCCTTGAATTTTTCCTGGCATTTGTCTTACAGGTGAAGAAAAACCCCGATAAAAACCTTACCCAGAGAAACTGCCCCTACCGGGGATCGAACCCGGGCCCGCTGCGTGACAAGGCATCACGCTACCTCGAGATTACAGCGGTGGACATATTTACTATAATGAGAGTATAGTAATGTTTCATAATTGAACGTTTGGTATGTTTTGTTTATCTTAGAATTTTCGTCAACATAATTATTTTCGTTTATATTAATCGATGAACTGAAGTTAACAAAATTTTATTTTATGCAGTGCCGTAAATGGTTTTATATTTTATCTTAATATAAAAGTATAGCTTTTCTAAACAATTTACAATTCATAAAATTTAGCGCATGAAAAGGGATATTAAAATCTTACCTGTTTTCATGGCTATATGAGAATCGTTAAAATAAAGTTCTCATTTGAATATTTACGTGTATTTACTAAATATTACGATTAAATTGTGGGTGGAACAGAAGTCTACCGATAAACTTCCAACGGTTGTTCAGGGATGTTAGTTGAGTATTTTGAGATGCGGAACCTATTGTCTTTTACAACTTTCTGCTGAGAAAATTGATTGTTGATATGTCAGACATGTAGCATTGCTTTTGTACCGTGATAAATTACACAAATAAACAATTAACATCTGCTTTAAACTTTAAAATAGTAGGTACGGTATTTACGATTTAGCAATATTTTATAGTACAGTGTATAACAAACAAGTTTTGTCCTTAGTTTGTATCATTCTCATACAATTTTCGAATCATTTGTTTTTACTTTACGATTTTATTAACTTTTTCAGGTGTTTATTATTTTATTTTATTTTTTTTGTAATATCTTAAAGCCTGACTTAACACGGTTCAATGGACATGCTCCGTACATATATGACACTTCAACAATATATTTTTTTCTAATTAAACGTTAAACGATTTTGTTATATCAGAACACATACCCAACATCCCTGAATAACTGTGAAAGTTTGTCGGTAGATTATGTGTGTTTTTCTTTAAAAACGCGCTGTTTAACAACATCATAATTCAAATCTGAGCATGAAAGAGCAGACACATTTTGGTCAGACTTCTTTATCAAGCTTGAGGTTTTTTTACGTGCCTTAAATCTACGAAACGGGACTCATTGCTTCAGTACTCTTTTAAAGAACCCATAATGAGCGATTTTATTTTACTTCCAACTTCGTCCTCCTGTACATTACAACTATTAGCATTATTTCATGAATGCAATGTGCATGTCTTGTCTCTACACCTCGTCTCTGATTCATACTGCCACTGATACATTTAGACAGATTCACAGAAAAGTATAAACTATGGAGAAATTCTAGCCCTAGGAATATCACTCCATGATATCTTATATATAGAATGCTCTCTCCAGTGTCTCAAGACTCGCCCTAAATTACATACCATTCACGAGAAATTTGCTGAAATGTAACAATATGATAAGAGAACCATACAATAAACGCCCCTTTGTAGACGAGACGAATGACTAGGTCCCCTGTTCCCTGGATTATATTTTCATTGTAAAGATATCATTTTTAATCATAAAATGTATTATCTAAGAATTTATATAATCACCATAGTAGCTTCAGTACTAAGCTCTAATTTTAAGTTGCTTACATTAATAAAAAGTATCAGAATTGAATTATTTACGTGTATTAATAGCAAACGCTAAAATCTAATAAAGGAAGTAAATAAACAAGCGAATAGCAGCACAAACGTCAGAATATTTGAAAGATTTAATTTGGTGCAACAAAGAAATATATGTCAATAGAAAGCAAAATCCGCATATACAAAATGTTAGTTCGACAAGTTATCGTATATGGTGCAGAAACTAGAACTGATACAACAAAAACTAAACAAATAATAAGCACATGTGGAATGAATATTTTAAGAACTATTCAGGGGAAAACATTATTTGATGGGATACACAATACAGAAATTAGAGACGCTTGTCAAATTCGAGACATAACCAAATTTATTATAGAAAAATGAAAATATTGGAAAGATCATAAGAAAGAATGGAAGACAACAGACTTGCAAATAGAGCTAAAGAAGATAGATAAATGGACGGGAGAAGAGCAAGAGGAAGGCCAGCCAAGAGATGGATAGACAGTGAATGCACATGCAATACGCTTTCCTCCGAGGAGTGATTTTGGAAATAAACAGAATGAAAATCCCACAAATAAAGAATATTAAGAAGAAGACATTAATAAAACAATATAAATAATCACTTAAAAATCAAGTAAAACATTTTAAAAATGTTTTTAAGTTATTATATTGGCCGATGCAATTAAGATGCTTATGACGTAGAACGATTCCGCATTTAGAAAATTTTGACGAGATAAAAGTGACGTGAATTTAAGACAATAAAATACATTAAAAAACGAAACTAATCAAAACATAGGAACGGTATGTTGTGGTATGCTAATGGTTTCATTGATCCAAATACGAATACAAGTGATATGTGGAAGAATATTAAATCAATAAGGCTGGGGCAGCCGACAGCCAAAGGAGAGAATATTAACGTATCACTGAACGACCTAAACCAGCACTTTTACATCACATTATTTATTTGACCCTCTCACTGTACAACAGACCATATACGAACACTTATCCAAACCTACATATTCAAAAAAAAATGTATTTCCAATATATATAACGTCATTTGACATTAAACTATCACTGAACGGCATTAGAACTAAGTCATAAAGCTTGACAATAAAGGTATTGATTTAAAAAAATATATTTTGTGTTGTACTCCCGACTATGACTCACATTTTCAGTGCATCAATCATGACTTCATCTTCAACTTTCGAAAAAAGCTATTTTCAGACCACTCGAAAATTAAATTACCTATAAAACCAAAAGACTTCAGTCCTATCAGCATCCTCCCAGTCCTTTCCAAGGCCTTGGAATGTGTTGTGTGCGGACAATCGACTATCTTAATGGAGGTGATGGGTGAAAAATGTACCATTAGCGATCAAAATTGACATTTTGTTTTCGTTTTTTGTACTACAAAATAGCCTGTACTCTAATGTATATGTTGGCAAAGTTTCGGAGGCATATGACGCTTCTAAGTGCCCTAAATTACGGCAGAGTTAAAAGGCTGCGCCAGAATGCCACCTGCATGCAAATATTTAAACTTGCTTTTCCACGCTTTTATTTCCACTTCATTTTGTACAATCAAAATAGAATGGAATTCAGAAATTTTGTCCTAGAAGGTTCAAATATTTACTGCATGTTCTAAAAACAATGGGTAACAAAGTAGTACATGAGTTCATGATAGTAGTATTTTAGAAATAAAAAATAAAATGTATGCAATTATTAATTTCTTTTAATTCCAGTCATGAGGTACAACATTTTTTCTCCCTTTGTATTCACATTATAAGAATTCTAATGAATGATTTTTTTTCTAAATTTTTAGGGGTCTTGTAAAAAAATCACACATTTTACTAAACATTGTGGAACCCATTTAATTATAATATATACAATTTTTTTTAAATATAATATTTAATAACTCATAAAATAAATGTCTCATAAGAATGAAACTTAAACACATCATTATCTATCATACATTGAATGGTTGTACAAAAAATCAAGTGTCTAGCTCAAAAAATGTAGAAAATAGAAATACATACGACAAGCTCGACCCATATCAGTCAGGTTTCAGGATGTCACAGTACGACACCTGACCTTCTTAAAGTGACCGAAGAAGCACGGGAAGCAATTGTAATTGTTAGACGACATGCACTGTGATACCCTGAAACCTTGCTGATATGGGTCGAGCAAGTCGTATGTATTAGTGCAGTCACTCAATTGTCCGTACACTTCACTCATTGTGTATTGCCCTTAATTTAGCTTATATACATTGGCCACACTGTTAACATCAGTCAGTTGTTTATAATGAACGCAAATATTTCCAACAAAGATATTATTTTACTATTATTTTGAAAACACCATCGTGCAAAAATAAAGTACAAAAAACATTATGTAGTGTTTTACAGAATATGGAAATTAGAAACCTCGCTTCTGTAAAAACTACTTTCCAACCTCGCATTGTAATATACTATTATTGTTGCGATTAAAGGGAATCCATTGATTTCAAAACACAATATCGCATAAATGGTTTATTTTATAATCTCCTTTAAAAAACATATAATTATATATTATTTTATATAATATTACATTATATTATATTTACAAGATTCATCACCACATGTATGAAGATCATTTTGGATTACCCAGGGTGCACCGCGAGGAGGCGATCTTCCTTACACCACAAACCAACACCTTACTCCTCAGTGAAACGCCACATAAAGTTAAAATTCAAAATTATGAATGACAATAGACTTCAAACAGTGGCCAGTAACAAAAAATGGGAATGCCTAATAAAAAATTATACTGAACATACCAAGAAAAACAGAAGTGCCACATTTTAGGATGACAGCGAGCCACGACTACCTGGCAAACACCTTCACAAAATCAATGTTCTGCCTTCACCAAATGCATTTTTTGCATTCACCCAGATGAAGAAATGGACGAAGGTCATCTGAACAACTGTTTCGCTGTCAAAACATGAAGATTCTAAGAACTCGAAGTATCGGAGAGCAAGACTGCTAATGACTTCAGTGTTAGATGCAGCACATTAGACAACAACAACACATTATATTATATACATTATAATTAGATAGATCATCGGTTGATTAATGTCATTGACATCGTCCGATTCCTAATAGCCAATTTTGTCGGTCCATCCAATCTCGTAGTTGTAGGTGTTTCTCCTTCATGTATAAATATATTCCCTGACTCCAGGAGGTTTTAGGTCTACCTCTACCTCGTCGTCCCTCAGGTTTCCATCCCAAAACAGATTTTGGTAGCCGATCCTCTTCCATTCGTTGGACATGTCCGTACCATCTTAATAGCTGAGTTTTAATATAATCTAAAATAGTGTCTTCAATCTTCATTTTCTCCCTTATAACTGAGTTCCTATTTTTTCTCTTCTTGAAATTCTTGCTGCCCTTCGTATAAAATCCATTTCCGTTGCCAAAAGATAATTATTTGTTTTTGTTGTTAATGACCAAAGTTCTGCTCAATAAGTAATTAGACTTTTAACAATTGTATGATATATATTCATTTTATTTTTATTACTTTTTTATAATTATATATTATAATTAAAATAATATATATATGTAGCTCTTTTACATTTATCTAGTTGATATTTTTGTTATTTTTCACATCCTTCTTTCGAAATCAAAAATTTACATATTACATAACATTTACTTTTTTAGCTTCCTTAAAAAAGTAAACACGTACTTATCGCCTAGTCAAGGTTTACATTATCACAATAATAAATTAAAAATGTTAAATATGACTCCGCTAATAATTAGTAAAATAAAAATAAATAAATGGTAAACAAAATATAAAACTGATAATACGGCATAATTTTCTTAGTTTAATATGCTGTATTAAATATGAGTAATTCTTTTAAAAATAATGTATTTTATTTATAATTCTGAGACTTGTATTCCAGGTTTCTTTCACCTTCAAAATGTTCTATCTTGAACTACTTGTAATTTCCTTGCTATAAACGAAATGTACTTTCACTAAGCTATTTATCACGATTTTTTAATTTATCATTGAATCTATTGTATTCAAAATCTAATTGGATTCTTGTATATTGCATGGGGTTCAAGCTTCTTTCATGTTGCCGGTAGATATTGTGATCCTTTTCAGATTGTGATGCAACTCCTGACAGCACTATTATTTTCGTAATTTATTATCGCTGTACATTTTCACTCAAAGCGAAAGGAACGTGTTAGTTTTATTTATTAACATTAGTACCCCATTCTACAGCTAAACTTAATGACAGGAGAATCTCATTCGGAAGGATAACTATTCAGATCCTTCTGGTGACTAATTTGTTGACGGTTGTTTCTTTCTCTAGGTAAGATCTACATAAGATAAATTAAAATGTTTCATAATTATACTTGTAAGTAGATCGCGATTTCAGGGCCTTGGCAACGTCATCCTCAGTACACTTATGCATACTGATGTTATGTAGATCGCCAGAACCACTTCTCCTTCCCTCTGTTGGTGGACCGATTAACCTCATGTCAAAATTCGTGGGGATTTCGAAATTCATAACTTTTTCTTTCTTGTTTTTCTGAATGTGGATTTTTTCTCTAACTGTGATTTCTTTTTGTTTATCAATTTGTTTAATTAGACTAGCTTTTGATTCAATTACACTGGTCAACATGATTTTTGTCTCATGAGTACCTATAGTTGTACATATTGCAGGTTTTTATCGTGTTTTCAAATATGTATTCGGAATTTCTCCATCACCCACAGTTTTTTTATTTCAATTTCAATTAACGGATTTAAATCATTATTTTAATAAACGTGTTTTCGTCCATTTGCCCATTGTAAAATAAAACCAAATGAGCTAACTCAGGAGATTTTAGTTATAGAAAAGAGATATCAAGGCAAATGGAATCCTAATATGCTGGCTGATTATTGTTGGACCATCGAGAGGGATGCTCCATAGGCGAAATATAGCAGAAAATCGTCATTTCTTACTTTCTAGGTGAGTCCGAATGTTCGAATATTGTGTAGTTCCGAATGTAGAAAACATTAAAGTGTTTGAAATTATAAAGTCCTGTCTCTAGGAAACCTTGCGTGATGGAGAAAAAACTATATTACATTTGAATTCGGGGGCACGCCGTAGCGTAGTGGTTAAGGCCCTGAGCTACAAGTCGGACGGTCAAGTCCCGTTGAGGTCAGGATTTTTAAACTGACCCAAACCCTCTGGCGGCACTAAGGCCCTGGGGTCGACTCAGCCTCTAACGAAAATGAGTACCAGACGCTTGTTCTGGGGGTAAAGGCGGCCGTCACGCAGGGTGGTAAACATTTAATTATAACATCTATAAAGCGTCACTGCTATAAGGTAAAAATATTCTCTTTAATTTGCTTACTTGTTATAGTCAGCTACTAGATGGCAGTGAAGACAGAGTTCTCGCGACATCTAGTAATAATGGAGAATATAATACATATATAAGAAAAATAAGTGTTTGAATTGGATTCGCCTGGTAGTGTGATGGATATCACGCTGAGGTACAGACTCAGAGATCCGGGTTCGAATCCCGTCCAGGCATTTATTTTTCTTATCATACCATATATATATATATATATATATATATATATACATTCAACTATATAAGAGTTTCCTCGTTTGAAACCTTATTTACTTCGGTACGAGAATTTTATTGCATCATATTTCACATGTTGCAATTTATGAAATCCAAAAACATAATTAGAAAAGAAAGATGAATTGCTTTCGAAACAATATTGGTCACCCTCGCAATTACACTTTGGACATTAGTCCTAAATTGAAGTAATAAATCATATAAAAAAAGCCATATCGACGTCAGTCTCTTGTACTTTTCCAGCGTCGTTCAATTACTAAAAATGGGGAGAAGAGAGTAGATTCATCTGTTCCATTTTCTCAGTTGATTGTGGAGATGAAGTCAGGAACCCAGGAGATTTCAGAAGCAATAATATACCTGCTCTTCCTTCAAAAACGTTTCTTTACTCTTTCTCTGTAAATTTTCGTTACATAGAACCCATGACTTAGGATTATATATCTTCTGTTTTAATTATTATGTATTTAATTAATTCTGAAATATCGGCATTACTGGCTTCAGAATAGCGAGTGCGTCTCCACATCCGAAGTTTGTGATCAGGAAAATACGAGGGCCCATCTTTCTGTTCAGGTGTAGAGAAACCCATTGATTCTGTTACAAAATGTGTGACGTATCAAAAAATACTCGGATATTAAAACAAAAACATTAGAAATGTAGAGTTGCACATCCTGACGACTGAACTGGGCTTGTAGTACAAAGGGATTTGAAACTCGTGAAACAATCTGTATGTTAATACGTGAAGGAAAAACTTTGCACCCCTTTTTAAGAAGATTGCGCGCACGGAAGAGTGTGATATTTGACATAATTAAAGGTCATATCGAGAAGGAGTGTAGAAAAATAAAATTTATGTATAATATGTGTTACAAATAAATTAAATTAAACAAAATAAAATAAATTGTTTCTAAGGAAGTTATGTGTGTTACTCATTAATTTGTGTACTCGTTCATTTGTTTACGTTTATACTGAAAGTGCATTGTTGTAAAAAGAAAATTGTGCAGCAGCAATATGAATTGACTTACCCTCGCGTATTTATTGTTAGTGGTTATAGTTAGTGATTTAAAACAAGTGGGTACATTTTATTATTTAAATTTAAATTAAACCCTGTCCAATCTTTATTTCAGTAATTTCATTACATATTTTTTTTTATATTTACATATACCCACTTACTTCCATTATGCCTCGACATAGAGGATTGACGGGTTGGAGTGAGAGACAAAGAGGAAGGGATATATATATATATATATATATATATATTCCCGTACACATGATAAGAGGCCAAATGCAAATTTAAATAGTATACAAATGACGCGTTATTGTTTTTTTAAATATGTCGTGGACAAGCTATAACCACATATTTCCTATCGTTCGTATTTATAAAATAAATCGAAAATTAATGCATAATGACGTATATCTGACGTACCTAAAAAAATTAATGAACTGTGGTCGAATTTTGACCGCTGGGCGACCACTAGTTTTCATAAAATTATCAATTGTAGAAATTAATAGAAATATTTTAATATTATAATAATAATATTAATAATGTATATAAAACCGGTTTAACAATTTAAAGACATCTTCCTGTTCCCAGTGTTAAAAAATTAATTTAAATTCCCTCTCAAGTCTTCCCAATGACTCCATTGTTCTTCCTGTTGTCTTCATTGTGTATTTTTTTATATTCTGAATCCAAATAGAATTTGGCCTCCCTCTCTTCAACCTCAAATGAGGGAGGGATTCCAACACTTTTTTCTGTAGTAGTTTCTCAGTCTTTTTACATCATTGTAGTTTTTTCTAAGAAACCAGATACATTAATGCTAAGTCTCGTAAACTGCGATGCGTAAGACATGTGGCACGGATGGGGAAATGAAAGCGGTGCATAGACACTTTTTGTAGGAAAACCAGAGGGAAAACTCGCAGTTGATAGGACAATAATGAGGTGGGAGAATAATATTAACCATGATTCGAGGGAAGTAGATTATACAGGAAATGATTGGAAAAATTAGATCAGGATAGGATTGTTTGGAGACTTTATATCCGCACGGTCATTAGTCTGAAGTTTAAGAAGCTTATATTCAGGATTTATTATTTATTAATTCTTTGTTTTATTAAGAATTTTCTCCGCTTTAAAGTAGTTATCCTTCAGCTCAAATGTATTTTACTCCGCCACAAATTTCTATCCTCAACATCATCTTCTTTAAGGACTCTGCTGATCATTCTTTCTTCTTACTTCATTCATCAACTGTTCCCTGGATTTCCCCCTCCCCCTCCTCCTCCTGCCTTCAGCATTCCAATCCAGCATCATTCTTGGAATTGTATTATTCTCCATCCTCTTCCGATGTCCGTACCATTTTAATCTTCGTTCTTCTATTACTTCTATAATATTTTGTTTAACATTCATAATTTCTCTACTTTTCTTGTTACGAATTTTCTCCTTTCTTGATTTTCTTGATGCCCTTCGTCAAAAACCCATCTCTGTTCTCAATTATTTGTTTGATTGCTGTCTACCAAAAGTGCAGGTCTCTGCATCATATAACATAACACTTTGTACTAATGATTTTAATATCAGTGTCTTGGTTTTATTTCTAATATTTTTACATTTTAAAGTATTTATGTTAATATATTGTTTTTAGTTTGTATCAATTTGTGTTACAAAAGTTGACGGTCTTTCCTAGTTTCGTAAAACGTTATGTTAAATGTCTACATTAACTCTTTTAAAGGGTTTGATTGAAGTTGAAAATTAAATAATTATTGGTTGATTTGCTCTCCCTTCATTTTAGTGTCCTAGACGGGAAATTATTTTTGTTTGCACAAAATGGTGCATTAACTTCATCAACGAGGTTAATTGAAACGTAGTCATGACGCCACAGACCACTTGCCTTCGCTTCTGTAATTAAAAATTATACTTTGATAATATATAGAGTTTAAAAGGGGTGCATGCTAAACAAGGTATGGTTCAGCATGTAACATCGAGAGTTGTGGTTTCATATTAACTAAATTATTCAACGTTTTCCTCCAGTGAATGAACTAAAACTGCAGATGCGCATGTATGTATTTTTCTTCAACCTATAATGATAATAACCATGACTATTTAACTCATGCCCCAAATGGGAGTCAATGA